>JAOXNR010000029.1:3525618-3603002 GCA_028571225.1 Parsonsia alboflavescens | reverse complement strand
ACTAATACACGATTAGTGATTACTTTTTTTCTTTGCATTACAATTCAAGTAATTAAAAAGATTATGAGAAATTTTTAATTTGATTTTTAATTTTTTCCCTAATCTTTTATCTCTTTTTTTCAATGAATATAAATATATATATATATATATATGTGTGTGTGTGTGTGTGAAGATATGAGATGATTTCTTATGATAATAAAAATTAATAAGTACTCCACCAATTAAGGTAGAATAAATGCCATAATATATTTCTTTTGATTCTTCTACAATAATTTATCTATTATAGGGATTTTTTGGTAATATTCTTTTTTAAAAAAAATTCCGGAGCACTCCTGATATTAATATCATTTGTTGTGGGTATGTTTATATTTTTATATTTTCAGTTGAATAGTTCACAGTAAAAAAAAAAGATGAAAAATAAAAAAATGAGTAAGTATGAAATTGGAGTCTTGGAGTGTTTTTTTATAAGTTACTTTTATAATTTAAAGAAAATGTTAAATAAAAAAATGAGGAAAAAAGAAAAAAAATTGAAAGAAAAGTTAAAAAGGAAAAAGGGGAAAAAAAAAAGATTACGAAAGTAAAAATAGGAGAAAATATGAAATATAAGAAGAAAAAAAATAAAAGAGAAATGTGAAGAAATGATTAAAAAGAATGAGGATGAAAATTTGGAGTGTTAGCGTTTTTATTATTAAACTAACTTTATAGCGTAAAATATTATTAAAATGAAAGTGTTTTTTATTATTATTATTATTGAAAAGAAAGAAAGAAGGGGGGAAAAGGGGAAAAAATGTGAAATATGAGAAAAAAAAAATAAAAATGAAAGAGAAATAATAAGAAATGATTAAAAGGATAAGTATAAAAATTGAAAGGTTAGATTTTTTTATTTATAAGCTACTTTCTAACTTAAAAGAAGAGTCAAATGAGTAATCATAATTACTTATGTTTAAATCTTTTGTAAATCATTTATAAATTATAACTTAAATGATTTGAATATAAATGAGTGTGATTTATTTATTATTAATTTAAATGAGTACTTCAGTACTCTTCTTGCCACCCATAATCAGAGGGGCTTCTTTTTTAAATGCAACCTCTATCCATATCATATAAGATAAATACAACTTTTTTGAGCGATTTTAGGTAATTGAAAAGTACTTTTTTACCATTTTACCTATTCTTTTGCGATTTCAAATTGTTAGGCCATTTGTATCCAATTCTCACCATGGGTCTTGTATATATAAACTGATAAGGAAGAAAAGACCATATCATATAAGATAAATACAACTTTTTTGAGCAAAATTTTTTAAGGAATTTATCAGATGAGATGATTCCTTTTAGAATGTCATTTAAATATGAAGATTCCTGCAATTTTATATATTTATATTTATTTGTTAGTTTAAGTTTATTTTAAGGAAACAATAAAAAGCTTCAAAATTCTACAAAACATCAACCCTTAAAATATACTTTGATTTTCTCCTCACTTTTAATAATGATTGCAAAAAAAAAAAAAAATTAAAACCTAAACATAAATCATAAAAAATAATAAAACAAAAAAGATAAGAAACTAATTACTAAAGTTCACCTTGAGTATTCTCAGAAGATCATGACCATTCATTCCCAATATGGAATAATCATTGAGGTAATATATTAATAATCATATAAAGTATTTATTTCCTGTATCATTTTGAGTTGGCATAAAAGTCTCGACATATCTTGGTACTTATTACTTCACCCTCTCTTTCTTGAAAATTTCTTCAATTATACAAGAAATTAAATAGTTTAAAAAAAAAAATGACATACACAATGAGTTCCCAAACAATTTTATTAAAAATTGAAGAGTTTTGTTGAAAGTAAATGAAGAGTTTTATAGGATTGAGAGTCTTTCAATGTAGATAAATGAAGGGAGAGTTTTACAAATAAATAAAATTAAGAGTTTTTATAGTAAATAGTTTTATTGTAAAAAATAAAGAGTCATTTAACTTTGTGATTCCAAATCACTGGAAAACCTTAATTGGCAGAAGGTAAGATGCTGAGGTGGCATTTTATAGAGTTTATCTCTGCTTTTATATATTATAATAGATGGAAACATTTGAACAAGGGTTTAGTTTTGAAGTTTTAAAACTTGAACCATGATTAGTTTTTGAGTAAGTTTTTTCAGTTTTACAAATATTAAAAGTGCATTTGGATGGTAAGATTCAACCCATTTTTAAATATATTAACACCCATTTATTTATATATTATTATTTTAACATTCTAAAATTATCCTTACCAAAAAAAAAAAAAAAAATTACTACTGTCATCCTCACCATTCTCCCAATGCAATGGGGAAGATTGCATCGCCGTCCATCCGCACCAATCCCACAAGCCAAGAGTAGAAGAAAAGAAAAAATTCAACAAATTGTCGTAATTGACCAAACCCTTCTTTTCTTTATATGCAGTAAACAAAAAATTAATCAAGATTTATAAGGTAAAGAAATAGTTGATAATAGAAACAGAAATCGTCGGAAGAGAATCCAAAAAGAATGGCAAGATTTGGAAGAGAGGAAGAAGGGATTTTGAAATACCAGAATGAGAAGGAAGAAAGAAAAAGAGAAGGAAGAGAAGGATAGATAATGAGAGGCATGGAAGGATGAAGAATCGGGAATACAGATATCACCAAATCTCCACATTGAAATCCTTGTTTCTCTTGTTTTGTAAGGATTATCTTGCAGAATGGACTTATCTTAATTATTTTTTTGTGGGAATAGATTTAGAAGGATCATTTTGTCCTTGAACAATAAAGCACATGTCTTTCTCGTGTAACAGAATGGTCTAATTCCGTTGTGGGGTGTGGTGGATGGTAGAAATAAACACACATAAACTAATTATGTATATAAATAAATGAAAATAAAGTTTATGGTTATTATGAGTGAATCATAAATAGTTGATATGCACTTTTCACTCATTTTCCTTATTATTTATATAAAATTACTTTTTTTTTTTACTAATTTAAATCATGCTAGTCCACGGAACTTTCATTCATAAAGACATGCTCCATTGAGTAATACCGATGTGAGTAGGAAATCCTAATTGATGAATAAATATATTGTTTGGAATACTCCCGTATAACAACTTAATGTGGACCGTTTATTATATTTTGTTTGGAGTACACACTTGTACTCTTAACATTTTTTTATAGGAGAAATTTTGATATGGCCTACGAGGTTCATGTATGGAGAAATAGATCCGATCCATATCAAGTCAAGGGATATTAGGAAAAATATGTAATGTGACTTAATGTGAACCAAAGGATCCCATTAACCCAAATCATAAAAGAATTTCCTTTGGATAGTTATAATAGACTCTCTATGTCTGGAATTAAATGATTCATTTTTGACTTGCACAGATTAAATTTAAGAAAATTAGTCGACTTAGTTCATTTTAAATTAAATAATATCAATTTTTTAAGAAAATTTTTAACTTATTCAAGAAATGAGAAGTTCATTTTCGAACAATTAAAAAAAAAATAAACATTCAATTTTAGATGGAGAGAGTATTATAATTAGTAAAAACACAAAATTAAAAACTCTCTCAAAATTATTATTCCCTTTCGTCGGGAATTGAATTGTCCTATTTTGATTTTAATAAATTTTATTAAAAGAGTTTGACTTAATTTATTTCGAACATAATTAATAATATAAATTCATTTGTAAAAAAATTTTGAATCATGTAAACAAGATAATAATCATAGACGATTCAAAATAAAAATATCCATTCAATTAGGGATAGACGGAATATTATTCTAACGTGCAGAACCAAACCACCTGGAGTGACTGTTGTCTGATTGAAAATGTAATACAGATCATGATCTTGCCGGAAGTGTCGTCTAGCTATATATAGTTTGGTGCAAAACAGAATATATGTTGAGCTGTGCTATATATGTTATTAAGGTTAAGAACTTAAGATTGTACGCCACAATGAATGGATGCGTTGAGAGACCTGGGAATATGGTTAAGTGTCTAATCGTACCTTAAAAACCTTTACAGCCGGCCAGCCCTTCATGATCTTAAACTTCGTAATCATGATATCCATTTAAGGCAATTATGAAGAAATTGAGTATTGAATCATATAATCACTGGGACAATGCTATGCCATTGGCCCCCCGACGTTTTTAATCTGTGTGATGAGAAAGTGCAAAATGCAATCATTTGATTCATTTTCTCCTGTCTTCTTCTTCTTCTTCTTTCTTTTACTGTATTTCTTTTTCTGTACGTATTACAGGAGATATTGAATTGTGATGTCCTGCTACACCTGTGATCATCACACTTCTGTATTGTATTTGTGTAATTTGTTACTTAAATAATTTATTTTTAAAACTGGCCTTTTATATCTGAAAATGTTATGAAATATTACGGAGCTCAGATTATGGAGTATTCCCGTTGAAATCATAAAAATCAAAGTTAACGGTCAACTTTATTATTATCCTTTTTTAAAAATAATCAAATATTTTTAGGGTTTAATTTATCCCTTTAGGATTTAGTTTATAAAATATATCTACAAAAAACAACTTTTTATAAAAGAGTTTCTTTTTCCTTTTACCAAAAAAATTTAAAGTTGACTTAACAGCCTTAATGATTAATTACATAGATTGTATTGATCAACTCTAATATGTTATTGTCATCTTCCTCGTAGGGAGTAGCAGTGAGGGGAATCCAAATGTAAGTTGATTTTGACATATTACTCGCTTCATTTAAAATGGTATATCTTAATTTCACTTTAAAAAATTTTATCGAAAGAATTTGACTTAATTTATTTTGAATATATGGTATCAACTCATTTGTAAAATTTCAAGTAAATTAAAAGAAGAGACATTCAATTTCAAACGAAGAAAGTACTATATGTTATCTTTGCTCGAAAACATTTATAATTAAATAGTTTTTTATGGACCACATGAGTAAGAGCTTTGGTGAGATAGGACCCAAGGCCTATTTTTCTGCTCGATTACTTTTCAAATATTATAAAATAATTTTAAATGAATTTAATTGTTTAGAATGTAATATTTATATACTCTCTCTATTCAAAATGAATATTCCATTTTAATTTACACGTATTTTAAAAAAATAGTTTAACTTAGTTCATTTTTAAGTTGCAATGTCAATTTTCTTAGTGAAAATTTATCTAATTTAGAAAACGAAACATTCATTTTTAGATAATTCAAAATAAAAAATACAACTTTGGACGGAGGAAGTACTATTTTTGCTGGATTAGGTCTAAGAATCAAATTAAAGCATAAACCCACTCCATAGTATTCATGTCTCAAGTGGATTTTGGCCTTTTGGGCAAGTTAGATTTCTTTTAATAGAACATTGGAATACAATGTTTCTACTAATAAGAGTTTGTTTGATGTTCGTTTTATCATTTTCTGTATTAGTTTTCACATCAAGTTTATTTCAAATATGATTCTATGAGGCCCTTGTGGTGCGTAAAAACCTTAGGGGCCACATAAGTAATCCATCTCATCATGAAATATAGTATTTGTATAAGTTCGAAATCTTCTAATACATTTTTATGTCACCTCTCTATTATATTAATGGAAAACTTTCATGTATTCTAAAAGATTAAGTAACTCTAAGGCATTTCGAATCTCCTATTATATATTTGTATGTCACTCTTTGTTACATCCGTAAAAATTTAATACGTGTCTTAGATTTTAGTTTATCTTTTTAAGATTTTAGTGTATTAAAATCTAGAAAGCATCATTTAAAATTTTTATTAGTGCATTAAAGAATAACACACGATAATATTTTAGGAGATCCAGAACAATTCCTATTCTTAAAAGAGTTTTATTGAGATTACAAGTCAATTACTCTAATGAGGTTACCTCATTATCATTAATAACTCATATGACTTGGGAAGATATTCAGTTATATTTATATTTACAATCTAAAATTTAAAGTTTAAACATATGTTTGTTTCGGCTCATTTTTTTAAAAAAAAGGTACTCATTTTTACAAAAAAAACACTTAAGTGAAAAAAAAAAAAATTGTTTGTTTAAGCTTATGAAAAAAAACTACAAACTGAAAAATAAGTCAAAATTTTACTTATTTTATAAGTTACAAAAAGTAGCTTATAGCTTATAAAAAAATACTTTAACCTTCCAATTCTCATGTTATTTTTTTTCTTTTTGTTGTTTCAATTGATTTTTTCCCTCTTTCTCCCTTTAATCATTCCTTCCGATCAGGTGTTCATTTTTTATTTTTTTCATGTCTTCATTCATTAATCCCTATCACCCCAAACTTCATCTTTTAATCGTGTCTTCCATTGTTTTTTTTTCCTCTTCTTTTCTCCTTTATCTTTTTTTGGAGGTTTTTTCTTATTTCTATATTGCGGTATTTTTAAAATTCATTTTTTTTATTTCATGTATTATATTTATAATTTATAGCGGATAAAAAATTGTTAAAAATAGAAAAAAAAAATCTTTTAAATATTTTTAAATTAAGTTGAAATTTTATTTATTATTATGTTTAGATCTATTTTTATTTTAAATTAAATATATTATAACTTTTATATCTTAAGAATTATCATAAAGTTGTAAAAAAATCATATAAAAGAGATTTTATAAAATAAAAAAAATTTCACAGGTGCTTTTTTATATCCAAAAAACTTTATTTTTGAAAGTACTTTAAAAAAAAAAAAAAACACATTCAAACACAAAAGTATTTAATTTTTTTAAAAAATACTTTTATAAGAAGAAGTACTTTTAAAAAATATTTTTTTAAAGTCCATGCAACGGACTCAATAACTTTGTTGTTGTCATCCAAACCAGTGATTCTAACTAAAATCGTGTCTCTTTCGCATTTTCAATTCCAGCCCACGATTCCTCCTTTTTGTCCCGTGAGATTTTGTGAGTAAGAAAATTGTGCAGCATATAAATGTATCTCCGAGGTTGTGGGCTGTGATTGACAAAAAAATCTCTACGGACTTCACTCGGCCGTCCTGAGTTTATGACGATTACGACGAGCAGTTTCAGCCCAATAGGCCCAACTGCAACAAACTGAGAATAAAACTGAGTGCGTCGAATTATAAAAATGAGTAAGTGTGGATATGTCTTAAAACGTCTATTTTTAAAAAAATAAAAATGATATTGTAAATTAGAAATTTGATTACATTAATAATAATTTTATTAGAAACAAAATATAACTTGAAGTGAGAGTAATGTTTGTGGGGGGTTTCTATTACAATATAGTAAAAGAGTTTCATAGTTTACATTTTCATTTTCCATTCTCATTATAATTTTTAAGAACAAATTATGTCTTATACAAAAATGATGATATAAAAATACAAACATATAAGATAAAATCAAACTATTGATAAACATGAATAATAATAAAAAAAAGATGTTAAAAAAAATCGAACTTGAAAATTTAAATGTGTACATGTGAACTTGTTGGTTAGTTGATTTGTACGAAAGAAAAGTAATACTCTGTCCGTCTAGAAATGAATGTTTTATATTCGATTATAGATTGTCTAAAGATTGAATGTCACTTTTCCTACATTAGAAAAAAAATTATTAAAAAAATTGACAATGCAATATGTTAACAAATTAAATCAAACTTTTTCATTAAAATGTAGGTAAATCAAACTGAAACGTTCAATTTTGGATGGTGGGAATAATATATTGAAATATCTTGAGAATCTCACATTATTATTTCTTTTTCTAAAATATTTTAACTTTTATCTAAGAGCTTGAGGGAGCACATAATCGATTTGAACATAATTAAACTTTGTCTTAAAAATTTAGAGAATGACACTTATCAGTTTCTCGTACTTTGAGTATTACTTTTATATATTAATATAAATTTAATATCTAATTTAAATTCTAGCACCTATAATTCTCAATCACGATTCCACCATTAATAAAAAAATAAGTTCAATTGTTTTCTAATATCGATATTTTCTTAGGAAAATGAGACTATAAAAGTTATTTAAAATCAATATGAGAGATTTAATTTCAATTATAAACAAATACAAGAACACAAGGAGTTATCATAAATATGCATTTATTTTATTATTATTTATTACAATAGTTGATTTATATATCCCAATCGCAATATAGGATAATACATAAAAAGTAATGTTAATTGTTGTATAATGTTGATCTTTTTTTTAAAATTGTGATTATGAAGGACATTTGATTTGAAAAATTAGAAATGTTATTATAAAAATGGATTTTAAAATTTATAATTATAATTTTTTATATTAATAATTTTTTTATAATTATTTGGTTATTTTTATTTAATATGAATAAATATTTTATAGTGTAATAATATTTAATATTTATACATTTGGGATGGTGAGCTGATTTGACACGAGTCTAGTTTAAAAAGAAAAAGAAAAAAAAAGGTGAATTGTAATGCTGTTCATGACCGCCTAATACCCAGCACATCATTGGGAAGATCTGAACCATCAGAAAATTATCTCACATAAATCGACGGTCAGAAACTCATCAAATGACACCCAGTGCTTTTATATGTAAATCGCACCATATGAATTGTCTTGCCTAATTTGCCTTTGTTCAAAAGTTTCACCAATATCAAATTCCATCAATGAACAAACATCATAGGGAAGATCTGAACCATTAAAAAAATTGTCTCACAAAATTCCACGGTGAGAAACACATCAAACCCTTTCAAAACGCTTAAAATGTAAATTGCTCCCGTTGAATTGTATTGCCTTAGTTCCAAAGCTTTCACCATATTAAATCCCATCATCAATTAACAGATTCCTTCAATGTCCATCTTAACCCGTCCATCGAACAGAGGAGGTTGCGTTGTTGGACTCTAAGCAAAAAACGTCTTTTATTCTACGCTCGTCTGCCCCGATATTCATTTTCCCCTTTCTCTCTCTCTCTCTCGATCTCCCCCTCTCTTTCTCACTCTACTCCTACTTCACTTCAAATTCAATTTGGATCTAATTTCGGATCTCTAGGGTTTACGATTCCTCTCTCGTGGATTTCATTCCCTATCGGATAAAATGGTGAGCTGATTTGCTTTAGATCTGGTGTATGAGTCATTGTTTTCAATTGTTTCAATTTTGTAATTTGTCGTTCAACGACTAGGCTGTGTTTGTTATCGTTTTGAGATCTGTTTTGTTCCTATGATGATTTACTGATTCGGTGTATTTTTCTCTCTTTTTTTTTTCGCTTTTTCTTACTTGATGAATGGCCTTGTATCAGCCGCTCAGACTCGAAATCAAGGTACTCCAAAATATTATGTTCTTTTTAGTTTTGATATCCGTCTTTGTTAATGGAGTGTGGAATTGTGAGTTGAAGATGCCTTAATTGTTGTTGGGTAATTAATGCTGATTATTTATTGTTGAATTGCTGTATCAGAGGAAGCTTGCGCAGAGATCAGAAAGAGTAAAATCCGTCGATCTTCATCCTACCGAGCCATGGTAAGTTTAGAAAATATTCTATAATTCGGCATTTATTGTACAATTTTTACCTAGCTATTCAACTTTCAAAGTGTCCTTTCTCGACGATTTCAGTGCGGGATAATTTTTTAGTAGGAGCATTCCTGTTATATATGGTGCTAATTGAGTGATGTTATTCTGTATTTTTTTTTTAGGATACTGGCAAGTTTGTATTCAGGGACTGTTTGCATTTGGAATTACCAGACTCAGGTATTGAAATTGTAGTTGGTTTCTTGTAATGACTTAGTTTTGATGATGGAGAATAACGAAGTATCTCCTTGTCTGTCACAATTTCTGTTCATTATACTTCAGGAAATGATAGGCAGGATTTTCTGATCCAATTAGATCAAAATATTTTTAATTTTGCATTTTCCAGCCTGATGCCCTTGCTTGATGTTATATATTTTGTATCATTGCAGTCTCCCACAGCTTATTCAAGTTCCAACCGGATGTTGCTTTAAGTTCATGTTTAGAAAAAAATAAAAAAATAAAAAAAATCGATGAACAAAACATTTATTCATAAAAAAGAAGAAGAATTCTGTTTGTGTTTTCTGGATCACAAAGTTCTAATGAGCAATTGAAGCGATTTTAGGGTAGGAATTTGAGATTTGGTAGGTCGCTTGATGTGTTCTGTCCTTTTTTCGTTTTTTCATGGAAATTTGCTAATTTTTGCTGTTGCGCCATAGAATGATTGTCCTTGACATGGGAGTGGCCCTTCTAGGTTGGAACTTCTGTTGGCAAACTTTAGGACATCTTAGTATTCAACAATATTGTCCTTGCATTCAATTTCAAAAAGTTGCAGCAAAAAATCTATGCTTAGAGTAGGATTGAGATGACAAGCCCTTTTACTAGGACTTTAGATGTATAGACTGTATAATGTTAAAAAGGATTCTGGAGGTCTCTTCCTTCAAGTTGGTATAGAATTGATACAACCGGAAGGGATGAGCTGTTTGCATATGAAAGCTTTGTTTATTAGTTATTTAAATTTCTTTTAAAAACCTTTGTCATCTATTTGATATCTATAATATTTTTATGCTAAGGCGAATTCTTTACTCTTAATTTTGCAGACAATGGTTAAATCATTTGAGGTTACTGAACTTCCAGGTGCACTAGTAGTATAGATGGTGAATGGTTTTAAAATATGTTGGTTTTGTAATCTTATTTCAAAATGTAATATTTGATCTAACACTCCTAATTGTCTTGCAGTTCGGTCAGCCAAGTTTATAGCACGTAAACAGTGGGTGGTTGCTGGTGCCGATGACATGTTTATTCGTGTATACAATTACAATACAATGGATAAGGTCAAAGTATTTGAGGCACATACAGATTATATTAGGTGTGTGGCGGTCCATCCAACTCTTCCATATGTACTGTCATCGTCTGATGACATGCTCATAAAGCTTTGGGATTGGGAGAAGGGTTGGGTTTGTACTCAAATTTTTGAGGGCCATTCCCATTATGTGATGCAAGTGACGTTTAACCCGAAAGACACAAATACTTTTGCAAGTGCATCTCTTGATCGAACTATAAAGGTATGGGGCGTGGTCGTCTTGATAGTAAGTTCTATCGAGTTTTTTGTTCTTCATAAGGATTAAAATTTATGCTGAGAATTCTTTCCTTCACAGATATGGAATCTTGGCTCCCCTGATCCAAACTTCACATTGGATGCTCACCTCAAAGGAGTAAATTGTGTGGATTATTTCACAGGTGGTGATAAACCTTATCTGATTACTGGGTCTGATGATCATACTGCTAAGGTTTGCTTTTCAATATTACTTTCTCCTTCTTTTCTGCTGAATCATTTACAGGTCTCATTGCGAATGCATTATTGTATTGCTCAATAGGTGTGGGATTATCAAACCAAAAGCTGTGTTCAAACTCTTGAAGGACACACTCATAATGTTTCGGCAGTGTGCTTTCATCCTGAGCTTCCTATTATTCTTACTGGCTCTGAGGATGGGACAGTCCGGATATGGCATTCAACTACCTATAGGTAATCTATATGGTTCCACATTTTTAATCTCTTGACACTGTAACAATGGCAGTCTCGACTCACACTGCCTTCTCTTAGAGAATTTTCTGTCTTTAAAATGATTTTTCTTTAAGAAATACTTTAAAAAAAAGGAAATTTTGCACTCTTATGAGAATTGAGAATTTTCTTTCCATGCTAAGAGCATTTACAATAACAAATTTTTGATTACTTCAAGATATTTTTCCAATTTCCTTTCTCTTGTCTTCCTTGCTTAGCAGGAACAATATAGTCTCTCTCTCTCATTTCAATGGTTCTCTAAGGACATTGTAATTATTTTCTATGTTCTACAGATTGGAGAACACACTAAATTATGGCCTTGAAAGAGTCTGGGCTGTGGGCTACATGAAGGGCTCAAGACGGTATGTTGGTGTTTACTTACTTTCCTAGTTTCTTTGTATTGTATGTGAGTGGTGCTTCCCTGAAGCTAACGATTTCGTAACTTCTCTTTGGTGGCTTGTGTCAACTTATATCTTCCCTTTAATGTTTCAGTGTCTATTGTCATCTTGGTGAGGATGAGAAGAATCACCATTGGAATATTTACTGATTTGTCTTTTGTCCTCACTAATCTATACATGAAAGTCAATAAAAGGCTGCCCTTTTGATTATACGAGATAATTAAATTTTTTTATTCTTGTTAATTTTGACATAGTGAAAGGGAAATGAAACAAAAGATCCATAATTTTATTTTTTGCATCTAAACTTCTCTCTCTTCAAAACCAAAATTTTAAATGATATGCTCTCTACAGGGTTGTTATTGGTTATGATGAAGGAACAATCATGGTAAAATTAGGCCGAGAGGTCCCTGTGGCTAGTATGGATAACAGTGGTAAAATTATCTGGGCCAAGCATAATGAGATTCAAACTGTCAATATTAAGAGTGTGGGCGCAGATTTTGAGGTATGAATTGATTATATATCTCCAAACTTTTGATGAAGCAGTTTTTTTGTCAGAGCTTTTGAATTTTAAGTTCTCTTCATCTTCCAGGTTACTGATGGAGAACGGCTGCCTCTAGCTGTTAAAGAATTGGGAACTTGTGATCTTTATCCACAGGTCAGCTTCCTATATTTTGGTTGGAAGTCTTGATGTGTTCTCCCTTTCTCTATTCCCCTCCCCTCCCCTGCCCCATAAAGACTCCTGAGATGTTAAATTTTAGTGGTGGTTGCTTGCTGCATTTCCTGATTCATGTTGCATGTTTTCTCTAGTGCTGGTTATTTGATTGTTTCACTCTGAACATTGCAATCTACTAATTGAGGTGGAAGTTGAAGCAATGTTCACATTCAATAGTTTGAAAGTTTGGAATCTATTATAATGCAGCGGTCGGCATGTAATGACTTTAACATATAATTTATTTTGTATACACAGAGCTTGAAGCATAATCCCAATGGAAGGTTTGTTGTTGTTTGTGGTGATGGCGAATACATTATTTACACTGCTTTGGCATGGAGAAATAGGTCCTTTGGCTCTGCACTGGAGTTTGTTTGGTCCTCAGATGGTGAATATGCTGTTAGGGAAAGTACATCAAAAATAAAGATCTTTAGTAAAACTTTCCAGGTTTGTACTTGGTCTTCTCTCCCTATTTGTTTGGTTCTGTCTTCCATAAGCTGCTGCTGGAATTGCAATATAAATAGTGATTGTTCTCTGATCAATCTTTGTTTGAATTGAAATTTTCCCCCTATTAGCTTATGAATTTTGAAAAGGAAGTTTAATAATTGGTAGCTTCATTCAGGAGAAGAGAACCTTCAGGCCACCCTTTTCAGCTGAGCGCATTTATGGTGGAAATCTGTTGGCAGTGTGCTCAAATGACTTTGTTTCCTTTTTTGACTGGGCGGAGTGCAGGTTTATTAGACGTATTGATGTTAGTGTTAAGGTAAGGCGCATTCATCTTCAATCATCGCTCCCTTAATATGAAGCAATTCAACTACTTCCCCTTTCCCATACCACAAAAGAAAAAAGAAGAGAAAAAAACAACGAAAATGTGGAGAAAGAAAAGGGCACTCATTTCTTTTTTTTTTTTTTCTTTTCCGCTTTTAATTATTTTCAGAATCTCTACTGGGCTGACAGCGGTGATTTATTGACCATTGCTAGTGATTCATCATTCTACATACTCAAGTATAATGTAAGGCTATAAGTGTACCGATGCTATCATTCTATTGAGTGTTTAGATTTCTTCGAAGTTTGTCTTTCGTTGTTGTAATTTGATTTAATTGTTGCAGCGTGATGCAGTTTCTGCATATCTAGACAGTGGAAGATCAGATAATGAAGAAGGTGTTGAGGAGGCCTTTGATCCTCTTCATGAAGTAAATGAACGAGTTAGGACTGGAATCTGGGTTGGTGATTGCTTTATCTATAATAATTCTTCCTGGAGGCTTAATTATTGTGTTGGTGGTGAGGTATGTTCTTTCACTTTCACATTTGCTTAGCAATCCTTGTATTTATAGATTATTTCTGAATGTGACACAATTTCTATGATTGTTAGGTCACCACTATGTACCATTTGGACAGGCCAATGTACTTGCTTGGATATCTTGCTAACCAGAGTAGGGTGTATCTCATAGATAAAGAATTCAAGTGAGGAACCTTTTTACATGTCTTTGTAAGCACTGAGTTATATACTATTTTGCTGATTAACAAAGTTTTTTTCCTTGTATTATTTTGTCAGTGTTATGGGGTATACTTTACTCCTCAGCTTGATTGAGTACAAGACGCTTGTTATGCGTGGTGATATTGAGAGGGCAAATGATATCTTACCATCTATTCCTAAGGAGCACCTTAACAGGTAGACTTTACCTTTTCCCCTCTATAGTCAATAATGCTGCCTCTATTACTTAGAGTCTGCTTTGTTTGTTTTATTTTTAATACAAATGGTTTTGGAACTTATATGGGCCTACATTTGTTGAGAATTCTAGCCATTTTGATTGTTCATTGGTACAATGGGGCTTTTTCTCTGTATTTGTTAAGTACTTTAGTTCCTTTTGCCTTCCTCTTTCCATCTAACTTTAACTAAATGTAAGTTGAGACTTCCAGCATATTGGCATCAGAAAATTCCTCCACAATCTTTTCTTTGAGAATGGGGACACTTTGGTGGAGGCCTCAGTTGATCTCTTTTAAGATTGTATAAAAATTCAAATGTATATTTCATGTTTTACCCCTTTTTCCTTGGTTTATGCACCTTTTCTTCCTCTGTTCCTCTTCACCCAAGTATGCAATGCATGTATTTGCAACATATCCTAGCAGCAAGGTGGGGAATTGTAATATGGAATTATTTATACTTCTTGTATGATGCTGTCTGTTGTGTGAATACATTATTTGAATTCTCAAGTCTCAAATGAAATTCATGTCATTCCTAGTGTTGCTCGTTTCCTGGAGTCACGAGGAAATATAGAACAAGCACTAGAAGTTGCCACAGATCCTGATTACAGATTTGAGCTTGCCATACAGCTCGGTAATCTAGACATTGCACAGGTAAGTAATACCAATTTGATCAAAGATAAGAGTTCTATCATCTACCATTTCGTGCAAATGCATTTGATGTCAAATTTCTTGTTTCAACTACTAGACTGTGTTCTGTTGTTTCATTTTATAGGAAATCGCTAAAGTGGCACAGAGTGAATCCAAATGGAAACAGTTGGGAGAACTTGCTATGTCGGATGGAAAGGTATTTTTTCTTTTGGATTTGAAGACCTTATATCCTTCATTTGGCAATTTATTTCATTCCAATTACTTATATTACATTATATATGTTTCGCAGTTGGAAATGGCTGAGGAATGCTTGAAGCATGCAAATGATTTAAGTGGATTGTTGCTTCTGTATTCTTCACTTGGAGACGCTGAAGGCATATCTGAACTTGCATCTCATGCCAAAGAGCATGGAAAGAATAATGTTGCATTCCTTTGTCTATTCATGTTGGGAAAATTGGAAGAGTGTCTGCAGCTGTTGATTGATAGGTGGCTTTTTAACAATTGTTTTTTCCTTTTTACACCTTGTACTTGGATGATGTTCTTAATTGAAGTTTTGTTTTTCAGCAATCGGATACCTGAGGCTGCATTAATGGCTCGATCCTATCTTCCAAGTAGGGTGTCAGAAATTGTAGCAATTTGGAGAAAGGACCTCAATAAGGTGAACATATGTTTGGTTGTTTATGTACTTCTTTCTGTTGACTTGTTTCCTTCTAAGTTTTTTCAGCATAATCATAAAACTAGAATGGATATCATCAAGGTTTTCCATATTATATGCATCATACCTCTTCTACCTCCAGCTTATATTTTTTAGAACAGTTTAACTTCATTTGTTCTTTGCATGAAGCACTATTTTTTATCTTTCATTTGACAATTGGCTAAGGTAAAAAATTATCTAGTATGTGATTGATCATTTTCTGTTTCCTTCCCTACTAATGCTTATTTCTGACAAATGAATGAATGGTTATTCTGTCAGTTACAAAATATGTGATTTTGTATGTCATTATTTTATTATGAGAATAAAAGTCTTCATCAAGATATCATCTAACCATTTTATTTTCTCTATTGATTGATGGGTTGAATTCTTCCTGCAGGTCAATCAGAAAGCTGCAGAATCTTTAGCGGATCCTGAAGAGTATTCAAATTTATTTGAGGATTGGCAAGTTGCACTTGCGGTTGAAAACAAACTTTCTGAGTCAAGGTGTCATAACATTTGATTTTCATGTTTTAGCTTCTCTTATGTTTATTATTTTAATATGGATGATACCTTTTTCAAGTATGTTGAGCCATTGGCCACTGGGTTGAAGAGGTTTGGGCACTATGAATCATGGAAACTTTGTGAAATATAGATCAATAGTCAATGAGTGACACTTTGACTTTCCATCATGTTGTAGGGGTAAGTATCCTCTGGCATCTGAATATTTGAGTTACGCTGATAGATCAACCATCAGTCTTGTGGAGGCTTTCAGAAACATGCAGATGGATGAGGAACGGCCACTTGAGAATGGAGCCTTGGATCATGAGGTATGTCATCCTCATCATATATTTACAATCTGAAGTTCCTTGCCATGTCTTCTGTATTGATTATATTTAAGCTCTTTCATAATGCTCCTCTCTCAAAGTGTGAGATAGTAACCAGGCAATATTGATGTATGGCTGACTAAAGATATTTCAGATTTGGCTGCCACTTGAAATTAGAGGATAAAAACAGTTGCTTCGAGAGAACATAACTTTTTTTCTTTCTTTTGGTTTGAATATTTCAAGATTCTGAAACGGTTAATTAAACCTAGGGATATGGTTTCCTTCATTAGACTTCATTGCCCTAACTAAGAGTTACTTTTGCACATAACTTTGATGCTTGAGTTTCTTACTTTTATACTGTATCCTTGGTAGGAACATAATGGAGACGAGTTGCAACAGGAGCAAAGTTATGAACACCAGGAGAGACAAGAAGAGGGTCAAGACGAGGCTGTAGTGGTGGATGCAGATTCAACAGATGGTGCAGTACTCGTCAATGGCAGTGAGGCTGAGGAAGAGTGGGGTACGAATCATGAAGGAAAACCGTCAGCCTAAAAGCAATTGGTTGGGCCGGTGTGAAAATCGTAGTTTTGTTACTGGTGATTAATTGATATCTTCTAGTTGTGTGTTCGCCTCTAGATATCTTTACCCTTTTCTCTTTTGTACCTAGCTTAAATTTTCTATCAAGGGTCAGTTTAGTATATGACATTAATTTCTAAAGCTCCAGGTTTTGGATTTCTAATTGATTTGATGTATTACTTATCAGCTATATTTTATCTATTCAAATTGGATGAGTTAGAAATTTTCATGATAAAACCTCTTGACAGAAAGTCCACTTTCTTAATTTTTAGAATGTATTGGCAACAATTTAATTTCTTCATTGACATGGAATTTAGTTTAGTAAATGATGATAGTTTGGACTTTACAATGCTAAAAGATGTGCAGTCTTCTTGCGGTAACAATGGGAATTTAGCATTGTATAATAGGGCAAGTATGTGTCTCCATCTAAGATGAGGGATTTTGAATGTAGAAACTTGGGATTTTTGTTTTATAATCATTGCCTAAAATGGCTTCCGTTTTTTTTTTTTACTTTTTATACTTTTTTATGTTGAACTGTATCTTGTTGATTTGCATGAAACTATGAAGTGAACTTACTTTTACTGTTCTTCTCTTGCATACAATTTCTTTATCATTATGCTAGTGTATAACAATTCAAGAAGAAAATCTGATGGTGCTTTTTTGTCTTTCTTCCTATTTGATTGATAGTGCTTACACCACGTCATTAGATGCAATGAAGACATTTGGTTTCTTCTGGACTCAGCTCTTTGAGGTGAGAGCTAATCAATACATGGATCCTTTTCATGTTTCTTTGTTTAGTTTTAGATATAAATTTTTGGAGCTGGTTGGGATATTTGCATTGAGCATGAATTGTGTTATTCATTTACCGAGTATATTTCAATGCATAGTTCTTCTAGATATTTATAGAAGTTTTTCATTAGGTTCTAAGGTCCTTATCTTAATGGATTAAGAGTGCATTTCACTGCTGGCAACTTGGAGATTTGATCACATTAAAAGTTGATTTTTTTCAGTCAAAAAAAGCATTAGAGAACTATATAAAAACAGTCAACAAAAGAAAGAGTTATAAAAAACGTTGCTTTCCTTGATGGAT
This sequence comes from Parsonsia alboflavescens, assembly GCA_028571225.1. Taxonomy (NCBI): domain Eukaryota; kingdom Viridiplantae; phylum Streptophyta; class Magnoliopsida; order Gentianales; family Apocynaceae; genus Parsonsia; species Parsonsia alboflavescens. Next base: position 3,584,880 of record JAOXNR010000029.1, on the reverse strand, counting down.
ATCAAGAGTTTGTAGATGACAATCTGTGAGGATGATTAAATCTTGTGCATAGATTCAGATTAGTACTAATAGAAACAATAGGTAAATCTTTCAGCATTTTTGCATCTTTTTCTTTTTTCTTTTAAGAGTTAAATCCCTTTAAATTACAATGAAGATTTTATGAATTTATTTAATGTTTGTACTACCATACACTTCTTTTGTGAGATATATGTTTGATTCTTCATTTGTAAGTTTTCTATTAATAGTCTTTTTGTGATGCAGTATTTTCTTGACATTAGATTTCATGTTTTAATATGAAATTTAGCTCGTGAGGATTGGTTAAGTTTACTTTAGAATAAATTACTGATTTCATTAGTTTTATTGAATATTATATGAATAGGTGACTTCAACTCTCTCATTTGACTTTGTGATATTATTGGCAGATTTCTAGATTGTGGACGAGGATATTAGTGACTGGATGTCTTTGTTTTTTTTTTTGTGGTGGTGGTGGTGTGATTTTGTAGAACGGAGGAGTTTGTCAGGCAGATATTGTAGACAGTGTTCACAACTAAATATAGTTTAGTTCTTATAGTTTTTTCTATCATATTCATTGAAATCCCATTTTTCCATGAAATTCTTTTGTGTCATTGTGAATGTAAACTTCTATAATGATATTGGTTATAAGTTTATAGTTTCTAATCTTTAAATACCATGTTGGGAGCACTGCTTCTGCTTCTCTTTGAAATTAGATTAATAATGAATGGTACGGGATTAATTTATACTCTATGGGAGTATTTACTAAATACATTGTATAATTTTTTTCTCTTTTTGAGAACTGATTTAGTAAATTGAACATGTGTTTTGATGGTTTTCATCTATGTTTTATCTTTCATTGACATTTAATTTTCTATATTTTTTTGTAACATGTGGATAAGCTATTATGAAGTGTATTAATATTGATAAATAAGATGTGAAAATATTTGTGAATTTGCGTTTGGTAATTGGCATTTTTAGTTCTCAAATTATTTTTTGAAATATGATTTTTGTTTGTAAAGCCTTTATTTGAATTAGTTTTTTTTCCACTTCAAACTACTACATTCATAATTAATTTTTAATGCCACCTTAAAGGGTCTTGGATTTCTTACATAATTGTGTCATAGTTATGTTAGTAAAAAATTTAATACGTATTTTTAAAAGATTAAGTATTTTTATTGTTTAATTTATTTTTTTAAGGGTTTAATATATAAAATATATTAAAAAATAATAAATAATAATTAACGATTGTAAGATTTTTATTAATATTGTATTAACAATTTGGAAGTGAAGTTGCATTAGTCAATTGAGGTTCAAGGTGAATTCGTTGAAAATAAATATATACTATGGGCATGGATAGGGGTGGCAAAATGACCTGATCCGATAAGAACGCGAACTGACGTGACCTGTTTGGAATAGATATTACTTGATTTATTTTAAAATAGAAATAAGTATGGGTCTTAAAAGGAATATCCATGCACGGGTTAGATCGGGTCTATAGGGATGGCAAAATGATCTGACCTGATGGATTTCTGACCTGACCTGATCTGTTTGGGGCGGGTTTTACCTGATGGGGCAGGTCAGGTTTTATAAGATCAGGGCAGGTCACAGGCCTGAGTTAAGAAACCCATGGCAGGTCACGGGGCAGGATGGGCCTAGCTCCAAGAAGGGCAGGGCAGGTCTGGGTTTTCAAAAACCTGCCCCGACCTGCCCCATTGCCATCCCTAGGGTCTAGATCTGTTTAAGGATTTGGCTTGACCTAATCTAATCTGACCCCACTTTTTTTTCTTTAAATGTATATATACACATATTAACTTTAATCCAAATCTCCTCACTCCTCTCTCTTTCTTCCTTTCTGTCTGCTGCTTCTACTTTCTTCTTTCTCTCTTCTCCGTTGCTTCTCTTTCTCCCTTTCTGTCTGTCACTTCTCCTTTCTTCTTTCTCTCTTCTTCATTTCTCCTTCTCCCTTTCTTTCTGCTCACTTCTTCCTTCTCTCAGCACCCCAGCCGTTGCTATATATTTTCTCCCCCAACCGCTGTTGCCTTTTTTCTCCCTTGTTGCATCCCATCTCCCCTTTCTCATTCTTTGCACCATTGCTGCCTTCCATCTCTAGCTGTTGTAGAGGATTAAATTCCATCGGACCAGGATGTGATTAATGGTTACTTTGGTTCTCAGTGACTGAAGGGTTTGTAGAGGACAATTCACGTTTAACCCTAACACTTCTTTTTTTTTTTTGAATATGGTTATGTAATTAAGTCTTTTTTTTTCTTGGCTTCAACTTGCAGATCCGGAGTTTATATGGATTTGTAAATGATTATTTATTGGATTTTGAACTTAATTATGCAGAATTTTGTACTTTTTGTTATTTTTTTTGTCAAAATGATAATTATGTGAATTTTCTTTATTAGTGGTGAATAATCTAGTAAGACCGGGTAAAATGGGACAGGTTGGGTCTAGTAGGGACAGAATAGGATAGATCATGTATTTGTATTTAAAAATCGATGGTAAGTCATATGTCAGGACGGGCTTGCCTCTGAAAAGGATAAGGTAGGACAGATCTGGGTTTTTAAAAATCAACTCTGATTGGCCCCATGGTCATCCCTAGGCATGGAGAAGATAGGGCTAATATTAGAAATAACAAGTAAAAATGGTACAAAATAAATATTACGGCCATCGAGAAAGTTGTACAAGAAAGATAATGTTGAAAATAAATAAGGTAAAATATATATATATTATGGATATCGAGAAAATCGGGTAAAAATTGCACACAATATTTTTTCATCAGAACCTGATCTTTCTTTTAATTGATAGTCTTGCTAATTTTTGACCCTGCAACAATTATTAAAATATAAACCTTAGTTTCGTGATATTTGCTATCTTGATGACTCAAACCTTTAAAACTCTGAATAGAGAAAGTATTTGAATGCATGAATTATTCTTTTAAGATTATAAATATTTCAGTACAGATTTTCCATTTGTTTATTATTATAATAAGGTAGGTTTAGTATTTGTGCAATTCACGACTTTTTCATAATATATGAAATTTTAATATCTGGAAAACAATTGTAATGAATTTTTTCTAACTATTCTAATAAAACATGTTTTTTTATATAATTGTTAATTAATTATAACTTAAAAAGCATAACAATCTGTAATTAACAAATCTTTCTCAAAGGGTGATCAATTCTCATAATAGGAAACTTTTAAGTTAAATTTATTTTTTAAAAGAAAATGTAATAATTTTTGAAAGATTATATTTATTAAATATAAATATTTTTATTTTTATTTTAATTTAATAAGTATGAAAGATTATAATCATCGAGTAAAATAAAGATTTTTTTTCCATTAATATCAAATTTTTAAAAATTATGTGACATACTTTAAAATACGAGAATCAAATTTTATAAGTATTAATTGTTTTGAAGATGATTACTTCAAATATGTTTATTTATGGTTTTTCTATAAGGTAAGATGCAAAAAGAAACGATGTTGTTTTGCCAACTTCTTGAAACTTAAAAAAAAACCAATCGGCTTCTCCAATATCGAGATGAAGCAATATCGAAATGAACCAATGGAAGAGGCGGTGCCATGGCGCTAACAATACTGGATCTAGTAGAGGATGAAGCTCTGGTGAACCGAGCCTTTGGTAGTCCACTTTCACTGAAGAAGTTGAAGGGTCAGCATCATTGGGGTTTTCCATACTTTGAGTAGCATTAGTATTAGCTCTAGCATCAAGAGCTTCGCAATTTACCTTTCTAGAGCTCACAAGAGTTCCAAAGTATAGAAATTCCGCAATAGTGGAAGCAAGAGGCTACGAAGGTGGTGGAGGTGCTCCATAAAATGGAAAAAACGGGTTCTGTATCCGTGGCATAGAAGGCGGAGACAAAGTAGAAGAAAAGGGGTATTTGGGCTGTGATTTTGAAGATGTAGAAAGAGTAGGATTAGCTTCGCTAGTCGGAGGAATGGCTTTAGGAAATGGAGGCAATGTCGGAGAAACAGTTTGATCAAGTGAAAACAGCTGTTGGTGGAGGATATGGCGGTGGTAATGGTTTCAATCACTGAGCTAGAGAAAGAGAGAGACAAAGTTTGGTTCTTTAGTTTTGAAAAGTTGGAGGTATAGAAATTCCGCAATAATGGAAGCAAGAGGCTGCAGAGGTGGTGGAAGAGCTCCAAAAAATGGAAAAAACGGGTTCTGATCAGTGACGTAGAGGCGGAGACAGAGTGGAAGAAAAAGGGTATTTGAGCTGTGATTTTGAAGATGGAGAATCATTGTGATAGCGAAGGAGAGAGACAAAGTTGGCAAAACGATGTCGTTTCTTTTTATCGCATACACGATTGTGTGTGACAACGCACCTTATAGAATATATATATATTTATATATATATATATATGAAAATCTTATAGAGCACACCTTAAATCTTTAACGATCGACTGTTTTTTATTTTTTAAATATTAAAATAAAATTTAATTAAATACTCTTAGATTTACTTTATAAAAAAATTTGAAAAAATAATTTTTTATAAGAAAATTTATTTATTTTTAATAACTAATTGTCAGAGATTTAATTGACCTATGGCACTCTATATAATATCTAGATTACGTTTATTAAGATACAAATTATTGAAGAGCTTGACCTCTATATATTTTTTTCAATTATGTATAAGCCTACAGGATAAATAAATAATTATAAATGATAATGGAACCATGGACTATTAAAAACGAAAAGAAAAAATGAACCCACTAGAAAGGAAAATATAAAATTGAGGGAAAAGAAAATACCAGTGTCCTTTGATGTCTGGGCCAATACTGTTTTGCCATATAGGCCCCTAGGGTTTTATATACCAGATCGAGAGGAACAGACGCTCCAGCGTCCAACCAGGTCAGGACGCAACCTCTGCGATTCTCTAAGGTTCTATCGAACTTTATCTCTTCTCAATCTTTCTGTATCAAAATTCACGCTTTTGTTTCTCGAATAATTTTCGCAGCTTTAAATTCTTGTTTTTGTTTGATATGTGCTCTACTGATATCTGTTTTCATTTCCCATTTATTTTTAGTCTTACAAAAAAAATTTCGACAACAGGAGCATTATTGGGATGAAATTTGTTTAGCAAAAATCGTTGATTTGAATACAAAAGGCTCGCTGACTGTTTATCTTATTGCGTTTAATGATTTATTTTTTTAGTTTTAAGTAATAAGTTGTAGTAGAAACAAGGCTTTCTCTTCCCCCCGAATTTTGTGTTTAATCTTGTTTGTACAAAGTTTTTCCCCCTGATAGACATAAAAAGATTTCATTTTTATTATACTTAAAAAGTTTCTGTAAGAAGATGGGGAATCAGAGGTGGAAAATCAATGCGTAGTTACTGTCTTATGCTTCCATCAATCGTAGTTACTGTCTTATGATAATAGCTTCTATATTATTTTCCTTCTGGTGTCGTATGTATCTTGCCTGTGTGGTATAATTTTGGCTTTAACTTTTGAAGGATCAGTGATTCTGAAGTCAGATTCAACTTGTTCTGGTTACTTATTCTGTCCTTTCCTTATTTTGAACTTTTTTGAGTAACAATTTTTAGTGCGTTTGCTACCGATCATCAATCTTCTCTCTCTTTCCTTGCTAAATCCTCCTGTGTCTTCTCTATCCGCTGTATCTTGCATGTCAATACAGATATCTAGCAAACACATAAATGCTTAAGTCTTGTAATTGTTTCACTATTGTAGACACTATTTTCTGAACTCCAAAGTCACAGTCTCATGATTGCCTTAAACTGTGAAGTTTTATGTTCTGATATATGGTGTTATAACTCTGAAAGATTCAGTATCCAATGTACATTTTGGCATCTCTCTCCTTAAAGAAGGAAAATATAGTATGGTTATTGCACTCTGGATTTATTGATGTTCTCTTTTCTCAGTTGAGTTTTGAAGTTTTCCTAAATGTTTGTGTAGGCTCGTGATGTCCTACAACTGCAATACATTGTTTTGAAATATGTACAATTTAAAATCCCTTATACACCCCAATGTAAGGCTTTGTTTGCCAGCTAGATAATGAATGTTAGTCTAATGGTTAATGTGTTATTTTAGGTGTTTTAGTCAGAAGAATGAAATAGAAGATGCTTATTCCACAATTATCTATATTTTTTAAACTGAAATGTAGCTTGATAATTCTTTAAATTCTTGTCCTCTGGATTTTTGACCTTTTCCATTATATCTGCAGAACTTTTTTAGGGAAATATTCATCGACTTCAAAGTTGTTTCATCCATTTCTCAATGGGCGATACTGAAGATAGTCTTCAATCTTCAAAAAAGCGGGCTGCTGGAAGAGAAATATCTCGAGATAACCCTGGTCTTGATGATGATGATACATCTGAACAAGAAATGGGGACCTTTAAGAGGGCAACTGATGACGTGATTGCAAAAAGAAGAATGGTCAAAGTTCGTCGCAACCAAGCATCATCAACCCCATCAGCTCCATCCTCTAACCCCTTTGCAGGAATTCGTTTGGTTTCTCCTCCTGAATCAGTTGCTACACCAATTGTGGTTCCAGATGAAGCCCAAAGTGACAAAAATCAGGCTGAAGATGAATTAAATGTAGGTGCAAAGAAAGGAACAGATCACGAAACTAGTGAGAAGGATAAAGAATCAGAAAGAAAAGTTGATGAGTCCAAGGATGAAGCAACTGCAGAAAAGTGTAAAAATGATGAAGTGGACAAACCTGAATCTATTGATTGCAAAGATAAAAACGATGGTGAAGTTGAAGTTGAGAAATCTGAGTCTATTGATAAGAAGGAAAAAAATGATACTGAAGTGGAGAAGCCTGAATCCACTGATGATAAGGATGTAGATGGAGAGAACTCTCAGGCCAAAGTTGAAAGAGCTGACCATAATGATAAAAAGGATATTGAAGTCCAGAAAGCTGAGGATAAGGAGGTTAAGAAAGATGATGGAAATGAAAATGCTGCATCATTTAGTTCATTTCAACAACTTTCAAGTAGTCAAAATGCTTTTACCGGCCTTGCTGGAACAGGGTTTTCTGGATCTATCTCTTTTGGATCAGCCACAAAAGAAGGGTCATCTTTGGGGTCTGGATCTATTTTTGGTCAGAAAAATGATCAACCTTCCTTTTCATTTGGCCTTTCTAGCAATGGAAGTTCTCTTTTTGGAACTTCAGGTGCATCTACAATTACTAAAAGTGAGGGAAGTGGACTCCCTTCCATGCAGGAGGTTCCTGTCGAAACTGGGGAAGAGAATGAGAAGCCTGTCTTTGTAGCTGATTCGGTGCTGTTTGAGTATCTAGATGGAGCCTGGAAGGAGCGTGGGAAGGGGGAGATCAAGGTCAACGTTTCCACAACAGGGACGGGAAAAGCTAGACTCATTATGAGAACCCGGGGAAATTATCGTTTGATTTTGAATGCTAGTCTTTTCCCAGATATGAAGCTGACAAATATGGATAAAAGAGGTGTTACCTTTGCCTGTGTGAATAGTATTGGTGACGGAAAAGATGGTTTATCTACTTTTGCTTTGAAGTTTAAGGATGCTTCGAAAGTTGGAGAATTTCAAGTATGTGTCGAGGAGCACAAAGGTACAACACCTGTTGCTTTGAAGACTCCAGAGAACTCTCCCAAGGCAACTGATGATTAACAGACACCGGTGCATCAACCTTCTGTTGCTATCTAATTCCCGGCATCTGAATTCTGTTTCTTTTTCTCTATCGTTTCTTGCCCTTTTATGCTTCTATGAAGAATGAGAGAACAGAAAGACGCAAAGAGAGAATCATGCTACAAGGTCCTACATGGCATAGGCTACTCCTTTCATCGTCGTTGATCCATATTAGTCTTTGTCGGAGCTCTCTGATCTATGGGTCCTGGCTTCTGATTCATATTTTATGATGCTGGAGATGTGAATGTCAAATGTTACTCTGTTCACCTTAATCTCATATTTTAATCCTTCTAACCCCGGTGTTTGATGGCCAAAATGTAATGTTACTCTGTTCACCTTAATCGCATATTGTAATCCTTCTAACCTCGGTGTTTGATGCCCAAAATGTGCTGAGACGGGGTTTTCGGCAGCTCTTGAATTAGGCTAGTCTATGGTATCATTAACACAGCATTTCTATTTGCAGAACATCAGTTTCTGCTGATCAGTCAGTGACAAAAATAAATCATATCTTGTTGAAACAAACATTAAAATTCAGCGTCACATAAAAAGAAGAATTCGTAGGTTACAAATGTTAAAACTGTTAATCGATTGCTTGATTTGTGAAGATGCCAAACTTCACAAGGTAGACTCAACAAATGATGAAAACAATAACTGATTAGTTGAGCCAAGTAAGAATGCTCATAAATCCAGCACAGGGTATCATTAGTAGCTCTTGATGCACATCTTGGAACATGATCCCACACAGCTATCCACTTTCTCTCCATCTGCAAGAACAAAAATGCAAAGCATTAGCACTGCACGGTTCCCATAGGGTATTATTATATATGTTATCTGCAGTTGAAATCTGAAGATTGGAAAGAAAGAATCCGAAATATTAATTACTTGGTCTGTCTTTCTTGCTGATGTCTGAGCACATCGTGAAGGCGCAACCGAGCTTGCAGAAATCATAGTTGCCCGTTTCTTCATGGAAGTCATTGGGGGCGGTGGTGGTGACATTTGAAAAGATGCATTCTTTGAAGCACTGGGTTGTGCAGGAACAGAGAGTTTGAGAAGGTTCGATCATACATAGAACAAAGCATTTGGCATAGCAGTCCTTGAAAGAAGCAGAAGACTGCTTCACAAGCATCCCCATGGCCATGACCAACACAAGAAGTGCCCTTATCTTCTTCACCTCCATCTTGTTCAGTTTTCTCTCTTCTGCTACCTCGAACATCTGTTGGAACATCTGTGGGTGGTCTTATGGAAGGGAGTTATAAACTATTCGAACTGTATGGAATAGTAGAGAATTGTTTGTAGTATATTATTATTAATCTAATAAATTTAAAGTATATCGAAACCTTTAAATTTTCAATTATAAAGATGGCTAGAAGAGAAGTGTTTTCTTGAGTAGTAAACTCAACTGAAAATTGAAAAGAAACACCACGCTCAAAATTTTATGTGGTGCATGTGATTGTTCTTTTGTCTCCATTTGATCCATTGCATGTGAACTAAATTCTCTTTCAGATCTCTACAACTACTTGATCAGAATTAGTTCGCTACTGTATGATCAATTTCTCATATTAATCTGTGTGTCAAACTATATCTGAGTGCTGCTATGGCTGCTTGCAGTTCAGCAAATTCTCTCTCTCTAGATATAGTAATAAATACCCCTCTTTAGCTGGCTAGGACTATGGAGCGAGCTTCACCTGGTGCTTATTTATCGATAATGATTATAAGCTTACGCGTTGATCCAAATAACAACAATCTTTTATCCATATCAAGTTATGTCTTTCATATATTGTCACAAAATATCAATATCTTTTATCTTTATACCCCAAATTACCCAGTTTAATTGATACAAGTCAAGAGGAGACCCAAATTTAATTGATATCAAACTTTATCTAATTAGATTGATGAAGAATTTTATAAGACTATATATCAAGAATTTTTTCTAGAAAAAAAGGGGAAAGCCGAAAGTCAGGGTTAGCTGGCTCTTTTGGAGCTGTATTTTTGGATTTTGCGGAACAAAGTAGTACTGTTTTGTTCACATGCCCAAATTACATCCCTTCACAGTTTGTTCACGGGTGGTCTGTAGCTGTGGAGGACAAAAGAGATAGTTTTACGATAATGTTAATAGCAGTTGATAATGAATACTGTTTCTTTTTGACTTGTAATCTCAGTTTCTTTATAGTACCAATAACAAGAATATTTAGTCCATAGCACCCAAGAAAATGATAGAAGAAGGAAGTTTGCTGTCAAGCATTAACTTAATAACAAAGACAAAGATCTATGGATCTGCCCAAAAAGTAAGTAACATCTCCAAGGCTAATTCTCTCAACTTTTCAAAGCCACATGTGCAATCACAGAAGAAAACCAAACCGAGCCAAAACGTGGAGATTTGTAATTAGTTGCTAATTAAGCATAACTTTCAGTGATGTCCACCGCAGTTTCCATGGCAGCATCTTTCCATTTCAGGGGCATCTGCAAAACATGAATCAAAAAACCCACCTACATGATGAATAACAAAGTAGTTCACCATAATAATTTCAAGTTATTATGGAATACCTGAAGGGAAGCTGCTGCTGCTGCTTGAATCGAGACACAGAAATGTAGAATTAGTACTGGAGATGGTCTGTGAAACTTGAAATTTGCATCCTTTTATGCAGTCACTCACACACAATGGCTTTCTGATAAATATACATTCTATATTACACTTTATGGTGCATCCAAGCAACGAAGCAAAGCTACCTTCTGCTGCAATTAGTGCTACAAAGACAAGGAAAACCCCTACATGTCTCATGGTTTTTTTCTCTCTCTTTAGTTACCTCTTCGAGAGTACTAAACAAATATAATTCAAGAAAATCATGCATGAGAATCAAGCATGTTATACTCGTGCTGCTCTCCATTACTCAACTTTATTAGTCTTTTTCTTTTTGGTTAATGTATTGGATTCCTTGCGTACAGGAAGAGGGAATAAACTTTTGAAGCATCAATGACTCCAGATCTTTTACTTGTATTGTCGGGAGTGCGTTACACTAGTAAAAAAAATCAATACGTATATCTATAAACTTTATACATATTCTTTGATTATTTTGTTAGACTAATTTGTCGTATTTAAGGATATGATTGAATGGTTTGAGAATAAAACTCGTATAACAATATTTTTCTCTTTAATTTCTACTAAAGATAAAATAAAAAGTGATTGGATTCTGGTAATAGGATTATGTCCCTAATTATGGGCCACTTCTGACCCAATTCTCCCAGCTGGTTTTAGTCCACTTTTGCTGGGGACAGTTATTCATTGGGCCCATCAACATGAAAAGCAAGTGGGAGTGTGGGACTATGTGAAACTCATTCCTGATCAATCTGTCAATTACAAACTTCTATTTATAATTAATAATTGGATATTTCATTTTCAAAATTAATTTTAATTAAATTTTTATCACTAAAGTGATATTATAATAATATTAAAAATGAAATATTCAAATATCTGATCTTCGAATTTTGGGTTTAAATTTTTATTCTCGACTGCAAAATCAGTGTTCAGAGATTACTAATTTTTAATTATATGGCAAATTAGTGGATTTTGTTTCCAAATATTTTTGGTGTTTCACTATGATATTAACTTTTTAATTTTTATATCCTTCAATTTGTGGTGTTTGAAATTACGCTCCCTTACAAAAGACTTAACTCATTACATTTTTTTTAATATATTATGTGTTTTTTAGTAGTGTCTGAATTAATTCGTACGCATATCGACCATTCGACTAAAAGTTGTAACTCATCAAGATTAAAATATGAAGTAAAATCGAGTCGAATTTACAGTCTACATTATACAGATGTCACCTCCAATCCATTCCAACATACCTTTGGGTGCCACTGACTTGTTACTTTCTCATTACAAAAGAAGAATCATTTAATATTCATTTCTCTTGTGAGTTGATTAAAGTTGACATAGGTATGGTTTCATAAAGAAAATACACCCTTCGCTGCAATTGAATCTCTTTAGTTAAATTTAGTTGTCCAGAAATGAATATTTTATTTTTTAAATTAGTTAAAATTTTGTTAAAAAATTGATATTGTTAAGTTTAAAATTAATTATCTTAAATTTCTTGCAATTCAAAATGGGACATTCGATTACACACATAAAGAGTAGATACAACAAAACGTTACTTATCTAAATAAACTCAACATTTATTATTGCATTGCTTGGTTACAAAGTAATTAAGGTGTTGGATGAAGATCGGTGAAAAGATAATTAGCAAACTTTTCAAGAATCAAGCATGACTGCAGTTCTTGTAGCAAGAACCCATACATCCTTTCAGTTTATTTGCATCTGTAACATCGAAGAACAACAAAACACAAATCAAATATGATACTACTCATTTGAATTTCAATTTATAATAAAAAATAATCAATAATTAATATTGCCTCCGTCATTATTTATTTGACTTTTTTTTATCACTAATTAAAAGTCATTATTGTTAGTTTATTATCTATTTGAGTGTATTTTTCCCTTATTACCCTTGTCTGAGTTGTCTCTCTCTTCCCACAATTCTCCTTTGCCTTTATAGGGCATTTTAGGGGGAAAAATGTTTTTTTTAATTTTAAAAAATGATGACTGATGACTTATAAATAGTGACAGAGGGAGTAGTTGCGTATATACCTGAAATGAAGTTCATGCAGCTTGAATTTGCACAGGAAAATACACAATTTGAGAGACCATCAAATGGAAATGCAGCAGCAGTTACTGGATCCTTGCATTTTTTCAAGCAATGGATCAAGCACATAGGTGATTTTTTGTAACTGCATTGTATAATACATAATTGACTGCAGGGAATTTTCAGATGTGACTCACTCTCTCCTACAACTCCTCCACTGACCAACGTTGTCATCAAGATTAAGGAGAATGTAAGAACAAATCTCGTCATCTCATTCTGAGCCATGACTGTAATTTTCAACCTTTTTAGCACTATTTCTGTAGACTCTAATTGTGAGGCAAAGCTTACATATCAATATTTGAAGCTATATAAAAGAAAGAAAGGTGTGAGGATATGTACCATGTGAGATACTTATAATCTGATTTTTACCCACTACTGATGTCCTTATTTATTTATTGTAAAGAAAGAGAAGTACAATTATTAAGGTAAGAGAAAAGAGAATTTTTTTTTTTTTTATAACATAGTTGCATTTAAAACATATTCATTATTATTGTGAACCCCATACATGCTAGCTATCCCCCACTTTTTCCATCTAAGAAGGGGTGTCAAAATCCTATTCAGCCCATGGGTATCTTGGGGCACCTCCCTCCAATTGGGAGGGGTGCCCCTTCATTTCTCTTTCGTCTAGCATTGCTCCAAGCACCCATCGTTGGAGATGCTTTAAGCCATCCAACATCTTCTCTTATCTCTTACTACCTTCTTTTCTCTTATATCGTTTCTCTCAGTAAGATTGGTGAGTTATAAAATAGGAAGGACTAGAATAATAAACTGCTATTGGAAAAAGTTAAAAAAGTTTTATTATTACGAGTAAAATAAGAAATTCACTTACATTTTTTACCTTCAAATGTATGAGTGATAATTATTTTGAAATAAATATTCTTCCCTTAAATGATAAACATTGTAAAAAAGAGGGGGCATGCCTTATGTATTCTACCATGTTTTATTGGAAATGTTTTGGGTTTATCTTTGTCTTGTCAATAATTGAATTTGCTTATGTGGTGCAACTTTAGTCAAACCCAAATTAATTAAGGACAAGTTTTAATTGCAACTCCTAACCAAAAAAATAAATGTACAAATTTATAGGTATGTTTCATTTAAGTGCCTTAACACACTCTTTTACATTTTTAATTGGAAACTAAAAAACAAAAAAAATTTGAAAACTTTTTGTTATCAAAAGGTGCATTTGGTTACCACCCTTTTTTTCTTTTGGCATCACATGTAAAATAAAAAAAAGTTTTTAAAGAGGAGTAATATAATTTGTAAGTATACAATTGTATCCAAGTAATGTAAAATTATTAATTCATCAATTCAAATTTTTTTATCTAATTAGTGAATTATCATTTTATCCACAACTTAAACCTGAAATAGAATTTATATTAATTTAATTATAATATTAAACTAAAATTAAAGAAAACAAGACACCAATTGAAGCGAGGAGACAAACAATGACAAGAATGTGTTAAGGCACCTTTAATCCAATTTCCAAACTATAACAAAACTAATATGGTTAATTTTTATTCAAGAGTTTGCTTACATAAGAATTCTTAAATATAGACCAAACCTAGTTAATTCTTTGGTGGAAAACCCCCTAACAATTCGATTAGTAAATAAATCAATTCTACTTTATTTACTAGTTCATTTATGGTAGAATTCTTTAATATGGACTAGACCTAATTCTTTGATGGAAAAACACCTAAATCCAAATAGTATATCAATTATGAGTCTATATTATTTTACTGTTTGAAATTACATAAAATTACAAGAAATTTTCTAACTTAAAACCCACAACAAAATTTTCATTAAAGACCACACAATAGATATCAAGTTTATATTACAAAAGAAAATATATAAATAAATATGTATAAATATATATATATATATATATATATATATATATTAAACATAATATGTGATTCATTATTCCGCTTCAAAAATAAAAATAACTTTAACTTCACATGTAAAATTATATCTTTTTAAAATATGAGTTATTTAATATCATTTTCATTTATTAAAGTCGACACAAGCTTTAAACTTTATAATGGTATTTATTGCTCTTTTTTCACTCTTACTTTTATAATTTTTTTACTCCAATTTCCTAGGTAGTTTGATTGAGGTTTTTTTTTTCCTCTTTTTTCTTTTAGTATTTTGACTGAGTTAATGTATTATTTTCTGTATCCTTAATATATACTCCCTCCATCTGAAAATATAAGTCGTTTAAGTGTGTTTTGTTTATCCCACAATATAAGTCGTTTTGTAATTATCAATCATCATTATAATGGTTTTTTTTTCATTTTTATCCTACACTGATATTCTCATTCATTTATTGTAGAGAAAGAGAAATATAGTTATTAAGGGAAGAGATCAGAGATTTTTTTGACATAAGATAGGTACATTTTAGACATCTTAATCCGCATGAAATGACTGTTAAAGCCTTATATTGTAGGACTAAGATAGTATGAAAAAAAAAAATTAAATAAAATCACCTTCACCTATATTATGAACCAGAGGTATTATTCTTTTTCGAGCATTAAATGTCGCTTCTATACTATCTCCTTCACAAAGTTGCAAGATCGTGGATAATTTTATCCTGTTTTCAACATATCATAAAAGGGTGATCTATTCCCCCTCTGCTCACTGCCCCCAACCCACCCCAAGAAATTTTTTTTCATTGCACTTGCAATTTTTCAATTACCGGAGTAAATAGATATTGTGGATCCCTATTTTTAATAACTACTTCTCTATTCTACAATATTTATCACTTAACGTTATTTCATCCAAATTAAGGTAATCATAAATTACCTTTTTTGGATAATTTTGTCCCTTATTATTATTGTGGATTTCTAAAAGCATCTCCAATGGTGTAGGTGCCTATTGGGGGGTCCAAATTCCACATACTAAGACAACGTTTTCTTAAGCACTCTCATCCTCCAATTGTTTTGCATTTCAGAGTGTCTAAAGTGAATTTTGTTTGTCAACTCATTTGTTAAATCATCAAGTAATTTATTTTTCACATTTTTACATTTACTCTATTATCAAAAAATACATTTTTAAAAATATTTAGTTATTCTAAAATAAATTATAAATAAATAAAAATTTAGATTAAATAACTTTTTTGAAAGAACAAGAATTAAAAAAGTTATAACTTTTTTATTATAGAAGGATATGGTACATAAAAAATTGACCAATATACACAAAATTGCAAAATCACCAAAAGAAAAAAAGGAAAAAAAAAAAAAAAAACTAGTGAAGAAGAAGAAGAATTTAAGCTATCCAATATCTCATCATCTCCTCTTTCCTTTTCTATCCTCTCTCTCAGTAAGATTGGTGGGTTTAAAATCAAAAGGAGTAAAGTAATAAATTGTTATTGAACAAAGTTAAAAAAGTTTGACTATTAAGAGTAAAATGAGAAATTCACTTACATTTTTTGCGTACAAATGTGTGAGTGACAATTCTTTTAAAATAAAAGAAGAAGAAGAAGAAGAAATCAGTGAGAAGTTGGGAAAAAACGGGATATTTAAACTATCCAACATCTCATAATCTCCTCTTTCCTCTTACTACTTTCTTTTCTCTTCTCTATTCCCTCTCTTAGTGAGATTGGTGGGTTTTAAAATGGGAAGGAGTGAAAATAATAAAGTGTCACTGGAAAAAATTAAAAAAGTTTGACTATTAAGAGTAAAATAAGAAATTCATTTACATTTTTTGAGGAAGACTGTGGTGTACTACGTAGCACAGAAATTTGGATGCTACTGGCGGAAAAAGTAACGGCACTATTTTGCGATGTAGATTTTTTTTCAATCTGTAAAGAGGAAGTCACAGCACTATGAGGGATATAGATTGAAAAAAACTGACGTCGCAGAAGATTGTCTTTACTTTTTCCGTCAATAGCACATCAATTTCTGTGCTACGTAGCAGATCACAGCCTTCCTCTATATTTTTTACCTACAAATGTGTGAGTGACAATTATTTTAAAATAAATGTTCTTCCCTGGAGTGACAAACATTGTAAAAAGGAGGGGGCATGCGTTATGTATTTGACCATATTTTGTTGGAAGAGTTTTGGGTTTATTTTGTCTTGTCAATAATAGAATTTGCTTATGTGGTGCAACTTTAGTCAAACCCAAATTAATTATGGACAAGTTTTAATTGCAACTCCAAACAAAAAAAAATAAATGTGCAAATTTATGGGCATGTTTTTATTTAAGTGCCTTAATACACTCTGGTACATGTTTAATTGGCCACTCATTGCTATTTGCTACAAATATACATTCATATATGGGAAAATGCTATAATGGGTACTAAAACTCAAATTTTATTGTGATGGTCAGCAGTCAGCTATCTTTAGAAAAATGAAAATAAATTTGATCAAGTAACTTTTAGGTTTAGTTTATTTTTTTAGAATTTTGTTTAAAAATTGTATTTACAAAAAATAATTTTTTAAAAAAGAATTTATTTTTTCTTTAAGATTGATCATTAGAGACATAACTTGAAAACAATAATTCCCATTATAGCATTTCCATACATGTATAAATATATATATAGATTTTTAAAGAAAACTTTACCTTAATTTAGATTTAAAAATAGGTGTACGTTAAAAATATGCAAGGTTCATCTTCATCTTTCCTGTAGCTTTCTGTCCAAAGGTTTCCGCCTTCAGCTCTGCCTCTGTGAATCCTTGTACAAGCCGACGCGTATAAATAGATAAAAAAAGGAGATATATATGATATTGTACTCGACTTATTTCGAATGTTGCCTATGAACCCTAGCTCATTCTTTACCCCCGCAAGACCCTTAAATTTCACATTGGTTCCCAAGGTTTATCCTCCGCCTTTGTCCACCAATTTTCGCTGCCGTGCTACGCCGGACTTACCAGCGGGGCCTTCATTTTCGCGCTGGTGGTTCAATTTTCCGAAAGCCGCCGAAGCAACTGCTACTGGTGTGGGGCACGGCTCCGATTTCGGTGGTACTGCAGGAGCAGCAGCTGAAAGGCGAAGTACTAGTGATGCTAATAAAAACACCAAGGTCAATGCCAAGGAGAGGTGGTCGCGCCACCGGGAGAGTTACTTGACTGACGACGACGATGCTCTTCCTCTTCCCATGACCTATCCTGACACTAGTCCCGTGTCGCCGGAAGAAATTGACCGCAGGCTCCGCTGTGATCCTGAAGTTCAGGTTGTTGTCAATATTTAACTGTAATCTTCTGTCATTTCGAATTGCCGCTTTCTTCATTTCGATACTTAGAGGATTGCTGTCCATTTTTATCGGTTTTATCTATTCGTGTGAAAATTGAATCTTTGGGATTCACACGGTTCATTGGCTAAGATAATTTTTGTAGCAGTGACTTGGAGATTTCTTGGTTGAAATTCATCTAGATGTTGAAAAATAAATTCTGATAATCCGTTGGACGACAACTTTTATTGTCACACTTAGATATTAAAAATTTTGTACAAAACCTTTGATAATAGCTTTTAATTTTCATTTTCTGCAATAAACATATGCACGAATTGAAGTTTCTCTTCTTTTTCAATTTTTTGGTGAGAGGACATGTCATTGATGAATAATAATATCCATAACTAGAAAGTTTCAAGGTGGAGTGCTTTCTGATTGTTTTCAGTTCTTTTTACGGGATGCTTGTAGGATTGTAAGGAAGTTGTCTATGAATGGACTGGAAAGTGTCGGAGTTGCCAAGGAACTGGATATGCCAGCTACTATAGCAAGAGAGGGAAGGAAACCATCTGCAAATGCATACCATGCCTCGGGATTGGTAATGTCTTGTCATCCTGTCTGTAATTTTAGTTTAGCACATTAGATGATGTATCTACTTAATAGTCACTCAGACCTCCCTGTCAATTTCATTATCCCATAGATATGTTTCCTTTCCTCTGCTATGTGTGACATAAAAGACATGTAATTTACATTTTAGATATGGGGAGAACTCACAGATTTGGGTTCATTGGAAGTTATGAAATTTTGGATTATTAATTCCGAAATACTATTTAAGTACAATATTCTTTGCATGTGGTCTTGCGTCAAGTGGTTTGAGAAAAATGTCTGGTCCCAAAAGATAGAAGCTAAACCTTCACATCTGAATGTGAAGAACCAGTTCCCTGCACATATACTTATGTTTTATGCTAATATTCTGTCATTGATGCAAGAAGGTTCTACTGGTCTCTCTATCATTCTTGCCCAAATTATTTTTCTTTCCATAGCTTCTATCATGATTATTCAGCTTTACGTCTACGCAAAATTTCCAATTGTGACAGTGAATTTATTCCTATTGCATGATGTTTCTCGGTATTCATGGTTGTAATATTCTTATTATTACTTTGCTCTTTTTGGCAGTTGTTGTTAGCTTTCCTTGTCTAGCCTCTTTATTTCTTTTCAATCAATTACCTTTCATTCATTCTACTTTATTTTTGTGATTTGTTTCTTGGGTTATTCCTATTTAAGAAAACATCTAGAATATCTAACTAAACGCCACACTAAATATTTCCAACTAAAATAGTGCTTGTTGATGCATAGATATATACCGTTTCTTTCTCTGTTGTATCTATTCATGTGCTGTTATATTGGTTTTTATGTCACACTTCCATTTATGCCTGGAGTCAGGACTTGAGCCCTTTCCATAACTGATCCTTTTATGCAGTTCATTTAGCCCTATGAATGTGATTCTCTTACAAACAATTACTTGTCCAATTTTCACTGAGGTTCTTAGCAATTTGCTGACTATAAAATTTCTCAGTTTCCTGAAGCGCAAAACTCCAAACAATTGATTGACTTGCTTGGAACATAGTAGGATTCCTTTAGTATTTTTCTTAAGAAATTGTTTTCCCATCAAATGTGTGGAGGACAGAAAAGAAATATGCAAATATGTGCTCTGAAGACATTCTTGCAAAAGTCTTTGAAATTGGTCTTCCTACAATTTGAGAGTTTTGGGTAAGAGTTCTACTAGTTTCCAATAAAAGATTGTGATAAAGTTCCTAATCAGTTTGTAGTACCTGAAATTTCAAACTTAAATATAAACAATTGTTTGATGCTCCCATTTCTAAGAAGTTAAGAACCATGCTTAGTCCTGCATCTTGAAACTAAAATATTTGAAATTCCAGGATATGTACAGAAGATAACGGCACGCAAGGATATTGATGTGATGGAAGACTTGGATAATGGAAAACCACCTTGATGTACTTAGAGCATCTTCAGAGTACGGTGTTAATTCTGAGGATTTCATCATTGTTGTATTTTTTCAGCCATCCTAGGTTATATAGTCAAATATGAGATGAATTCCATGATCTATGTAGCTAGGAAAGGAAAAATCGTTTAAGATAGAACTTCCAATGAGAATCTCAACTATTGCTTTATAGCAAAGGCATCAATCAAGAATATATTCTTTCCTGTTTCTTCATTTCTTGAAATCACCCCTTCACTTAATTCCATCTTTTCTTGTTCATTGACTTTAGAATCTTATCGCATGAAAGTTGCTGAGGAATAAAGCTTATTCTACCTTATCTCCATGCTTTAAACAATAACTATAAAGGTCGATTAGCTTCTTAGATATTTCATTTGTGACTTCTTCTTGGCAATATTAAAAGGTGAAGACCATCTCACTTTGGTTGCATCCTTTCTGTTTTTCCCAATCTAAGCAAAAGATGTCAAACTTGATCTTTCTTGATCTCCAATACAACCTCTCAAAGAAAAAGTTTCTACGGAAACCAACCCGAATGTTTTCAAGAGATCAGAGACAGAACTCTGGCCTTTCAACTGTTTTCCAGCCCAACCTGGAGGAGCTTAAGCAAGTATTCAACAAATTCGACTCAAACAAGGATGGAAAGATCTCCCCAGAAGAGTACAAGGCAATACTGAGAGCCCTTGGCAAGAGAAATCTCTTGACAAAAGAAGTTCAAAAGATATTCGAGGTTGCTGATTTGGATGGTGACGGATTCATCGATTTCAATGAGTTTGTAGAAGTACAGAAAAAAGGTGGTGGAATAAAGATCACAGACTTGCAGACTGCATTTCGGACATTTGACGAGGATGGAGATGAAAAGATTACAGTAGAGGAAGTATATGAGTTATTGCAGAAACTTGGAGAAAGATGCAGCTTCCAAGATTGTATAAGAATGGTAAGGGCTGTTGATGCTAATGGGGATGGTGTGATTGACATGGATGAATTTGTGACCATGATGACTCGTTCCCTAAGACGGGGTTGAAATAGCAGAATGATATATTAACATCGCAAGCATATTTGTATGCTGCTTTGGATGTGTGAGCCTTTAGGATTCTCATGTTTAAATGTTATGATGGATGATCATTACTACAAATTTAGATGTAGTATTTAGCTGTGTCTGTTTGGATTGCCAATGTTCTATTTCTTCTGCTGTAGGTTTTCTTCTTCTATGGATGGTTTTTTTACGTCGATTTATATTTCTTTCATTTATAAATACAAGGTGTTTTGTTATAATAAATGAACGAAGATCGCATGGAAGGCAACGATGAAAAAAATGATATAATTATTATTCTCTCTTTATGTAGAGTATGGATGCGATGTGGAGTTGTATCTAATTGTGCACTAATGGATCTATTTGGATGAATTTATAAAAAAGTGTTTTTGTAATATTATTTTTTATAAATATATATTTTTTTAAAGTTAAGCAGTTTTGTGTTTCGATATAATAATTTATAAGTGCTTTACAAAAATAAAACCAAGATGAAAAATCTTATGAACTAAATATAGATCAATAATAAATAAATAAATGAAATTTTATTAATCATATCAAAAGATTAAAAGAAATGTTGCAGTTTTTACTTATTTTTATTTGTCATAAAGTATTAAGATATATATTGAATTAGACAAAATAAAATTTCAAAATATTGAAAAAAATATTAAATAAATAAAACTGAAAAAGAACAAAAAGAAAAAGAAAGCAGGAATGACCATGTAGCTGTCAAAGGGGAGGGGGTATTGAGGCTTAACTATTAAAGAATGATAATAATATATATATATATTTTTATTTATTTATATAATTGAATGTGAGAATGAAAAAAAAAAAGGGAAATATAAAAAGAAAAAAATAAGATCAAAATGAGAAGAGAAAATAAGAGAAATTTTTTTAAAAAAAGTACACTTGAAAATTGGAGAGTTACAAGTGTTTTTTTCATAAATTACTTTTTGTAGCTTAAAAAATAAGTCAAATGTTAACTTATTTTTCAACTTATATTTTTTTATATGAGCCTAACCTAAGATTTTTTTTTTCCACTTAAGTGCTTATTAACAGAAAATAAGAATTTATTTTTTAAGTTAATTCAAAACAGTTAGCCTTGTTGTATAGATATAAAATGGTCAACATTCCCATTTATTAAAAAATCTTTTTATACGCCTTCACTAAACATGAGTAAATTCTTAAAGAATCTTTAAGAATGCAATCTTTTCTTTGCAAACTTTTCTATATATTGTACTTTAAATAATCATGATTTTTATTTTCATTTGAATGATTCAATCATATTCTCTTAAATAAACAATTTGAAACTTTTCATCTTAGGAAAGAAATTAATGATTAAAAAGTTTCAGATTCATTACTATTAATATAGGATTTGAACCTTGTCCCCTTATATTCAAATGAAACATAACTTATTTATTACTATTTGAAATGAGTCTTATGAGGGGTGAAGCAAAAGAACAGAAACCAAAACATTAAGGACCCTAACTTCATTGAACCTATAGTTAAGGACCAAATAGCTATTTTCAGTAAAGAAGAAAAAGAAATTGGACAAAAGAGAGGGAGCAGTAGAGAAATAACGGAGCCAGTTCCAGTTTACCGCCAAAGTTTTGAAATCGAGTAAGCGTCTGAAGGAAGCAGATGGTGTGTTCGACCATCGAAAATGGAAGACGAAGACGAAGCTCTGTCATCTTCTGAAGCTAGCGATTCCGGCGAAGACTTCACCTGCGAACCGGAAGATGATCTCCAATACAAATCATCCACTAGCGATAACGACGATGAAAACTCGAACAGTGAAGCCCCCAGAAGATCTGGCACAAATTCAGCTCCGCCAAACAAAGACCGAAAGTCCCAAAACGTTGACGCTCTTCTGAGGTCCCTTCATTTTCTTTTAAATAAACTGGGTTTAATGGAAATTTTCGAATTGAATCCATAATCTCTTCATTCCTCTGTATATATATAGACATGACCACTTACCAGTTCATCGTATAAAACCCTAGATTGCAACAGAAACCCTTTATCATGACGGAATTTACATATCTATACTGTGTACAGTTATTCTATGCTACATATACATAATGGTAAGGTACTTCAATTTTTATGTAGGGTTTTTTGACATTGTTATTAGTTTATAGATGCAATATATTATCCTAAGGTAACGATTTGTTCTAGGGAGTATCTAATTTTCAATTGCAGAAGCATTAGTTTAAATTCAACCCCTTTATAAGATTAAACTTTTAGATGAGGTGGAAATTCAACGCATTATTTATTTTAACTTGATTACTACTCCATTGGCATTTCATTTGTCTGATTAAAAAATCCTTGGATGCTTTTAATTTACCAGGGGAAATCTAGTTGTGAGCAGGCAGTCATTACTTCCACGGGTTTATTCAGTGAACGATACCACAGAAAGACTTAGGAAACCATTTAAACCTCCTTGTTCAGATGGCTACAACAATAACAATGAGCAGTTGGCACGTCGCCTCCAGGCTCGTAAAAGATTTGTGCCCTGGGGGTCCAACAGACCAGCTTTAGTTGCTATTATGAACAGAGTAAATGTCTCTGAAGCTGTTGGGGAAGATGTTGTGGAAGAGAATGTGGATTTACCACCTGGAGTTGAGCCTTTGGTGTTATGGCAGGCTGATGAATCAGACTGTAACTTAACAGCCATTGAAGTGGATCCTTTGCTCGTCAAGTTCCTTCGGCCCCATCAGAGGTACATTATGGTTAAAATCGCCTATCTTCCAATTATTTCATAAAATGCTTTCCATGTTATATTTTCTATTTTATGAAGATCAACTGAAGTACCTAGGTGTCCATCATACATCTCAAAATGCAAGGTCAAGGGATTATCTTTGGAGTCCTGCAAAGGATTAAGTGTTCTAACTTTCAAATTATGCCAGAAACCCATTTACCTAGTTCATCAGTTTTTGAGAAAGTCCTCTATGAAACTCCACTGTGTTGTGGATATATTCTGTTTCTATTTGTACGTTTTCTTTTTTACTTCTCGATTGAATACTTCTATTGCATTCTATGTTATGGGATTTCAAAGTGTCAGTTTGCCTTTCAACTGCAGAGAAGGGGTGCAGTTCATGTTTGACTGTGTTTCAGGATCATTGAATTCTGAAGGCATCAATGGATGCATCTTGGCTGATGACATGGGGTAAACATTGCTGGTGACTTTCTTTGCAGTGCATCAGCAGTTACATTTTGTACTTTGAACAAGTAACCGTCATAAATTTTTGCTCTAATGTGCTGTTTTTTTCTGTAGTTTGGGGAAAACTTTGCAGTCAATCACACTGCTTTATACGCTCCTCCGACAGGGATTTGATGGGAAACCAATGGTAAAAAAGGCAATAATTGTTACCCCTACCAGTCTTGTAAGTAATTGGGAGGCTGAAATTGAGAAGTGGGTAGGGGAAAGAGTAAAACTTGTTGCCCTATGCGAAAGTACTCGTGATGATGTTATTTCTGGCATTGACAGTTTTGTCAACACTCAAAGGCATTTGCAGGTAAATCTTCTTAACAAATTTGCACTCTGAAAAGGAATCAGTGATATTTATATACGTCTTTCTTCTCCTAGGTGTTAATTGTCTCCTATGAGACATTCCGAATGCATTCTTCAAAATTTAGCCAAAGTGGATCCTGTGATCTCCTTATTTGTGATGAGGCTCATAGACTGAAAAATGATCAGACACTGACTAATCGAGTAAGGAACAGTGGATTTAACTCCTCTTATTTTACGACTCCAGTTCTCTTATCTTGAGATTCTTAATGGACAGAGATTTCTAATTTCAGGCACTGGCTGCTTTATCATGTAAACGCCGCATCTTGTTGTCTGGGACTCCAATGCAAGTGGGTACTAATTGAAGACTGGATTCCTTTTGTTATATATATAATATTTATTCCCTGTCTATAATTATATGTTCCTGTTTCCATTTTGGGATGTCCAATTGAATGCCAACTTTCTTAAAATTTATTTCAAAGTTTCAGTAGTACTTTAATTTAAGCAATTACATGCCACTAACTCCTTAATTTAAGGATTGACAGCCCACTAGCTCATGGTCTCGCCATTAAGTATATTAGTTACAAGGATTATGTAGAAACTTGAACTAAAGTCAAAGATGCTCCTTGATTTTTTTTTTTGGTTGAAGTCAAAGTGAATATTCAGTTGCAAACGGAGGGAGTATTTTATTGTGTATCAAGTTTATTATCTTATGAACTCAATGTGACTTTTCACTTTTAATGTTCAGAATGATTTAGAAGAGTTCTACGCTATGGTTAATTTTACCAATCCAGGAGTCTTAGGAGATGCTCCCTATTTTCGGCGATACTATGAGGTGAGCTACAGGCAGTTGATCACATTTATATTTCCTAGAATAAGCTCCATATGTTTGTTGATGGACTATATGCATATTAATTTTGACATATAATGAGTTTTGCCAGTTTCTAACTAGAAGTGGACAAATGGTCTAGGATATGTAAAGAGCTTTTCTTTTTACTTATGTTGCACTTCTAAGTCTAATTGTGATTTGTATTCTGATTTCTGTATCTTGCCAAGATGCCAATCATTTCTGCTAGAGAACCTAGTGCTAGTGAAGAAGAGAAGAAGATAGGTTCTGAACGCTCTACAGAATTGAGTTCCAAAGTAAACCAAGTAAGCTATCTAATATAAGATACTAACTCCAAAAATCTTTATTCCTCTTAACAGGGCTTCAAGAAATTTTGCTGCACTCTCTTTGGTTCCTAAGTCCTGTTTTAGTTTCATAATTTGGATATACTTCAGTCTAGAAGTACCGAAGTTGCCTTCAAATTCTTTCTAATAATGCATTGGTTTTTCTTTCAGTTTATACTGAGGAGGACTAATGCATTGTTATCAAATCATTTACCACCAAAGGTATGTCCCATTCATTTTCGTTTTGGTATTGAGGCCTTCATAAAATTTCTGTACCTATGGAAGAAAAGTTCTTTGCTAGTGTTATGATTTAAATAATTAAGATAACCATATTATCTTTTGCATGTTCTAAATTGGTTTTTGATTCTTGCTTGCTGCATGAATGTAGATATTCTCACCTTAAGAGAAATCATTCTCATTTTATTTTATATTTGTACTGAAGAATATAGGTGGTTGGTTTATATGTTCCCTGCACTGGAACATCAACAGATTGCATCTTTTTTTCTAAGCATGCCCAAACTAATATTTTATACGTTGAATGCAAATTTGGAAGATTTTGATCTGGTTGTTTCAGTGTTAGAGCTGTCAACTACAAAAGAAATTTGATTCAACTCAAAGTGAGGTTAATTTTAGAACATGGTGGATGCCATTAGTAGATGCAATGCAACTGCACCTACAGTTAAGTATCTTTGATGTTCTTACAGAACATATTTGGTTTTACATTTTTTCCAGTATGCATCTTTTTTTACCTACTTTTAGTTTTCTCATGTCTGGGAATGCAGCTTGCAGTTTGTTTCAGGATCATTAACTTTGTTAAGTATTTACTCTTTCTCTCTCAAAGGTCCCTTGAGACTCAATATTAACTAATTGAAGATTCTTCGGGAGACACTTCTGATCCACATATACTATACTTGAGCAACCATATTTACACTGTTAAATTTTAGGTTGGTAAAGTTATAGTGATTGTGATTTTTTTTTTCCAGATGGTTGAAGTTGTTTGTTGCAAGCTGACACCTCTTCAGTCAGATCTATACAATCATTTTATCCATTCGAAAAAAGTATAATTATCTTAATCATATTTTTCTGGTGATATTTGGAATCAAGTTCACTATTGTTCCTCATTTTGACAAACTTGAGCATTTTGCTACAATCAAATACAGGTCAAACGAGCAATTACTGAGGACTCAAAGCAATCAAAAATCCTAGCTTACATAACAGCTTTGAAGAAGCTCTGCAACCATCCAAAGGTACAAATTTTGCAGGAAAACTTCCTGTTTAATGATGTCTGATATATCTAGAATGGATTGGATGTCCACGAGAAGCATAAATTGCAAAACTCTCTGCCTTAGATTTGTTAACCTTGATTCTCTGTCTAATGTGTTTATGCACATTCTAGTTTCCAGACTATTTTAGGACACATGAAGTATGCCAAAGTCAGTGTTTGAAGGTGGGTAGCAGATGCCAAATTTACTAAACATTGGACTGAATCTCCCTTTGAGTGGATGGGTAGATTAACTTGAGTAGGGGAGGTTGTCTTTTCTATTAAGATCATGGAGTTAGCCTCTTTTTACTTACGATTGAGTTTAATATTACCATCTTTTCTTTTTCCCCCCTTTATATTCCACACAGTTAAGTCTTTTCTTGAGTATAAACAATGTTTTTGAATCTGATGTATGAAACAGTAAATGCAGGAGTTAACCTTCCTGTACTTTCTGACCTGGATTAAGATAGCTTCTAACATGTTTCTTTTCTCTTCTTATGAACAATCTCTTGTGAAGCTGATATATGATACAATTAGAAGTGGGAGTCCAGGAACAACTGGCTTTGAGGACTGCTTGCGCTTTTTTCCCCCAGAGATGTTTTCTGGAAGGTAAGAGTAGATTGGTTTCAAGATATTTTTGTTTTCCTTTGTAAGGGAAAAGAAAAAACTGTCTCTACACTTCTAGTATAAAACGTGTTTCTCTTGCCTTGTCAGATCTGGAACATGGACTGGTGGTGATGGGGTTTGGGTTGAACTATCAGGGAAAATGAATGTCCTTGCACGGCTACTGGCTCACCTTCGACAGAGAACTGATGACAGAATCGTTCTAGTGTCAAACTACACACAGGTAACCAAAAATGTGCTTAACTGACTCTCAGAACTTAGATGTGTGATGTACATATCCTGTTTCATGTTTGGTTCCTTGTGGTTGACATTGGAGATGGTATTGTACAATTTACCTTCTCTCTTTCTCTCTCTCATTTTTTTTCTTTGAGGGTGGGGTAAGGGATCAGAACATGATCTTGTTCTGTGTTCTAGCAGTTCTATGCCTGTATGTTTCTTGAAATTCCGAATCATAATTTCATATGCAGATTTTGACTGCTTGCTTCTTATGCCATTATCGTGGCTTTGAACATGCAGACCAGCAGATTCTCATTCTTCATCTGTAGCATATTATATTTATATAAACATAGAGGGTAGAAGGAAAGATAATTCACTAGATTGATAAATATACTCTTTTCTTATGCCATTTGTCTGTTGCAGTCACTGGTACTGTTTGATGGAAATTTCCTTTATCTTTGAATATCTGAAATAGTTTCCTATCAAGTTCTAGTGATATTGTTTACTTATGATTCTCAGGATTAGAAGTTTAGGTAAGTTTGGTCTCCCTGTTGTGTTATTGCTTAAATGATATTCTTGGTTCAAGGCTGAGTTTAATTACTAGGGATCCTTTTTTAATTTGACAGCAACCATTAAATCCTAATGGCAATGATATACTTTACTTGATTGTGTTCCTAAGATTAACAATTTATGGAATGAATAGCATTTCTTGGTCAATACTGTAAACTCTACTTGAATATGTGTCATTTGTATAACGTTTTGACGGATTTCAATCAATTTGCACTCTTCCTCAATTCTATTGCACGAGATTTTTTAAGTTTCTATGTTCAATAGTGAAACTTAATTCTCATTCTGGAAAATTGCAGTCTTCCAATCAATTTTCACAAGCACATGGTGCCAGAAGAATTCTCTTCGCTTTCCTTTTTACTTGAGTTCAATGAGATTGTGCTCCAAGCCAACAGGATTGCAAAGTGAAAAAAATTTCCTCCAATATTTGTGGAATCCTTTTAACTTCTATAGGGGACTTTCCTAATAATTTTTTCTTCTGAATGTTTCTGGAACTCAGTTCAACCTGTGGCTACCCCTGGAATGGGGATCTGTGTGTAGTCTTTCCTCTAATTTTCTTTTTCTCTTGTGAAAAGTTTGTGTTTTGTGACTTCAGACATTGGATCTATTTGCTCAGCTATGCCGTGAACGAAGATATCCCTTCCTAAGACTTGATGGTACCACATCAATTAGTAAAAGACAAAAATTGGTTAATTGTTTCAATGATCCATCAAAGGTATGTGTTTTAACATGAAATTCTATGTTAAATGAGGATGCCCAGTTTAGAGGCATTTGATCCATTTTGCAGGATGCATTTGCCTTCCTCTTGAGTAGTAAGGCAGGAGGTTGTGGTCTTAATTTGATTGGCGGGAATCGATTGGTTTTGTTTGATCCTGATTGGAACCCTGCCAATGACAAACAAGTAAATTTTATCTGTTACAACACTAGAAATTAGCATTCTCACTGATTGGTTGAATAATTGGTGTTGTTTTATGTTCAGAGATATGATGAATATTTTTGCTCTTTTACTTTCATTCTATACACAGGCTGCAGCAAGAGTCTGGAGGGATGGACAAAAGAAGAGGGTTTATATATATAGATTTTTGAGTACAGGAACCATTGAGGAAAAAGTAGTGATCTCTTGCCCGATGGCTTATTTAATTTGAATTCCTTTTATTTTTGGGCTAAGAAAGAAGTTTTTAATTTTCTGCAGGTATACCAGCGGCAAATGTCAAAGGAAGGGCTTCAGAAGGTTATTCAGCAAGAGCAGGCAGATCCTGAGGTTAAATTCTCTTTTAGCTGTTGGTTCTGTTTAGTGTTCTATGCACTTCCCCTGAATGCATAATTCTGAAGGTTCCCATTGCAGGGCAACTTTCTTTCTGCAGAAGATCTACGTGACTTGTTCTCATTTCATGAGAATGTGAGGTATGTCCTTGAGTTTAAAAATTTCTACCGATGCATTGCTCAGATCTATTTGCTATCATTTATTCAATCACTTTAAGAAAAATACGATAAAGTAAGATTTTCTTTAGAGTTGTCAGCTTTATTACTCAAACTGTTTGGGTGCAGGGTGAGAATTGCTCACAATTATCTTTTTAGGATATACTTTTTTTTGCGAAAAACCTGCACTTCTCAGACTGCTTAGTTTATTTTTTTATGCTATTCTTCCTGACATTTAACCATGAATAATTGAATCTTTATAAATTGGTATCAGAATAATGAACATGGCAATGCAACTGCTGCAGATGGAAGCCTTGCTGTTTTATTTAGTTTATTTATTCAATTCTCATCTAATTCCCTGTTCTGGGGTCTTGTCTTACTACTGACTGGTTCAGATCTGAAATTCATGAAAAGATGAACTGCAACCGTTGTCAAATGAATGAAGTGATGCTTGATCGACAAACTGAAACAAACTGTGCTCACTCTGATCAAGAAGATATAGGGGGATTTGCTAGTGTTTCTGGGTGCTTGCACAAGTTGAAGACCTCAGAGAAACAGGTTAATATCTGCTTTGACACATGTTTAAGATGCATAAGTTCTTATATAGATTTTTTTTCCCAATTCAAGGTGGGAGCTCCAAAAGAAGAGGATTTAGCTAGTTGGGGGCACCATCTATCTACCACATCAGTACCTGATTCCATTTTTCAGGCTTCAGCAGGAGATGAGGTTAGAAAGGAGTTTCTATTTTGTATATTTATTTCCTTTTCATTTTCATTAATTTGTATCTAGAATGT
This sequence comes from Parsonsia alboflavescens, assembly GCA_028571225.1. Classification (NCBI taxonomy): domain Eukaryota; kingdom Viridiplantae; phylum Streptophyta; class Magnoliopsida; order Gentianales; family Apocynaceae; genus Parsonsia; species Parsonsia alboflavescens. The sequence continues at coordinate 3,554,753 of JAOXNR010000029.1, read as the reverse complement.
TGTTAAGTTTTGTCATGATTGTTGGATTCATAACTTGAGGTTCTCAAATCATAAACAGTGATGCAGTTAGCTTTAGTTTCCTTTACCAAGTTTTTCTGGTCTTTTCTTGTCTGGTTCTCTTTTAGTTTTCTTCTGCTGTTGAGTTTTGTTTGGAAATGTTTCTGTAGTTTTTTCTGATAAAATGAATCTCAACCCATTTTTATGGTATGCAAACAAATTTGATATAAAAGTTTAGTTTTGAAATAGGAAAATATATTTTCATTTGACCACTTAACAGAGGTTCTTCTAGCTTTTAGGAAAAAACTCAAAAATCTTTAGAGTTCTTGTCATGCTGTTCTCCTGATTGCTGAAGATCTATAACATTGAAAACCCCTATTTCTCTGCAGAAGTCTTTTGTATTCACTGTCTTCACCTAAGAAGAACCTTAATTTTCATAATTCGAGATGATAAAAATGAATGCTGAAAGCATCTCTACGCAGCTTTGATTATTTCTTCAGTGTTAGAACAATGGAGCTAGAATCCAATAAATGACATAAAAGATTCTTTGCAGGTTTCATTTGTTTTCACTAATCAGGTGGATGGAAAACTGGTACCAGTTGAGTCAACACCAAGACCAACCACGGAGGAAGTACAGTCTAAGAATCAGCTCAATGCAAAACATTTGCTCCACAAATCAACATTTTCATCTCAGAATCAAACTGCTTTTCCATCAATGTCTTCCAATGGTGTTTCTATGAATTCATCAACTGCTGCTCCTTTCAAGCCTCTTCAAAGGCAACCAACGAAACTAGCAGTGCCTTCTCAAGGTGTTAATCACATGGCAACGAAGCCTGGATTACTTCTCCCTAGAAACCAGTTGCCCCAAAAGAGACCATCTCCTAATAATGATAATGATGATGATTTTGCATAAAAATTTTGGCCATATAGCAATTGTAAGCTTACAATGAAACACAATTACACTTCAATCATGTAACTAGTGAATAATAGCAATGTGATTCAATCATCTCACATGCATAATGAAAGTCCCTCAAGTTCATTTGACTAAGAAACCAATGGATGCATCTCATGCTTGTCAACATTTAAAAGATTACAAGGGATTTGAACTAAACTTTCTTCTCAGCAGGGCAACATGAATCTAAGATTAAATTTGTTTTTCTAAAAGTGGATATCTACCGTTCTAATAATAATAATAATAATAAAAAGACAATACTTTCGATCAAGATTGAGGCAACATGCAAAGCACCAAAATTAAGAAATGTGGGAGTCTTTCTCTTGATCTGACATTGCAAAATGTGCTAGAAAAAAAAAATTAAAAGAAAAGAAAAAGCAATTACTTAACTTCATTGCATATAAAGGATGATCATGAATATGATGGACTTTGTTCTTTTTTTCTTTTTTTAAAATTAGAGGCAAAAGACAAAGTCTGTTCACCAAATGGGAGACCATAAGAGACCTTGCTCACAGATCAAATTTTGTTGCTTCATCACTTCTAAGACGAGAACTTCCTTTGACTGTTTAAAAAACAAGGAATCAGCCATATGTTTCCATCCCATTTGAGGATCCTCTGAAAATTCCCAGTTGGAATCGGAAGGGCCATGTGAGGATCAATATGAGAACTGCCATACATACTGCACAAATCCATTAATGCCGGAAGAAAGTAGTCTTGGCCTTTGGACTTGTCGATAAATCCAATTGGAAGAGAGAACTCAAAATGCTTATGCAACATGTGCATAGGGGAATACTTACAATGTCTTTGCCAGTTAATTCTCTCTCTCTCTCTCTCTCTATATATATATATGTTAGTAAACCTAGCTAGCTAAGGCATATTGATCGTCAAAGACTGAATTCTTTATATTTATAGCTTGTGACATATGTATAGAACATAATAGTCCAAATTCAAACATATGATGATGCTTTTTTCTTCTAAAGCAGTTCTGATGTCTGTGTCCGAACTTTCACTATTACTAGAACAATAAATTGTTGGATGTACATCAGTACAACTAGATAGAAATTAATGAGAAGACATTAATCATATCAAAAGTCAAAATTTGCATCAATCATTTGGAGTCAAATTGCTTACTTTTCCAAATTTTATCAACATATCTATGCCTCAAAGACAAATTTTCCTTTTCACTTTCGATCGACTTTGGAAGAACTTCCAAGCCCATAAAACACCTTGGAAAGGATATCCTCGAGTTGATTTTTACGATATTCTAATCTTATATAAAGATTACATATATTAATATGATCGATGAAGATAAATCTAAATATATATTTTTAATTTAAAATATTTGTTTTGACATAATAATAATAATAATAATATGTCGTAAAAGTTGCTAGATTCACAAGTCATACATGACAATTCCATTACTTCAGCTAATTAATTTCTGAGGTACGCATTATTCCTATGTCTAAGAAAAGGTTGAAGAATGGGTTGTCACTGGGTAAGGTTTCTTTCTTCAACTACTCAGATCAGACCATGTGTTTTTGAAGTTAGAATAAAGAAAAGAATTTGTACCCTTTTTGCTTCCCATGTTCTCTCCACCATCACCATCCTATCTTGTTTGACCGTCTTTTTTGTGCTGTTGACTGTTGATCGTCTTTTTTTTTTTGGAGCTAAAAAAAAAAAAAAAAAAAACCAAAGATGACGAAATATACCCCTGATATTTTTCTTTAATAAAATTTAACGAATATTTTATTTATTTATGATTCAATATTGTCCCTGATATTTTTCTTTTCACGAAACCTTTTTTTTCTCTTTACTAATAGTTACATTCTGAGAAGAAGAAAAAAATCTTAATATTAATAAAATGATGGGATAAAGTACAGAGATGAGGCAGAAGGGGCACTGCCTCATGAAATAGAATTTCTGGGAAGTATGTAAATATCTAGTGAGGAGTATGAAACACTGCCAACTCGCAGAGTTTAGACACAGGTCGAGTATTTTAAGGAAACAGGGCAGCCGCAGTTGTTGACTCTCCCCACTCTCCCCCAAGTTTACGTTTATTGTTTAGCACTCTTTCTAACTCTATTTATATTAATTATTATGCCACATAATTTAGCATCATCCATCCACTTTCCTCTCCTTTGGCACCTTAATAATACTCGCACCCTTGCTAAATATAACTTATCCGACCGTAATTATATAAAAATTAAGATAATTATTTTTTTAAAAAAATCCCTTATAGTATTTTTCAAAATTTAAATATTATTTTATAATATATTATTAAAAGGATAATATAGAAAAAGTCATCTTTAAATATTTAATTAATTAATAGTAATAATTTATAATTAGTAAGAAGAGAAGTCAGTTAAAATAATTTATATTAAGTGATAAGGAGAATATATAATTGATCATTAAAATCCAAGATTATACATCCCTTCTCAAAATATAAACGCATATTTTTGCAAGTCAATAACTACTTTCTCTATTCCAAATTTATTTATCAAGATTAAATTGAACTTCTTCTTTTTTATACGGTGGATTTAATAGGTTAAGGTTCATTCAATTCTAACACAGCCCCGATCAATTCGAAAACGAGAGAATGGAATGATAGATCCAAAACTTAGCCTTTCACATATAGAAAATGAGAAGAACAATAGAATATGCTTACTCCCACATGATGAGCTAGCTTGCTATACTTACTTGACACATATATAAATATGGGTTCATCGAACAACATTGTTACGGTAAGTGAGAAAAGAAACCGAGGAATTAATCAGATCAGCCAGTACCACTACCCGCCACACCAGTCTTGTTAATGGCTTGCTTAAACATGTTCAACAATGACCAACAAGGTCTTCATTCAACAATGGGCCCCAGAATCTCTTTCTCCAGTGATTTTGTTGATACTCCTCAGCAGCCCATCAAGCAAGATCACCCGCCCTACACAGAAGCACCCGTTTCCTCTGATTTCGAGTTCTCCGCCTCCGGTTACAACATGATTTCCGCCGATGAGCTCTTCTGTAAGGGCAAATTGTTGCCAGTTTTCACCAAGAAAACTACTCTCAGAGAGGAACTTCTAGTCGAGGAGGAGGAGGATGATTATATGGATGTCTCACGGGCGGGACTGTCAATTAGAGGCACAAGCAGATGGAGGGAGCGATTGGGCCTCAGGAAATCTCACGTTTTGCCCAGGAAAGGGGATAATAAGAATAATAATGCTGAAGTTCTTGAGAGATTAGATGAAACAGCATCGGCTCTGTCATTCCACAATAGGATTTGAATTTTTACTTGGAATTTGGAAAGGATAAAATGAAATTCGTTATCAATGCGGAATCAATCAAGAACTGATTCTTATTAATTGATTCCGCAGATCTACTGAGAAATTGCTTGCAGGAATATCAACAACCATTGGGTGGAGATTCTTGACAGAGTGAAAGAAATGCAGAGATACTGTTTAAACATTTTCTTTTTCCCTTTTCTCCTCAATTTGACCTTAGTTTGTAGTATTTGTACAAGAAGTATTTGGGTTTTCAAGTTCTTTAATGTAATTTCGCACAGTACTTGTTAGTCAATGTGATCCCATAACTCAAGACAACTTCCCTATGTTTCTTCTTTACAACTTTCTTGGATTTGTATTTCCTTGTGCATGCATGGATAAAGAGAAACAAACATGGAGATAATTATTACCAATAAATATTATTTTGAGAAGCGAAAATAACTCATTTAATACTTAAATGTAAACATTAGAAGTAATTTACATACAAAAAAGACACATTCTTTTTCTTTGAGGGCATCAATCCATCATATTTTCAAGAAATAGTCATGCATAAACATACAAGGTATATGAAGTATTTCAAAAGCAATAGATATTGAATACAATATGGGGGAAAAAATGTAGAGAGAGAAAACATACTACTAAGATAAAGATAGAAGAATATAGCCACTTTTGCTCACTTTCCATCTCACCAAGATAATAATAATGGTATCTACACTGCATAGCCAAGAGGAGTCAAGGATCCAATACATTGTAAAGCAATTCTGCAACCAAGGGGAAGGAATGTTAAAAAGGAATATATTACAATTCAAGATGGATATCAATGGCCTTAAATGCAAGGCTTGGATTTTTGTGTGTAAAAAAGCCTGCACTCTTCATATTTACATTTATGTACAGGATCTGTCTTCAGACAGGAAAGAATATTTGTAGCTGTTAATAATACTGTACACCTGCAATTGTAGGAAACCATGTTAAGTTTTGCAAATCTTCTGCAAGAAAAAAGGAAAAACACAACTTTATTTAGGCCTCAAGACAAAGTTATTTATAGGTCGTCTCAACTACAAGAATTAAGGTTTCAGGGTTTGAGAATCATGTAGTTAGTTAAGTCATAAATCACCTTTTTAATCTTTAACATGCAAGGAGCAGAACCAAGTTTTTCCCAGGATAAACAGATAAGGGAATAGATGCATTCAGAATGGAACCTTCAGGCAGAAACAAATTGGAAAGAACATTCTTTCTTGAGAATAAAAACATGGGGAAATTATGGTGATGTTATGTAACAGAAACCCCCAAAGGAAAATATAATTAAATACCAAAGCTCTATTGCTTGTTCTCAGTATTGATTCAGATCCATAACAATCACAGAGATTCTAGCAGAGGAAATTACCATGTTTGCAAATTGCCCCATGGTATTTGTGTTCAACAATCACCCACAGCTTCAAAGATTTTGGATGTTTAATCACCAGAGTCAAAAATTCAAGAGAGTTTATTACCAATATATTGTTAAAGTCAGTCTAAACACTTTCGAAGGTTAGTATGACAAAGTTTAGATCAATTACCTGAACACATTAAAGAAGATTTGTAAATCAGGAGCAAGATGGACATGCTGCAAGGAATTCCTGGGCAGCAAAACATAATCACATTTGAAGCTATTACTTCCAGTCATGCCTTTTAGTTTCTCTTCTGTTCTGAGATCCACCAATCATTTGATTCAGTAACAGCCTCCAAGTAAAAGTGACATAATAAGTTATCTTTGTCAACCACCCGAGTTTGTTATCACATAAGCAACCCATTTCTAAAGCTGTCTCAAGGCCATACTATTGCATGAACTCCCTATTCTGACTTGCGCCCAAGTATTTTTCTAAAGATTCCTTCTTGTGCTCTGGATCAAGGCTGCAGATAAAGATAATGGCACGAGGTTGTCAGTTCTGGTTACGTAAATGTTAACACGAGAATTAAAAGACAACCAACCAACAGAAAAATAAAAAAATAAAAGTTAGACATTGTCCCATGGGTGAGATGATGGGAGGACCTGTTTCTCACACCAAGAAAAGTACAATGCACAGCACGGGCAGCAGCAGAAGCTGGAGCTATAGCTGCCATAGGAGCAGCCCGAACAGCAGTTGCCAAAGCAGATCTCACACCACCATCCCGGTGATACCTTTTCAGTGGTGTACGTACCAAAGCAGAAGCAGATTTGCCAAGGCCATCACTAAGACTTTCATAAGCCTGAAAATTTCATTGCAGGCATCAAAGAGGTTTAAAAGTTATCTTGCCTGTGATTAGTGTAACCAAGACCAAAAGCGAGAGGCCTGGACAATGAGAAAACAAGGTACATGCTATACGCAACAGAACCACATGCAACTAAAGCACTACTAATGAGTAAAACTGACTATAACTGAAATCAAGATGTCAATGGCAGCACTGCATGAATGAGATAATAAAGTAGTGTCAAGGACACAACAGAGTGCAAAACAATAGTAAATCCTTGACACATCCAAAGACAAATATTAAGCGTACTAAATATTCACTTTTGACATAATATCAACATCAAAATCAGGAGCAGTAAAAATAATATTGCCAGAAATTAACATTAGTAGGCATTCTCTTTCCCCAAATAGAGAGACCATCATCTGACAGAAATGAAAGGAAGTTCACATGGCCAACCAAAAGCAGAATGTTATTAGGCTTGAGTTGAGGAAGCTAATATACACAAGACAAAGTTAATTTTTAGAACACAATGTATAAGTAGCACCACAGATCCAATACCTAGGTTAAAATAATGCAATGGATACTGCAAAGATAAATAAAATGATAGTAGCAGCCTGGACACTTTGTATATCTTGTTCTGTTGCCATATTCTAACCCTGTAGCATTAGGAAGGAGTTCCATGGGGATCTACAATATTGTTATCCACCTTTATTCATTGTTCACTGAGGCAGAGAGAGAAGACGAAGAGAAGGGGGTTTGGTTAGGCATGGATATGAATATAGGTGTGAGATAATCCATCCTATTCTCAAGACACTCAAAAGATGCTGTCAAACATGCAGTTGCTAGCACATCTAACTGAACCACTAACGTCGATGGTTGAAAATGTTAATATATTCACCTGTTTGATTCCTTCTCGAGCATCCTTTGGCTGATTAGACCGCATGTTTATATTCCCTCTGCTTTGCGGGTTCAACGAGACAGAAGGTGGAATGCTTGTAAGGATATACTCTGCATGAAGGAGGATGTCATGAGCCCCCGCAGCCAAATGTACTCCCAGCCCAATGGCTTCAAGTGAAATACTTCTGAGAAAGGCAACTGTACCTGGTAAACATGATCACCCAATAAATATAATTTGTAAAAAGGTAAATCAAGTACTAATTTCCAGTGCGACCCATAAAAAGATATAGGAGCTTGACAAACTTGATTACATAAGAAGATTACTTTTTCACAAGTATTGTCTTGTCACAAGAAAAGATACAGAAGCTTGAAATATTTGATTACATAAGAAAATTATGTTTTCCAATCCCAAGTATTGTTTGGTTTATTTTCAGGAATGTCAAATGAAATGAAGATAAAGGAAAAGAGTTAGGTTGCAGAAACAACACAAGAAGAAAATCGGTGTGCTGAAGCATATTAATAAGAAATAAACTTCAGTAATTATCATCTACTCATCCTCTAGAAAAGTATTTCAGCATGTTTATACCCCCATTCTACCAACTAGTCATATTCTCATCCTCAAGAGAGGATTTCAGGATGCCAAGGTGAAAAACAAGCCTTCAAGTCAGCTACTCTAAATAAAGAATTTAACACAAAATATGTTAAAACTACTGATGACTTAAAGATATAAATAATATGTTGAAATACCACCTCATCTAAAGCCTTAAGTTTGCAGAGAGGGATAATATATATTTAACACACCCACAATTTTTTAATAACAGGCTTGACAAGTGGATGGTGACTTTATAATGGACAGTGGCAAGTCTGGAACATGGGAGGACACAGTCTAATACATGTTCAAATATCACCTCATCTGAAAGTTTAAACTTCTTGTTTGATATGATTTATAAATTCAACAAGTTGAACAAAGATATACCGTGCAGTAGTTGAAGGCAATGATATATCAAAATATGTGGTGTTTGGTGTAGAACAATAGGCTACCACAGATTCAAGCATTTCAAGAGTTTGTAGGAAAACTTTATAACTGCTAATGACCTCCCTTTTACAGAACTCAGAGAGTTCAGTATCTAAATATCTGAAGTTACAGAAGAACGCAAAATTGTAAACAGAAATGGACAGGAGGATGCCGGACTCCATAGGACAACTAATAGAGGCCAAAACTGAGTTGAAAGAAATAATTACCCCTTTGCATTCCCTTCAGCAATCTCTTATCCTTCCTGTAGTTCTTCACAGGCAGCGTCACCAGCTTAGCAGCACCGGAGCCAACTGCAACCAGTGATCGAATAGGAGGAAGACCTTTCAATAATTTATGAATCTGCAAGACAAACTCAGCTCCATGAAGCAAAATGAAAACATAAGTTGGATGAATTAAACTTTAGCACATATCAAAAGATATATTCTAAACCTGAGTTTGGGAGATGTCTTCCAACCAATCTCCAATTACTGTTTCACAAACACAGTTCCATCCGTAGATCCCAACTGCATGAACATGTTTGAGTTGTAGCTCCACACCCTGTAACAGAAGCCATTAGAAAAAAAATTGAGCATTCAATTTCCCTCAGGAGCAAAAATTTCTAAAATAAGTCCTAAAGACATACCGATCAAATGTTATAACACATATTCTTTCTTTTCCACAGTAACACATGTTTCTGCTAGTCTCTATGAATTTAGTGGACAAAGAATAGAGATTCCATTTCTAAGAAGAGAATAAGTGCCTGACAACTTCTACAAGCACCAACAGGTACTGAAACAAATCTAGTTTATCAAGGTTGATCTTATGATACCAGAGAATGCTATGCTTATTAAATTAAACAGAATCCACAGCGATTTGGCCCTCTTCAAAGGATATGATTTTTGCAATCATAAACCTCTCTGAATAAAACTCAATTTTCTACCCGCAAAAAAAGTACATCTACAGAAATTTCACCCCTTCCTACAAACCATCAACTTTATCCTTCAAATGCCAAAATAATCTCAATCACTATTCAACAATATCTGTTAGTCATTAACATGGCTGGAGGGATATTCTCTATTAGTCATTGGAGTCAATAATCACTAGAAACACATATTATTTAACCATCAGCAAAAGAACATGGAAAATTCACCTTCCAAGGTACTAAGTTTACAAGTTCCACATACTTCCCGCTCCTTAATGCAGCTAAGTCAACATGGCTCGGACTATAATCAACTTGAATAAGAACAGGCCAAATATCAAATTTCTGCAGCAAATATAAAGAACCGTTAAATATATGAATATTGTCAGATAAAAAAATCACCATTCAACTATTTAATCAAGGTTACATCATAATTTATAAGATCATCTGTATATGAATTTGAAGCCAAAAAGGATAAAATAACTGTAGACTGCTCACCTGAAAATAGGGAAGCAGTGCCTCCTCAATTATCAATTGTCCCCCAAAATTAGTACTTTTCCTTGGATCCTCTCCTTTTACACACAAATCCTGAGTAGCACTTTGCGACGACATAACAGATGCCCCTCCAAAGAAGTTGATGAGAAAATCAAGTTGGCTTTGATGAAGATGTAAACGCATTGGAACAAAAGCAACACGTAACCTAGAAAAACAATGTAATAATCAATATATCGTTAATGAATTACAATGGAAAAATTATATCTTTTCTCTTCTTTTCAGGTGATAGCATTTGTTAAAGAGAGAAGTACGCTACTTTGATGTGGTTCTTAATTTACTAGGATTTCCATCCATTTTCTTTCTTTCTTTTACACACACTCTAGATATACTCACACATAACAAGAGGAATATGTGAAATATGCCAATCTATCAGTGAGACACCCTCCCACAAAGTGAACAAGAGTGCGTGCGCGAGAGAGATAGAGAGAAAGACTCTTAGAGCTGGCTTCACAGTTTAAATTTTGATTAAGCAAAGAGAACAAAGGGGCCAAAGAGAATGATCCTTAAATGAGTTAGTGTGAGCTCACATAAAATCAAAGCAAGCTAATTAAGAATGCATTCACCTAATCGCAATTTTAACTTTACCACCTAGCCCAAAACTCAAAATTTTAGATAACCTAGCAATTAAGCAAGACATTATATGAGCCGATGTTCTTGGTCTCAGTTCTGTCTTCACATGTGATGTTGGGCCTAGTAAAAAGAATTCGAGCCACATGAGGATCTGACCTGGCTTATAGAGACTTTCCTCAGTAAAAATCTTAAGCTTTTCGAAGATGAATTTTGTCATGTGCTACACCAATCTTCCAGATTTTTTTAACTAATAGTCACAATAAACAAAAGGACCATTCATAAAGTTCAACCTTCCCAGTAAGAAATATGCATAATTGCACACCATAAATGGAAGCTGACATCTCAACAAATTTCTGAACTTTTTTTTTTGGGGGGTGTTGTGTGTGTACCAAAAACTCAAGTAAATTGCATACAATTTGTTGCATCAAATGATCAATCAAGCAATAGGCATAATCCAAAAGTATAATTTAGGGGGATAGATGCGGAAAATAAATTCCTAATTGGAACTAAATGGACTTTGCGATGCTACCTGCATATGGTAATGGAAAGGCAAATGAATTGTGAAGAGAGAAAAAAAAAACATAATTACCGATATTCCTCCAAAGGGGTTGAAGGGTCTGGTCGGACAGATTCTAAATCCAGCTTAAAAGCTTTTGAAGAAGATTTTCGAGGATGATCTTTAGATTGATAATATCCAAGAACCTTAGAGTAAAAGAAAAGAGTCAGACTTAATTCCAGATGTAATGCAATCTAGAAAGGGTCAAACAGATGCAACTGAATACTAACCCATTTCCATGGTGCATCCTTGCTATTGTCACTCATGAAGAAGTCTTGAATAGAGAGAGAAAGTTTAGAAACACATATTCCACCCTCAGGGAAAATGTCATACCTGATTTTCATTCCTGATAGAGAAATCTCCAGACAAACACGTACATCTCGTCCAGAAGTAACCGCAGAAGGCTTCTTGAGGTTGTGCCAATCACAACCAGAATACATTCTCCACACAACATTCATGTCCTTAAGGAGTACACGACCAGTAATTTTACCATATCCATCAATCTCAGTGTGACTGCAGAAAGCAGCATCCTCAAGTTGCACCCTACTAATTTGCTTGTTGACATCTGGGATGTGATTTTCCAGTATTCTCAATGAGGTGTCCCTGTACCATCTTGTATTTCCAATTGGAAGCTCTTCAAGACCACCAGTTTTGCAGTCAAGAGCATTTGATGGTTGACCCCCTAATGATTGTTCCGACAAAGGGCGTAGGTCAGACAAGAAATATTCTTCTATTAACTTAGGGGCTTTTGCTGGTTGATTTGACATTCCATCATTTTCTAGACCAGCAAGAGATCCACCACAAGGGAAACATCCAGAGAAACTTTCTCCATTTCTGGCACTTGAGTAACTTCGCTCACCAAGAAGACTATGAAAGCGTTTATCATGACAATCACCACCGGTATCCAACGAAAATGCATCTTCACAAATTTCATCCATCAGGTTACCTCTTTGTGGCTTGGTCTTTGAATCCAAGTCCTGTAAAATAGCTGTTGCGGGAGCATCATCATCATCAAAGTTCTTGTTTCCAGTTTCCCTGCTTTCTGCTTTAACATCATTCCATCTATTCTGCAAATGCACAATGGCATCTTCCACATCAGGTGCAAAAAGCTGTTGAAGTTGAGCACACAACTGAATCAAACCAGCAGCAGTATCAGAACAAGTGTTTAAAACAATTTGAGAATCAGAGGATTCTACTTCCCAGACAAGGTCTTCTCCTGTAAAAGTTCTCAAAAGTACTTTGAGACATGCCCCTTGAGCAATCTTAGCATAGCCAACTGACCTGAGATGATCTACATCATAAATACCATCTACAGTCGTAGGCCCAAATAGAGGGCAAAGAAGCAGACCTAAATCCTTCACCTGAATTTTGTACTCCCCACAAGAGGAATTAGGCACACTGGTATTAAAAAGTCTAAGGGAAGATGCTGCCAATAAACAAGCAAAAGATTGCTGGGCAAAAGCACCATTCAGACAAGAAGAACAGGGCTCCAAGGGAGAACATTTATGATCCACATGATCGTAAAAGAACGGCTCATAACTCAAAGCAACATCTACCAGATTAAGAACAAAGGATGACCCACAAGGTCTGTTTATTTCAGTAGTCTCTTTCTGCAAAGTTTGATCACCTGTTTGTTCAATTTCAGGAGACGGCGGAATGAAAAAGGAAGATATTGCGTCCCACCAATCCAAGCGACCACCTATGGCAACAATAGTTCCACATCTCACAGCAATGGACATATGGCTGTGAAGATCTTCAGGATTCCACAAGTATGCAATATTAGAGACACAAAACCTAGGGGATAAAACATTTGAACCTTCGCCATCACCCCGTCCCATGGCAGAGTTGCTACAAGAAATGAGAAGCATCTCCTTATGTGGAACTCCTGTAACAGAACCTAATAAACTGCCCTCTTGGTGAACCACCCAAATAAAACTAGCATCCTTAATGCCGCCAACATTGAAAACAGAAAGCAACTCAAAGTTCTGAATTTTGAGTTTGAAGCTATGCCAAGAACCAGGAAGCTCCTTCTGGATTGAGCCTCTGACCCTCTCTACTATTTCCATGGAGACAGAAATCCCTAGAGAATCACATTCCATAAACACTGATCCTTGAGACAGAAGTTCTTGATTTACTGGATCAGAGGCAACACTAGGAAATCTAGCATTCAACTGATGCAGAATAAGGAACAAATTATCGTACTGAACTTTTTCTAGATTAACATTAAGAGGACAAAGCTTTGCATGTAAGAAAAATCCAGAGCTTGAAATGATCTCTTGCCGAGTAAGAGTATCAAATTCTTCCATATCCTTGACAGTAGTTACAGAAGCAAACTCATAATCCTCTCCTTTAAATCTGCTTCTAGTCAGGTTCCCAGCTGTAGCAAGGATCTTGGCTGTATTTATTATCCGAGGCCCAGTAATTGCACCTTCCTGCCAATACATGCTAATGACAGAAAAGTTGGTGCTTCCACCAGCTAGGGATATAAACTTTCGAGCAAAAAAATTAAGCTTCATCATACTGCAAGATTCCTCTGCGACATTCTCTACAGTATCAGAAGTAATCAAGAAGGCATCAAGATTCCCCACAGTTACGTGCAAAGATCTAGCATTTGTTGGCACATTTACTTTTCTTGAACGCATTGAAGAAGCCGGCTTTGAGGCTTCAACATTGTTAACCCCCGATTCCACAGGAGAAGAGAATTGAAGAGCAATAAACTGATCAAAATAAGTGTAGCCTCCTAAATCTGCACCGTTCTTGTAAGGAAAACAGAGGATTATCCTTGCATCCGAAAGGAATATGTTGCCTGTCAGACTTTTGTTTGTTGAACTGGATGAGGGACAAGAATGAGTACAAGTTGCTTCATTCCCTTGAGAATTAGACCTGTGGCCACAAAAGGCCTCAGATTCAACAACATTCCTTCTGCTGATCATTTCAGAGGATTCAATTTGTTTTAGAAGATCCGACATCAAATCAAGTATGCCAAAGTTGACCCAGAAAATAAATGGAGGCAACTTCAATGTAAAAGATGTCGGCAACACAAAAACATTATCAGATGTTTGAGAATTTACGATGACTTGGCAGTGACCAGTACCCAAGGTTCTTAGCAAAGATACCTTCACAAGGTCATCTCTGTAAATGCCATTACAATTGATATTCTGCATACTATTTGAATCCAAGCATGGTTTAGATTCAGTATCATCGCTCCATGCAACTTTACTTGAAGAACAAAAGGGGGCAAGGGCATTTTGAACACCATCTTGCATCTTCCGGATTAAACCTTCTTCACTTTTGATACAGTTGCAATAACCATCAGACCATAGATCTATCTTATCATTTAGAGAGAAGTGATCATCAATTTCTACATGTTCAACTGCTGCTTCAAAATTAGTCTCTTGAGTGCAAACCTGATCATTTCATGAAGGTTTTTACGTCAATGGAGAGGTGGCAATCCCAAAATTCATTATTTTTTTTAAAAAATGATCTATAAATATAAATAAATAAGGGAAAGTCAACCAGATTGAAAACCCGAAGTAATATACCTGCAAGGCTAGGAGCAAGCCATGGAACTCTGCACCCAGATAATGAGCATATGAACCAACATTAGCCTGATCACGCACTGTGACACAGGAATGCATAGGGTCTTCATCAACGAAGGAAAAAAGAAGACATATTTTGGCAAGAGTCACCTTAAAATTGGTTTTTTCAATAAGCTGTTGTTCTGCAACCAGTTGTACACAAATAAACCATTAGTCATTCTGAAAATCATGTCCATACTGCAATCAAGCTTCAACAGCAACATAGACATCAGACAATCATATAGAGAACTACCAACGTAAAACCCAAATGTATTGAGTTGAAAGAAAGCGTGTCACAAACCATATACCATCAGCAGTCAGACTCAGTGGGATGACACAAATTTTTGGAAAATGGAGAAATACCAAGAACCAATTTGCAATACAGAAGCAGTTTCTGGATCAAGAAGTCTCTTCAATCCTTAAAGGTGTCTAATCTAAGCATTTCTCAGCAGAAATTGAAAGTATATGGAAGGATGAGAGTAAGATGTCTCACTGGCAATTTAGAGTTCCAATTCTTGGAACATCAGAATGAAGAAGAAATAAAAAATTTAAAAAAACCATAGACTACCATCTCAATGTTTTTAGAGAAGTCAATTACAACTGAAACCCATAGATCAAAAAAAATACACATATGGTCCAATAAACTTCTCCTTGTATGATAAAATAAAATAAAAAATTTTTAAAAAAGATCTTTCTAAGCTATATGTCTGAAGATTGATGAATTCAATGCAAAGTTTTAACACTACTCACAAGGTCAGTAAGATTCAGTTTTACTTATAGTCAATTAAATGGTTCAAACTTGGCATGAACAAGAGAACTTAGAATCCAAGACAAATTAGTGGTAAAAAACTATATACGACACATTGCCCTTAAAAGAATTCATGTTTAAAAGAAACATGAAAGCATCACAATCCATGATATGCTTTTCAAGAACAAGAGCAGTGATGAGAAAACATAAACAAAACACAGATTGTAACTGCTCAAAGCAATAATAAGCACATCTACTGAAGTTAGACTATAAATGGGCAATATAATTGCAGACCTTGAAAAATGTTTACAGGCAATGGAAAGCTCTGATCACTTATTTTTATTTACTTAAATACACCATAACGACATACTTGTTCAATAACGACCTCCACTAAGAGCTCAAGCTCAGAGTAATAATTTATATATTTAACACGTCCCCTCGGGTACACTGTGCACAATAATTTTTTAATGTGTAGCAACAAGATGTGTAACAGAAGACCTGTTTGATTCCAAGTTGAATGACCAATTCAACCAAAAGTTTAAACACATAAAAATTGAAATAATTCATGTATAACAGTACTATAAGCTTCCTTTAGTAAGCACAAAACTCAAGAAACCACAATCTAGACACTGAGAGGGTATAGGCCAACTAGTACAGTAATGAAACAATGTTTTTAGTACGCAGACCTTCCCAGTGCATAACTCACTACAAAATGGATAAATGACATTCTACAATAAAAACCTTCCCCCAATTTCCAACTTCAACTTTGCTGTGATCATATGTAACCTAAACACTGCTAATCATGCCCATCTGCAAAGGGATTTAATATTTTATCAATTTATAATCTGAGTTCCTATCTTACAGGTAGATGAAATAATAATTGAGGTTCAGAGCACTAGTCTCATTGAAACAAATGTATATATTATATATTACAATAATAAATTGTTCAGAGTATGATTTCTAGTGCACATACTATGATAGAGGAGAAAAGCTTATCTTAAAACCCTACAATAGTTTACAAGTTAATACTTTTAAATTTTAACAAAATCAACCTGAACCCTAAATTCACTTTCTTGTAAACTGACTTCGAAAATTGTAGCAAATAAAAGGAACATATATTTGGGCCATACAAAATTTTATACTGTAGAGTGTCATGCCCTAATAAAAGTACAGATATTGAGCTTCACAAGTAAAACACATACCAAATGGAATATGTGTAGATCCAGAAGCCAGGTTGGAAGCAGCAGTTATAGCTGTGAAAACAGAACATGTCCAATTCCACATCCCACTGTTACCAAGAGCTGATTGTGAACTTCTGAGTTCGTCAACACACTCAAAAAACTGATCCACACTGGATAAAAAATAGAACCAACAGACATTAACAAGAATCCAACAGAAAACCATAACATGGGTATCATGCTATACAGAACAGATACCGAACCTAATGGAGGGCATTGAAATTCAGTAGAGAGCATTAAAATGTAAAGAAATTTACTTCCTCCGTCTATGTCATTTGACCATACTTTTTGTTGTCCCTTATTATAAGTTAATAAGTCGTTGTTGGCAGTTTAATAGTTATTTTACACATTTTTTCCAATATTATCCATGCTCTTTCTCCATTAAACATTTTTCTCTCTTTCATTCTTAATATTCTTCTCTATGGGGACAATTTGGAAAAAAAATGCCACTTTAATATTGACAAAATGACTACAAACAATTTATAATTAGGGACGGAGGGAGCATGAAAAAAATGAAAGTATTTCTGTTGAATATGCTCAAGACAGGAAGGATAAGTAGAAAAATGATACAAACCTTGCTCCAAAATCAGATTCCACAGAAGTTCTCTCTTTATGGTTTCTTCCCACCCAATCTGATATAAGATGAGATTCTGATATTAGAGCATCTCTCTTGCACTCTTCTTCTAACAAAGAAGTGTAGTTAACAGCTGAACACTCATTTTCAACCATCATATCATTTCCGAGTGTACAAGGACCTCGAGTTGAGGAATTGTGAATGCATCTACCGTTATTATAAACAGAATCTGACAAATCACAAATTGTTTGCCCACCAGTTCTCTTTGTAAAAACTTCCCACAAACATATGAAGGATATGACTGTGCTTGGCTGAAACCTTAATTCCACTGGATCTATATGTGCATCTGCATCCACGCTACGAATATCCAAGAAGCCGTTCTTCCAAGGTATACTTAATTTTATGTGCCCTGAAAACCCACCATTCTTGCCCATAACAATTTGTGTCATAGCATTTGCTTGAGAATGGCCCAAAAGATGTTCATCGGAACCTGTTTCTGGAGAACATGGGCCGGACACCTGATGTTGAATACCTTCCAATTGAAGAAATTCAACTACAGCCCCATGAAATTTCAAAAAGTTAGTCAATTGACTTAACCCAAGAAAGTCATCTTCTCTAGGTTCATTCCTGGACTGAGCATCTTCAGAAATATGTGTTCCACATTCTATTTCAGCTATTCGAAGTACCAGAGTTCCACAATACCGGTTATTCTTTTCCTTCTGTCCACATGGATCAAATGCAACTATCAGTTTTCTAACCATTACATGGAAACTACTGAGCAGCCATTTTACCATCTTTGCAATAGTTTTGACACCTTCATGGACGTCCACTGAAGAAATCACATCACTCGGTACCTTATCTTGCTCAAACTTTCCTGGATCAAGGTTATGGGAGTTAATATCATTTTCACTGGAAGCAGTAGTCTTAGACCCATCTACAGGAACATTCTTGATACATGGAACAATAACAAGCTCAAGTTCATCCAGCACAACTTTGCAACCATCACCCTTCCAAGGCATTTTTACCAACAGAGAGCCAATTGATCCTTCCTTCACAATTACTGCTGCTGCCCCAAGCTGCAATAGCCAGAAGCTTATTTATCAGCCTGATTACTAGTGTTTTATCTTTGAACCCTAGATAAGTCAGAATTCCTTGTTTATTATGGAACTTATGCTTAGTTACTTGGTAATCACCATGCATCAGTATGGGAGACTTTGAGCAGAACCAAGATCCTGAAAGCTCTTCGATGATGTGTTGAAACAAAACGGGAGTTTTTGCTATTTGACTAATATCTAGTTAAAATGTTGGTCAAGACTAAATTTTCTATAGTGGCAGAGCTCTTTTTGCAACTAAATTAAAAGCTGGTTCATTGTTACCCGCCCTTCTCTTGGGAGATGAGGAAGGAGGTATAAAAGAAAGGTTCCACTTGAGGCTACAGTGGCACTCAAAGAACCCCAAGGTAAAAGATTATTATTCACCTGTAAATATACTAACATTTGGAATCAAGTAATACATAAATTTAGTCTCATTCCAACTTCAAAATTCTTTTTTTTTAATAAAAAATTTCAAATCTTTTACTAAAAACAAGAATATCAAGCTGCACAAAAATTGCACAGTTCTAAACAAATAAGAGAAAAATACAAAATCCTACCTTCTGATTGATATAATCAACGTTAAGAGCGAGATCAGATAGCTGAATGGTGCCGGCGGAGAGCTGTACGTCGAGTTGGTTAAGATCAATTTCACCCAGTATAAACTTTCCCAATTTTTTCTTTAACAAAAATTGACATAACCTCTTTATCGCCCACCGCGAGAACATCGCCTCCGCCGACTTAGCGATGCTCCACGGAAACATTTTTCCAGCAAAACCAATTAAATCACCTCGTCAAATTTCTCAAATTATGCTCAAAACAATTCTCTTCCCCACTAATACTCAGAATTTCCTATAATACATAAGCAGTTTGACGGAGGCTCACCACCTACTTCCATCCAAGCTAAGCTGACAGCAAAGGAGAAGGGTTTGTTTGGGTTTTAGTCACGAAACAGACAAAAGAGAGACACAGAAAAGCATGAAGAAGGAGAAGACTTGGTGATGGCAAAGTCGTGTTTGGTTGAGTTTCCGTATGGTTTGCGTTTGCATTGGGAAAATAGTTGGATTATCTTTATCTTAATCATCATTGTTTTAATTAATTGTACAACGGAATTGATTTGTTAACTATGGGATTAAATTTTTAAATTGTCTGTACAGTTTTTTAAATCGTTGGAGTACTATATTTAAAAAAAACACACATTCTTAATTTTATAAAAAATTTCATAGAACTTTTTTTGACAAACTAATGATATCTGCTTTTGTTACCTAAGTCAAAAAAATATTTAAATTTCCTGTTTCAATTGAATAAGTTAATTTTTTAATCTAAATTATAATATATAATCACAAAACTTTTATATTCAATAAATAAAATAAAATAAATATGATATAAACTCAAGATGAATTTCAACCAAAATAATAATAATTGTATCTAATTTGATCAAGAGCAATTTTAAGACAATAAAGAATATGTTGAGATTTAAGTATTTTTTATTATTTAAATTGTGAAGGATAAAATCTATATGTTCCTTTGTTGTAAAAACTATTTTATAATAATTTAAATACAATGATTTGAGATGAGAGAATTTAGAAGAAGAAGACGAAGAGAAGGGGAAAAAGAAAAATAAATAAAAACTAAAGTTTAATAAAAAAAATTAAAACAAGTGAGAGAGACAAGAAACTTAGAAATGGAAAAAAGAAAAGAAACAAAAATATTTGAGTTAGTAATTTGAGAATCAATTAAAAAAAATTTTTTTTCAACTTAAAAATAAAAGCTAGTTTTTGTCTTTCTTTTTTTTTTTTTTTTTGTCTAAAAGTATAACCAAACAATTTTTTTTCTTAGGAAAAAGGAAAATCATTCAAACATGTCCTCCACATCTATGATTATGTTAATAAAATATTAATTAAAATTATCCTTTAATTATTATTTTTTATATATTTTATATACTAAATCTAAAAAAGATAAACTATTTGGATTTCTTATTATACATTTGTATTTTATTCTTTATTACATAAAAAAAAATTAACACATGTTCTTAAAAAATCAAGTATCCATAAAGTTTAGTTTATCTTTTGAAGGTTTATTATATAAAATATAGTGTAAATCTCTATTTTAGTCCCCTTTTTTTTTTATATACTTTGGCCATGTAAGTCCTCTTTCTTTTTTCTATCTTTAAGTCCTTTATCTTTTTTATTTAAACCAACTAAATCCCAAAGGTTTTGTTGAACCACTTAAAATCCTTAATCATTTTTCTGTTATAAAGTTAGGTCTCCGATCTTTTTACGGATGGCTGACAAAGTCTTTTTTTAAAAAAAATAAATTTTCAGGCGAGATGATACACTGAACATTCATTTTAGTCAAATAAACTGAGGCCAGGGACATCATTTCACTATTCTTCCCTCTTTAAAACCAAAAAAAGAAGAGCTTTATAATGGTTGAGTTGAATTAGGAGATTATTAAAATCTTTAGAATTCTCTAAAGTTATCCATTGAGAGTTGGTTTGTTTGATATGTATCTCCTAAGTTAGATATTCCTTATTTAATTATTCTAAATTGATAATTCCATACTTATCTAAATTGGATGTTTCCTTACTTATTAATATATTGTAATTATCTTTTAGTAAGAAATATCTCTTGTATTTTTTATCACGACTATGACAGGATAATCAAATCAGTGGTTAAGTTCGATTAAGATTAATGAAGATAAATATTTCTCAGTTGCCTATTCTGAATTAGTATCTTCATAATTATCTATTCCCATATCTAAAACATATATTGTGATTATCTTTTAACAATTGATATATTTCATATATCTTTCTATATTGCTATCTTTAAGTGATAAGGATTGATGATGATTGAATCACGTGATGAGGAGTCCTTGCTGAAAATCCTTAAAAATATTCGGGAGGATATTTACTGTACTGGAAAACTCTTTAGGAGTATCTCTACCTCACTATCGCAAACTGTCACAGGCATCTTACGGGAGTGCTACAATGGTTCTTGTGGAAGAGTTCTAGAACATAGGGGGAGTTCGGCTTCGAGAGAAGCTTTGTCATCTTCAGAGGGATTCTAGTAGTTGTTGCGATATATGCAAGAGGGATTCTTGCTATGAGTGCTTCGGGAGAAGCTTTATCATCTTTAGAGGGATTCTGGTAGATGTCGCAATATATGCAAGAGGGATTCTTGTTGTAAGTTTGCAAGGTAAAACTTTATATAGGATAGTGACAGACTAGAGGGATTCTATTGTCTTATACTATACCTATTGTAATGCTTTTATTTTAGTGGATTTTTCAGGTGGACTTAGCCTTAAGGACGTAGCCTAAAATTGGATTTATTCCAATGGGGTGAACCTCGTTAAATCTTGGTGTTTGTTTATTTTCATTAAATTTCTATACTCTGCTTATTAATTATAACTTAATTGATTAATTGCTAGCCAAAGATTCTTTCAGTAGATATTCTGCTGTTGAAAGTCATTGTAACGTTGATATTGAAGAATCGCCGAAAATTTCGCCACTAAGCTCAAAACCTCGGCCAAGCCAAAAGGAACCATCGGTATTTTTTCATAGATGAATTCGGATTAAAATTCAACGGTAGTTTTATAACTGTCATTAAAATCTTTATTTTAATCTTAAAAAATGTAATCTTCGTTATGTTTACTGATAAATAATATGATTAATCGGATTTTTAGACGTTGCTGCTGTTCTATAACTGCCGCTGCTATTAATTTCGGATTAATCTTTGGTACTTCTTTTGTTAGTCGCGGTGCCATTGCTATTATTTTTTTTAATTTAATTTTTTTAAAAAAATTTCCTTTAAGATAAAAATTGTACCAAAACATTAATACACCAAATAATTACCACTTGTACCATTTCAAACCTAAACAATTATAGAGCTATAATCACACAATGCCAAGTCTAAAATGGATCATTGGGTGGGAGGGTCAAGTTTTATACTGTCCTGTGAAAGCTACGAGAAAGAAATGAATTACAAGTTTGTTTTCAATAATTGTTAATACAAAACTCAACATTAAGTTATTACATTTCATAATTAAAATGTCACCTGATCCAACCCAAACAATTGCAACCAACTCGGGAATTTGAGCCAAGTCCTTAGCAGGAACCAATCTCTTTACCAAACTTGAGAGCAAACCAAATTTTCGGGTTAAAGTCCACACTTCTTGAGATGGTTGAGGTGTTGATTGGTTGAATGATGCACATCTAGTAGCAAGAGTCTCGTATATCTTCGCAGCACAAGCTCCAATGCCCATGCCTTGAAAACGGCCCGGATGCTTTGGACCGATCACTGAGGAGTCATGCTAAGATGGAATAATAGATCTCATATCTAGCTACTCCACCTCGTTAACTCTCTCTTACAATTTAAATGAAATGTTTTATCTAAGAAAACATTACTAATAGAAAACTGAATTTAAACAATAATAATTACTTACATCTATGTTTTTAGTCATTGTAGATACGAAGATAGCATCAACCTTCTTATGACCTTCTATCCAAGCCTGACCACGGCTGACCTCTGCACCCCCAACAGCTTGCTCCATCTGCAAATTTATTCAATAAACTAAGCAACATGTGATGCATATTAGAAAAGGAAAAGGAATCTTCGATGCTTAATTACTAACCTTAACTTTCTTCCGTCTAATGTTTTGGGAACCAAATGTGTGATCTATGGTCTATTTCTCCCGATTTCTTGCATTATGGCGACATCGTTCCTACATATGCATTTGAGAAGGAAAGTTAAAAGAAATAAATTATAGTTTTCATATTTAGTTACACATATATATAAAGACGTACTTGGTGTGCCATCTTCTAAATGGTAATCGATAAACTAAATCCACTAGTCAGCTGAAACTCTTTCCAGAGGTTCTTCGATGTTCTCTCTTCGACTTTTCGTAATATCATAATATTTTAGGAAGAGTCTCGACCCATTGTCCTTCCATTTCTTTCCTATATCTATCATCACATAGTGATATGCGACCTCATCATCAGCCTCAAACTAGAGCTTACTCTACCAAATGAACCATGAAATGAAGACATGCATGTAATAGTTAGTGTTTTTAAATAAAGTTGATTGGAAAACAAATTATATAGTAGTTATTGGATTTTTGTTACCCTAATATTTTGCTCCCATACCTGCCTCTTCAAGTCCTCGGGAATCTTTGTTTTCAAGCTATCAGCCCAGGTGACGGGTGTCAATCCGCAGATTCAATAATTTAAGATATAAAGAATAACAAGAGAATAGATCTCCTTTTACACAATTGAGTGTAACTTCTCAATACACCATAAAAATTTAATATGTGTCCTAAAAGATAGTATCTATCAATTTAGTTTATTTTCTTAGGATTAAGATATAAAATTGATTAAAAATAACCATTAAAGACTACATTAAAAATTTTTATTAATATAATAGAGGGTGATACCTGATTATATTACATGACAGGAGATCCAGGATCATAACATGATAATTTCATTAAAATTAAAAGCATACTATAAATTTAATTGGGATAAAAATGGAGAGGAGAGTATATATGGGTGACGCCTCCTCGGGTAGTTGGCCGATGCCTCTGGGCTATAGCTGCAATTTATACTCTAATAAAAATGGATTTGGGGGCTAAGATTAAATAATTTGATTTGGATGCCCAAACGGAAGCATTTCTCAATCAATTTTAATACCCTCTGTCACTAATATGTATTATTTTAATTAATTTTTTTTTCATTAATAATAAGTCATTGTGGTTAGTTAATTAGTTATTTGAAAATATTTTTTTATATTACCTTCTACTGATATATTCATGAAATGGTATTCAAATACTTTTTTTAAAGGATGATTAGAGGATATTTTATACAAAAAAAAGTTTTAATTTTTTCTAAAATGATGATTGATGACTTATATTTAGTAATAGAGAGAATATTTTTTATTAGATTCCCAAAGATATGTAATCAACTTATATTAAAACTAGAACTAAGGGTGGTTTGGAAGAGTTTATAAAAAATGTTTTTCCATATTATTCATTATAAAAGTGTTTTTTTTTATTAAGTTATTTTATGTTTTGGTCTAATCATTTATAAGTGTTTTCCTGCCACTTTTATTTTCTTTGAATTTTTGTTTTTATTTTAATTTTTTTCTTAAGATTTTAAATATTGTCCAAATATCATGAACTCAAGATGTATCAAAAATAATAAATAAATAAATAGTGTGAAATTTAATCTTGAAAGATTTTTTTAAAATTTAATAAAGTTAGTTGCTTTTTTTATTCTTTGTAAAGTATACAGATAACACAAGTTAAATAAAATGAACTTCAACACGTTAAAGATGGTGGGGAAAAAATCAAATAAAAAGAAACACTGGAAGACCTGAAAAGAAAAAAGGAAAAAGAAGCAAGAATTTGAAGGAGAAAGGAAAAAAACAAAATAGAAAAGAGAGGGGGAAAATAATATAAAAAGAAAAAAATTAAACTAAAAAATGGAAACGAAAGATAAGAGTAATTTTTTTTATAAAAAATTAATATGAAAATTAGAGAGTTAAAGTGTTTTTTTATAGGGTTTTTAACTGATTTGATCCCACACTTTTGGGATAAAAAATAGTTCAATCACTTAAGTTTTTTTCCAATCATAATGATCCCTTATATTTTTACAAGTAATCAGAATGATCCAAACAGCAAATTTCTGGCCACCCATGCGGCTGCTGAGGGTGTCTGAAGGGTAAAATCGTCCTTTCAAACCAGTCCTCCTGCCAAAATTCAAGAACTACCCTGACCGGCGGCTGCTCCTCTTTGAGATCTCCGGTGGCTGCTACTCATTGATTCTCTATAGTGACTCATTGATTCTCTATAGCGACTTTCCATGGCATTCACGTGAGCTCCATGGATACATGTCCTTATCAAAAGAATCATCTTCATTACAATAATCGTTACATCATCAAAGTCAACCATTTGTCCCAAATAGCTCGGTTGCCAAAATTCAAAAACTATCCTGACCGGATCTGTCTCCACTGATGATGATCAGAAGGTGAAAGAGTTCAAGGAATTCAGACGGAGTTAAAGGGCTTATCGATGCTAGTTTATCCAAAATTCCAATAATTTTCCTTTGCCCACAGGACGAAACTATAGTTGCTGAAGAAAGTGATCTTCCGCTGCCATTGTTGGTTCCTTGGTAGATCTTCAGGGAGTTGAGAGTTTCGCGAAGAGAAGAATAGAGATCGTTGATAAAATTTGTTTGGCCCATATGATTAAATTAATGATATTTTAATCTGCACCAATTAAAGGTTGTATTTTTCAAATTTTACTAATCACTAAATGAAAATTCACTTCATAGGAAAAACATGCATCGCCTAAGCCCAACGGCTTCTGCAACTTCATTTGGGAGTTGGTAATTGATATGTGTATTTAGAGATAAAATAGAATACAAATTTTGCAAAGTTATTTGGAAGGACATGTGAAGGAGAATTTGATTTTCGGTCTTTGTGCAATTAAAGAATTGCTATTGATAAATCGTGAACCATGGAGCTCCGTGAATGCCATGGAAAGTCACTGTAGAGAATCAAGGAAGAGGAGCCACGGGAGATCTCAAGGAGGAGCAGCCACCGGTCAGGGCGGTTCTTGAATTTTGGTAGGATGAGGGGTTTGAATGGATGATTTTACCCCTCAAACACTCTTAGCTGCTGGGTGAGTGACCGGAAATTAGTAATTTGGACCATTCCAACTATTCGTAAAAACGTGAGGGGCCATTATTGTTAAAAAAAACTTAAAAGACCGAACTGTTTTAGTCCAAACTTATGAGACAGAATCGGTTAAAAACCCTTTCTTATAAATTAATTTTTGAAACTTAAAAAATAAGTCAAGTTTTGATTTTTTTTTTTTTGGGTTAACTTGTGTTTTTTTTTACAAAAGTCTAAACAAACAAGATTTTTTTAAAAAAAACTTAAATACTTATTAAAATAAATTAAGTACTTTTCTTTTGGTTAAGACAAAACAAACAGACTAAATCTGTATTGTAAGTCTTTTGCATAAAAATAATGGGAGTTTCAATATAGGAAAGGGAGGAAATATTATGTAAGAAAAGTATTATCGTTTTCAAGTGGCGTAATAAAAAAATGTTCATGGTTTACCGACAACCAGTTTGAGAGTTTCAAAAGGTTAGAGAAAAGAAAGGGCCGGCGGTTCATGGATAATGTTATTTGGGAGTTTTAAAAAGTAAAAGAAAAGAAGAGAGTTATTTCAGTTGAGAGTAGGAAAGAGGGGAATAGAGTATTGTAATTTTATGAAAATAACCTTTTACATTTGGAAGTTAAGAATATACTCCCTTCGTTTGGAAGTAAATGTTTCAATTTACAATTTGACTTGAACAAATTTTAAGAAAAATAGTTATTTTAGTTTATTTTGAATTTAACAATATTAATTTCTTAACAAAAATTTAACTAATTGAAGAAATGAGACATTCACTTTTAGATAGCTCAAAATAGAGATAGAGACATTCAATTCTGGATGAGAGGGAGTATATATTAACATTAAAGGAATAAAATAGGTATTGACATTTTAATAGGAAGAATTTCCAATTTAATACCTAAAGTTATGCCAAAGTCAATATTGGTATCTATTGTTTTTTTTCTTCTTCCAACTAAGTACCAAAACAACTTATGAACATCTAAGTTAAAACTTTTTAAGCCCCGATAACATTTGGATTGCATGTATTGGTTATTTTGCTACCTAAAGTTATGCTTAAATTTATAAAGGAATCCATTTTTCTTTTCTTTTTCCAAATAAGTACCCAAATAATTTAAGTCTTGGAAGTTGTTTGGGTACTTACTTGGCAAAAGGAACATAAGTATTAATCATAATTTAAAATATAAATTTCGGGATAAAATTAGTGATTCTTCCCCCAAAAAATTTAACTATGTGATCGATACATGCTATACTGATTGGAAATACGTCGAAATGTAGTTAGAAAAATTAACTTGAGCATTCAAAAGTTGTTTGTATACTTAGTTGGAAGGAAAAAAAACAATGAGTACCAATATTAATTTTGTACATAACTTTAGGTACTAATTTAACGATTCTCAATTTTAAATAAAAGACTTATATTCTCTCTCTCCAAAACATCCCAATTTTGGCGAGATCCTCTTTCTTTCCCTTGAATGATCCTCCATCCTTCCACTTCCCTAAACTCTCAAACAAATAAATTTCCCGTCCTTCTCTCACTTTTCCTCTTTTCTTCTTTTTTCTTTCATCACAAACTAGCAGCAAAATAACATACATGTAAATTTTTGTAAGTCAAGTACAAACCAAATTATATATATAAAAACAAATATTCACAACTGCAAATTATTTTTCAATAAAACATTGAAAAATTTTTATTTAATATGAGTAAAAGAAAAGTAAATTTTAAATTTGTTCAAATATGGGTGGAAAAAAAAAATTTTGAGGTGGAGGGGAGTAGCCTTCCCTCCCTATTTACTTCTACTTTTCACATTCTTTCACATTTAGCTCTCTAAATTATTTCTCTCCCTTTCTATCCCTCTCCTTTCCTTCCTCACAAACAATCTCTTCCCTCTCTTTTTACCATTTCCTTCCGCTTCCCGCTGCAATCAAGAAAAACAAAATATAAGAAGATCTCAAAGATGATAATCCCTCCATCAATTGTTGGTGATTAACTAACTTTTCTTGTCACTAATGATGAGTTATTGTTGTTAGTTAATTAGGTATTTGATGGTATTTTTTCTATATTATTATGAAATGATATTTGAATGTTTGAAAGTGTGTGGAGAGGATATTTTAGGAAAAAAAGTTATCATAATTTTTACAAAATGATTACTGGTGGCTTATATTCAGTGATAAATGTAGTATTTTTGTACTATCTCTGGTTCAAAATATAGGTCATTTTAGGCTTTTGCACAGAAGTTAAGGATAAAAAACTATGCATTGACTTAGTCAAAATACCTAAAAATCTCTTAATTAAATCATCTAAAAAGTAAGAAATACTCCGAGAGGTAAGATTGACAAAATAACAAAAAATACTCTCAAATATTGTAAAGTGACCTATATTATGAAATAAAAATAAAAGGTTAAAGCGATCTATATTTTGAATGGGATGTAATAATAATTTTTTAATAACAAAATCCGTTGGACTAGCCTGCATTGGGGATACATGTTGTTCCCGTCAGACCAATTATTGCCCATTCTCAACTGGGATAAATTAAAATTTGAGAAAGGTTAGAGAGTTCTGGAAAGATAAAAGGAAAGGAAAAATAGCAAAAAGTGCATCAACTATTTACGATTCATTCGTAATACCCATAAACTTTATTTTTTGTCTATTTATGTACATAATGAATTTAAGTGTCTTTATTTCTACCTCACTATCGCACCCTACGACAGAATAAAGCCACACCCCACAGCGGAATAAGGCCATTTGGGATTGTCGATATTTAATGACGGTGGGGCCCCTTTTTTTTCCGTCAATGTCCAAGTTTGTTTGCAAACAACTGCTATTATTCAAGATTATGTTGGTAGGATTCAAACTTGAGATCAATAATCTACGTACCCATCATTTTACCCATTGAAATGTCCTTGAAGAGAAATGCTGGGTCCTTTGATAACAGCTTTGGAAGGAATTATCCCCTGATTAAACGACAAAAGATCACTATGAAATCAATAATAAAACATTAAAAAGCATATAAAATCTAACAAGTAACGATACTTAATTTTCATTGGATAATATATATTCCTTTTTTCTAATTGAATATCTCATTTTTTTTTTTAATTATTGATGTATGAATGTTTTATTTTCTAAATTAGATACAATTTTATTGAAAAAATTAACATTGCAACTTAAAAATAAATTAAGTCAAATTCTTTTTTCCAATTGAATATCTCATTTTTTATTTTTAATTATTGATGTATGAATGTTTTATTTTCTAAATTAGATACAATTTTATTGAAAAAATTAACATTGCAACTT
>JAOXNR010000029.1:3513056-3525518 GCA_028571225.1 Parsonsia alboflavescens | reverse complement strand
AAAAATAAATTAAGTCAAATTCTTTTTTTAAAATATGTTGCTTGTCAAATTGAGAAGTTTAATTTTGGATGAAGAGCATATTATTTTATTTAGTAATATATAAAATGTTTTACAAGGTACAATAAAATATTTCGGACTCCAAAACTATTTCTTCTTTAAAAAAGTAAAGAAAGTAAGAAACGACAAAAAATGGTCCCATAGTCTGGATGGCCTGGCCGGCCGATTTTTAACGTTTTTGAAAAGATACGGCGACTTGACCGGGATATCCAAATTTGCCTCTCGTGAACAGACGTTTAAATCAACCAAGACGGAACTGTTTTTTTCGTGATCAATCATCAAGCGGTCCTGTTGAAGTAGCTCTCTGCTTCTATCAATTCCTGAATCGTCAAACACTTCATCATGGAGATCAAACCTGGTCTTTCAGCCATAGTTACAGGCGGCGCAGCCGGAATTGGTAATTTTATCGAAATTTTTCAGGAAATGCTTTCTGTTTGACGTATATGTTTATGATGATACGGATAATCCAGCTTTCGGTGATTTTTCATATATGTACGTTATTTTCGTTTTTTTTTAATCTGTATTTTGTGTTGTACTGCACACACAGGTAGAGCTCTGAGTTTAGCTTTGGCTGAGAGGGGAGTATTTGTCACGATCATTGACTTTTCAGAAGAGAGGGGAAAGGAAATTGCATCACTTGCTGAGAATGAGTGTGCTAAGTTTCATACAAATTCGGAATTTCCCCTTGCTATGTTCATCAGATGTGATGTCGCTAATAAGTGTAAGTGTATGTTTTTTCATTGGTTGAAGAATAGATTTTAACGGATACATTTTTTTGAAGAATTGATCTGCCAGGGAAATTGCTGATATTTTTAGGTTATTTCTTGTTTTTTTGTTTTGTTTTTTTTTTTTTTTACCCTCACCCCTCCCGACCCCAAGTGTTTTGTTTACCACTAAGCTAGCTTGACATTTCTTGGTGTTTGATAGTTGGCTGCTTCCCGGTTGTTAACATCTCAGTCTCGATTGTGAAATTGATAACCAATTCCTCTGTTAGATGCATATCTATTTGAGCACATTCGCTCACCAGACAAAAACATAGAATCTCCATTTCTGTTGCAGCATTGTGGCAGTTATGATGTATTGCCAAAACTTCAAGTGGAATAACATAAAGAATTTTCTATCAGTATTTTTTGTGTGCCTTCTTCTTTTAGTTATGAACCAAAATTTTCTCTTGTTCTGTTTCTTGACGATTCAATGTGTCAGAGGGGGAGATGGAGAGGGAGGAGTAGGAAGACTTACATTTTTCAAACATTACAATTTGCATTGATATCTCAATTGAAAACAGTGGATTTGGATGCTGCTTTCCAGAAGCATTTCACAACATATAGGGGATTGGATATCTGCATAAACTCTGCAGGCATTGGTGATCGCATTCCATTCCATCAAGACAAAAGTGATGGTTCTAAGACATGGAGGCATACCATTAATGTGAATCTTGTTGCTGTTATTGACTGCACACACCTTGCGGTATGTTACTTTACCATTTTCTTTTTTCTCCATGCCAATGATTAATTTCCTTTTCGCTACTATTATTTAATGTTGGACAAGAGAAATATTTGTTTCCAAGTGGGAAATTTTTCTATTTATGATTAAAAGACTATTAAAATTAGAATTAATAATATCATGAATAAATGTAAAATTCTGTCTACCAGATGAATGGAACTGTAGAAACTTACACTTATTTTGGTTGATCATGATGTGATTGTGTCTTATTTGCCTCTTTTCTTATTATTAATCACAAGGAGTTACACGGAAGGGAATGCATTTTTGTTCTTCCATATCTCATCTTCTTTGTGCAGGGAGATTTTGTAAAAGAATTGGTATTTTTGCTAGCAGAGATTTAAAGGCTTTAATTGGTAGTGTCTTCACATCATTTAGTAAAATAAAGGGAAGAGTAGTACCATTTTGCCATTCCCTTTCCTAAAAGTTATCTTCTGTGTTTTTTGCACTTTGGTTTCTTCATCTTTCTAAGATTCCTCCCAGCAGTATATGTTTCAGAATTGATACTTATCCTTTTTACCCAAGTAATTATTGAATTCTTTCTGTGACATATCTTACATGAATTGATTCAATTTTGTAAGGAGGATATAATTATCTACATTTGATCCTAGATTCAAATTATGCTAGCTGCAAGAAAGCCAGGTGTGATCATAAACGTTGGCTCTGCTTCAGGACTTTATCCAATGTATTCTGGGCCTATCTACTCTGCCTCCAAAGGTATCTTTCCTTTTCTTCTTTGTATTTTCAGTTTTCTTTATCAAGGGAAGAAAAAGAAGTCTTGGGTATACCATGAAGTTACAAAGGTTGTACCGGTGAACCACCCTAAAGCAAAATAGGCACAAGGAAAGAGCAATAGACTGGACCAGCCTACAAAAACGAAACGGTCCCTACGTAACCAGTCATCCATAATATCATATAAATCATTTTCTTCTTTGGTACATTTACCAGGGGCTATAGTCATAGCGGTCCTCCTATTCAAAGACTTCGACCATTTCCGAGCACCTCATAGCACTTTCAGGGAGTTTCCTTAATACAAATGAGCTAGGGCAGGAGGATGTGTCTTTATTAACTGCATATAAACTAGGGTAGATAGACTTTGTGGTTTAGAAATCTCATTTTGGACTGAATGAGATTGTTTAATAGGTGGTGTGGTTTTATTCACAAGATCCCTCGTTCCATACAAGCGCAAGGGAATACGTATCAATGTTCTTTGTCCAGAGGTACACTCATCTATTCAAATAGTCTACAATTTCAAGATATCCTTTCAGTTGACTTGGTAGTTTTATTTAATAACCGCAAAAATATTTGAAGTCTTTGTTGTTTTTTCTACCTTCATTTAGTGTCCTATAAAAAAAAAAAATTTACTCACACTGCGGTGACAAAGACAAGAAACACAAAATGTTAATCTATCTATCACAATAAAACTTATGCACCCTATATACATCTCTGTGGATTTTCTTTTATTATTCCACAATTCTGCTTGATGAAGAAATATCCTAACATATATGTATTGATTATTGTTTAATTTTAGAGTTGTCTAATTATCTCGTGATTATTTTCATGATGAAGAATGAACTTGAAGTTTGCCTCCATAAACACAAAGTCTGCTGTATTCAATACAATTTTTTGATATTTTCTCTCAGTTTCCCATTTGAAGTGTATGACCAGCTTTGTCAGTTAATCAAAGAATTGTCTCCTGGAAAATCTGAAACAGCAGGGAAATAGATACCATATCCTTGTTGAAATTTTCTTAACTTTCCA
This sequence comes from Parsonsia alboflavescens, assembly GCA_028571225.1. Classification (NCBI taxonomy): domain Eukaryota; kingdom Viridiplantae; phylum Streptophyta; class Magnoliopsida; order Gentianales; family Apocynaceae; genus Parsonsia; species Parsonsia alboflavescens. Next base: position 3,522,200 of record JAOXNR010000029.1, on the reverse strand, counting down.
TTTTTATCAATATTTGCTTGATTAGATATTCTACAATCAAGAAACTTTTTGTGCGTGTGGTAAGTACAATTTTTATGCCTAGTGAAAAGGATTTGTATAGTGAAACTTATGTAAACTTCAAACTATAATCTATAAAGGCTGTTTGGAGAATGTACATTGAGGAAGCCCTGAACTCTGAGCTATGCCAATTTTGATGTATATTATGAATATTTGTACAAGAACATACACTTTCTCTAAGCATTTTAACAATCTGATCAAATACACTGTCAATGGGAGTGGAAGAGGCAGTGAAGATGTTGTGGACCTTTTATCATGGAAAGAGGAAAAGGAAACGTTGATGAATTAGGGTTTATTATTCTTATGATTATTATTATTATTTTTATTATTAAGAGGCAATGGTTTAGATTTTCTTTAAAGCAATAGTTTAGGGTTTCTTCTTTTTATTATTTTATTAGTTAGTTTCCTATTTGTATTATTGTTATCTTTTGGCGGTCTTTATTTTTAAAGAAGCCTACCAAAATAGGTCTTCTGTTGTTGTAATATGTCTTGCTTATTTAAAAGGCATTAAATCTAACAAAACACTGAGAATTTTAGCCAAAAATATGAGATCTGAGTTCTCTCTTAAATTGAATTCTAAGATTTCAATCTCCCTTTGATGAGCTGAATTATTATTCACGCTTGTGATTCGATCCGATGCTAGGAGTCATAACAGAAGAGCCCTTAATTTCTATCCTTCCAGATTACATAATACTAGTGCCTGAGGCTAACTTGCTTTAATTAAGAGGAATTCCCAGGGATGCTCCTGCAACATAAGTTGACTTAAATGGGTCCATTCTCCTTCCAGACATGTGCAACTAACACCGTTTTCTTCCTCCAAATGTTAGCAGAGAAAATGCAAGAGCCTAGCTTTGTGGTTGAACCTTGTCATTCATGTTCTCCTCCCCTTCTATAAAATATTACAACAAGAAGGGAAGTAAGAGAAAAACATTTGTTCTTTGGTAGAGTGGCAGGGTAAAAATTTATTCAGATGATTAAATCGGCTATTCATAACTGAAGTTTCCTATTATTTCACAAGAAAAAATTAGCAAACCGCTGGAAACTTCAATGCTCATAATCTTCTATCAGTTGAATCTATTGCTTAACAATTATTCTATGTTAAGTTCTGAATAGAAATATAACTCCGGAAAAGAAGATGCTACTAACTGGCTTTTACCTGATAGGAATTGTTTCTATTATTCTTGTTCTTCTTTACTTGCAGTTTGTCCAAACTGATCTGGCATCCCATGTGGAACCCAGAATGATTGATTTAATGGGAGGCTTCATTCCAATGGAAATGGTAGTCAAAGGTATATTTCAACTCAACTCTAGAGTTTGGAGATAAACTTACACTCAACTGTTCGATACATTTAGTTGGACAACTGCTTTTGCACAGATAAAGAGCTTATGTGTGTTTGTGTCTGTTTTTATGTGTTTACTCTGAGGGATTTCAAAATCTGTAAATCCTAGCTTGGGTATTTAACATAACTTGAGACACTGTCTTCCATTAGGAGAGCTGTTGGATTGACACTGAGTTCTTCGGCGAAACCTGGTTGAAGAAGAGTTTGGATAATAATCTCACTAAAAACACCCTCTGTTTTAACTTCAGGCCATACGAAGTCAGGAATAGAAAATTTATCACCTTGAACTTATCTTTTACAGGAAGCTTAATTTTTTTTCTCTCAATTTGAATTTTGTTTCTTTGTGGTACTTTTCTCTTACACTTTTTTCAATGTTTGTCCTATTCTCTTGGGTTGGGGATTGATAATTGAAGCCATGTGTATAGCATGAGTCAAGTCTGAAGAATTCAATACTTTATACCACCACAAAGAATAGTAATAATTTTAAGAAAACCTTTTCTGGATGCTTATTCTTAGTTTTGCTAAAATTTATCGAGAAATGCATTTCGAGATTATTTTGTGTTTGTAATTATTTATACTAAAGAAATTTTAGGACACAAAATCAGCTTCATAGGGCAAAGTTTATGTTATTTATTACTCCTTTTGTTATTGATGATTGATTTACCAACTCTTTAGGTGCTTTGGAACTTATGAAGGATGAAACTAAAGCTGGGGCGTGTTTATGGATTTCAAATCGAAGAGGAATGGAATACTGGCCAAGTCCTGAAGAGGAAGAAAAATACCTTTTGCCTCGTGCGAAACAAAGAAGAGAATCTTCAGATATATCCTCCTTGAATCTTCAAATTCCAGAGAGTTTTGAGAAAATGTAAGCTTGGTTGTTCCCATGTTATTCTGTAATCTACTTCTTAATTTTCATTTTTCCGATGTTGGGATGTGAGTTTTGTTTAGAAGACAGGATTCCGTAGGTGAAAAGTGTTTGATTTTAAGTAGGAAGATCGAGGCACTATGTTTGGTCTTTTTGAGAAGAAGACAAGAAAACTGAGTTAGGTGTTCTTAAAGTGGTCCTATTATGTTATTGATGACCATCCAATATTCATGACGGTCTAAATGACTTTTCCAACATTTTTACAGTCTTTCTTACTATCCTATCATGTCTTTGCAGTGGTTGATCACTGTTTAGCTGTCTGTTCCGTGTACTGCATTTTTGTCTCCACTCTTCCAAAGAATGGTTTTTGCTGATGCCAGGTCTTTTACTGATAATCATGGCTGGTAGGCGTTGTTGATCTTTCTCTTGTTCCACTCATTGTTATGAAGAACTCCGGCCATGCTTTTAGATTCTGGTCTTGTGAGGCTATTAATAGTGTTAGCGGAATTTTGGGATGTTGTTGCTGCATTTCCATTTGCTTCCATTCTTGCTTCTCCTTGTTCTCTTGTATGGTTCTAATTCAGCTTTTAAGCATGGTACTGTTGTTTATGGGATATTGATCATAATCTTATTGCTGTTTCTTGCTTATAAAGTTCCCGTTTGACATCTTTGTTTTACTCGTTTGTCTCCAGTGTTGTTCACACCCTTAGTCATGATTTCCGAAGTGCGACAAGCATAGTGCGAAGAACATTGTGTCTGCCCATCAAATCTGATTACGTGCTTCTGAAAATCATTTATGCTGGTGTGAATGCTAGTGATGTAAGTTTTTAGCTGTGTGTGATGTATCTTTTAATTGTTCATATTCTTTGAAACATAATACTTGTATTGATGGTTGCCCATATATAATTTGCAAGAGAGTGGGTTACGTGACAGCCTTTTATCAGCCATCTAATGCCTTTTAGTTGATTGCTGCTGTTTTATCAGGGTTGATGTTCACGTTTTTGTCATGCAGTAATTGGTCTAAGATGGTTTAATATGCTTGTTACCCTCTAAATTTCGTTCACTGTCCTTTGTTGTTTCTCTAAGGAGATTTGAATGTATGAGTAATTTTGTACGTTTACAGTTCCACCTTAGGGACATAGGAACTGATAAATACATTACATTCTGATGTGGTAATTCATGTACAACAAGCAACATCTCCAGTTGGTCCTGTGTCTCACTTATCTCTCTCTCTCTCTCTCTTGTACACATCTGGATTAATTTTAACAGAAACTATTGAACTGAAGAAGATTGGTTGTTTTTCTTTTATACTTGGACATTTCCTTTACTCCATCTTATGCTCCATGTACTGCTGCAAAAAGCCTATTATTGTTTCTTTTTCGGCATGCTTCATATTCAAGAATGTCACTGACATGTGCATTTTGTAACAGGTCAATTTTAGTTCAGGCCGTTATTTTAGTGGCAACAGTAAGGAAATTGCTTCCAGGCTTCCATTTGATGCTGGTTTTGAGGTGAAGAGAAAATAAAGCTTTTGGATGATATATTAGTTGTTTCATAAGCACTTTTGTCTCTCATGACTTCTAAAATCCTTTATTCTCATGGTTGGACATTGCTTACATGAAACAAAGGATATCACTTGTTTGCCCGGTCTGTCTCCTCTCAATCTCTCTCATGTGCATATCTTTAGTATGTTTGTGTAAGCAAATGAATTCTACAAGTACTGTACCCCTTATGGCGGGTAAATAACAGTTAGAAAATAATGGGTATGCCTAAGATATCTGAGATTATTACAATATACTTGTGATCTGAGTTCTTGTGTTTGGAAGAGTATAAAAATGTTCAAATCTTTCTTTTGTTGTCTCCAGGGATGGATGAAATGTTTCCAGAGTGACTTGATGTGTGGTGCAATTTAAACTTGATATACATGGACATCTCAATATATTTTCTTCTCTGAACTTAATTCTATCATGTTGAAGGCTGTCGGAATAGTTGCTGCGACTGGTGATTCTGTGAAGAATGTAAAAGTTGGAATGCCAGCTGCAATTATGACTTTTGGTAGTTATGCGGAATTTACAATGGTAAACTGTCTCTGAAATGTGCATTTTGTGCTTGTTCTGAGTAGTATTGTTTTAAAAAAATCAGCGTTTACCTTTAACTTACTATAATTTAAGCAACATTCTGGTCTAAATTAGGTACATTCAAAACACATCCTTCCCGTACCAAGACCAGATCCAGAAGTTGTTGCCATGCTTACATCGGGACTAACAGCCTCAATTGCTTTAGAAAAGGTTCTTTCAAGAGTACTTGTGTTTATTCCCTTACTCAAATTGTGCCTTGTCCAAGATTTTATGATGCTCTGAACTTAGGTGGATAGTTGCCTTTTGTTTCCAAGAACAGAAAATGCATAATAGTTCGCAGGTGTCCTTATGTTGCAGATATGCGTATATTTTGACTAGTGATATTATTTTATGAGAACAATAGGCCGCACAAATGGACTCTGGAAAAGTAGTTCTTGTGACTGCTGCAGCTGGTGGAACTGGGCAGTTTGCAGTCCAGGTATGCTTCTGAAGTTCTGAGGCACTCTGCAAATCATCGGTAGACTTTCAGGAAACATGTGGACTCAAGAAGATTGTTTCAGGAAACAATTTAGTCTATTTTATTGATTGCGGTCTTTTATGTACTATAAACCGTGCAGGCAGAGCTTTGAGTCTATATCATTTAATTGGCTCTACCAGCATAAATATACCCTTTTGATTTGTTTCAACAAGAAGGCAGCATCTCACCCCCCCCAACCAAAAGACAAAAAAAAGAAAGAAACAAAGTTGATGCAGCTTGCAAGCTGCAATTGCAGTTATTTCCTAATGAAGTACTTGTGCATGCAGCTTGCAAAATTAGCTGGAAATACAGTTGTTGCAACTTGTGGAGGTGAAGAAAAGGCCATGCTTTTGAAAGATTTGGGAGTTGATCGAGTCATTGACTACAAGAGAGAGGATATAAAAACTGTATGTCCCCCTGCTTAAATTTCAATTTCTAGCTGACCACATGTGCGGGTAATAAAAGAGCTGGGGCACAATAAAATGATCTTGTGTCTCACAAGCTTAGCAATAAACTTTAACAAAGAGTTCCAGTAATCTAATTTATATATATTTCAAAGTTTCTTGCTTGTTCAGTTCGGTCAATATGGCTCTTCGTAATCAACTCTTTATTAGTGCTGTTCTCTGTCATGAATGCACTGTTGGCACATGCATATAAAGAAAAGTTGTTTCTCTCTCTTATATGACATAGTCCTTTTTGAATTTACAGAGTCATCTAATTATTATGTTTTGACTGGTCTCACCTTTTTTTTTTTTGTATGTTGGACACATTCTTGCTCTCTTTTCCAGGTTACATCATATCCTAAATGTCTCATAACTTAATTCATGACTTTTCTAATGTATAATTACGTGCTATATAACTAGACTTTAATAACCTTTTAATTGTTTCCAAGTACCTACTGAGATGTGTTTCCCACGTTCTTGTATCTTGTTCAACATTTTGAATGTTTTTCCTTGAGATGTATTTCTATGTTAACATGGTTTTCTTAATGAAACTTAGCTGTATAAAGATTGGTCATGTTACAGATGGACAAAGATCCTGTCTTATGCAGAATATTACTAGAACTTCTTGCAAGATAAGTGATATACCTCAGAAAGTGAATGTCATAATATGTGTATGACCAAATTTCTGGTTAAATTGGATGAAGTTCTTCTTGACTCTGAGCCTTAAAGTGATGGCTCTTCCTCTCCAGAGCGTGTATATTACATAAAACTGCTGCCAGCTAGATTATTCACAGTCAATTTAAGGCAGTCTTTTCACTGACTTGGCACTACCTATTTTGCATTTTTAGACTCATAAAAACTTCTTTGTTAATGATTTGTTTGGTCATCATATATTCTTCTTTATTTACCATGACAAACAGTCTTTCTTATGCTTCTTCAGCATAATTATATATATGATTAACACCTCAAACACTTGTAATGCTAACTGCTAGAATTACAAAACTAAGTAGTTTTTACTATCAATTGTTTTTTGTTTGGAGTTAGTTCTTCAGATCTAATGCATTACTTTTGGCGCTGAACTCTGTAATATATTCTTCCTTGATTATCTAGGTTTTAAAGAAGGAGTTCCCAAAAGGTGTTGATATTGTCTATGAGTCAGTAGGTGGGGAAATGTTTGATCTATGCTTGAATGCTTTGGCAGTCTACGGGAGACTTGTTGTGATAGGAATGATTTCTCAGGTTTGATCTTATTCTAGAATATTTCATGCTTCTCTTTTCTGATGTGCCTGCCCTAGTTTCTCTTCAAGTTGTTGTTGTTCAATTTTTTAAGCTAAACCTATGGTTTTGGTCTCAGTATCAAGGGGAACATGGATGGAAGCCGTTGAATTACACGGGTTTGTGTGAAAAGCTTCTAGCAAAAAGCCAAACAGTGGCAAGTATCTATGTCTCTGTTTATAAAATGGATTTTTCCTTTTCTCTTGTTATTCCTTTTCTGTATGATTATCTTTGCATTCCAGTGTATAAACAAGGTAACTAATTTGAGATCCCATTGGTTAGTAGCATCAAATTCAAAAAACACTATAGTACACATAACAGCATTTCTTTGGTTTGTTCTGGCCATCATTCATACTTTACTCAACAAACTAATTCTGGCATGGCCTAAAAAGTGTTTTCTTAGGCCTAATAATAGTCTGCTTCACTTACTCTTCCTGAAAGTGAATGCCACAGTTTATGCCATACGTAGTACTACCTATCACAAATTGAATGTCACAATTTCTATGGTTTGGGTATAGTATCCCATATATTTGGCTTTGACTGTTCTTTCATGTTCTTTGATTTGGTTGCACAATTTTCAGGCTGGCTTTTTCTTGGTGCAATACGCTAATTTTTGGCAAGAGCATCTAAATAGTCTTTTCCTGCTCTTCTCTTTGGGGAAGCTTAAGGTAGTCTTGTCTCAACTTTGTTTGTCTGAGTGATCTCTGATACACGATGAAATATCGTTGCAGAATTTTCTGGTCTAATGTGTTTTATGTGATTCCTATGTTCAATAAATAATAGGTTGCAGTAGATCCTAAAAGGTTTTTGGGTCTTCACTCTGTTGCTGATGCTGTGGAGTATCTCCATTCTGGTAACAGTACTGGCAAGGTATGAAAACAATGTGTTATCAATTAAATTCCTCTCACAAAAAAAACTCGTGTATAATGGTGAAGAGAATAACATTTAATGCTTCGTATGAAAACAATGCAGGTGGTTGTTTGTATTGATCCAACCTTCAGTCAGCAAGTGGCCAAACTATAAGGAGATGTTGATTGCAACCTGAATAAATATTAGAGTGCTGAAAAGGCTTAAAGTTGTGCAGTTTAAACTGGTCAGATCAAGAAACTGAAACAGCATTCTGGCAATAAGTGGGCATTTCAAGGCGATGCAGGCTCTTTGCTTCGAACCATGTACTAAAAACCATGTTTGTGGTTGATGTGCTCCAGCAATTGTAGTAGTACACTTGCAAAAATTTCTGTATTTCAAACTCTGATATATTGGTTGCATTTGGACAGAGGTTTAAAAATTCAATAGTCTGGTTTGGTTTTTCAAAAGTGTTTCTTTGGATAGAGTTTAAGAGGCCAAGTTTTAGAAGAGATGAAATTACAAAATTAGCCTGCATAACCTATTTTCAATTGCCGTCCCTCTAGCCACCAAGGACTACCTCTCCCTCACCACAGACTCTGCCGCCAAAATCAAACACCATCTCCATTGTAGAGTTTCTACTTCACCATTGTTTACCACCACAAATGCCCATTAAAAACGCATGTACCACAAATGCATATGGAAGGCAGGAAGATAACCCAAGACTTTCTCCACTTAAACTCAAAGGTTGGCGGTCAACAATTGAAGCCAGCGTCTTTTTCCATTCTTGTCAGTAAACAGCGCTTGAAGCGAAGTTGGGGCCTTCTCTAAAAAGAAGTTAGTCCCGGAAAACAACTATCTTTGCTCCTTATCTTCTATTGGAGAAATTCAAAGTTGCTTCCTGCATCCATCCGGGTTGATCTCTCTTTTTGTGACAGATACAGTTTATCAGAGCGAGACGAAGATTTCTCCTTTTTGAACAAGTTCTCATAAATATAACTGGAATTTTGAACTAATTGTACAGAAATCGAATTGATGTAGAGATGGGCGACATGACTAAGGAGGTATGGGATAGTTCTTAGGAGGAGATGAGAAGAAAACTAATTTCAAAAGAATAGAAACAAGAGGGACAAGACATCAAAAGAAGAATTTGGAGGGTCAGAGATGGAGAGTGAAAAAATTGAATAGTTTTCTAAGGCTCAGATCATTTTGATTCATTTTTGAAAAATTAGAAACCTGAATCGATGCTGTCCAAATGAGTTTTCACAGATGTTTTTGTTTTCAAAAACTAAGAATAGGCTGTGAGAATGCAGCCATTGCTCTCTTCACACTAAAGATTAATCACTTCACAGCCGGTAACGAAGCCAAATTCCCGAAACATAACTGGTTTGTTTAACAATGGATTTAAAAAGTTTAGCTGGATTAATATTTTCTAAAATAAAAAATCCCTTTTCTAGCTGGATCAATTAGCATGTAAACAGGAGTATTCGAAGAAAAAAAATATTTCTTTATTTTTTCAAAATGATGAATTGTGACTTATATTCAGTAATGGGAGGAATAATTGTTATATTAGTATGCCATACGACATGTAATTATCTTATTAATAAATAAAGTGTTTTATTTATTTATTGTCTTTCTATGTACTCAATTATTTATTAAGAGATATTATTCTTATGAGTAAGAATTAATGTGATATTATCTCTTTGTATGAATAATTTAAATA
>JAOXNR010000029.1:3478475-3505434 GCA_028571225.1 Parsonsia alboflavescens | reverse complement strand
GATGGCTTAGAAGTATAAGGATGAAGATGTCTGAAGCAAAACTGACAAAATGAGCTTGGAAAAAATTAAATAGGAAAAAAGTTTTGTTGCATTTGTGTTCCCAAAAGAAGAAGACGTTAATGCCACAATCAGTCTCTAGGCATATACAAAGATTCTTCAAAATCAAAGTGATTTACAACTAAAGGCAAAAGAATCTTCACACAATGGTTCATGATTGTCCTTTGGCCTTTCATCTATCTTCCCTTCCTTGTAACAACGGAATTTCTTCCATATCAATTCTTCAGTGTCGAATTTATACTTGCTATTACTTGACCTCGCATTGAATCCACACTCCTGTGCATATGCATTGTAGAAAGCAAAGGCTTCTTCCACTATCTCAAACATTTGTGAAATCTTTGGCATATTTTCATTTGCAACTTTCTGAGTAAATACTTGAGATGATGATGCATTTTCTTTCATTTTCAGATCCAAGCACCTTCAGCAGAGAACTCAAAACCGAACTCCAACAAGAAATACCTACATTACATTGAAAAGGTCTCAGCTAAAACTACAATCTGAACGTGGGGGGTTTATTGCACTATGTAGCAAAAAATTGGGGCTAAATCATCTGAAACTACTACTCCCTCTAATTGGAAATCAACCAACCCAACTGCATTTGAGAGAAAACCGCTAGGACACAAAACAAATCCCATTATAAACAATCTGCAAAATTTCATACCTATTCAATCCTTCGAGAACAGAACATATAATGTGCAACCATCTTTTCATGTCAACCACTCCAATTTTCATGTCATCTTTTAAGATTATTTTAGTAAAAAAATATATCATTTCAATTACTGCCACTCCAATATTCATAAAACCACCAAAAATAATGATAAAAAATACTCTAGCAACATTTCTCTGTACAAAATGAATGAACAGAGGCTATCCCAATTTTGACAAAATAGAAGGGAAACCTAATCGAACATAAGCCCACCCAATCATTGAAGGCATGACAAGATAAAATGGGGGAGGAGGTTGTAACTCACGTCGTTTTCAAGCCCTAATTTTTGACTGAAATTATCAAAGCGTCCATACACTGATTATTGCTAAAATCAGAATAAATGTTCAAGCCCTAATTTTTGACAATGCAGTTCAAATGGTAATGATAGAAACCTAAAATCCAACACAAACACAAACCCCCCATCCAAGATTCAACCTTGGGACTCTCAAGCCCTAATTTTTCATAAAAATCCAACACAAAATGTGCGAGCCAAGATTTGGGATAGAGTGAAAATCCACTCACGTTTTCACTCTTTGAAACGTCTGGTCTGGTTTCGGCATTGGGTTGGGTGCGGAAGGACTCCGACAGTAGCTCTCGTTGACGGCTCGGAAGAGGTCGTGATGGGAGTTGCAGAAGAGGTCAGCTCTATCAAAAGAAGGAGTTGGGCTTGAAGTGGTCAATTTTGTGGGTTCCGTCTAAACTCGATTTTCAAGGGAGGAATGGCTCTGCCGATTTGCTGTATGGGAATTAATGGCTTCTTAGACAATGAGTTTGGGGATCTGCTCTCTCCCGCTTGAACCAGCCCTTTTGTATTTTGTGATTTTGTGTTTGGTTTCAAAATGAGGTCCCACTTGCACTGCACCCATGACTTAACAAAATTGTTCATCGTTCTGTTTTGTCGCACAAAATGGGTTGCACTCCCTCGCACATGGGAGACTTTCGATATAAATATATAAATATATATATATATATATATATATATATTTATATAAATCATTATGGTTTATAATAAACATCTTGAAATTATATTATATGTTAAGTCTATTATTATTATTTTTTTTTATAGCAATGTCTGGGCTAATCTTTTGTACCTTTATAATTCTTTTAAAATAAATAATAATGTAGAGTTGTATATGATCTTAATTGGAAGCTAACATAATCAAATTGCTTCAATTTTTTAATTCACACCTGATTGTAGATAAATATTAGGCCCCAAATTTTATAGTTCTTCGTCTACACCATTTTGTACACTACGCAATAAAATAATATATATTATGTGATGCCTTGATTTAAATAGATTCAAAGAAATTCTTTATATACATTAATAGAAAAAAAAAAAAACAAGGTCTTCTAAAAGATAAACGATTTGTTATTGATATATTTAATATAAATATTTTTCAAAAGCTAGATTTAAGTTAAATTTAACTAATTATTTAATTCCATTAGGATTCTTACATTTTGTTAAGCTCATATATGAAAATTTGACATTTCTTAATTTATGTGAAGATTATTTTCTTTTTAAGTAATTTAATTTTCTTAATTTATGTGACGATTATTTTCTTTAAAAGTAATTTTATTAACCTTATGGTTATAATTTATTTTCTGGATATTTAAATCAATTTTATATAAATATATATTAATATATATATAATATTTGATTTTTGAAAATAATTTAAATTGAATTTTTACGGTTAATAAGTATAGCTTAATATTTTTTCTTTATCTCTTTAGAGTTCTCTTTTTTTTTTTTTTTGTAAATTTATTATAAGGTATAAGTTTTCTTGTGTTGGGCCTCCTCCTTTTATACAATCTTCAATTTCCTCTTGTTTCATAAACAGACGATGTGGAAGAAGACTATGAGTTTTTCAAACATTTCTCTGTTATTATCATTACTTTTTTAGAAAATAATCATTTTTATGTTATTATATTATTATTATTATTCTTTTACTAGATATCTCTTTAGTAATTATCTCTTTTCTTTTATTGGAACTCTCTCACTTATTATTATTTTTCTAAAATATTTTAACGTTTATTTTAATAGATAGAAAATAATCAATGTTCTAAGCATTGGGATAATAACACTTGCCAGACTCTCTCTTGCTATGAGAGGCAACTTTTATATATTAAATAAATATAGAATTTAGATATATATAGATTATGACATGAACCAGGTTCAAGTGTGTGGCGACATGTAATTTTTTCCATTCATCGTATCAAGCCCCACACATGGAAAATTTTGACATATTGCTTTTATATATGTGTGAAAAATTTTGATATGAATCTACTTCATATTATCATATGTGGATCCTATGAGTGAAATTGAATCAAGCCATTAAAAAAGTTTTGAAGGTACATGTACGTCATACTTATCTTATTTTTTAAATTCTACGTTTAACTTGATATAAACTATTGAATTATGAATATACGAATCAGGTCCATAATAATCTTTACGTCTATATATATACATAAGTGGGGATGTATAAGTCTCAATCGCCATTGAAAAAGGTCTAAAAACCTCTTTGACCATATTACAATACGGACACTCGATGGCGAAGTAGTCCAGGACTTCTATTCCCTTTTGCGAGTTTACTGTGACGGTCCAATCGTAAGATTTACTGGCAAACATAACCAAAAATCGTCTTGCATCAGATCATGACCAAAAATGCGCAGTTCAGTCTAAAGATGTCTCCATTTCACCAGAGCACAATGTCTCCGCCAGGCTTTACCGACCCTTCTTGGATGCCAAATAAGGTCATAATAAACTTCCTCTCTTGGTCTACTTTCATGGAGGGGGATTCATGGTTGAGTCTGGCTTCTCTCCTCTGTACCACAATTATCTAAATTCACTTGCAGTGGAAGCCAGAGTTATGATTGTTTCCGTCGATTATAGACTAGCTCCGGAGCATCCTCTCCCCACTGCCCATGAAGATTCATGGCTTGCTTTGAATTGGATTGCTTCCCATTCAAAAGGCGAAAGCTCCTCCAATTCATGGCTGAAAGAAAATGCTGGTTTTGACAGAGTCTACTTGGGAGGAGATAGCGCTAGGGGAAACATAGCACACAATAGGGGCATGAGAATTGGATTGGAGAAACTGGCTGGGCTTAACCTTGTTGGGATGTTTCTCAATTGTCCATACTTTTGGGGAAAGGAACCAATTGGTAATGTGAATCGGCCTTAATAAAAGCAAAGGAATATCTTGATTGCCTATGGCCTTTCCTGTACCCAGAAACAGGCGGGCTTGATGATCCATTGTTGAACCCTGCAATGGATCTCAATCTATCCAGCCTAGGCTGCAATAGGGTTCTGGCTTATGTTGCCGCAAGAGATGTCATGAAAGATAGAGGCTGGAATTATAGAGAGGCTTTAGAGAAGAGTAGTTGGACCGGTGAGGTAAAGGTCGTGGAAGGTGAAGGCGAATATCATGTTTTCAATTTGTTTTCGCCCCACGGGGAGAAGTCCATATCGATGACGAAAGGGATAGCTTCTTTCCTCGATGGGAATTATTTCATCTCTAAGTACTGTTCTTTGCAATCCTCTGTTCCGATTCAATTTGTGACTAGAATTTCTGGGATTTGGGACATTATTCATGAGTAGAAATTATTGTCAGTTCAATAGCGACAGTTCGATTTTCTTGAATAAATTCAAAAGCTTTATTTTACTGCCACTAAAAGTAAAATCATCGTAATTCAGGAATACATAAACATAGTAGAACACAAAATTTATCCTAATTCATGAAACCGGCAAATTTTCGCAGCAGGGTCAAAGCGTTATCACAAGTTGGATTAAACAAATGAAAGACATGGCCCTCTCCCGTCGTCTCCATGAGCTCCGCCTCTCCCTTCCAGGTACTCTTCTTCTTCAAAGAATCGTAATAATATAAGCCCCTTTCTTTCATAGGATCAGAGCCAGCAACGCATACAAGAACCTTTCTGCATCCTAGGCTGGATAGCCTTGAATCCATGGCCGGGTTCATCCTCGGATCATCACCGCCGGTGGAAGTTGGACAGGCAAAAGTCCAAGAAGAGTAGACTTCCCCTTCTTTACTCGCAAAATCCGGATGGAACAAACAGAGCCCTTGTATTTTCAGCCCCGGCAACTCTTCAACGCCGGCCTGGGCAACCGTGTTGGCCGAAATGTTTCCCCCAGCACTGTCACCGGCCACGAAGATCCTCTCCAGATCAGCATGACCGTTTACCCAAGCTTCGGTCCCGCATCCATCCGCATGTGAAGAAACCCACTTTAGGGTAGCCCATGCGTCTTCGTAAGCTGCGGGCACAGGATTTTCTGGGGCTAATCTATAGTCAACAGAGAGGGCCACCACATTAGCCTCCTTCACAACAGAGGAAAGGTAGTCGTGGTAAGCTCTGCAGAAAGGCGACCCAAAACAAAAGGCTCCTCCATGGAAATAAATTAATAGAGGAAGCTTCTGCTGTGGTTTGATGTTGCTGGGTAGAAATAGCCGTGCTGAGACATTATTTTCCGGCACAATTTGAACATCTTTGGAGGAAACTCCGAGCTGGGATTCTACTGATGCGGGAATCACATCGGTGCCGAAGAACCTCTCGACGCGTCCATCTTTGAATGCTCGGAAAAATGGAAGGTATTCAAATGCCACTCCATCTGTTTTTGGACTTGAATCCAAAAACACTGGTGCTTCTTTCATGAGGGTGAGATCCATGGATGAAGATGATGGACAGTAAAACCAAAAAAGCCCTCTGAGTTTTCTTCTGGCTGAAGGATTTAATTGATCAAAACTGGGAAAAGTGCTAAATTTATAGGTTTGATTGGCTCACAAGGATCGTTTTGAGTGGCTTTTGCTTTTCTACAATCCTAGTTGAAGAATATAAGAAGGATATATAATACATGTATTCTGGAATTCAAGGTAACGTATCATTGCATCATTGAACAAAACGGATGGACTAAATTAATTTTATACATATCAATTTTATCTTAAGATCATTTAAACTAATTTAGAAAATTGAATATTTATTTTGAACAATTCAAAATAAAATTAGGCACATTTAATTTCATGTGAACAAAGTAAATTTTTTTAAAAATCTATAAATATTTTTTAAAAAGATATCTTTATAAACTAAACCATAAAACATAAACTCAATCCTCAAATACAAGTGTAATTTTTTAAAAAATATATAATTATAACATATATATTTATATATATATATATATTTATGTTAATGGTAAAAAGTTAATGGTTAACTTTTTTTTATTTAAAAAAATAATAAATTTCATCTAATGCTTTTAGTTTATCCTTTTAAAATATAATAGGATTGTTCAATCCAAATCAATTCAATTCCAACTGAACCAATTCAATCAAAATTGATTACATAGAATTGTTTAATCAGATTGGTTGGATGATTTTTTTTCAATCGATTAAATCAATTTCGTTGTTGGATGTCAAAAATTGATTCTAACCAAATTGATTACTTTTTATAATTATATTATTATATATTATATATTTAATATAAAAAAATTAAAATAATAAACAATGATTAAATTTAAATTTAAACAATAAATAATAAAATTCATTTTTTAATAACAATTATAGATATAAATTATATATTAAATAATAAATATATTTATTATATATTAAAAATTTTCTTAAAAGAAAAAATCCAATCCAACCGAACCGAACCGATCCAATCCAATAGGTTTGTATTGGATTGGATGATAGTCAAAATATTGGATAGTTTTTTTCTCCAATCGATTTTAATCGGGTCGGTTGGATGGATGGACACATCCAATTCAAACCGAATCGATGGGGGTATGGTATATAAAATAATAATTTTTTATTCAAATTGTTATTTTTTAAAAAATAAAATCATTTATTGATAGAAGATCTGAAGTGATTCAAGAAAAGTGGAAAAAAATTATTTAATTATGTTTCATAAATTTTCATAATTCTTTAGTAAACATTCACTATATCTCAATTGATATTGGATTTTATAGTCTTTATGTTTTTACAGATATATTTATTTTATTAATAAAATATTAAAAAAAGATATATTATACCGTAAGGATACTTTATCTAAATCAGGTAATATATATTTTTTTGAATGGAGAAAAAGACGGTGTAGAAGATAAATTAGAAAATCAGACCCATTTATGTTGATAATAATGTAGACTTTGCATTGATGACTTTGGATATTATGATTCACCTTCTGTATCATTTTTTACATCATCAAATAAAATAATATATGTAAAGTATCATAAAGTTTAATATATATTTTTAGGATTTTATTCATAAAATATTTGTGCAAAAGTATACGTTAATATTTATGTAATAGAAAATGATGAAAAAGAAGGAATAGAAGATTCGGATCCAAACAAACACAAACAATAATTGTATAATAATTTAAATTTTGTTTCCCCATTCCATGTTTCTATACTATTCGGCCCAACTCAGGTTTTGTTTTTTTCTTTTGATACAAATCATGAGGATAGGGTTTTGGGCCATTTCCTCAATAAATTTTGTCGTTATTGTCACATTTCCTCTCTAGCAGGAGCTTTTTAGCGGTCAAAATTTCACTTGAAGTCCTTCTTTTTTCTCCTTTTTTATGAATAAGTTGAGATAATAAAATATTAATGAATCATCCTTAACTTATTATATGATTCCGAATAAGAAGATTAAAAAAAATTAAAGAAAAATACTTTAAATAGATTTTAATTCCAAATTTTTATTATATATGTATGTGTGTATCACTCTCGGCGTGTTTGAACAAATGTCCTGAGTTGCTGAGCACTTTCCATGCCGAATCTTTCCCTTTCACGGAGTGGTCAAAATCCACCTTCTCCGGTCTGTTTTCATCCCTAGGAAGTGTCTTTTTTCCTGAGGAGCGAAGACCGTGACAATGGCTGCTTCTCTTTTCCGCTTTGGAATTTTCAGGGTATATTTCTCGCAAGACACTGTTCGACTATTTTCCACTTTCGGTTGTGATTATCAATTTTTCAATTTACCCCAAAAATTAAGTGATTTTTCATAAGTTCAAATTATACAATTGAACTTACGAACCAGACTTGATTGAGATTTCCATATAACTCTTTGTCTTGGTAGGTTAGTAAAAATTTTATGGATGTCTTTCAATTATTTTTTAGATATATTTTATTAAATAAATCCTATAGAGACCCGATTCTTTATGATACGTACAAATTTTTCATTAATGTACCAAAAAAATATATATACTAGAAGATCTTGAACCTTGATTGTCTAATAAAAAGGATCTAAATATTCGATTATATATTTGCGTGTCACTTCCTCTTACGTTAATAAAATATTAATAAAAATCTTATTAGTAGTTTTTAATTATTATATTTTATATATTAAAACTTAAAAAGATAAATTAAATTCTAGTAGAACTTAATATTTTTATTAGGTTTAATTTTTTAACTTCAAAAGTACCAATGACTCAATTTCTTCACCAAAAGGCAAATTAGCAATTATGAATAAAGCCTGCAAAAAAGGGGAAGAAAATATCAGAAAAAATTTGGTACAAATAAATATTTTTTTATACTTAAGAGAGATTTCAAAATAAAAAGAACAACTTAAAAAGATTTTAATCTTGTCAAGTAAATAAATACAGAGACTTATCATTATGATTTTCAACCAAAAAAAAAAAAAGGATGTGATGACATAACAAGAATGTTTAAGAAAATTTTATTATGAATCGGGTTCATTAGACCATCACATATTTTAAGTATTTTAAGATAAAAAAAATAAATAATATCCTTTGATTTTATATAAACTAAAAGGTTTACGTATGAACCTTATCATTTTCGAAATGTTTAAAGGAAAAGGTTCAATGGAACTTTAGATTTCATGTTCAAACTCTAATGCCCACTCTTCCCCCTCTAATTTTTTTAAATAAAAAATCCAAAATAAAGGTTAATTTGAACTTTCAAAAGAAAATTTTTTTTAATAACTTCTTTCCCAAATAATTAGAGTAATTAAATTAAATAACATTTCTTAACCTACAAAGAAAATGTAACAGAATTACGTTTTTGGGGCGGGGAGTACTTAACAACCGACTAAATATAGCATTATTTCGAGAAGAAAAAAAGCTAAGGAAAAAGGCAAAAAAGGAGTAAATCCGATTGCATCCAAACGAGGTTCAGACAAGAGGGGTCAAGTTTAGCAAAGCGACAGATATTTGCGGTGCTTCGTTCCCTACCAGGCCGAACCGGACAAAGCATACTCCGGCTTTTCACACCCTTGTTCGCCTGCCCCAAAAAGTAACAAGCCCGTGATTATATACATAAAATATTTTTTTTGTTTCGCCCTTTTTCAAAAGGATGTGGGCTTTTCCGTACAAAGAGCTGAGGTTTCAAACACGGAGCCCAATGACCTAATAGAGACTTTGCACAAGCAAAACCACCCTGCCGCTGCTGCTTTCCCATCACTAGTGGGCTAGATTAAAAATTTCAGATGGCCCTTTGAAAGGAAAAGTCGTATATGTAATCATATCGAAATCGTTTGGCTTATATTGAGTCATACCATTCAAAACGCTCAACTTGAGTCTATGTCAGTGAAAAATGTTTGGTAGAGTTCTGAGCACAAATCTAAGGTGGAGGAGTGCTTTTATCCCAGATTGCAATCAAACCACCACGAGGAGCTGAGATATCTTCCCCCTATTCACTCTCTACATCTTCTTCAAAATCATCATATACAATGGTCACAAAATATCGCTTCTGCCCATGTACACAATCATGTTGAAAACCAATGGGTGAACAGGTGTACAAAAAGTCTTTCATAATTCTCTTTCAAGAAGAGGAGCCGTTTTTTAACCAGAGACTAGCATATGTACAGACCAAAAATTCTCTTCTTATACGCTTCTCACGTTCCATCAGCTTTATCTTTTGAGTTCCATTAGCATTTGCTCCTCAGATTTCTGCATCTCTTCAATTTGACTCTCCAACTCAACCACTCTATCGTTCAGTTTAACTAAATGCTCTTGGACTTCCCAAACACTTTTTAAAGAGGAAGCCCGCCTGTGCAACAGCTCCTGGCTAAAAACCTTAGCCTGCAAAAACCAATAATAATGGTCAAGCTTAAGAAGAAGGTTAATCTACCACTTCTTCCTACCCCAAAATGAATCAAGTTAACTCATGCCTGAATAGAAGAGCAGCAAAGCTGCTTGTCCGCTTCCAAATCGGAGCACTGCCCACTGAATTCTTGTTCCTTTCCAAATACTGCAAGATCAATGAATTGTTTTGCACAACTTGTGCACCGAGCTCTTGCATTATGATCAAGTTTCCGATCAGGATAAGACTTGACTGTCCAACACTCCATCAATTTATCTTGCTCTCGCACTTCTTTTATAGTAGTCAAGCACTTATCAGGGAAAGAAACATCGACCAGGGCTTGGGAACTCATGGTGTTTTCAGATTTACCTTGCTTATCAGAATGCACCAACACAAAACCTGATGCAGCTCCTTTCTCAGCTTGCCCATCATCAACAATTATTGAAACCCTTTGGCTCTTCCTTCTCGGCTGCCATTCAACAATCTTTGTGGGACTAGGAGCACCTCGCTTGGCGGTCTTCCCAGCAGTTCCAGCAGCTGAAGTTTTCTTCTCTTTAGTGACTTTGGGAGCACCACGTTTTTTCTTTTCCCTTGGCATTTTGTTCAAACTCAACCCTACGAAGGAATAATAACTCATCGTTGAACACAAACAGGGCATAAGACTGTGTTAAGAACAACAGGAATCAGAGCAAAGAGATTAACTTGGGTTTTCAAGATTCCCTGGAGCTCAATTTTTTATATCAACAAATCCTAAACATCCAGAGGCCAAAATTCATCAGTATAAACACAGTGTTCCCAGCCATTCAGGATAAGTGAGGAGACTGGATCTAAACAACCATACATCAGGCATGATCTTCTTAAGGTTTTCAATATAATTCAAACTTCAGAACAATTTGTCCTTTCAAACACGACGAGGAGGGAGTCCGAGTCAGGTTTACAGAACACTTCTTTCAGTAATATAGAACAAACAAGAGTTTTGGTTTAGCTTTAGATCTCAAAATGATAACTAAATAGACTATAAAATCATAGCAAATCCTCTACCTTTCGCATACTAAGATGAAGCCTGTAAATGTTCTAATAACAGGGTTCAAGCCCGGTTATTTATCATTTTCCTTTTGCTTTTCTTTTCTTATTTTAAGTTGTTCAGTTCAGAGCAACAATAAAGATATTTTGAAGTATAATTCAGGGCCAAACAGAGAAAGAAGCTAACCAGATGCACAGCTTACCAGAATCTCCTCCAGCTGCATGATTTTGTAAATTTAGCAGGGCAATTGCTCCATCCACTTCTCCTAGAGTAGTTGATCTGACAATGTAAACCTGTGCATTCAATTAGATAGATATATATTTGGAACAGATATAGCAAAAATTTTCAACTTATTCACATACTCTTGTTACTTGAAGATAACTGCATCACCTTAAAATTTTGACAATATTTCCATGATATTATCCTGCTTTAAAATAGTTACCTTAAATTTACATGACCTCACCAAATGGAAGACAACTGCATCACCTTCAAGCAGTTTATGAGCTTGGGCAAACCCAGCCCAGCCCCGACTCAGTCCCCTTTTAATTGCAAGGAACCTTGTTTCATATTCTCCGCCACTTTCATCTTCCAAAATAATTATTTCGTCACTACGTGGTAAATGCATTTTGCAAAATTCAGAAGGAAGTCCCTGCACATGGATATATAAGGAAAATTCTGCATTTTTTATCTCAACTCATTGAGCAACCTTACAAGATCACTTACCAACCAAAACCCTCTTGTAACATGTGACTGGAGCATAAACTTTATGAGGCTGGGGAACTGAGCATCCAAATGAGCCTGAACCTCCTTTGCACAGTCCATAACAGGACAAGGTGGAACTTCATTTTCAATGTTATCCATTTGGATCTTCTTCCTACCACCGTTTCATGTACATGGAAGAAATTAGAACTATTGGAAAATAAGTTTTTTTTTTTCTTTTTCTTTGGGGACCGGCTGACACCATCTTCCCTTTATTCTATAAGTCTACAAATATAGATTCACTTACCTCCTACATTGCCTAGAATTCTCAGCAATTTCCTGCATCAAAATAAGTGGAATGTTGAATAAGTCATCATTTTGCCATATTTACCTATCTGTTAGCAAATATTGAATCATATTATTAGAAACAAATGCCAGATTTGTAAGCATCCAATAAAATAATATTCTAAACTAATTTATTATGGTAGCCGGAGTGATGCAGCCAAGTTGAAAACTACAATATTAATGATGGCACCTACCATCCAGGCTCCAATTCAAGATAAAGGTGCTTCAGGGTTTCAATAGGTGTAAATAGTGGCCCAACCAAACCAAGCATTAATTACAAAATGTGTCTCTAGCACTTGCTGCTTGATGCTTCCATTGAATGCGAATGGAAACAAGACTTGCTAGAATGTCAAAAAACAATTAAGAAAGACTATGTCTACATCATCTGAATGCCCCAATACAGCCTCTTGAGCCAGAAGATTTCAGTCTGTTACAACTGAAGTATTAAGACAACCTTAAGTAAAGTGAGCATACTGAAAGCCCACAAGCTAGCTAACAGCTATAGATTGGTGGATGAGGTAAAAGCGTACCGGAGTTGCTGTGCCTAGAACTACATTAGGCCTCTGCTTGTAGAAAGGCCATTCCTATAATCTGTAGGAATTTTTCTTTTTTGCCTTCTTATTGTCTATCCTGTAATTGGCTGATTTTCGCTTGAGCCAAAAAGTAATTCCCTAATCTGTTTGTTCCGACAGACTCAGCAAATGCCCTCTACTCCTTTCAACTGCTTCTTCTTGCTATTATTCTTAGTCTTCTTCTATTTACATAAACAAACAATTTAAAACATACAGGTGTGAACGCATTTTTCAACATTTGCATCGAAATTTGAATTTCAAGTATTACTTAGCGCCAAATTGCAACAGAAGTGCCTCTGTACTTTCCGAACAATTGCAGATTAAAAACGGAATTAGTGTAAGAGAAAAGAAATAAAAAGAGTAAAGTTTTCTGATTTTAAGAACTCGAAATCCATGCATTCTTGGCAGATGGAAAAGAATTCTCATAAAAAAAATTTGACAAACAAAATATGCTTGCAATATCATGTTCAGAGATAAGAACACTGATGTCTTCTATTGGGAAGCAAAACAACAGGAAAAAAGCACAGCTTGAAACGCTAAAAAACACAAATGCATGTGAGTAACAACACTTGAAACTTAATAGAAATACCGTACCACGAAACTAGAGAAAGGATTCCTGGTTTTTCCTTTGGAGATTACACGCTGATCGATTCCCTTAAGATCAAAATTGGGTTCTTCGTCTCCTTGATTTTGTTGATCATTGTCTAGGCGGACTTTTCTCTGGAACGATCGTGTACTTACAGACATTGCTTAAACTACAAAACCGAGAATTTGGAAAAAGGAGTGAGAATTGAAAACAGAGAGCTGGGAAATCAGCGGTGGTGAACAGAGAGAAGAGAGAGAGAATCGACCGTCTTGGTTGAAATGGATTTGGTAATTTCAGCTAAAGGGATTGCGGGTGGCATAGCAGAGATGGTGCCACCTTGACCTTGCTAATCGGGAAGGGCAGACCACCATTCTTTTCTTACACATCTAGTAGTGAGGTGAGTTGGAAGCAGAGAATAAAGGGTCGTAACCGTATAATACAATAGTCATGTAAATCACGATAACAAAATTTTATTTAAGTAGTTCATAATTAAATATCTTATCTTTTATTCGTAAAAATTTTAATAAATAAGTTTGATTTAGCTAATTATAATGTGAAGAAAAAGGAAAAGATTTAAGAGGAAGATGGATCAGTTGCAGGAGTGATCCTTTATGAATCCAAAAATAGAGAGAAAGTAATGGATCCGCGCAGCATTGTTTTAACTTTTTTTTTTCCTTCAAAACTTTATAATAACTTTCTATTTACCCATTATCATACACCTAAAAAAAAAAATCTCAATAGGGATATTTTTGTAAAAATAATTCATCATTCCATTTTCTTTTAAATTCCCAAACAAAATAATACATTTATCTCCTTTTTTTTCTTTCCTAAAACTCCCAAATAACTTTATACAAATTCTCTGCTCTTCTCTCCTCTCTTAACTTAAATTTTCTCTTTTTTCTCTCCCCTTTAAAACTCTCAAACTAGCTGATAGGGATGGAGTGGGGTGGGAAGAGGGGTAGATTATATGAATGTGAGGTCTAGAGAAGGGAAAAAATGAAAAAAGAAACAGCATCAGAGGGAGGGAAGGTTTGGGATTGCAAAAAATAATAATACTAATAAAAAATAAAAATAAAAAATATTTTTAAATTTTGATAAGTTTGAACAAACATTTTGATCACTGTCTGACGACTTGGTTATTAATTATTGGATAATAGCAAGCATCCATTTATCTCAATGGACATAAATGAAATATCCATTTCTATCCATTTAGTTTAGTTAACACATTTTATTATAAGATGGATTTCAATATCAATAAAAATAATAATAATCCAATT
Source organism: Parsonsia alboflavescens (assembly GCA_028571225.1). Classification (NCBI taxonomy): domain Eukaryota; kingdom Viridiplantae; phylum Streptophyta; class Magnoliopsida; order Gentianales; family Apocynaceae; genus Parsonsia; species Parsonsia alboflavescens. The sequence goes on along the minus strand of JAOXNR010000029.1, from coordinate 3,491,131 downwards.
ACCACCCCAAATGAAAATACACACATTGAGGCATTCAACCATTGAAATTATATTTGTATTGATCCATATACACAGAATCCATGAAACTATATCTGCATTGCTCCAAAGAAACAAAGAAAACAAAAAAGATGTTCAGTATAGGGTCGTTTATACAATGTTCTTCAGTTATGAACCTGATTCAGGAAATTGCAAAATTGGGATGCCAATAAACAAGCAGTTCCCTCCAAAAAAAGCATCAAACACTCCTTGCAGCAAAACTTTGATCCTCTGCAGGCACTCGATCTTCTGGGAGATAAAATGGCGAGTTTCATCTTCTCTCACTAGATGTGTGTCTACAATCAGTTTCATTAATCTACTCCGAGGGAGTAACCATGATTCAACAGCAAGCAAAATTTTGATTCGCAACTTCTACCCAACACCTCATCAAGATTCTTCTACGTTTCTTTCTCTGATATCAAGCTCTTTTAGTTTAATAGCCCTGCAAGTCGCCGCTGGGGTTGCAAGCTTCGAAGAATGAATTCCCCAGGGTAAGTTGGCAAAAACAGTTACCTACAACTGACTCCCTGGCAAGGATGATTATGTAAAATTGAAGTTTCAGAGCAGCGGTGATCACCAGGTATGAGGTGGGCAAGGATGTCACAACCTAAAATCCAATGCTTATGAGGATATTACCTACAATTCCAATGCTCCTTCGCAAAAAGATTGAGTTGGTCAAGATCTCTTACCTTCTGGAACTTTAGAACCAAAACAATCAACATTGTTTCCAGACTGATCCACAAGAGTCAGAATATTAGAATTTGAATCCACCTCATCGTTCATTTTAACAGTGTCTGGTAATTTAGGAGCATGAAGCAAAATCGGCTCTTCATACTTCCTTTTTCTTTTACGCTTCATATGCTCCTGCTTTGCAAGTTCTTTTCCAACTTAACATTCAATCAGAAACAATAGGAGATCAATAATCAAAATTTTATGGAGCAATTCTGAAGCACTAAGACCAATAGAGTACAAGGAAAAAGATGTACCGGAATCTGATGATTTCCCAAAAGCATCCATGTTCATGAGGCAAAGAGCTGCATTTACTACATCTAAACCATGTACTCTCACTATGTGCACCTGCAGGTTCCTTTTATAATTAGACCAACATCTTTAAGTAGAAAATTCTATTATTCAAAATTTCTTGAAGGCATGAAAAATAAGTAAGTCTGATAAACAATTCTTGTCTATAGGAGGGAAAGAAAAAATAACAGACAAGCAGATGACATGTATGCTCAACAGAAGCTAAGTTCTTGATTGAATTTTAAAAGAAGTTACTCCCAAAGACTCACAATATAGATTGTTTAAGGTTCTTGCACACATATTAAAGATACAAAAAATAACTCATTGACTCATAAGAAATGAAGTTAAATGTAACTTTACAGCTAAAAAACAAGCACAGAGCCACACAAAAAAAAATTATAAATGCCTTACTTATCTCATGATGAAGGGTCTTTTTGTGATAAATACATAAATTGCAAATCCCTCTATATGCACAAGCTTTTTAGACTAGTGAAAAATTAAAAGAAGTAAGTCCCATGTTCAAATCTTATTAATTTCTGTCCAATAAATTGTTATTAGCCAGGGCAGAGCTACCATCAAAAAAAATTTATGGTTAGCTCACATGTGAGAGGTTTTGTAAATATATTCAACATTCTATCGATGCACTATAAATTTCACCAAGTTCAAAAGGATTCAGACAATTACCTTTAATTTGCAGGGCTCAATCAAACGGAATATCAGAATATCTCCCTTGAGTAGTCCATGTGAAAGAGAGAAACCTCTCCAACCAGCACTTAGCCCATGCCTATCTATAAGAAAATTTGTCTTGTATTCTTTGCCCCATTCATCCACCAAAATAATAGTAGAATCTTGACTTGGCAGATGTAAACTGCAGAATCTTCTGGGAATAATCTTTCAAAGCAAAAGGAGAAAGAGCAACATAAGAGGAAATACTTAGACAAAGGCCTATTTATATGACAATTGTCATTCCTTATATCAAGACAAAATTTTGACTTACCAGCCAAAAGCTGTAAGTGACATTTGAAGGAAGCATACACTTCAGAAAGCAAGGGGTCTTGTCTACCAGACTTGCCAGAACTCTTTCAGCTCGTTCCATTACAGTAAACTTAGCCTCTGCATCTTCATATATGTCATTAGCAGCAGTCCTTTTTCGTTTACTGCTACAAATAGGTCTTAGAGTAAGTATGCTGTTCAAGAATCTTTACATACCCTGCTCTCATGGATAGAAAAACAACAAAAGAAAGCAAACATGATGTGTTTTGAACTGCATACCTTCCTGACTTTGTTGCTGGATCTGTAGTTACCTGTTAAAAGATGAAATGATAGAAGGATGAGCCTGAGGACAGGATATATTATTCTCCTTATGAATCAATTGAAGTACTCACTTGACAAGAATATTCATTCTGATTATCTATTGTCTTTTAGTTTTCATTTTATCTAAAAGTTATGAAAGCTCAATGACGATTAGAATAAGCCCTAAAATATGGAACCAGAACTGTCATCAAAACCTGGGCTTATGTCTATTTTTCTTTTGTAACTGACGCTTTTAATGACAGTTCATGGATCAAGGATATTGAATTGTATGGTGCTAGCAAAAGCAAGTGAGAATTTCTACCAGACATATTTGTCCAAAAGTAAAAATTCAACTGTTTCAAGTTCAAGAGTAGCCTCAATTTGATCATGTACACAAATTCAGCATAAGCAGTTCAATCCATTCCTAAAAGGACTCCTCACTTACTTAAAAATCAGTAAATACAATAACCACAAGATTTTATGCTTATCATGCCATGGGAATGGCCAAACACAAGCACAACCAGAACAAGCATGCATTTGCAAACATTAGCTAAGCCCACCAAGCGCACAGAAGTTGCACAAGCACAAGAAAAAAGTAACAAAAATGTAAATAAGCAATTGATATACCAGATTTACTTTCCCAAAGCCAAACCTTTTTACCACTCTCAAAAACTTTATTAAAAAAAAAAAAACATTCCAATTGGCATCATCAATGTTCAAAAGACACTAGTTTTCAAAATTAATTGAATAATTAATTTGAATAAATACTTCGACAACTATCAAGTATCAGCCAGATTATCTTTTTCCCTACATCCTTTGATTTCCGACTCCAGAACGTCTAAAAATTTGATGCGGCAGTTAACCGTCAAGCAATATTCTCTGTTCCGCTTAATCCACCACTGCTCGCATGGAGGCTTCTCTCTGAGGCGGAATGCTCCCCTGCCGATGACTTATTTTTACCCATCCGCTTAATCCCTCTTTCATGGCCACATATCTTCCCGGCTAAGGAATGGAAAATCTTTCTCCCGTTACATGAATCCAGGAGGTCACAAATCAAAATCCATGTACCTAAATCTAATGCTGCAAACCCTAGTATATAGCTACAACAGTTGCATCTTAAGGGCAGCATTATGCACAATTGTGTACTAAATCACAATCAGAACACAATAATTGCCAAAATCTATCAGTCTTACCTTAAAGAAATGAAATTCTAAACTAGAATCAGATATAGAATATCTTCATCAGAAAATGAATAAACGTGCAATCTCCATTAAAAGTTACTTAATGAAATCTAATTACAAAAAGCATAGTTTTATAATCTCTTGCAACAATTGAGACAACGAATCTAAAATAGGTTGCAGATCCACAAGCAACAGGAAAATAACACCTTTTATTTTTAAAAAATTCTTACTTTCTTAGCTTTGGGTTTCTGAGTCTTGGGCTCTCCAGCAACTCCCTTCTTCTTCTCCAGCTGCTGCTTCTTCTTCTTCTTCTTTTCCTTTTCAAGGGGCATCTTTTTCTTGTTCTGCACATCAAGTAAAAGAGGAAATATGTCAACGAAATATATATTATAGATACATAATAGAAACACAAACAAGAAAATAAACTGATAACCCACCAACTGTTTCTGCCTTTTTTCTTTAAGACAAATTTTGGTTTCAGGTCTTTTGCCATTTACACATTTCTTGGTATCCATTTTAGGTCCTATTGGCCTTCCTTCGCTTCAAAGTAACCTGAAAATATTTATATATGATATGAAGTGTACATGTAGAGCTACAGACAAAGGAGAGAGAGAGATGAGGTGGGCTGGTTTTGGTGTAGCAACCAACCCAGCCAACAGAGACAGGCGGAAGCGGATCAGACAAGAGTATTTTGCCGGGAAATTGTTGGCAAAACACAAAAGCCCAGGGGGAAAAAAATGTGTAGATATATTTTGGGCTGTTTGATTCTTCTTCACCTACAGATTTAATAAACCAGGTGCCTATATTTTGCCAAGTGGGTACAAGTATGTGAAAAAAAGTAAGAATTCTGAAAGATATGATGATGGATTGAAAAAGATATTATTAATTAAAGAATTTACTATAAATTAAGGGAAAGAAATGTATACTTTGTCGAGTTGAAATGGAAAAAATATCTATTATATCTATTTAATGTATATAAAAAAAAATCTAGCAATTTTAAGGCAGTTACCTATCTATCTTTTTCGATATTTAATGAAAAAAATCTAAATTCAACTTACATAATTTTTCATATTTAATGAATACATTTTTATAACCTACATAATCTTTTATATTTTATTAAGAAAAAACCTTATATTCATTTCTCTTAAATGATTACAATAAAGAAATATATTTATGTTCAATAAACACATTCTTTCATAATTAATAGATTATATATTTTTTTAATTTTTTATTTATATCTAACGAATATAACATTTCATAAATAATTAAATTAAAACAAAACTGTATGTAAGGGTTTGACTGAATGTTTTGAAAGTGAAACATACATAAATCAAGGCGTGACTTCGATTCAATCTTCCTGTACACTCTAACCTTGATGAGTATCTAATTTCTAACAAAATAGTTGAGGTGTCTGAAATTTAAATATTAATAAAAAAAATATTTATTTTATTTAGTGATTATAATCCTTCATATTCAATAAATATGATCTTTCATAATTATTAAACTAAAATAAAACTATTTATGTTAAATGATTATAATCTTTCGTAAATCTTTTATTATATTTTTAAAAATCTTAAAAGTCACATATTTTGAGGATAATAACCTTTTGATAAAAAAATGCATTAATTATAAATTGATATTTCTATTAACTTAAACTTAACCGTTCCATTAAAATATCACATCTTATCTGAATAGTCTTGTATTAGCCTATAAATATAAATATTTTTCAATCTCATAATCACAATAACTAAATAAATAAATTCTTTGATATCTTACTTTTAGAACAAAGTCATTGTAATTTCATTTTAAAGATTTTGTTAATATATTTTAATATTATATTATATTATATTATAAAAACTGCATGGAAACTAAGGCTAATTTGATTCTTAAAAAGAGAAACTGCTATTTAAATAATAATTAACTAAATTTAGAAGAATATTTAAAGGATCACTTTTTTTTTTATAAACTTGAAATATTTTATATGCATATTGTACATAGGGAAAATGGCCTTTTTCATCCAGTAAATTTATCCCTTTGAAAACAAAAATCCCTTAATTCTATTTTCTACTTTTTAAGTTTCTTAAAAAATTTTGACCTGCATTTTACGTCCTTTAAGATCTAAAAATTTTTAGTTTCAATCCAAGTCAATGATAATCATTTCTTGATCAAATCCCAAGTGGCAAAAATGATAATCATTTTCAAATTTTCAAGCCAAGTCTAACCATTTTCTTTTTCTTTTTCTTTTTTTTACCTCTTTCCCTCCTCCAATCACCGGTCCTTGAACGGCTTCCTGAAATCTCCCATTCCTCTTCCTCTTCTTCCCTATAGATTTTCTCCAAGAAATCCATAGAACTGGTTTCCAAGATTGTTAAGAGAACTCCAGCAAAATCCTTCAAAAGCCAGCGCCAGTACCAATGTTGAGGTTGAAAGTCTCCCATCAAGAATGCCTCCACCGCAGCTGCATCCCTAGTGGTGTGCTTCCATCAACAAGTCCATCTACACTTGCCACCGTTGTCTTATCAAGATTTTTTCCAGATTGGTTCGAACCCTCCTCCGGAAAAGTTTTATTTCATAGTTATTCCAGTGATAGATGGGGAGAAAGTTAAATTCTTTGTGTTGAAGAGGCCATTTGTGGATGGACTGCTGGAGTTTCTCGGTAAGGACTTTAAGATTGTAGTGTGAAAAAAAAAAAAAAAAAAGGAATAATAGTGAATTACCATGTTTGCCTCCTTGGGGTTTGACCAAGAAAAGATTACTGTACTTTTGATTTTTAGGCCGAAAGGACCTGAAAATAGGTCGAAAATTCTTAAGGGATTTAAAACCCAAAAAATAGGCTTAAGGGATTTTTATAGTTAAAATGATAAACTTAAGGGATGAAAAGGTCATTTTCCCTTGTACATTACATATAAGGGTGTATAAATGGGGGAAAAAAAACTCAATCCATCGTTATTTATAAGTTATTTGAACTTAATCATTTTCTCTGTCATTAAATATAAATTATTATTCCCACCAACACTCTCCTAAATAAGTGAAATATAGAAGTACGTGCAAACTGATTTGGACATAGTTTAAAGTATATATATATATATATTTAGAAGTCATTATTGTTAGTTTATTAAGTATTTTACTATTTTTTATCATATTACTCCTATCTTTTTTTCTTTTCCATGGTTACTATTATTAATTTAATAGAATCATAATAAATAAGGATATTTTAAAATATAATATAATATATATAACCTTAATTTTAACAAAAATGGTTACAGGTGTCTTATTAATATAGTAAGGGAGGGAGTAATAAATTATAATGATATTTATCTATTATGTTTTTTTTTTTTATAATTGTAACAAAAAAGCACCAGCCAGATACACGTCATTTGCTTGAAGTTAGCCTAAGGTCAATCCACATCTCAATGTCTCTCTCGTTGTCATATGAAGAAAATACTCTTTTTTGTCAAATTTAAATGTTTTTATTTCGGTTATCAAAAATAAAATGTTTTATATCTTAAAGTAGATAGATTTTTAATACTTCTCATATTACTATCTATAAGTTACTTGAATTTACTTTCTTTGTCACTAAATATAAATTATTATTGATAATTATCAGTTTATGAGGTATTTTGTTTGATATTACCATATTACTCATATCTCTCTTTTCACTTATTACTATTATTAATTTGATTAGAATCATAAATAACTACATTTTAAAAAAAGTAAAATTATCTTAATTTTGACAAAATAACTAATAATGACTTATAAATAAGGATGGAGGAAATATAATTTATATAAAGTCTCATTAATAATCTTCTTAATCTTACATCCACTTGATCAAAGGTCTCATTACAAATTAGGTTAATAAGAAAAATAAATTGGTAACATATTCTTTTTTTTATTATTATTATCAAAAGTCAAAATAAAATATTTAATCTCAATTGGAACCAAGGGGCAAAAGGTTTAGTACACACATCAAGTCCCATTTGGATGAGATTTTTCTAAAAAAAAAAAAACACTTTATCTGTGAAAAATAAATAAATGGAGAAGAAAAAAGAAAATGTTTGGTAAGGCTTCCTAAAGTTTTTTTTTAACTAAAATGAAGAAGTTCGGGTCATAGAAGTTTTCTTGTTTAATTGGAGAGTAAAAAGGAAAGAGAAATTTGATTTGTGATTCTACTAAAATAACCCCTTTTTTTTTTGAAATTATAATTGTAGCATAAATGTTTTAACCTATTACTTAAAATGATTGAAAAATAAATAAATCATACCAACTTTCCTTTTTATTTTTGGAAAGAAGATCCTCTCTTCATCCCTAAATAATTTTTGTCACTTTTTTTTTTTCTTATTATCATACTCATTATAAATCGTTTCTCTGTCTTCATTAAATATTTTTCTCTTCTTCCAAAACCTCTCTTCCATCTCTCTCTCAAACCATTTCTTATTTAATAACATTGGTTCTCAATATTTTTCTCCAATAGGGATTTTGGAAGAAAAAAAAATTTCTTATTTAATACTCCAATGGGGGAGTAACTTTCAGTTTTCTTCTCTCTCTCTCTAAACAGCTTCCAAACAACGAAATTCTGTTATCTTTCTTCATAATTTCTTTTCTTTCCAAATCATTTCATATAAATCAACAAGATTCAACAGTTACAAAATCACGGGAGGCTCTATTTCCTAATATTTGAAATTATCACTAATAAAAAATACATATCCTCCAAGAATTATGGAAACAAAGAAAGGGCCAGACTCGTTTTTGTTCAACCCATTGAATAAATGCCTGGATTAAGCAAAATACAATGTCCAAATAGTATAAGAAGAACAACAGCATCTCTGGTATTTTTTGTTTCTTGAAGCTTTCCCATCGGACTTCCCAAAAGATGGCAGAAGAGAGAATTTACAGTTTAAAGATTCTACATATTCGTCCTAAAAGATGTCACTTTACCCTCTAATAAACAAACTAAACTTAAGACATCTCAAAATCCAACAAAAGGGAATCAACAGACCCGGGATTTTAATGTTTGTCCTAAAAGATGTCTTCATCATTTGATACACAAAAAGTTCTATGACTATATATATATATACTAATATCATGGCACAAAATGGAGACCCTTTCCCTTACCAAGGAGCAGCAATCATTTCATTGAAAGTTAGTCTGACAAGCTCATTGTGAGCCTCAATTTCATCATGAAGACTTTTCTTTGCTTCTTTGATTCTGAGAAGTTCAGCTTCAAGATTTTTCTCTTCTGTTTCCATTTTTACTCTTTCAACTGTCTTTGGCTCGATGAACTCTTTCTCTTCTTCTTGAAGGCAGACTAAGTTCTTGATCCGGTCACGTAAAAATCCAACTTTCATTCCCATGTCCTCAAAGGCTTTCAGAGTCTTATCCCAAGTTTGGAGATAATCAGAGGAGAGGTTCAGTTTGTAAGCTCTAATAGCATCTGCAATGTTGACCGTTTCAGTAATTATTCCAGCAGCTAGCTTGCAGTTTAGGCCCTTAATAAGATTATCATGAAGAAAAGAATTCTGACTGCAGCAGAGATCGTAGTATTTGGTGCGAATATGCCTAGGTATCTCAGAATCATTGACTAAGCCATCCACAAGAATTCTGAAGCTCTCAAAGTCCTTTATGTCTTTAAAATCTATAAGGGATTCTGAAAATCTGATCCCATCCAACATTTCAGAGCCAAAGGCATCACTTTCATTCCTGGATTGATAAACTTCACCAGGGGCAGGGCCACTTTCATTCCCGGATTGAGCATCTGAGGCAGGCAAACTTGCAGAATTTAATGCTTTTGTGCTACAATTTGCAGTAGCTTCTTGCTGTATGCATGGCTCCACAATGTTCTCTGCAGCTACACAAAGATTATTAAGATAATAGGGGCTGTGAATGCCAAAAAAGATAACAGTGAATTGCCCAAAAAGAGTTGGCAACTTACCATTATTGGTTGGCTTAGCCTCAAGTTCCAAATTTAGAAGGCCAATTGCAACATCAATTTCTGAGAAACTGTTAGCTCTCACAATATAGATCTACCAAAAGGAATAGCCAACACAAAATAATGGAAAAAATCAGAAAATTTGCCAAGTAATATGACATGAAAAGTGTCTAGAATGCTAATTTCAAATCAAAATAGATACTTCTTCTTTCAAAAGGCCAATTCCATGGCTTATTAGGTGGATCTTCAACTAAGATCTTGATTCTGATATTTAAAGGAAGCTAAAAGGTTTCTACCTTGATTCTGCAAGGTTTAATCAGCTGGAAAACAAGAACATCCCCTTCAAGCAAATTATGTGCAATGGAGAAACCTCTCCATCCACCACTCAGTCCATTCTTCTCTGCAAGGTACTTCGTGTAGAATTCTTCATCGTTTTCATCCACCAAAACAACATTATCATCATGCTTTGGCAAATGTAAATCGGTGAAATCCTTAGGCAAACTCTACAATTGAATATGAGGGGTTTGATTATACACAAAAGCTTAGAAATATGCTTTATATTTCGTAAACTGAGATAAAATTTGGGATGCTTACCAACCAAAATCCACCAGTAACATGTGACTTGAGCATAAATTTCACACAAACAGGTAACTCAGGAGGCAATTTAGCCTGCACTTCTTTTGCTCTGTTAATAGCAGAGGAAGAGATTGGAGCTTTTCCATATCGTTTAGGACCACTGTTTTTATCCCATTTCCTTTCATATTCAAAACCCAATTGAGAAGTAATTCAAAGTTTATCTCAGTGAAGAAAAGAACAGATTTTTTTTTCTATGAAAGTTAAATCTCATTACCGTAGTGAAGCATTTTTGACTTTGTCAATGTTCTCCTGCACATAAGGTTCTTGTTAACTTGAGATTTCTACTTCCGGTTGTGGAGAAGCAAACAACAGTACAATTGCTCTCAGACGAACAAAATTTTTTGCTAACTGACTATTTCTTCTTCGCAAAAATTACCATACTTTGAATAACAGATTTCATCAATAAGAGGGGAAAAGAGGTCTGTGTGTGTGTGGGGGAGGGGGGGGGGGGGGTGTTGGCGAACTTTAGAACTCTTCTCTTTGCCCTCAGAAAACTGATCAAGAATCAAGTGAACACATCTCTGGCAAAAAACAGAAAAGGATTTCTAAGAACAGAAATATTTATCAAATCCATGGTATATCACTTACTTTCTTGATCTTGTATTTGTTGCATGCAAGAATGGCAGGGTACTTCTTCTTCATCAACTCTTTCTTAACCTTCAGGGTGGCCTTCATCGTAAGCAGTGAGCCATTTAAAACTTGATTTTCCAAGAAATCATTTGAGATCAACAAAGGTGTACGGAAAAGAAAGAACCTTGGTTGAATTACGGAAGCTTCCTTGAGGTCCAGCCATATCTGCCTACTTCGGCTCAGCTTTCCTTTTCTGGCCAACGAACGAAAAGAAACTTTAGGTTACAGTCCAACCGGGAAAGGGAAGGAGAAAAATAATTTGACCATTTAGTTTAAAATGGATGTGACGTTCCATTGATAATCGAGACAGCCAACCCTCGAGGAGCTGATTAGGCCATTGGTGCTCTAAGAAGTACGGTGTATAAAAAGGACTTCATTCCTTTTCCCAATGTGAATGGAGAAAACCAGAAACTGATCAAAAGAAGTCCATCCCTCCATTTTTGGAAATCCTTTCCTTGGAAGGTTGAGAGGCTTTTATTCCATTGTTGGTATAAATAAAGAAATTTTGAAATGGAAGTTCGAGAATATTTATCGAAGAAAAAATGTGTGGTCAGTGAGGACCAATGATAAATAATAATGTTAAATTAGTTTAAGTTACATATACTTTTGTATAGGTTTTTGAAAAAAAAAAATTTAATATTATATTGTATATAACGTGCATAATTTATAATTATAATTCTTAAATATTGATAATTTTCTTAGTTTACTTAATTAAAATAAAATTAATTTTTTGTTTATATTAAATATTATGTGTTTAATTCATTGGATATTCATTGAATTAGGAATATCATTGGTCATTGTCTTCTAAAAAGAAATTCATAAAAATTATAGTTTTTTTTTTTAAACATTAGTTTCTTATAAGCTTTGGATTTTTATTTTTTTATTTAATTCAATGAAAAATTCTACTTAAAATCATAAATATTAGATACTTTAAATATATAAATAATGAGAAATGTTATGAAAGGTAATGAAATTTAAAACTCATAACGTTTAAGTTCATTCTTATATTCACGTGAAGTTGATCATGTGTTGACTATATAAGCGCACTTCCAAATCTATACCAATTAATAATCAATAATTCATTTACTTCTTTATCCTCCTTACCAATTGATTGATGCCCAAGGGCCATAGAAGATCAGAGTTGAAAACAAAGCTAGTCGATGGCAGCAATGCAATCCTAATTGAAAAAATTGAGTAATGTTCAAAGAGAAAAAAAGAGTCAAATAATGAATCTTCTAATTGATCCAAAATATCAAATAACAAGTACCTATATCGGCCGCCCCCGATGGCACGGTAGAAGTGACGTGGGGGGAGACTTCTTGCCTGGCAAGAGTTTGAATCTTGACAAGGGTAATGTCTCAAGCTGATTCGACAAGTGAGTGTCTCGACAAGGACAATGTCTCAAATTGACAGTCTACTCGTTATAATTCTCTCATCCTTCGATTTACATCCCGCTAGCACAAGGGAACTCTGTGATTAGTAGGGCCAGGACTTCTGTCACTAGTAGGGGATTTCGCCCGTAAGGGATTTTCCCCTACTCAAAGTACCAATAGCGGCTTTGACTATTTTAATATACTTGCGCAATTTTTTTTACCATGTATTTTTATTAATTAAATCTTAAAAAAATAAATTAAATCTTAGATATATTTGATCTATTAATATACATATTAGAAGATGACACCAAGATTATTTAAGATGAATTTGGAACTAAGGATGATGTCCTAGGAGGTATCAACTGGTGCAAGAAATTCAAGACAAAGGAACCTGTATCAATTGGTGCACTTGATGAACCATTTCTTCTATCAAAGTCAGATTTTAATCACCTTGGCAGAATTAACTGTACATTGGGAAGGGTCCAAGTGATGTTCCATATCATTGGAAAGGTAAGGGTGTCTAGTTTCCAACCATGTGGGGGGGGGGGGGGGGGGGGGCAC
>JAOXNR010000029.1:3458913-3478375 GCA_028571225.1 Parsonsia alboflavescens | reverse complement strand
CCCCCCCCCCCCCCCCCCCCCCCCCCCCCCCCCCCCCCCACCCAAGACCTGCCAGAAATGGAAAGTCTAGCTGTGTTTTGACCATTTTTAATGTTATTTTTTATCTAATTCATCAGTAATTGATAAGTCAATAAATTTACTACGTTTTTACTCAATTTCTATTAAATTTCATGGTTTCTAGGTTTGAAAGTATTGGATTCCAATTAGTGCATTTACTAGTTGGTTATCCTATGCTTGGAGGGTTGTTAAGTCATGGCTTTATAAGGCTCTTTTAAAGTTTAAGAAATATTATTCACTCTAAGCCTTTGGCTTGTTTTCTAAGAAATTAAGTCTTCTTACTTTACTCTCAACTCTTTAGTAAATTCTTAAGACGATGAATGTCTAACCATTTCACGAGTAATATTTTGTGTTTACCTTCTATCTCCATAATTTCGTGCTCCAGAAGATTTAGAACACCTTTGAAGTGATCTTGAGTGATGTTTGATTCCTCAGTATTTACCGATGGAGTACATCATTTTTAGACTTTGCTTATGAACGTTCCACGTTACTAATTTCGAATTTTCTAATACACATTTTATATTACACTTATAAAATTTTTACAAGATATACTGAATTATGAAAGATAAATTAATTTCAAATTACCTTATCTTTTAAGTACAATGTGTTATTTTTATTTTATTGTGTAAGAGAAAGTATAATGCATTTAATTGTAGATCCCCAACCAAAATAACTGGCATTTATGCCATGGAATAAAGAATGAATGAGCATTTCTCATCAGGAATCTCTATCCCACAAAAACATTGAATGGGCTGGCATTCCATGAAATGCGAATTCTAACAAACCAAACAATGTCTTATGTGTTATTTAAAAATATGAACAATTCTATTCCTTATAAATTCCTACCGAGTCAAAGTCTTGAGGGAACATTACACATATAGGACACATCATAATACAAAACATAGAGCCTTTGTTTCCAACGGACAAGTTACACTAGAACAAAACCTTGAGGGTTAACAGTCAGAGGTAGGGAAGAATTCTCACGCATTTACCAGATCTAGGACAAACTGCCCATAAATATACATTATTTTGTATATAAGTTGAGTTGTGCTTTCAGACCGAGGTAAGAGAAAGCAAACAGCAGTGAGTGGGCAAAAAGACGTCCCACCCAAGCAATTTACAGAGTTTTGCAGTGGCACCCTATCACCTATCTTGGAGCCACTCCCGTCTTCATCAACTTCTGGAACAATCTTCATTTTCTCATTTTGATTGCCAAATCATTGTGGTTCAGGATTACAATTCACTGCATGAGTCTGTACAACTCATTCACAAAAGCACAACCCACGGCAGATAATTGGTTGGCCTGAGGCTGGATAGGTCGTCACCTCATAGTTTCCTCCAACTGGACATTCCTAGTTATTCTTAAGACATGTCTGAAATGTCAAGTCCGACTAGATTGCAAAACATCATGAGATACTTAACTGTGTCTGCTCTCAGTGGATTCATAATCTAGAGCGGCGTATTAATTTGATGGCACTTAAGGGCAAATGTCTACGAGCAGAGGCATACGGTTGGCCATTCAAGGAACCAGAAAACTTTATATCCCAACCTTCTTCAATGTTCTTTGGCACGCATGCATCAAAGAGAACTTGACCAAGAACACCATGCGCACTTAGTCTTGGGTTTGAACAGGAAAGTGACTTTTCCTTCCTCTCTTCTTGTGAATCTCCACAACTTAGATGTTCTTTTGAGCTAGGCAGGAAAAAGTGGTCACTAGGTCCGAGTGCAACCCTTTGTAGGCTCTGATTCGAATTGACTGCTGCTTTCTGAAGGTCACAAATTATGTCCGATATTTCATCATGCATACCTTCCATGCCACTTCTCTCCCCATGTCTTTGAATCTTATGGACAAAAGTTGAAAGTGATTCCTCAAGCAACTCCAATGTAGCAGCTCTGTACTCAATTGGATAATTATTGTAATGACCTGCAACAGAGTGCAAAACATGAGTACTGCTGCCATACATTACAAGCATCGAAGACAGGACAATCTTTGAAGTTAAGAGAAGCTTCTACAACAAAAGCAGAAACTTTGAATGCCAGAAATCAAGGTTCACATGGCAAGTTACTATCAAGGACGCACTTCATGGGTAAGCAACAGACACAATTCTTGCCTCCAAGCAAGATCGACATTTATCCAAGAAAGCTGCAGCAAGCAGCAAAATTGGTTGGTTTAAAGTTGTAATCATCAGTTGATAAGCAAGGATAACACTGCTTTCCTTACCAAAGACCCGAAATTAGATAATTAAAATTCCAAAACCATAGGAAAAGAAGACTCCATCCATTCACAATTAAATGCCTCTATTCCTATTTTGCATCATAAAATAAATACATTTTTAATTTATAGTTCCACTAATAACTGTCTTAATTTCAGAGATTTATATCTCACTATCTCAAGATTTACATCCCACGAACACATTATTCCCACCATCCCACCATTAACTACAAGGATAATTTGGCAACTTAAATATGGATAAAAAACACTCCTTACATTTTTTAAAATGCCACAAGTGCATTCAATTCCGGATTGAGGGAGTTCATAATTATTAAAAATATATTATGATATGAAATTAACTGGCAAATTTAGTCTTCAATGGATCAAAATATCACAAAATATCAGACTACCCTAATATAGATAACTGGAGAGTTAAATTTGTCAAATTCAATGCCAAAAAAAAAGAAACAGGTTCTCAAACTTACAGAACTATTTTTATATGCACGATTTGCACATTGGTGATGTTGATCATACCTCAAATTTAACACTTTCTTTTTCTTTTCTTTTTTTTAAGTTCCTAATCAAAATTAGGCTTCAATTGAGAAACTTTAGAGCTGCCAATTGCAAAGTCAACAAAAATATTCAAGAAAGAACAAAGAAAGGCATATGCTAAATGAACACAAAATTACCTCCTCAAAAAGATTAATACCTTAATCAATTAAGAGTACCTTTCTTTTCTATGTTTCATGATTTGGAAATTAAACGCATAATGATAGTCAACAAAACTAACAAGGAAAAGACCTTCAAATCTAATTTAACCTCTTTCTTCTATTTTGACAGGATAAAATCAAGTTGAAAAAAGGGATTTTTTTATCAGTCTCAAAATACCTTCAGACATGATTTTGGGTGTAACTGTGTATAAATTTGTAAAACATGATACCCAAATAAGACAGATCATCACATAATTTATGTCACAAGTTAGATGATTGATGACAATCCTTTTTATTCTGACAAGTAACATTATGGAAGTAATTATCTAAATGACAAAAAATGGGGGTGGTGGGAAACCCTGTATGTCAAGAATCAAAAGCAACTTTCTTGTACATTGGATAGAAATCCAAGTAATAATAGTAATATGGAAGAAAACACAGCAAATCTGGTATGTAGTTTTGTCTCACATTTTGGGGCCAAGGCAGAATGCACACGACAACAACAATTTGCACCCGATTCCAAAACTAAATGATAGTTCAATTTCAAATAACCTGTATGAGGAGAATTCTGCCACTTTACAACTTTTACATTCGCCCCTACTTCTTGTAGCCGTTGAGAAAAGTCATATATGGAGGGATAGGGAGCAAGATCATCACTCTCTGAGCATAAAATGAGAAAAGGAGCGCCCAAACTCTGAATCCAAAAGAGCCACATTTTACAAGGTCAAGTCATAAAAAATTAATGGGGTTACAAATCCAGAGTCACAATAAATTTGGAAACTTACAGCTGAGGAAAGAAGGGTTTGCCAATAATCTGTGCTTTGGGACCCAAATCTTGTGAGGAACAGAGCATCCAGACTATAGGTGATACCTTTTGCAATCAATGATGCAAGCTTAGCAGAACCAGGCATTTTTAGAATGGTCTGGTTCAGAGAAAATCGGGCACCCAAGTCATTAGTAAAATCAACAGGACCAGAATCATAGATTTGACCAGAGATGCAGTTCCTGACCAATTCGTTGTCCTCCTTCACATGAACAGAAATTATTCAATAAGCCTATAGATACTATATTTCATTTATTTTCAATCAGATCAGATTCAGATAATGGTAAATACCAGACTGAGCTGTACTTCGCATTCTCCATCAATAATCTGAAACAAAGTGAAAAATGAAACTTAATTAAGCCAAAGGTATCAGTATATGAGGCCAATTATTTATACATGAATACTGATAACAAATGGTGCCATTTCAATTGAAAGAAAAAGAGCCAAATATCTTCATCAGTTATTTTTCTACTATGTACTTCAGGAAAAAGAAGAAAACAAGACAAAAAGGAAACGACAGATAGAACATGAATGTGTTGTATAATAAATAAATTGAAAAAGTTAAGTATCTGTACCTGAAAGACCTTGAACAGGCAAGCTTGTGAACCTCCAGAAAGAGATACAAGGACTAGAGGGCATGGCCTTAACCTTATATCCTGCAATCAAAGAAAAAATACTACAAGTAATGAATAAAATGTTTGTATAGAACTTTGCCATGAACAGATAATCAATTTCCATGATTACACCCTCAAATCTCAGTCAAAATAGTCAAGCCTGTTTAAAATAAAAACATGACTAGCCTGATCAAAGACTCTCAGAAGTCAATACTACTGAAAACAATCACAGAATAACAAAAATCAGGTATAACAAAATATACACACAAAAATAGGCTCATGGTAAAAAATTAAAAACTAACCGGAACAAGCTCAGCAAGAATTGAGAACGCCAATGATGCAGCTCTATCAGGGATGAATCTGCAGAAATAATTTCAACATGGTTAAATGCACAGAGAAAACACTTGTCCATCCCAAGCAACTCTTTAACATTGTATTCAGACTCAAAATGACATTTCTTGCTTAATTTCGTGACCTAACCATAGCATAAAAGTAATAGATGATTCCCAGCAACAGTAGCATTTCCATATAGTCAAGTAATTAACTCCTGTGGGAAGAAAGACATGTTTACCGTTAACTTGGTTTACGTAAAAAAAAAGATTTTTTTGTATTTTCCCTTCTCTTAGCCTCTTACTAGACTAGAACAATATACAAACATATTCTCATACAACTAATGTGATGAGAAGTTATTTTCAAACATAATTCTATCGCAGATAGCAATGAAATGCAATAAGTCAGTCCCAAGAGTGGTTGAGTTGCATAGGTTACTAGAGTATCAAATTGTGATTAGGGTGCGCACAAGCATAGTTTTGTGATTTGGTTTCCAGTTTTAACTTTCAAGTTCTTCGTGCTCTAGTTCATAAAACTATGTCCCAGATAACTCCCCTGTAAACACCTAAGATTTCAGAATTAAAATTAGAAAGATCCCAGTTAGTTTTTGCTCTTGTTAACATAATGTCATCGCATCATGTTCTGTGTTTACTACTGACTTTTAACAAGCATTAAATACATTCCTGGATTCCAAATTAACCCAAGTCAAGCAACAATATCATGTGCAAGCGAAGTACTTAAAAAAGTATTACAACTCAACACCAGGAGCCTGTGAAAAGCAGCTTCTCCATTTTGCAGTATGATAACTCAGAGTATGTACAGTGAAATTCATCCACTCCAAAACACAATCTCAGAGCTCGTTAAGTTATCTTCCCTTAAGCATATTTATGGACATGCTACAAGCACAGAACAGCACCAAAACGAGTTCATAGGCAAGTACGTAAGCTGAAACTGAGTTAAATGAGCTCACGGATTCAAGAAATCGGCTTGGCAAACAAGAGAATTCCAACCGAGGGACGAATAGAGATCAGTATACTCCTTCAAATTGCTTTCCTGAATTGACACCCATGCGAACAGTATCACAATCCCTTTAATCTTTCCGGCGGTGACATCGTCGTTTTTAACCCAGTAGAACCTTCCCCCTCGTCCTACCCCACCTCCGGAGGACATTTCATAAGCTTCGGAAACAATGATTGAACTCCCTGAATCGGAAAATGAAGGTTGCAGGAAGAAGAAGAAGAAGAAGAAGAAGAAGAAGAAGGGTTTCAGTTGCGGGGCGTGTGTTCCGTTGGTGAGAGGTCGAGAAGAAAGATTGAATTGATTTCAGTGAGATGACGTGGGACTTGGCAGCGAGGGTTCTTGGTGGTGGATCTCCGAATTGGGATCGGCATCTGCCAGCTCAGACGGACGCAGCTTCAGATATTCAGTATCGCGCCATAGACGGTGTCGTACTTGTTTCAAAGTTATTTGTTTATTTATTTATTTGGTAGGCATGGCATCACCGTTTCTGCGATGACGTGAGAGATCATAATTGCAAAAGCTAACTTAATAATTAATTGAGATAAAAAAATAAACATATCAAATCATTAACATATTAAATAAACTATTTTTATTTAATTTCATACCAAGAAAAATATATAAAAGGAAATACTATGTTTGAATCGCTTTCCAAAAAAAAAAAAAAGGATAGAAGAAGAAAAGAATAGCTTTCTATAAAAAAAAAAAAAATTACAAGTTCAGGGACAAGGAAAATATGAAAGAATTGGGCTGGTAATGCCATGAGGCACATTTATAAAGTATTTCTCATTAAATTTTTAATGATTAATTATAAATTATTGTATAATTCAATTGTTAAACTTTATCTTTTGGAAGTTTTGATTTCTAAATTTTTTTTTTTGACTTTTATCATCCTTAAAGGTTTTTTTTTTCCTTATTAAAAGGATCAAAATATTCAATCGTAAATCATTTGGAGATGATAAAAGTCAAAAAGAAAAAAAATTGTAGATCAAAATTTCTAAGAGAATAAAGTTTGATTTTTATTAATATTGTTATGATTTATTAATTATGTCTTCATTTTGTGAAAAAATAATTATAAGTAGAGAATTTTTTAGCTCGAGGTTTTAGATTTAATATTAAATCAAATGTGATTTATTCATCCACTCTTTATTTTCTAGAAAAAAAAAAAAACAAATAAATAAAAACAAATTTTGGATAAGAACAAATCAAAGTAATCGTAAGATATATTATAAGGTGAGAGTTATTTTAAGAATGAAAAATATTTATAACCATTATTATGAAATTGACTACGTGAGAGGAATATACTAAAATAAAATAAAAGTAACTTTAAATTTGAACATCTGCTTTAGCAATCATTAGCAGCGTAGAACTTTTGGGTTTGGTTTTGTTTAGTTCCATCGTGGTGTTTCCATGGACTGCCACTTTCGAGATAAACAATACTATTTATGTAACCTTCTTCGTCGGATTTATTATTTGAATCCGTAATTTATTTATATTCCAAATCTTTTATTATACATTATGTGCACTGATTCTGTAATTTAATTAATATCATAAAATTTACTTCCATAATGATAATTATATCTAATTCAATAATAAACTATCTAGCTAATCACGGATTGAAATGGCAAAATTCTGCCAATTGCTTGGTTGTTCTCTCACCAAAAAATAAAATTAATTTAGAGTTTTCAATTTTTAATTAATTTTTCTTCGAACAAAAAAAAAAGTGGTAAAATTACCATTTTATCCTTTGGATGGTGTCGATGTGGCGGCATAATCAAAAGACATAGCAATAATGGCACATGAATATTAGAAACTTTGCATGAAATGGCGATTTCATCTTTTTCTTTTTCGTTTTCTATTCAAACAAAAAAGGAGAATTCTTATCTTCTAGAAAAGATGGCCAAAATGAGTTTTTTCTCCATCACTATTTATAAGTCATCGACCTCCATTTTATCAAAATTGAAATAGTATTTTTTTTCTTCTTTTTTAAATATCCTTATTTATGATTTTAATCTCGAACTCGATACTTTCTGGTTCCAAGTATTGTTGCATACCACTAAATTAGCAAAGCTTGATATAAGAAAAAATAGTTAAAATGATTTATAAATAATAATGAGGAAATATTTATTAATTTATCTCAATGATGAACAAAAATGTCTTATTAACTAATGGGCCAACTATTCTTAACTTATTCAGTTCTAGGCTAACTGTGGTCTTGTAATGTTATTCTTGGGGCTAAGCCCACGGCTGAAATAATGGCCATTGGTCAGGGTTCTGTGGAAATTATTAAAATCAAATGTCTTGTTTTTAATTTGGATGGAATCTGTGACCAAAACTGTTATTCATGTCCTTTGAAAAAAAAAAAGAGCCAATTTAACTAACAATGTGATCACTAAAGTCATCACTTATTTTTTCCACTTTGAATATTAAACTATAAAACTAGTTAAGTTAGTCATTATATTTTATGTTTTTAGAGAATTTAGTCGTTCTATAGTGTTTCGATTGAATAATAATTATAAATGTAATCAATCTTTTATGGAAATGTCACGTGGCTTTTCATGTTGGTTAGGAGTCTTGGTCATTTTGTTAATTTTTTCTTTTATCTAATATTTATTTACACATAATTCGAATGACATGAAATAAAATTTTGTATTTAATATAACAGATGAAAAAAATTTTAATGACATGACAAGCCATATAATATTATTATCAAAATTTGATTGGATTTCTTACTGTTATTCAAATAGGTCAATATAGAGTGATTAAATTGTCTTAAAATATAAAATATAATAGTTAAATTGATTGATTTCATAGTTTAATGATCAAATTAAAAAAAAAAAAAAATTATCAAGTTCAGTGGTCAGCATATTGATTAAGCCTTGGAAAAAAAAAAACCTGTCAAATCTTTGTAGATGAGATTTTTTAAATTGAATTTCGGCCATAATATATACTTTTGAATATTTTTAAAATTTAAACTATAAATAGTAGTAGAATATGCAAACTCTTGGGAATTACAAGTACTACAAAGTCACAAACTAAATGAATACAATGACAAGTTATAAATAAAAATTGAATACTTAAATTTAATTTGATTTTTATAATTTGTTTAAAAAATTCCTTTTATTCCATTTTATTTAATAATAAATTCAAAGTTTTCCAAGTTGCTATTGGGGTCAGCCATGTAAGGTTGACTGGATTTAAACCTCAATTACTCTGGTCAGGAATAATAATGACTAGATAAGTTATGGGTTTTAAAACAATAATAATAATATATTGAAATATAACATGTAGCATAAATTATAAATCACTTTTTAATATTATTAGTGATAAATATTGAACTATATTTATTCAAAATGTTATTTTGTATACTTATTCATTATCAGGGTTACTTAATTAAGCTAAAAAATGAAATTTGATTTTTAATGGAGCAATATGATTTAATTTATTTAATTAAAAATATTATTGACATTTTCTTTTAAAAATTAATTTTTCATAATCATTCAGAACTATATGATAAATTTTCAGGCACAAGGATTAGATTAAATTAAATAAATTTATGAATACTAGTTTTTAGATGTTTAGAGAATTTTAACCTGGACTTTTGTCAAATATTTAGATTTGAAAATATATTGTAATACGCAGTGAAGTATGATTTGTAAATTTATTTTAGATATTAAAAACAAAATATGGGAATTATAATTATTCAAAAATGTTACTTAATAACAATTAGTATTTATTTCGCTAGATTAAGTTGAAATAATGAATTTTTAATTGGTTTATATATAAAGATTATCTGAGAGTTTATTAAATTATAATTTTATATTTCATTATATTTGAGGAGGAAATAAATAAAAATGCGAAAGATATATAGAAAAAAAAAAAGATTTTTAATTTTTATTTGTTTTTAGGAAAGTTTTAATTGCCAAAGAGACACCCTGAGGAATTGGTAACAATTGAAGCTTTTTTACTTTATATTGTTTTAGAGTTTAGTTTAAGTTTGCATAATAGATTGTTATACATACCTTAAAGTAGTATAATTAAGTTTTTATAATTAATCACCCAAGTTTATGTTTTTATTTTTATAAATACCTTTCCTTAAATGAGAAAAAGAAACAAAATTGGATGAACCAATATATTTTAAAATTTAATTAAGTATATATTGTAATAAACTTTTTACAGAATCAAAATTATAAATTTTTCTTCATTGTTATCCATTATATAATGATAGAGGACTTTAATGTGTTAAATAAATGATAGAGGTTATATTTAATAATCTAGAAATATATAATTTTAAATTTAACCTTGTTTAACTATATATAATACTTTTCTAATCATACTCTTATTTTTCATAGGAAATTTTCAATTCAAGTTCACTAAGTTAAGAATATTTCCTTATATTTTACTCTTTTAATAGAGAAAAAAATTTCTTTCCACTAGCTTGGATGATAGTAAAAATATATATTTATGTATATAAAAAGTTAATCTTAATATTAGTATTGAAAATTTTAATACTATCGCCTTCCCATAATTTAAGTCATCAATTACCATTGCACCTAGATTAAAAACTCATGAATGTGATAATTATATTATGTAAAAAAAGTCATTGTTTTTATCTTATTAATAACTATATTTTTTTTTATAATAAATGAAAGAAAATATTAATAGATGCTAAAGAATGGAAAAAACATCTTAATCATACAAATTGTAATATACATCAATAATTGTAAAACAGTCTTGTATCATTAAATAAATCAAATATGTTTAAACCATTTATATGTGAGTAATTAGATGTCTTAGAACTTGATATTAAGTCAATTTAGCACTTTGATCCTTAACTTTCTTTTTTCTTTTTTTTTTTTATTTGCCATATTGGTTCTCAAACAAATCATGGTTGGACAACTTTATATTTCTAACCGTATTCTTAAAAAAATTTCAGCAAAAGACCACTTGACCACCTATATAGGGGTGAATTCAATACCATATTAACTCAAATATTTCCGAGCTAAAATTTAGGTTTCTAACTTAGTTAAATTCTACTTTTTGTTGAGTCAAAAATCACCATTTAACTCAAAAAGATTTCAATTAATACATATTTTTGGATGGTTGAATGGCATATACATTACTAACTGTAAAACAGTTTTATATCATGCAATGAATAAAATATGTTTAAATGATTTATATGGAAGTAATTAGATGTTTTATGACTTGATATCTAGTCAGTTTAGCACTTTGATCCTTAACCCTTTTTGTTTTCTTTTTCCATATTGGTTTTTAAACAAATTATAATTGGACAACTTAGTCTTTATAACCATATTCTTAAAAAAAATTCAATAAAATAACCACTTGACCTGATTAATAGGGGTGAATTTGATACTACACTATTCCAAAAGTTGGAAATGGGTATTAACTTTTCTAATTTAGTTAATTTTCATTTCTTATTAAGTCAAAAACCAACATTTAGCTCAATAACATTTACATGTTTCTATCTATTTGAATATTGTTGTACCAAATTTATGTTTGTTAATTTGATCAAACAATTATAAACTGAACTTTTAAAGATTTTTTTTTGTTTTTAAAAAATACAGTTAGAAAGACTAAATTATCCAATTTTCAATAGCTTATTTGAAAATTAACATGACAAAAAAAAATTAAAAAAGTTAAAGAACCAAAGTACATTAACTGACCAAAAGTTAAGTTTTATATAGGTTGGGACGAGCGAGTAGTAAAGTAGTACAAAATTCTTTACTCTTTTTAAAGGACAAGTACCACATAATTAGAAGTAGGAGTAAAATCAAAAGGTTTTTTCTAAAAAATTTTTTTATGTACACTACTCCTTATATCGCTCTTTTCAAGAATCAACAGTGACACTTCACTTATCTTCAATTTATTTCGAACTTAAATTCTTCTGGTTTCAAATATAATTATTTATCACTAAACTAATAAGACTAGATAAATTAAAAGTTGCACATAAATCAAGAATATAGAAGAAATAGAATCAATTTTC
This sequence comes from Parsonsia alboflavescens, assembly GCA_028571225.1. Taxonomy (NCBI): domain Eukaryota; kingdom Viridiplantae; phylum Streptophyta; class Magnoliopsida; order Gentianales; family Apocynaceae; genus Parsonsia; species Parsonsia alboflavescens. The sequence goes on along the minus strand of JAOXNR010000029.1, from coordinate 3,466,608 downwards.
TTTTCAAGTGTTGAAAAGTTTCAGATAATCATAATCTGCTTCGTAAAAAGAAACGGATGTTGAGATGAGAATGTATGGACTGTAGGGCATAGTATTATTCTATAGTAGTATGGTATGACATTGGAGTTGGAGAAGAAAGAAGGAAACCAATGAACTAACCAAAAAACCAACCTTCCTCTCCTCACTTCAATCTTCCATCCATATCTATCCAAAATTATAAAAACTGACCTCTAGGAAATTAGTTTAATAGTAAATTTTGCAAGAAGTCTCACCTCAATACATCGGATGCGAGTTAGTTCAATTCATGTTAAATATAGAGTCAGTTTCACCTCTATATATAGAATGCAAACTTGTTCAATTCATATTAAATATGGAAGTTCCTTAAATTTATAATTTTCACATGATCCGAAGGTAGGAACATTATGAAATTATTAAGTGGAGTTCTCGCGAAATTATAAAAACTGAATTTTATAAATGATGGGAATTGGGCAACATTCATTCATCTGTTCTTCCCCTTTCCTGTTCTTTTGAATCTCCATCTCTTTATATTTTTTATTTATTTATTTGCTTTTGCAGCAGATCCAAAGCACATGGAAGTCAGCTGACTTCCATTCCACCCCCTCCAACACGGCACGTGCACTGTGCCTCATTTCTCCCCAGCCCCCGAGTCCTCTTCTTCTCTTCCTTCTGCTCCCACACCCCTCGGGCCTGGCTTCCATTTCCGTGTTTACAGGTTGGTATAGCTTCTGCTTCTATATTTATTTATATCTGTATACTCCTATTAAGGGAAAAGGAGCTTTATTTTATTTTTAATTATTTGCTAAAAATACTAGTAAAATTAACATCCCACATGATGCTCTGCTTCTCTCTCATGGGCCTTTCCCATAATACTCGATTGTTGTTTAGTGAGAGTGAAAAATTTTTTTTTTCTTCCTTTTCAAAAAAATTTGAATTTAAGTTATGTATAGGATATCTCTCCAGGGATATTTTAGTGGGTAAAGTGACAAATAATTTGAATAAAAAACTGACAGGACATTGTTAAAGGAAAAAAAAGAAAAAGTAATACAAGGGATCTGAAAATCAAAGATAGGTCTTCAAAGGTCAATTTGAGAAAAAAAAAAAAAAGAAGATTTGATTATTCAAAAAAAGTTTTTTAAAAAAATTAAAAAAAACAGATAAATTAATGAGTTTTGTCTTTAAATACTTTCGATATACTATTTTATTTGTTTCCAAATCTTCATTTCCGTTTCTCTTTCTCAGTTCTCACGTAAAAGTTTGGAACAAAACTAGGTATCTCTATTATTTGTCACAATCTACATTCCTTAAAAAAGAAAAAAAAAAATCAATCTTTAAATTCTATAGAGTTAATTAAATAAGGATATACTTTGTTGATTTCAAAGTGATAAATAATTTAAAAAATGAAGTTCTTTATTTCTTGTTATCATGCAATTTTCCTAAAATATTGTGAGGAATTTTCTGACAAAATTTTAAGTTTTGTTCTACCTAAAAAATATTGACTTCATAATAAATAAATTAAAAACATACTACTCGATATACTCTACTAATTTTTTTTTATATATATTTTATTTTTTTAACCTGCAACCACCATCGAGTACTAATTTTTTTTGATATAGAAAGAATCGATATTTATGAATACCCAATTGCTACCATTCTTGTTGTACATGTAGAAGAGCATGAACTTTACCTAAGACCGCTCAAATATACCAATTGAAAAAGGCTACGTACTTGCCAAGTACCATATACACTGACCGAAAAAAAGTGACCACTAGTGAACCAAGTATTTTGAACAGTCAAACCTATTCCTTCGATTCAAAGAATACTACTACTAATACCATTCACCTTTTTTTTTTTTCCTTCTCCTTTTCTCCTTTACTTATTTTCCAAAAGCAATGAACAAAAATTTCCACAAAAAACAAACGAAAAGCACCACGAACACCGCTTACACATTGTCCCACAAATATTCTTATGTCCCAATATGCATGGCCCCATGCAAACCAGAGACTAACAACAGACCGCAATATAGCATGACAATTATTATTTTTCTCTCTTTCCTTTTTTTTTTTTGAAAAATCTAATAGAAATAAGAGATATAAATAATTTTAATCATAAAAGTAAATACAGTAGAAAAATGAAGTTACGGAATTCATGATCGTATAATTGAATTTTTTCCATTTTTCTCAATAGTATGCTGGATGAAAGAAGCCAAATGAGAAGCAACAAAGCGAACTTTTCAAATCCCATGTTGCAATATATATATATATACACAAGAAAACCAACCATCCATATCCCAATTTCAATCCATCCATCAATCAATCAAATCACTGATTAGTTCTTTAACGGCAAAATCTCTGAGCTCTAGCAGACTACGGCCACTAGCTAACAGTAGGAAGTAAGGCATGCATGCAGTTGCTGCCCACTCAAGTTCAACACTGACTGATCAGATCATAATCATATGGGACAGCTCAAAATTAATACTTATAAATATAAATTTTAACAGATCCATGTTTTCTACACAGAAAGAAGTTACAAAACAAGATTCTGAAAGAAATGTTGGCTCAGTATCCCACTCAGAAGTCTGCATTACCAATTGTGGTGGACGCTCTCTCTCTCTAGCCCTAGCTAGCTGCTGCTTCTTCTTGGCATAATATTGAACCTTATGCACTGTACACACCAGACAATGAATATAGGCCTATATTTAAATAAGCTAAAAAGTCATAACAGCATCGTAAAAACGAAGAGGCACTGAAAAGAGACACCAATAGGCAATGCTTCCGTGTATAATGTGTTATTAGCATAATAGCATGTAATTGTTGAATAAACTCTCCTCCTTTCTCCCGTACTGGTTAATTTCTCATTCAAGGCTTTAAACGAACCCATTCGTATCGACCTTCCAAAGGTATGTCCTTCTCTATATCATAGTTGTACCTGAAACAAAGGCAAGTCACCAGAAATTTCTCGTTACTTCAAAGGGGGAGTAGAATATCTGCTTTCCTCTTTTACGAGGAGGAGCGGCACAGTACAAAGTAAAAAATGAACGTGTGGGGCGATGATTCCTTATCATGCGCCACACAAGGAAATTAACAGAATCCTCTGAGCCATGTACCAGTCAACTACTACCTACTTTTCAATGAATCGTCGTCGCTGTTCCTTTTCATACTTGGAGAAGAACTCGTCGATCTCCGCCACTAACGCTAGTGGCATTTCCCGAGCAGAAGATTTGCTATGAGAATCTTTCTGAGAATCATCCGGAGAGGGTTTTTTAGACTTCGTTGTAGATGAGGACTCCATAACATCTACTGAATCTCCACGATAAAGTTCGCTTGATGCGGTACTCGTTTCCCTGTTCATAGAATAGAAACAAAATCTTAAAATTTTCCCACGGGAATGAATAATCGACAAAAAATTATACTTTTAAAAAGCTGCATATTAATTGGTATGAAAAATTGACAGCGGAAAATAACAGTGGGATTCAGAGGTGCATACAGAGAAAAGAAACAGAAAAGGAACTGTTGCAGATCGCAGTTTTAGTTTTGAAATTCAAGAGAGTTTTAAAAGAAAAGTTTGAAACGTAAATAATAATAATAATATCCGAAGACTATAGATATTGAAGACGACGTGTTTATGGATATTCAAATTTGAAAACAAACCTGAATTCAGCAATAGTGAACGTGGAACTTTCGGTTTCGGAATCTTCTAGCTGTAAATCGACAATAAATGCCTGAGCAACTCATCCAAAGAATAAAATCTTCGAAAAAAAAAAAGAGAGGAAAAATCCGAAAGATATACAGGAATTAGTACAATATAACAAGTAAACAAACAAGCAGTAATTGATAGCCTAGCTAGTTTGAAATTCATCATCTCAACACCTTCAGATCTGTGGATCTCAAACCATTAATTACGACGTCTCTTGACTGCTCATCAACAATTGTGTTCACAAATGACGCTGCGGAATTCGCCGGAGAAGGTGCATCCACTAAATTCAAATTCGAAGCCGTCACATTTTCGAAAATCGATTCATTATTATCACTCCTTCGTCTCTTACTCGAAACCCCATCCATATCTCTCGTCTTCACTCCTCCTCCATTATTGCCGACCTCCATTACGGTTCTCATCTCTTCAACTGATCTCTTGGAGGTACTCAGACAGTCATCCATTCCCTTCCCGTCTCTCTCTATCCCTCGATTATCTCTCTATAAATATATGCATGAGATATAAAATATACATATATTATATAAGAATCTATACTTACAAAAAAGGTGTATTTATATGCGTGATTCTTTCAGAGAAAGCTATGCTATTTGAGATGCAGAAAGAGGAGCGTGCGCGCGCGGGGGGAGGGAGACGTACTGTAGGGGCAAAATGGGGAATAAAACGCGGATAGGATGTGATCCAACGGTGAAGAAAAGAAGAGGCCGTTTCGGAAGAGCAGAAACATGTGGTCCTGACTCCGTTAACGGTGACAGGCACATGGTGATGCCGTTAGAGAGAGATCTGGTGGGTCGTTTTGAGGAGGAGAGAGGAGACAGAGAAATGGGCAATGAAGAAAGGAAACTTACAAGAGAACGGAATGACCGATAGTAGGCAGTAGGTGTAACGGGGAATCAGAATTATGACCGCGTCGTAGGGTGGTTGAAGTAATTTTAAAAAGTTAAAAATGGGGGCAACAAATTGTTACTCTCCCTTTGATAACTTAAAAGAAAGAAAGAAAGAAAGAAAGAGAGAATGGAGAATGGAGAATGGAGACTCCTCTTTTGAATTTGTCTTTAGTTATCATGCAAACTTTGCTTCTATCTTTTCCAACAACAATTGAACTAATCGGCGTAAAAATTAACACGTACTGGTTGGACCTATTTTAAACTCCAAACTCATAAATTATATATATATATATATACGGATTTGCTAAGACGTGCTCTGAAGTGTGTCTTAATGCGCATTTCAATCGTTACCGTAACGAAATTCTTACTCTGCTTGATTGGCTGTAATAATACTGTAGCAACAATTCCGTTACAGGCGCACTCCGAAACTTACCTTAACGAAACCGTATATATAAAAATATTGCCGTCTGCGACTTAACATACAACAATCATGTGCTACCGGATGACGTAATTTTTTTAAAAAAATTATTATCCTACATAATGTTGTTTTGGGCTTATTTTTGAAAAAAAAAAATCAAATCGAAGTAGAGGAGAGTGGCGGTGAGGGCAGCAACACTTTGGACGTTAATGATAGATGAGATGTCATTATTGATTCTCATGGGAAGTGGTGAGTGTTTTAAAAAAAAAAACTTATAAAGAATCTCTAGATACGTGATTCACACTTAAACAAATATTGAGTTGAAATTGAAAAAAAAAAAAAGGTTTCAAGAGGACATAGAGGAAGTCGGAGAGTGTTTGACGGGACATCTGAGAATATTAGGGAAGGGGAGGAAAGGGCAAGTAATTAAGACAAACTTAAATGGAAATCAATTGCATGGTAGAGTTGATGGCCAAACAAAATCAATGGAATGTAATAGAGGTGGTGGCTAGGCAGGTGGAGCTTAAATTTTACTTTTAGTGGGGAGAACAAAGATTGAATAGGACATCTTCAATGGGAAATGACCAGCCACTCCCCTCCCTCTTTACAATTTTTGAATGATCCATTGAATTATTTGGGGTTTAATTCGAATAAATAAATTAAAAAATAGCACGTTCAAAATTAAATTCAAATGCCAATTTTAGGTAAGCATGAATGAACAGTTTATATATTTTCAATAAAATTTTTTAATATTCAATTTTGAAAGAATGAACAATTCCATGTAATATAACTTTAACCATAAAAATTTTAAAAATTAAGATTTTTTTCTTTGCAAAAAGGCTATGGTAGAAAAATTTAGCTACTTTGTTTGAGCATAAAATCTAAGAACTTAGAAGAGAAAGGTTGGGAAAAAGACAAAATTGGAAACTTAAAGAAAGGAAGTAGAAGTAACCTGGAATATCCAGATTGAAGAATCACTTACTTCTGCTTAACCATAATAATAATAACATTGTAATAATGGTAGCAATAATAATAATAATCACTCACTTACTTTTGGTTGAATTCCTCATGGTGACTGCACTTCCAAATAATGACACTCCATTCTTCGTAAAAAAAAAAAAAGTCCCTACCAAATTAACTGGGCGAGCAATCCATGACTTTTGAATCATAAGCTTACTTACCTTGCTCTAATTATAATTAAGAACTTATATCCGACTATGAATTTTCTATTATATATTTATGTATTATTTCATTTTATATCAGTAAAAATTAAATGCATGTTCTTAAAAAGATCCAAATATCCCTAGAATTTATAGTTTATTTTTTTAGAATTTAATAAATAAAATATATGATTTTTTTTAATATTTTATTAATATAATAAGAAAAAGTGATATATAAATATGTAATAAAGATATCCGAAATCCTTACATCCTCAGTTTATTTTGGTTTTTCTGTGAGGTGACTGAACTAGACGGATCCTAGTTTGGAAGGGTTGTTGTTGATCCCGAGGAGATACCTTACAATACCAACTATACTATGGCAAGAGAAGGTAAACTTAAGGGGGTTGGAGGAAATCTAAATGAGAATAACAACCCTATTCACTCTATGGTACTAATTTAAAAAGGTGGCGTTATTATTATAGCCCATTGTTCATAAATATTTCAGTTTTCCGGTGGCAATTTTGCCGTGTCTGATCGAATGGATGTGTCAAATTACGAGTATATCCTTGGCTATAGTTACTGTCCCATAGTTCAGACTGAACCTAGGGATCGGATTACTGTGGTCCTTTTTTCTTCTTTTGGGAAATTTTTTTTCCCATATTTTTCTCCAATGTTGTGATATTTGATTTTTTTTTTCTTTTCTTATTAGTAATATAATCGATATTTTCTGACCTTTGATAAAAATCATAAAATTAATGTAAATTCATCTGTTAAGATTACATTTATAAAGTTTCAACTCTTACCGCATGAGTGAGACACACTTAATTGTGATATCCCGCCCCATATAGGGAATATGTATAGGAATGTATGTATTGATAAAAATGAGTTTGAAATTACATTATTAAATTGGGATATCCATTTTGATATCATCAAATAGTATGATGTGGATATAGAGTCAACATGCAAGTGTAAAATAACTGACCCTTGCATTGACATTGATGAATATTTTGACTCATAATGGACAGTATTTTTACTGAGAAGTTGGATAAAGATATGTAAATTCAAATATATATAGTTTTGCTAAGGCGCCATCCAACTGTTATCAAAATTTTTGCTATAGTGTTCATGCAGTTCGGAGCAAAAATTCCGTTATGGTAACGGTTGGAACGCGCATTAAGACGGGCTCTGAAACCCACCTTAACAAATCCGTGTGTGTATATATATATATAATATAATATTAGTAGTCCTTTCGACGGAGGAGGATGAACTTCTTACAGAGATACACACACCCCAGCATAATTGCCAAAGTGAAAAGTGGCCCAAAGGAATAAAATAAAATAAAAATAAACAATAGGAATGATTCAGAAAGCAAGGATTGTTTTGAGACCTTTGGTGATGGCTTCATGTGTGAAGTTATGATAAAAGAGTGTGCTTGAATCTAGATTTATGGGAGAGAAGTACTACCATCCTAAAAGATGCATTGTACTCCAACCATATCTGT
>JAOXNR010000029.1:3430257-3440381 GCA_028571225.1 Parsonsia alboflavescens | reverse complement strand
ATTGCCTTTAGATGCCCCCCCCCCCCCTCCCTCCTCTCCCTGAGGGATTTCTGAAAATGCTAACATGTTTACAATAAATAGAAATATGATATTTAAAATTTCTTACTCCTTCTGTTTCAGGATAGTTCGATCATAAAGCCTCCAAAGACTACCCTGTTACTGAGAATGGTGGTTTTGATATTTTCGATGGTTTGTGGAGTCTACATATATTCTATTTGTCTTAGGCAAATTAGTGCGCGCACCAGTGGTCGTCTGTTGAGTGTCCAAGTGATGAAGCCATGTGAGCCCCCTAATATTGAACCTTCAGAGAAACCTTTTCTGCATTTTCCGAACCCAAAAACATTTAGCAGGTAAATCAGTTATCTCTGTATCCTTCGGTTGCTGTGAAACATCAGTTGAATTACATGCTATTTGATGCAAAATTAGGGTGGAGTGTGCATGCAACCCTGTGCGGTATTTTGCCATTTTGTCCACACAGAGATCAGGAAGTGGATGGTTTGAGACATTGTTGAACAGTCATATGAACATAACCTCAAATGGAGAAATTTTTTCTGTTAAAGTTCGAAGGGCTAATTCATCAGCTATTACTGAGACATTGGACAAAATATATAATTTAGACTGGTTTAATAGTGCTTCGAAGAATGAGTGCACAGCTGCTGTTGGACTGAAATGGATGCTTAATCAGGTTGGTGCTGCTTGAAACCTTTAAGGTTTTCCTGCTTATTTACGAAGATTATGCCCTAGAGATTTACATTATATTATTGATATTGAATTCACTAGGCGTTCTGTTATCTAGATTTCCTCAAATGATTTAACACTTATGGTTGGGAAAGTTGCATAATTTCCCATATAGATTACTTGCTGAGCAAAATGTTTAATATTAACGTGCTCAATGTTGAAGATAATTCTCTGGTCTATTGTGTATCTGTGGCCATAAATCCTTACTGGCTATAGTTGTTGTTACACTCATGAAATTTGAGTCAGATGGACTTTTATCAAGGTTAAACAATTGCGAAAATGCCTAGTTCTTGTCTGGTGTCTTCTAGATATTGACTGCATTTGCAAGCCAAAATAACTACGTTGAACAGTGGGCTTCAATGATTTTGAACTACAAAAGGAAAGAGAAGAACTTGACTTTATTTTTTTCCCTTTGTTAGTAGATTTATCTTTTCCTGAATAAATAGTGATTATTATTTGGGCGTTCTTGTATGTCATAAAACTTTTCAGAGGGCAGATTTTAGAAATATAATTGCTTTAAGTCTTGCATAAATCGAAATTTCAGTTGCATAAGTAGACAATTTCATTGCTAGTCATCTTTCATTCTGTGTGACCATGACACATGGCCAATTAAATTAGTTGGAGTTAAAATGTCTATTGAAGTAGTGCTCGGTATTGGTTATGTGTGTATATATATTTGCCCTAACACAAGTTACTGAAAATGCAGCTCAAATATCTTCTTTCTCCTTCACAAAATGTCTGAAGGAATGAAGCAGGCTAATTTCTGCATTTATGATTATTATGCATACCTATTGTTTTACATCTGTCATGTATCTTTATGTTTTGAATTTTGAACGCCACTGGCTATTCTGGTTTCCTTTTTATGCATATCTGTTAAATTTGCGAAGAGTTCATGAGAGGTGTCAAAGAAGCTTTTAATTGAATTCCAAATTAGAGGTTGTAGGTCTTGAGACAAAAGTTTAAGAAATTTTATTTCACACACCCCTTGCATGTGAATAAAACTGGTCGTGAGAGAAAGTTGGCAGACAAAATGAGAATTTAAATTTTAGGGAAAGCAAATGAAGGACTACTGAAAATGTTGAGTCTGAATGCTTTTGAATTGCCTTTTATTTTGACCAGAATTAACTTATAGTAAGATTATGAATGTGATGGCAATCGATAAGTGAACCTGTTATCTTACTCGAATATGTGGAGGCTCCATAAAATGGTAAGATAGAGGGGAAAAAAGTCCTTTTTTAAATTTTTTTAATGTGAAAACAGATACAAATCCCAATAATACATTGTGAGATGCCCCTCTTAAGTGTTGTGGGTTTTTGGATTAATCATGTCCTTTTGGGCTTGTTGCAGGGATTATTACAGTATCATGAAGAAATAGTCGAATACTTCAAAAACAGAGGAGTTTCAACAATTTTTCTTTTCAGAAGAAATCTTTTGCGTAGGATGATCTCAATACTCGCAAATTCTTATGATCGAAATGCTAAGCTATTAAATGGAACACACAAATCTCACGTGCATTCTCCCCAGGAGGTCCCATCATTCTCCGCCGACTTATTCAACTTTTCCAATACCCCTCAGTTTTACTCTTCTATAAAAATATAATTTTGGACCAATGTATCATTTTTTGCAGGCTGAGATACTTGCAACATACAAGCCGGCAATCAACACAACACTTCTCATCCCCAACCTGAGGCAAGCAGAAGACATGGCTGCTAAGGCTTTAGAGTACTTCAATGGCACTCGGCATATGGTCCTCTACTATGAGGACATAATAAAGAACCAAACTGTAAGACATTTACTTTTGACATTCAATGGGATAACAGAACACTTGTATTTTCATTTTCTTTATTCTGTGACACTGAATCCACTTATGTCATTCCTTTCTCAGAAACTGACCAATGTTCAAGAATTTCTGAGGGTTCCGCTAATGGAATTGCAAAGTCGACAAGTTAAGATACATAAAGGGTCTTTGTCTTCTCAGGTTGATAACTGGAGTGATGTTGAGAAAACACTGAAGGGTACACCTTATGAGAGCTTCCTAGATGCAGATTACCAGATGTAGATAATGCCTTGTGTAAATAAATACGGTATGCCATTTCGGTTTTTGGTTTTAGGTTATTCATTCATTATTTTATGGTTAGCAGAAGCTAACGGGGGAGGCCACCTCCCTGCTGAAATTTTGGCTATCAGATTCCAGTTTTACACACTGTACACCCAGGACCTAGAAACATAAAATTGCCTCTTTATAATGGAATGATATTGAAGCTTTACCTTCCCATAGCCCATTGGCCTACTGTACTTACACTCTCACTCTCCCTCAGTTTCAAAAATGACTGTCACTTAAGGTTCTTTTAGAGAAATTAATATTTTACTTTTTATGGACAATATTGCTTTTCATTATTATACCCTACCTCTTTGCTCTCCCCAATAAGATTGATTATTGGAAACAGACAAATAATTGATTGGTTTTGGAAGAAGTGGGAAAAAAGAATTTGCTAAGAAAGGTGAAATAAAAAATTTTAAAAAAAACCTTTTTGGTATTGAGACTATAAGTGACCCTTAATTTGAAAAAATAAAGCCTTTTTAAGTAAGGCGTATTTCATTAAGCAAATTCTGCCAAAAGTGTAAACGAATTGAGTGGCGTGAAAAGAAACTTTGTCAGGAGCTCCAACTTGATGGTACATTATTTTATTTTTTAAATATATTTTATTATTAAAATATGTGATTATTATACATTATTTAAATGAAATTCTGTATAATATATGACAGTCAAGTTTGATTTTTAACCTGACTCGACAACTTGATTGCATTCCCGAACAAAAGGATTAATAATATGGCAATTGGTGCATTTGGATAGGCATTTTTTAGTTTTTAAATGGTGAAATTTTTTTGAACTTTCGTCTAATAAATTCACATTTTAAATTCTCAAAGTTCGAAAATTTGGGCTCAAAAATAGAACAAAACAGAAAAGAGGAAGTCGAAGCTCTTTTCTGATTCACCTTCACCACCTCTCATTATACCATTTCTGATTCTGAAGAACAGTTCGATGCTCCTCCTCCTTTTTAAAAGAGTCCATCCTCATCCTCATGAATCTCATCAAAACTCAAACAAAATCACTGCACTTTTCTATCTTTTGAATGACCCATCTTTCTCAGATATTAGAATTTGTATATGGGATGACTTTGTCATGCAAGTTAAATGTCGGGATAGGACTTTCCTGCTACAGATTACAAAACAAGGATTTTACTTCTCAGATTTCGGAATAAAAAAAAAAAAACCAAACCTTCCACTCTCTCAACTTTCCTGATCTGTTTTCTTCTCATGTATCTGTAGATTTATTTATTTTATTTAAATCACAATGTTTTTGGGGAAAAAAAAAAAATTCATGAAAACCCACACCGCCATACAGATCTGAAAAGGAAAAGAAAAGTTTAGTATCATGGCAGTGGAGGTGGCTGTCGATTTGAAAAAATTCAACAAAACTTGGATCAACATACAGATTTTAAAAAAAGATGAAGAAAAAAGAAAAAGTTTAAGTACGATTTTGACGGTGACGGTGGAGGTAGCAACGGTCATAGACAAGGCCTTCATCCATGGTGGTGTCGATAAGAGCCAGATCCTTCTTTTCTTCTCATTATGATCACAGATGGTTTTCTTAGGTTAGCTTAAATGTGAGGAGGGTGTTTAGGTAAATTTCACTTTAAAATCTAAGAAATATAAAACTCATCCAAATGGGTTTTCATTTCTCCAAAAGTTAATTTTAAATTTTTAAAAATTAACAAATTAACAAATGTGTGGAAATATTACGAAAATATTAACAAATTTGTGTAAAAGTTATGCTCTACTTTAGGAATTAAGGTTTTGCTTGTTTGGGCTTCAAAGCACTTATTTTTTGAAAAAAAAATATACTTAATTGAAAAAAATATATTGTCTGTTTAGGATTATACAAAAAAGTATAAATTGAAAAATAAGTCAAAATATTACTTATATTTTAAGGTACAAAAAATGGGCTATAGATTTGAGGTGAGGAAAAAAGAGTTTTTCTTCTGAAAAAGGTCAAATGATGAGAGGAGATTGAACTCGATCTCCCTATTCAGGAGGATCGATTGGTCACTCGCTGTCAATTATGTTGTCGATAAGTAGCTATTGTCAGTGGTCATGAGGGTAAGAATGGTTCCCTCTTCTTGCTTTAATTTTATTTTATTTTATTTAACTCGAATACAGTATTATGATGAAAAAGCTTCACCCTTCACTGACCAATTTTGCAATCCTGTTGATTTGGCCTACGATTGTATTATTCTTCCCAAAGGAACCTTTTGGATCAATGATAAAAATATATGAGATTTTTATCTTTTTTTTTTTTGTGAAAAAAAAAAATCATAAAAGATCTAAAAAGTTACATTTAAAAAATATATGGATCATGTAAAAAAGGATTTGGAACCTAGAAAGTTAAAAGAAGGAAAGGTTAAGTACCCCTATGAACAAAATAAAAAGGGTAAAGGATGAAAAAAAGTTTTTTCTCATTCAAATAATTAAGCTTCTTTAAAATAAATTGACTTTGATATCTTAGATGATCTTTAGAGTTTATTTTATTTATGCCATAGCCCGGATGAGTGTCAACCAAAATGACATACGAAAAAAAAAAATACTCTATTCATTACTAAATATAAATTCCTTATTTTATAAAAAATTAAGAAAATTTTTTTCTCTTAAAATATACTCTAATCATCATTTTAAGAATATATCATTAGAGGGAAAATATAAAAAAAATACCTTTAAAAAGTAATTAATTAACAACAATAATAAAAAATGTTAGTTAAAATGACTTATATGTGACAGAGGGAGTAAGAATTATTGATATACATATTGTTTTGTTTATTTAAGTATGTCAGTGTAATTATTAAACACCATTAAATAGCATTTTGATTATGATTTGTTACTGATATTTAAAAGTTAATGTATAAATTATATTATATGTTAATTTCGTTCTTTTTGTTTTATTTTCAAAATGTTGTTTAATATGATTTAATAACTATATCATTACCAATTCAAATAATTAATTTTTTTTATTCTTATAAATTAAATTACTTTTCCAATGATCCCTATATTATGAAAAAAAAAAAGATAAAACATGAAGAAATTTTTTAATAACCTATTAATATTTAATTTATTTTTATTCAAAATACAATTAAAATTTATTCAATTTTTTAAAACTCAAAGTGTTGTCATCATTTTATTTGATAAACATGTTAAATTATTATTATTTTTTAAAAAACTCGTATTCAATATGCAAAATTATAGATGTTTTAAAACATAATTAATGATCTGTTTAATACAATTGATACGAGTATTTTAAAATTAATCAAGTATTTAATATTTTAAAATATTTGATAATTAATATATATATTTTTTATGAATGTAAAAAAAAAAGCTTGTCTAAACATTTACATTGATCTTCTTTTTAGAGGTGACGTTTGTACATAACTGTGCTATGGCAGTTCGTTATTTATGCACATGTAGTATATAACGTACTCCCTCGTTTATTAAATATAAGTTATTTTAATTAACTTTTTTAATTATTAATTTTAATCCATTGTAGTTAGTTAATTAGTTTTGTATAGTAGTTTTTTCTATATCATCCTTTTAATGATATACTTATGGAACTTGTGTTTAAATTTTTGAAAAAGTAATTAGAGGATATTTTAGAGAAAAAAATTTATCTTAATTTTTTGTAAAATGATATTTGATGACTTATATTTAGTGACGGTAGAAATATGTATTATTATTAACATATCGTCTATTACATGGGACAATATTTTATCAAACTCTCAAAAATTAAAAATTAAGAGAGAAAATAATTAGGCATTGATAAAAATTTTCAATAAAATAAAATTAATAAATATTCCTATATTCATACCGTACAAATTCTCCATAAAGAGGATAATAATAACAGACGACAACCGGTACAAAGCCATCCTCTGCCAATTCCTCACAGCGCAAAACAGCGGTTGACCAGCCAGGCAAATGCCTCTACCAACTATTTCCATATCCGGACAAGCAAAAACCTTCATTAAAACATGTCCAATTTCTCTATGTCCTTATTTTGAATTTTTGACGAAGAGCCATCGGTCCGGTCTGGTCCGGTCCAACCAGCAGCCACTCTCCCACTAACCAGATCAGAAGAACTGTTGCTCCAGGGGCATAGGCGAGTTGGTAAGATTGACGTGACATTTGGTTAACTCCAACGACAGGTGGGGGTTCGAAACCCTAAATGTTGGCTCTGCCAACGGCCATTGTCCCCCGTTGAGTCCTCTCCGTCAGTCCTCTGCCCTCTCGTGCATATCCCTCGATTTACCCCCATTGGCACAAGGGACCTCTGTGCTTGTGGATAGGGTTTCGCCCGCAAGGGACTTCCCCCGGAAATCAAAGATCAGAAGAACTGTTCTACTGCACATTTACGTTTACTATAATTACTGTTTTACCGTTACTCATTTTTATAATAAAATCACCCAAATTATTAGAACAGAAATTCCTTATTATTAGTTTGTTGATAAAAATTTTAATTTAAAAAATATTTCTGTCTAAAATTAAAGAATTTTTAACTTCAAATATTTAAATATTAAAAATATGAAAAACTGTTAATTTCTTAAATTAAATATGAGATGTAAACTCTCTTTAATTTAAAACTATATTTCATTTGAATAAGATAGTAATCTAATTTCGAATATTGCAAATTTAAAATTGAAAGATTCAATCTTACCATTCTGAATGGAGGAACTATGAAGCAGTCATTTGTTTTTTTAAAAAAAAATTCAAATTTTTAGTCCAAGTTGTTAGCCATCATTCAACTCGAATTAAAAATTCTTAAATGTAACTATGTTTTATAATAAAATGCATTTTTCTCTCTTTCCCATCAACAAATATATTACTCTTTTTCTTTACTAAAAAAAAAAGAAAGAGAAGTTTAATAAAGGGTAAAATTAAAAAAGTATTTTAAATATCTATTAATTAATAATTATAAAAACAACTTATATCATAATACAAATTTCAAATTTCAATCAATCTAAACATAAATTAACCAGCAAAAGTTAAAACATTAATTAGGCAAACCTGATAAGGTACACATTGCTGCAAGGAAATGAAATCCTATTCATAAAGGAAAATTCTATTATGGACAGGATTTATTCACATATTTTAATTATAAAGTACAATATTTTGTACTTTAGTTTTTTAAAAAATTATTCTTTAACCGCAAGGAAATGAAATCCTATTAATAAAGGAAAATTCTATTATAAACAGGATTTATTCACATATTTTAATAATAAAGTATAATATTTTTAAAAAAATTATTCTTTAACTTGATGGAAACCACAAAATTCACGTATAAAATATAAACCTGATCTATATATCAGAATTTTCCATTCATAAAATTCCAATCCTTCATTCCTTGCATTACCGACTCAGCGGTTCGTGATGAGCGAAGGCCCATTCTCCATCCGTGTCTCGTGTAGATAGATTCATCGGATCAACGTCAAACACCCCAGATCTAAATAAATTGACTTCAAAGGTAAGATCACAGCAGGGCCCCACTTGCATCAACCCCCCGCGTATACATTCTCCCCACACCCCCCAATCTAACGGTCCAGAATTCACGTCGTTAAAAACAATGCCCTGTAGTCCGCCCTAGATCCATCGACACCCTGTCTCTTTTTAGTCTCTCGGAAGCCGTCTCTGTATTCTTCTGTTTCTCCCTCTCCTTCTCTGTCGCGAAGACCCTAACATCTTACCTGGTTTTCTTCTCAGACCGGGTTGCCCCTCGCTCTTTCTCTCTCTCAAAGATAAAAGGGAGCTAATTTAATTCAAATTCTTTGATTTTAGGGGGAGAAGGAGAGGGGTGATTTGGGGTTGAGAGTGGAAACAAGAATGAACGGTGGCGGAGATTTGAGTCAACAACAGCAGCAACAACAACACCAACACCAACAACACCAACAACACCAACACCAGCACCAACACCAACACCAGCAACAGTGGGCTGCGATGCAGCAGTATCAGCAACAATGGATGGCCATGCACATGCAGTATCCGGCTATGGTGATGCAGCAGCAGATGATGTACGGCCAACAATACGTGCCGACATACTATCATCAACAGCAGATGTACCAACAACAGCAGCAACCTCAGCAGCAGCAACAAAAGCAGCAGGCTCAGATTCAGGCTGTCGGCGATGAGAATCGCACGATCTGGATTGGCGATCTTCAGCAGTGGATGGATGAAGCTTATCTTCAATCTTGCTTTTCTCCCGGCGGCGAGGTCAGGGTTTTTCCACCTCTTCTTTTTCTAGCTCTGTACTTTTTTGGCATCTGTATGTTTCTTTTGTTCTGGATATGAAGTTGATGGCTTTAAAATTTTTATTTTTCCAGTAATTTCAATTTCTCATTAACTACGTCCCATGAATGTTCTGACTTTATTAGGCCCATGTAGTTCTGGTATTTAACTATTGAATAAATAGTTGGAACCAGGGTATCTATTTGCTCATTTTATTGTATAGTAGTACAATTTTTCTGGTTTCTTAATTGCTGGATACACATATTTCACAGAATTAAATGGAAGAAAATCAGATCCCACTCAGATGAAAATAAAACAGAGGAAGTTAATCCTTGTAAGCACATTCATGTACAGAGTACAGACCTAATGCACGAAAATATCTTGTTCATTTATTTTTCCATTGATTGGGGATTTTTTGCAGCCAACATTAGTAGACCCTGCAATCTTGAGTGCTGTTGTACCCCAACAGATGCCTTCTTACAGAGATGATTGAATAGGAAAAAAGTTTGAGTTGACTTTGTTACTTTACTTCCCTAAAGAGGATTTGTTTCATGTCTTAAATATGAGAGCAGATATCTATAGATAGCAATGGCTTATTCAAACACATTTTGAGTCACAAATATTCCCTCCTTTGAAAAAAAAGAAAAGAAAAGAAAGGATTGTTAAATTATGAAGTTGTTTAAAGAACTTAGAATATCCAATATATCCCTATTTAGTTACTAAAAACAAAATATCATCCTTGACATTGATTACCTATCTTTTTTCTCTTCCTTTTATCACCTTGATTAATGAGATGATACATTGGTTACCAAATGGAGTTGTATCACTTTCAAAGTTATGTTCTTAAATATAAGTCATTTAATGCTTGTCTATACTTAATTAAACAATGTTATCAATTTTATCCCTTTTTACATAAAAAGGTAAATGTCTTAAATGAATGGAGAATTAAGTCAAATGCACCTTGGTTCTTGGGTATCAGGTCTGGAGAGTGGGTGTGTGTGTGTGGGGGGGGGGGGGGGGGGTTTAAAAAAAAATTAACATAAATTGGGATTGATAACAAATTA
>JAOXNR010000029.1:3370033-3430157 GCA_028571225.1 Parsonsia alboflavescens | reverse complement strand
GGGTTTGGTGTATTTGATGTTTTCCCTAATATCTTTTTTTCAGCAGCTCTTTATTCTTTGGTGTTTGTTCTCTATCTTTACTGTGCTTACTTGCTTTAAGCATGGCCCTGGCATGATAGTTTTTATTTTTATTTTTATATTTCCATCCACTACAGTTGCCAATCTTATCTAAATTATGAGATATTATGTTATCCCTCTATTAGCTAATTTTAATTACATGTCTGGGAATTGTGAAGTGAGTTTTACATGTACTGGTTTTATAGGTGTATCTCTTTTTTTGAAGTGTTCTTTACTGCTTATTTATTGTTTGCATTGGATTTTACAAGTTTCATATGTTAGTGTTCTGTGTTGTCCCATGTTGATGCATGAAATCATGTGTTGTTTGTTCTGATGACTGTATCCAGTTATTCTATGTTGTATGATATTGCTCTTTACACGTTTCTGATGCATTATAATTGACCTTAATCTTGCAAACAATATAGGTGGTTTCTGTCAAGGTTATTCGCAATAAGCAGACTGGTCAGTCAGAGCGGTATGGTTTTGTAGAATTTGGTTCACATGCGGCAGCTGATAAAGTATTACAGAGCTTCACTGGCTCAATAATGCCTAACACAGAACAACCATTCCGACTAAATTGGGCTGCCTTTAGCTTGGGTAATAAGCGACCAGATGCTGGTGGTTCTGATCTATCAATATTTGTGGGAGATTTGGCTATTGATGTTACTGATACACTATTGCACGAAACATTTGCCAGTAGATATCCTTCAGTCAAAGGTGCAAAAGTAGTGGTTGATTCAAATACTGGCCGCTCAAAGGGTTATGGATTTGTTAGGTTTGCTGATGAGACTGAGAGATCTAGGGCTATGACAGAAATGAACGGTGCATATTGCTCTAGTAGGCCAATGCGGATTGGCGTTGCTACTCCCAAGAAACCTTCTGCACAACAACAATATTCTTCTCAAGGTGTTAATGGTTATACTTCTTGTCCTGTACTCGATGTAGTTTCTTTTGTTATATTTGTGATTTATCTGTGGAACTTGCATCTGTTGTTTCAATTATATATCTGGACACGGACATCATTGTGAGTGTCATTAACACAATGTTTGTGATGAGAGTTATGTGTTCGTAGATGTCAGATAAAGTTTATTAATGATCAAGTAGAATTCCTCACTGATTAGTTCTTACAATTTGTTACTTATAGGCACTATCATAGTCCGTCCTGTATATGTTTATTATATTTTTACTGAAGACTTTCATCTTCATTTTAATCCAATCCTTCCGTAACTTGTATAACATCATACATCTTCATTTTCCTGCTGATACTTTCTGTAAAGAAACTGTTGATTACTCCCTCGTTTAAGGAGGTTTTTGTTTCAAAATGGTTGTTGTTTACACATTTTAAGACAAAAGGTATAAATGAATTACCTCTTCTACCCTTCTTATTAATTTTTTCTTTTCACTTATTTCAAAAATAATTTATTGTTTTACTATTTTCAATAACTAATCAGCCAATAAGAGAAATGAGAGAGGAGAAAAGTACAATGTAATAATGAAGGGCAATATTGTCCATAGAGGAAAAGTAGTTGATTACCTTAATTTCTCCAAAACAACCTTAAATGACAATCATTTTGAAACCGAGGGAGTATGATAGTTGCTTGAAATCAGTGTCCATCTGTATTGTTGTAATCATAGTTCCTCATTAATGTTTTTATTATACTTATGTAAATAAAAAAGGAGCATAATGATGTCCTAAAAGGTCATGAGATTCATCCCTTTTTTTCTCTTTTTGTGGTTTGAATTACTTTTCCTCCTGATTATAGTATTAGTTTATTTTAGTTATCTTGAGCTGGCTAATTGAGACCTATGGAGTGGGGAAGGTGCTGCTACTTTCTAAATGGTGAAGGCTATTATATGCCATAAATAAGATGCTATATGAGTTTTATTCTCTCTTGTCCCCAATTCAGCATTTTGACCCTACCTCTTGTTTTTTTCAGCTGTAATATTAGCCGGAGGATATCCAACAAATGGTGCTGTAAACCAAGGTTCACAGTCTGATGGTGATTCATCTAACACAACAGTGAGCTCAACATCCCATCTCAGACAGATTATCAGAACCTTCAGTAATCTCTAATCCTCTTGTTACATCTTTTCAGATTTTTGTTGGAGGACTTGACTCTGACGTTACTGATGAAGAATTGAGCAAGTCCTTTACCGAGTTTGGTGAGGTTGTTTCTGTGAAAATACCTACTGGAAAAGGATGTGGTTTTGTACAGTTCTCTAATAGGTTTTTTTCCTACTTTCCTTCTGCACATACTGATTTACTTAATTTTCGAGTGTTGAGAAAATCAACTTCGCTTTCATTGAGAGTTTAACCACTAAAATTGCCATTTTTGTGGAACTTTTTGGTTTTGTTGCCTGCTCTGAATTCAAGATTGTTGATACATTCCCTATCTCATTAATTTGTATGTTTCAGGAGTAGTGCAGAAGAGGCCATACAGAGACTAAATGGAACTGTTATTGGCAAACAGACTGTACGTCTTTCTTGGGGTCGAAGTCCTGTGAACAAACAGGTAATTCCATCAATTACCCTCAACTTTTATTATGAAAATACTTGGAAAAGAGTGTATTTCCATTTTCCAGTTGCGAATGCGATGGAAGTTACAAAGACTGCCGATATTGTCATCTTGCTTGAGTCAGGATCTATGCATTGGCAAACCAACTTATATGTGTATTTTGTGCTTCTCTTCTACTGCTCGCATTTCAAAATATAGGTCATCAGCTGCCTTTTTCTTAGTCCCAAAATTTAAATCATCTTGCAGGTGCCAGTGCATAATAGTAATAATTTTTTCCCACTTAACCTTTATTTAATAGTTTATTATTTCATTTTCTTTATGGTTTGGCAGTTTAGAATGGACCAGTGGAACGGTGGTGGTTACGGAAGGCAGGCGGGCTATAATGGATATGGGTACAGTGTGCCACCACAATATCAGGACAGGGGTATGTATGCTGCCGCCGTGGCGAATGGGGCATCTTCCAATGGTCATGCAAGCCATCAGCAGCCAGTGAACTGATCTTTTAAGTGTACTGCAAGGTCTGAGTTATAAAAGACATTGACAACCTAGGGGGACTCCATTCTTGACCCGAAAATTTTAGTCTGTAGTTTGTTTGAATTTTGTAGCCGATTGAAATTTTATTTTTTTTCTTATTTTTTTGTGACTTCCGGGATTTTTGACCTTCAAAATATTATTGAGGTGTCTTAGGAGTTTGCCATATTATGATTTATTAGTCGGTTGAACTGGCTTTTTTATACTTTTACAATGGTTTAAATTATAAGTACTCCTATAAGCAACAAAATCGGCAGCTCATGTTGTTCAGTTAGACAACTGTGGAATGTTTATGTGATGGAGTTTGAAAATGATCTTAGGGTCATTCTAAACCGTGATGATTCTTGTAATCATAATCGGGCTCAATTCAGTATTTGGTGAGAGTAAAATTGAATGAGATTTAAAATTCCATGTTTAATCCGTGTGTGATTGGATAATAAGTCACCTTTCAAGTAAAGTTATCTTGTTAGAATGAATTTTAATTATTTGAAAGTAGATATTTAGCATAATTGTGTAATTATATCCTGCCAATTGTTTCTAGAATTGTGAAGTTTTTATATTCACGTCTTTGATGTATGAGCTATTAGGTTGTTACGAGTTTTTTGGAGGTGTGAGGAGTAATTTAAATCTTATCATATGTATGAAATATCGTAGATATTTAATCGTAATATGAAATATTAATGAAAAAAGTCGAAGCTCACTGGTTTGTATATACAAATATTGTAGATATTTAGTCATGACATGAAATGTTAATAAAAAAAATTGAAGCTTACTGGTTCGTAGTTTGGGATTTCGTGAGATCTTTTTTAGATTGTTGAAGACCAGTGATTTAGGAAGACAGTGGGTAGGAGGTCATTGTTCACTTTTTCCTTAATATTAATTCGAATCTTAAGTATTCGAGTCAGTATTTAGGTCCATTTGAGTTGTTGGGTAGGAGGTCATTGCTCACTTTTTCCTTAATATTAATTCGAATCTTAAGTATTCGAGTCAATATTTAGGTCCATTTGAGTTGTTCGGATCGCGCCTTGTTCTGACCATCTGTATGTATGGTAAATTTGCCCAAGCTTGGACAAATGCATTAAAAGTAATTCCTTGGGAGTGCCAGATGAAGGTGGAATTTTGCGCAGACTTGGTAAAATTGTTCTGCGTCTTACAATTGATAATGAGCCTTCTAAATCCTTTCGTTGTTTGTCCTTTAAGGTGCTTTATTTATCTTACCATGTAAATAGTTTTATACTTATGATGTTTTTTTTTTTTCTATATTTTAATTTTTAATTAATATTGATTATATTTAATATTAATAATGAAATGAAATAAAAAAATTACACTCCTTCGGTTGGAAATTTAATGTATTATTTTTTTTCAATTGGACAAAATTTTACAAAAAAAATAAATATTTTAATTTAAAAATAAAATAAATTAATTTTTTTTAAAATACATATAAATTAAAATGAAATATTTAATTTTGATCCGATGACGTGCAAAATGTTTGCAACCGCGGCTTGTCTGAAGAAGTTTTGCTACTGACTTCATTTCCAAATTGAGGAGTTACTATATGCGGAATATTTGGAGTTGGCTTGGGAACACTAGAGGGCCATCATATTCTTCTGCATGTAATTCTGGACATATGTCATTGGACCACTCGCTGTGAAGAGTTCCAACATTGATTGACCCAGATTCAGTCGTTTGCGGTTGCACTTACTTCCATCTTTAACGGTACCACCTCCTTTCTCACCGTTCAATGTTACCCTCACTTTTGTCACACCATTTTCGTAAGTGGTCTCTTAAATCTGATTTAATTTTAAAATTTTTTTACTAGTATTAGTACTATTCCCTCCGTTCCCTTTTTTTAAAATCGCTTAAGATTTTGAATATGGAATAAGAGAATGATTGTTTTAGTAATTAATATTTTTTTATATGAGCATTTTTTTTAGATTAAAAATGCTCATTGGAAAGTATAAAGTGACTTCTATTTTAAAATAAAATTGATTAGTTAAAACGACTTGTAAAAGAAAAAAGTGGGAGTACTTTTTTTCTTCAATAATGTATTTTTTATTCCTTCATTTTTTTTTTTCCGCTTTTCCTGTAAATAACTGTAATTTCTAAAGATTTCTTGATATTCCACATCTTCTCTTACCATTTTCTTTTCTTCTCTTTTTTTTGTTGATTCAAAGGGAAATAAAAAATCTTAATATAAAAATGCGACGAGGATAAATAGAGAACCACGATTGATCAATTAGGGATGGCAATATAGGAAGGGGTCAATTAAAAAAAAAAAAAAGATATATATATATATAATTTAAATTCAGAAACTCAAACTAAAATCAATCTAATACAAAGTCTTATGGTAAAACAACAAGAGAAATTCAAAGGTAGACCATCTTAATTCTTTGTGAGATTAAGATCAATCCAAGCTATTTACATGCCAAGCCTACAAAAAATCACCGGTCCAAAAATGATTCAAAAAGCTTTTCCCATGTGTCATGTGTGTCCCTTTGCAATCTCACAAAGCAAGCAAAAACGGTTCACCACATATTCCACAAGATCCATCAAAATCCTACATAACAAGAATATAAAAGACTATAATTCTTAAGCCCATCCCATCTTACCAAAGAATAAGAGGGTAACGAAGATGAAGTTTATGGCACCAAACTCACCTCCACGCAGTATTAGTTTGGAGTTTAATTAATTGTCATCTCCACTAAACTCCGAAGGTCGGGTTGGAAGTCAGGTTGCAACATGACAGGGTCTGTCAACCATCTCCACTAACATTAAAAATAAATTTTTTAATTTGATAATAAATATTTAAACTTATTTTTATCAATATATGTATATTCATACATATTCCGATACAGACTTCGGAGTACAAAAAGAAGAAACAAGAAAGTTTCGTCTCTTTTCTTGCTTCCGGTGGGACAGGCGGCGACAAAAACTGGAGTAATCTTTATCTTACGTCTCTTTTCAATAATTGCATTGAATTGCACATCATTTGCCTCTCAGTAGTAGCAGTAGTAGTACCTTTTTGGAGCCTGACCGGTGAGCCCTTGGGAGCCAGATTCGATATCAGGGGAAGAACTTGGGAAATGGGATTAGCCCAATGCATGGCCACAAGTCCTGCCGGCCGGCCTCTGAAAATCTTGCAACGGAATACCCATAGATGGCCTTTCAGAATTCTTTTGGTCCAAGTTGCATTATTGCATGATCAGGTGGTTAATAAGTTATTGTTGGTCAACCATTTACCCAATCAAGAAACTAAAATAAAAATCCAAAAGGATGAGAAATTCTGACAAATATAGTATAAGTTGGAAAAGTAGCCTTAGGCAGGAGAAAGGGCTGCTTTTATGTTTTATTCTCTATTGATTTTATTAAATAAGTGCATTAAATTTAATAATATGACATTTATTTAGTTAAAATATAATAATTCAATATAAGAAATATTTGAAAAAGTAATATATATTTATTATTAAATCTTATAATGCTTCATTCTTAAATAAGTGTTGGTTTTTTTCTTTTATTTTTAAATTTATTCTATAATATCTATCGTTCCAATGCATATAAGACTTATTAATTGTGTGTTTTTTTTTTTGTTTTTTTTTATAGTTACAATGCCCTTCCACCTGCTTAAATTTTTAGAATTAATGAAAATTTATCCTGATATAAAATAGAGGAAATTTCTCAACTAATTTTGCAAATTAAAATTTATTGTAAAAAATTGCACTTAATATAATACATTCACCACCTTTCAACTCAATTATCAAAAATATCTATGAATCTTTCTAATAAAACAAGGCAGATAGTGCCAAAATGATTAAAGAAAAATATTAATCAACTCGAACACCTGCAAATATATTATATTTATCTAATAATAATAATAATATGTATACACAACTGCGGAGTTTTGCGAGAAGAAGCCAATGGAAGCACAGACACAGAGCAAGAGGTATCCAAATTTGAAGTGAGGCTTCCCTCTTAATTCCATTTTCTCCCATGGAGAAGAAACATGACTACTTCTTCTCTGCTACAATCTTCACTTTCTTCTTCATTCTTTTCCTCCTCTTTATTCCGAGCCTTGGCCGTGGCTTTGGGACGGATCAAGCCGCTTCACTAACCGGCTTCCGCAGAGCCAAAATGCGAGCCGGAAGTACTTCTCCCTCAGCGACGATGGAATTTTCGACCATGAAGATGAGCTTGGATGAGGAAATAATGTCATTTCTTGATATGGGAAAAATGGAAGATGATCTGATTAAAGATGGGCTCCCTGGACAGCCATCGCCGGTTTCGTTCAAGCAATATGCTGGATATATTGATGTTGATACAATGAATGGCCGAAGCCTTTTCTATTATTTTGCTGAGGCTGCCCAGGATCCTTCTACAAAGCCACTAATTCTCTGGTTAAATGGAGGTGAGAATTGGGAACTCTTGTTTGAAACATTTTGGATGTGAAAAATTAAATAATTCTGGTCCAAATTTCATTTTCTTCGCTGTTTTTACTTTAGTCATGTATATACTTGTTTTTCACTTTTTTGTTCTTCTAATTTAAATACTGGGAAAAAGGACTAAGATTACTTGCAGGGCCTGGTTGTTCATCCCTAGGATATGGGGCCATGCTGGAGCTCGGACCTTTTGGTGTTAATCCTGATGGTAAAACTCTCTATGGCAGAAAGTTTGCATGGAACAGAGGTAAAAGAATTATCCTTTCATTCCATGATACCCAGTCTCACATCACATCCAAAATATGGATGAATTTTAATACGTTACCTTAGAATGTTTATTTTTCGCGTAAGGGCATTTACTAAGAAGTTGGCCTACTAGGCGGGGACTTGTTAGTTTAGACACTAGTTTTTTCAGTCTTTCTGCATGCTGATCTTAGTGGGTTGTAGCTATTGGCGGAGTACTACATATGACTTATAAATAGGAACGAATAAAAGTAAAATCAATTGTAATTGACTAATAGTAGACATGATGATCCAGTTGCAAACACTCTGTTTCTGGAGTCACCGGCAGGAGTTGGTTTCTCATACTCCAACAACACCTCCGACTATGAAACGTCAGGAGACAAAAGAACCGCCGAAGATGCATACATCTTTTTGGTCAATTGGTTCAAGAAATTCCCTCATTATAAAGCTCGTGATTTCTACATAATGGGAGAAAGCTATGCAGGTAGGCCTTGAAAAACACCCCCAATATTTCTCCCTTTAAATTTTGCCCAATTCATTCTATCCTCCTTCAGTTTCACACTGTTTTTCACAGGATATTATGTTCCAGAGCTGGCAGATGTTATCATCCAGAGGAACAGAGTAGAATCAACCTCAAGAATCCAGCTAAAGGGAATCATGGTAGTAAACTAATCACTTGCTCCCTTTTGAACCCATTTCTTTCTTGGTTTGAAAAATCATATTTAGAGGATAATAAGGTAAAAACAATTTTTGTCTTTTACAGATCGGAAATGGGGTAATGAATGATGCAACGGACGTGAGAGGAACTTATGATTTTCTTTGGAGCCATGCACTGATTTCAGATGAAACTTATCAGAGTCTCAAAGAGAATTGCGATGATAAGGCTGAAAACAGAGTATGTGAGGAATATGAAGCAATTGGAAAAGCAGAATTTGGAACAATAGATCCTTCAAATATCTATGGTCCGACATGTTCCCGTCATCCCGGGAGTCGGTGGAGGAGAAAATTCCTGTTAGGATATGATCCCTGTGAAGGAGATTATATTACCAGTTATCTCAATCTTCCTCATGTCCAGGAAGCATTCCATGCCAACCAAACAAAACTACCTCCCAGTTGGGAGCTTTGCAGGTTAAGAAAAAGAATCACTTACAGAAGTTTCTTCTTTAGTCATGTACTTGCTACATTTGTGATGGTGAAAATTAATGTTCTCTTTGATTTGATTTCAAGAAGGCAATTAAGATTTGGTGAGAACTAGTACCTCATAAGGAATAGGATATTCATTGAGCATCTTTCTTTTTTTCCTCTTTGGGATTATTACTAAAATTCCTTTTGTTTTTGGTCTCAGTGATGTGATTGCTGATTGGAAGGACAGCCCATCAACAATGTTCAATATTTACAGGAGGCTAATTGATTCTGGTCTTCGGATTCTCCTTTTCAGGTGGAGTAATTATAACCTGAAGGGCTCTAATAATTTGGGAATACCTTTACTTGTGCTAAGTTCCAACCTTCTTCTTAGATTTCCACTTGTCATGTGTGGGGCAAACACAACACAAGAACAGGCACAGACAGAATCAAAATAGGACCTTTCAATTACTCTGAAATTTTAAAAGAGAATATGAATTTTGATGATGGTTTCTCCTGGTTATATGTAACTGAAATCTCTGTCATGGACAGTGGCGATGTGGATGTAATTGTTTCAGTAACTAGCACCAGGTACTCCATTGATGCAATGAACCTCAAAGTTATCAGGCCATGGCATCCATGGCTTGATCAAAACAAGGAGGTCGGTTCCTAGCTAGCCTCTAAATTTAATTATCTCAGTAATTCGATGAATCTTGTTCAAATTCATCAGAATGAATGTAAATTATTTATTTTGATCACACTTTAATCAATGATGCAGGTGGGTGGATATGAAGTTGTGTATGAGGGTTTAACATTCGCGACGGTTCGAGACGCGGGTCATCAAGTTCCACAATATCAACCTCAGAGAGCATTTGCTTTGTTAAGGAGGTTTATAATGGATTATATAGAAATGAATAGTTGAGATATTCATATTCCGTTTGCAAATGATGAACTCGGGCAGTAAGCTCCACTGCTGCTCAAATCAAATGTTAAATAATAAATATATTTATTAGTACTCAAAAAATATAAATATTATTATTACCACTAATATATTTATCAAAATTTGAATAGTTTCTGCCCGAAAACATGTCTTTCTACGGGCCACTAGTCTTGTTGTCCCTGCTTCTCTCGGCCTCAACTGCAAATTGAGTCCAATTCAATGAGACCGCTCAGGCTGTCACCCATGTGCCCGAGCCCAGGGGTGCACAGCCGCAGCAATTATGGCTAGACAATGTCCACATTGGTAAGCAGATGGCTCGACCATCGAATCCTTGATTCCGATGGGTTCGTTAAGACATTTAATGGCCTAAAATGGATGGTTGGATGGGGCAGTTGGGCCAGTTTACTTATGATGTGCGGTGAAGATGAGTAGGTAGTCAGTCGCAAGATCATGGGCATGGTCCAGTTAAAGATCATGACACTATCACCATATATAAAGGTCTTCTTGTGGACAATGTACATCATGAGAGGGATATCCGGGAGATCCTTAAGAGGAGTAACACTGTAAGGCTGTCACCATAGAAACGATCCCAAATGCTTGTCTAGCGTTGGGGGCATTAGTTAATTATTAAGTACTAAATGGAGGACTTTTAGGAGAAACCCATGATCAATGGTCCAATGGGATTAGCCATTTATAGTTTTATTTTGATTTGTTAGGAATTGAATGCTTTGTTTCCTGAATTATTGTTTCCTCTATTTCATAATAGATATCGTTTTAAAGGGAGGCAAAACAGAAAAAAAACTTTTGTAATATCTATTGTTCATGTCTATTTAAAAATTATTAATCTAAGTTTTTTCATCTTTGCTCTAGTCTTACTCTCTAGATAATTAATATTCATAATATCATTATCCATATCGAGGAAATAGAAAGAGCATTTTAGTCTAATTGAATTTAAAATCTCCACAAATTAAGGCATTCAAAATGAGGGAACGGTTAGTAAATTCATCCCCATTCTTTCTTTCCTTTCTTTTTCTTGAGTGGGTGGAATTGAATTAGATTTTATTCTTTCTTTCTGTGAGCATATATATCCCCACTTTCTTTGAATTAGCGGACAGTAAAGGTGCATGCAAACTGTCCGGATACTACTAAATTAAAAAAAGAAAACCTAACTTTTTTAAAAAAATTTGTTTTACTCACTCAAACCTTAGTTTTATTTGAAACGTAACGACTCGTAAAAATCTAAGTGACGGTTTCGTCACTATATTATCTTCTTGTGTCTACGGAGCCTCCTATGTCTTCCTTCTCCTGCTTTTCGTTTCCTTAGCTTTTAAAATGTTTTTTCTTAGTTCTCTTCTCTGAAGCATGTTCTTAAGTTTTCTGTTCGCCATGAAAACAACAAAATTTATTATCTTTCATTGCTTCTGCACAATCAAAGTGCCAATGAATTAATTTCTCTCCAGTCACTATGTGATTTATTACAAAAAAACAAGAGAAAGTACGGAAATACCAATGTACATTCTTGAAACTATATAAATGGAGGAAAATTTTGATGAACTGAACCAGAATTCGAAAACAATCCACTCAAAAAATTTCAAGGATGAAAGACCCATTTGGTTTTTTATACCTTACAGTTTTATGCCTAATCTTTACTATACAATGTTGTGCAGGCCAAAGACCTGATTTCCCTCTTCAGAAATTCCTTCGCTCTCACAGGTCGAAAAAATCTGTGAAACAGGTAAATGAAGACTTGGGAAATGATTATTCTCCAGTCTATGTCGGCAATCAGGAAGGTTTGAAATCGGCCAACCTGATCACTTCATTGCCGGGTCAACCTCAGGGAGTGAATTTTGATCAGTATTCGGGTTACGTCACTGTTGACCCGAATGCTGGCAGAGCTCTGTTCTACTACTTTGCCGAGTCTCAGAGTGCTTCCACCAAGCCTCTGGTGCTTTGGCTAAACGGAGGTAAATTATAGCTCATTTATCCTCTCTTTTCTTGTCCCTTATTATTAGATATATTTTTCACAATTGAAATTCCACAGGGCCTGGGTGCTCTTCAATTGGTGGCGGAGCAATGACAGAATTAGGACCATTCCGAGTCAATCCAGATGGTAAAACCCTCTGGCATAATGAATATGCCTGGAATTCTTGTAAGTGCTCATAAATAATTTCCTTAATAAAATCCCATATCAATCTAACAAATTAAATTGGATTGATTGGGCTGCTATGTGATATGCAGTGGCGAATGTTCTGTTCTTGGAATCCCCTGCCGGAGTTGGATTTTCTTACTCAAACAGGTCGTCAGACTACAAGGTTGGAGATAAGCGAACTGCAGCCGATGCTTATACATTTCTAGTGAATTGGTTGGAAAGATTTCCAGAATATAAAACACGCGACTTTTATATAACCGGAGAAAGTTATGCTGGACATTATGTGCCTCAACTTGCCCAATTGATCCTTCGTAACAACAAAATAACTAACCAAACCGTGATCAATTTGAAAGGAGTAGCTGTGAGTTTTTCTTTTTGTGAAATTATTATGATTTTTTTTAAAAAAAAAAATCTGCATGGCTGATTAATTTTGTAATGATTTTGCAGATAGGAAATGCATATATTGATTTCGAGACGCAGAACGGGGGATCATATGATTATGCATGGACGCATGCTCTGATATCTGATGAAATTTATGAAGGGATCCTTGAAAACTGCAATTTTTCATCATCAACTACTGTAACAGCTGCTTGTGAGGAACATACAGATCCAGCCGATGCAATGATAAACGATCTCGACCCATATAACATATATGCCCCATTGTGCCTTTCATCATCTTCCAGAACCAATGGACAGGTAAGTTCTAATTAATTCGTTCTTAATTGATTGATCCTTAATCTCTCCATTTCTAGGGCATGAAATTGATGGAATTTTGATCCATTTATGGAAATAGACATCCGAATTCGATCCTTGCTCCGATGACTATGTTTACACTTACCTAAACACTCCGCAAGTACAAGAAGCAATCCATGCAAAACCAACAACTTGGTCTGATTGCAAGTAAGACATTTTGATCGATTCTAATTATTATACTTTGTTAATCGTTGTTGTCTCTTACTAATGATTTCATGTTCAATTTCATCTAATAAATACAGTGACTTTATAAACTTAAATTGGCAAGACCAGCCAGATTCAGTATTACCTGTGATCCAGGACCTGATGACAAGTGGTATCAGTGTTTGGCTCTATAGGTAAGTGATTGCATTTCAACCTTAATTCATAACTCAAATTAATCATCGTTACGCCCGATCCATTGTAAAAGTTAGCTAAAATTAATGAGTGATCATTCCAAATATTGGCAGTGGAGATATAGATGCAGTTGTAGCAGTGACGACCACCAGATATGCCCTGAGGAAAATAGGGGGGTCAGTTAAAACTGAATGGTATCCTTGGTATTTACAGAAAGAGGTAATTATAAGAAAAATATTTTTTTCTTCACGTCTTCTTCTTCATACAACATTTGAAGAATGCTAAATTTTGAATGAAATTAGGTTGGAGGTTTCGCCGTGGAGTATGAAAACATAACATTTGTGACAGTAAGAGGAGCGGGACATTTTGTTCCAAGTTATCAACCTAGTCGTGCCCTCACCGTTTTCGGTTCCTTCTTACAAGGAAAACTTCCACCATCTTCTTAAATGATCGGACATAGAATAGATATATGTAAATCTTATAATTTTTATTTTGTTGTGACTAAATAAAAATTACGAGTATTATCTATAATAGAATTTTCTATAGCAGTCATATTTACAATTTAAATAATTTATTGAGTTCTTTTGGCCTGTGGCCTATTCAGCTTAATGTTATTTATACTATTTGATGTTCTCCAAAGTCAAGACAAATTCTCGGTTGTTTTTCTTGTACGTGATCGAAAGTTATTTTGATGATGAGATGCATTTTATAGTCATATATTGCGTACCCACTCCGCCCGGGGGGGCACTTTTCTTTCTTCCTTGAAATTTTAGCACATGCAACTAGCAAAATTTTAATTTGTGTACTGTGGCAGAGCTAGACCTATTTACCAAAATAATAATAATAATAATAAGCAGAGCAAGAAGTCAATTATCAACAAGGACACACTTATTCAATTATATATATATATATATCTATAGCATTAATATTAAATAATATTTTCTTACACATAAACATAGAGGTAATTAAAGTGAAAATACAAGCACACATACAAAAATAATATATATATATATATATAAAAGAATGTTATAGACTGTACTATTACATTTCATATGAAATGCATCTATGCATATTTATATAAAATTGATTGGGTGTTGACCTAGAAAAGTGGTTTTAGCATCAATTTAAATTAGAAAATCATAAGCTCTTGTTGGATGCAAAGAGATGCAAATAACTATCAAGTTTTGCTTAGTTTGACGATAAATAACGGTATTTGAAATTGAAAAATTTTGAATGCGAGACTTGACTAAGATAAGTAGGGAAACATTGTTGATTCACGAGGGTGAAGCATAAGGAGGATCAGAGATGGAGTGGATCTTTAAAAAAGGAAAAAAAAAAAAAAAAAAAGAGAGGTAAATGACCTACCAATCCTTTTAAAAGAAATAGTAAATTGACTAAAATATCCTGTTGACTTTTTTAGGTTTTGTCATTAACTTGACCTAAGGACTTAACATTCTTGAAGAAGAAAAAAGAAAAGCAGAATTTTTTGATCTAACCCAAAATGTTTGGACATTTACATTTTCAGGGTTAAAATATTTTAAAAAAATTAAAAATAATGATCGACTTTACACCCCCTATTATAGGATATGCAAAAAGGACCATTCACAGAAGAATGGAGATAAAAAGGATAATTTTTCTTGTCTATCATTAAACCAATGATTTTTTTCCCCAGGTTGGGCACCTTCCTCCATATTAGCTCATCTCTTGTCTGTGTATACCTTTTAAGTAGTGGTTAAATTTAACTTCAAATTAACTTTTTAGAGTAAAAGGAAATTTAACGTTATCACCAAAACAATATTTTGTAATTGATCTTAGTTGAAAATACTCTTTAACTTTTTTAGAGTAGGTGAAATTGAATTTATGTATACTCACTCAAAATCAAGTTTGAGCTTTGAATCATCCCATCTCATTTTTTTAGCACTATATATATTATTATTATGATTTGCTTTGCTAGTGAATATTTGATTTGATTAATATGAGACTATTCTTATGTTTTTTTTAAGCTAAAATCGCCTATTTAGTTCTATAACAATTATTTTTTGATCATACGGGTATCTATTCCCGGCGAGCAGATCGGCTGAAAAGAAAGGAAAGCTCAAGCCATTGAGAAGGAACTTGGTACTGTGCCTTCCGCTAATGGTTCATCTCTTAGAAAAAAAACTTCTCTCTTGATACTTTTTATTTTCGCCATATTTGATAAACCAAACCTGAGATTCAAGGAACAAAAGATAACTAAAAAGAGGATAAATCAATTAGAAGTTTTAGAACTTACGAGCTGTCTAATAATTCAATCTTTTCTTTTGTTATATATCCAAAATGCCTTCAGGGAATGACACGAACAAATTCTTGACACATGAATATTGTTGGATTATGTTATTGTAAATGCCACTCTAATCTGGAGTAACCAATACTTACCACACAGAGAAGATTGAAGATGGAGAAACCTCATCATGGTCACTGGAGATTTGCTTGTTCTTGTTTTGCAAGGCAGGTTTTTTGGTCCACTGTTTTTGTCGCAGTCCTCTGTCTAATCTTCCCATCTCCTTTTCTAGGTTCCCCATCTACCGTCCAATGGGGCGGTCTAAAATGGGAGATGCGAATTAAGATGTCTGGAACCCCTCATTCTGCTGATCATTCTGGTACGAGAAGTAGCGGTGCCCGTCACCTCTCTGTTTTGATAACAGGAGCTACCGGTTTTGTGGGAACTCACGTTTCTATCGTGTTCCGAGTCTCTTTAGCACATTTGAAGCCTGTAAAATAGCCAATCCTTAGCCAGCAATCGTTTGGTCATCATCAAGATCTATTTACGAATTCAATTAAAAAATGCCCTTCTCGGAGAATGATCGAATTGACCGATCAGCAAATCTATATGCGGCGATAAATAAAGCTGGGAAGGAGATCGCCCATACTTATAATCACATCTATGGTCTTTCAATCCCAGGGTTGAGATTCTTCACAGTTTATGGACCTTGGGGAAGGCCAGATATGGCGTCTTTCTTCTTCACTTGATACCACAGAGAAGAGTACTTTGAAGGAGGGGAAGAAGAACGGGCCTGATCAATTGCATGTTCAATTGGTTGGATGTGGTGTCGCCGACGAAAGAGTTGGGAGGAAAGTGAAAAAAGAGGGAAAAAAAGTAAAGTACCAAAAATATCCTAAATGATTTTTAATCAAATAATTTTTCTAATCAAAATGGCTTGAAAATGTACTTTTCAGAAAAAAAGAACTTTCTATAAGGGCAACTCGTAAAAAGTTAAAGACCCCCAATGATAAAAAAATAAAAAAAAAATTTACACTTAGGTAGCCAAAAAATAATTGTTATGAGACTAAATAAGTGATATTATCTTTTTTTAATAAAAAAAAGTGTGAAATAATAATCTGTATTACTTAATTGTTACTAAACCAATTTTGTATATGACTAAAAGGTCATAGGTGATTGTAGTTTTCATTTAACACACTTGATTATTGGAATCGCGTTATAAAAAATATAAAAAAGAAGTTAAAATATATTTTGAATTGTTGTTTCAATAGATGCCAAGCTTTGACATGACTATTAATTCTAGAAGAGTTTTAAAGTATTATACATGTATATTGAAACTATTATGGAGTGCAAATATACATAAGTTTGATCAAGTGTTCACTATGTGAATACGTATGGGTAAATTATATAGCATTCTTTTGCATATATAATAATCTCAACTAGTATATCAAAATTAAATGTTAATGTTTCTATTTTAAATTGTCCTGAAATACATTTGTCATTTCATAAATTAGTAAAAAAATTTTTAATTAAGCAATTGATTTTATTAAGTGTAAAATGAAAGAAATCAATTAATTTTCTTAAAATTTGTACATGATGAAGGGAGGGAGTATTATGGTTTTTATTTTCGAATCTCTAAATATTTCAAATTTCTATAGGGAAGTACTGTTAAGCATTAAGATCGAAAAATGATCCAAGAAGGACGGTCTCAATGGAGTCCTAGTCTCGAGCGACTCATAAACTTGTGTATATTTTGTCTTTCGTTAGGAAGAGGATTGAAACATACAGTGCAGCGGAGTCAGCATCATTTTTAATCAATGTTCTTAAGTTTCTGTTTGGGATGAAAACAAAAGGAAGCATCTAATCTTTTAAAGCGAATGGGCAATCAAAGTGGAAATGAATTAATTTCAATTACAACCACCATGGATCCTCGAGGAAACCTTCCGGTCAACAATGGGATTATGACCCGAAAGTTCCAAAAATTTATACGGTAATTCAAAATCTTCTTATCCAAAACCAATAATGGAGCTCATAAACAAATATGATTTCTTAAGAGAGAAACAAAGATAAACAAACAAGCATGATGATCGAGTATTTGCAATCCACATCCTTACACAGAAGGGACAAGAGTCGATTTCACCTATTGGCCAACAATGCAATACACTCACACAAGACCGCAATGCAAGCCGAAACAAAAGTGGCCGCAACACATGCCGAATCACACAAGAACACAACAAAAGCCGAAACAAAAGTGACCGAATCACATATGTTGAATCATGAGTTACCACACTCACACATGATTAAATCACATAGGCCACAACATCGACTGAATCATGGTCGAATCACACAAGACTGCAACTTAGGACGAAACAAGGTCTCCGAATCACATAGGCTGCAACACTGGCCAAAAAAAAAGTGACCGAATCACTTAGGCCACATCATGAGTTACTATACTCATACATGGCCGAATCATATAGGCCGAATTATGAGTTACCACACTCACATATGATCGAATTACAGATACGGACATCACTCCATCTTCCTAGAGCCAACTCACAAATGCGGACATCGTTCCATCCTCCTGAAGTTGAATCACAGGCAGTCAAATTATGGCAAAAATACTTAGTTTGGGTTAACATTTCTTTTCTCAAAGGGGCATATGCCATATTGCCAAAATTACACTACTCTTTTTTCGAAAGGGCATATGGTGTATACCATACACCAAGGTAACTACTTTGACTACATTTTCTACCATGACAACTTAATAGTTAATGACAAATCAAACACTGAACTTAATCTACTCATTGAAAGCATTAATTTGATACATTACATGAGTTAAGAGGCTTAGTAACGAGAGATAAATCCAAGCTCAAAGATAGGTCGATTAGACATGGGATGCCAATACTGTTCATCAGTCCGATACTGTTCATTACACATTCCACATCGAAAGGTCATGGACTGACGCACTACTACAAGACTATATAAAAAGTTAATACCAACTATCCAAAGTATGCCAGATTTAATACTCAAAACTTTACACCCACATCACTCTTACCGTTACTAACTTAAGCATCAGAGGAGTATTGGGGACCGCAGTCACTCTAACCATTTCACTGTGCTGGTATTCGGAACACAGCAAATTACTCGCAACATCATTTGAAGCCCACCGTTCCTTACCCAACTCTCTCCTCTCACACAAATTGCACATACAACCACCTATGGATCCTCAAGGGAACCTTCCAGTCAACAATGGGATTAACATTGGAAAGTTCCAAAAATTCATCCTGTAATTCGGAATCTTCTTATCCAAACCAATAATTGAGCTCCTAAACAAATATGCTTTCTTAAAAGAGGAACAAAGACAAATAAACAAGCATGACGATCGAGTATTTGCAACCCACATCTCTGCACAGAGCGAACAAGAGTCAATTTCACCTATTAGATACACTCACACAAGGCCACAACTCAAGCCGAAACAAAAGTGACCAAATCACACAAGGTCGAATCACGTAGGCCACAACATAGGCCGAATCACCCAAGGTCGCAACATATGTTGAAACAAAAATGGTCGAATCATATAAGCTATATCATGAGTTACCATACTCACACGAGGCCAAATCACATAAGGCCGCAACTCAAGACGAAACAAAAGTGGCCGAATCACATAGGTCCCAACATAGGCAAAATCACATAAGGCTGCAACATAGGTTGGAACAAAAGTGGCAGAATCACATATTCCAAATTATATGAGTTACCATACTCACACATAGCCGATTTACAGATATAGCCGTCGCTCTATCTTCCTAGAGCTGAATCACGAATACGATCATCGCTCCATCCTCCTAGAGTCGAATCATAGATACGGCTGGATTATGGGAAAAATACTTTGTTCGGGTTAAAATTTTTTTTTCGAAAGGGATATGCTATATTGGCAAAATTACACTATTCCTTTTTCGAAAGGACATCTGATGTATACCATATATCAAGGTCACTACTTTGACCATATTTTCTACCACGACAACATAATAGTTAATGAAAAATCAAACACTAAGCTTAATCTACTCATTGAAAGCTTTAATTTGATATATACACGAGTTAAGAGGCTAAGTAACGAGAGAGAAATTCAAGCTCAAATATAGCTTGATTAGACATGGGACGCCAGTACTATTCATCAATCTGGTACTGTTCATTACACATCCCACATCGAAAGGTCATGGATTGACCGCACTACTACACGGCTAAGAAGTTAATACCAATTACCCAAGGTACGCCACATTTAATATCCAAAACTTTACACCTGCATCACTCTTACCTTTACTAACTTAAGCATTGGAGGAGTATCGGGACCCCCCGTTACTCTGACCATTTCACTGTACAGGTATCTGGAACACAACAAGTTACTCGCAACGTCACTTGGCGCCCACCGTTCCGTACCCAACTCTCTTCTCTCATACAAATTTCACATACAACCACCCATGGATCCTCAAGGAAACCTTCCAGTTAACAATTTGATTAACATCGGAAAGTTATAAAAATTCATCTAGTAATTTGGAATCTTCCGATCCAAAACCAATAACGGAGCTCCTAAACAAATATGCTTTCTTACGAGAGAAACAAAGACAAATAAACAAGCATGACGATAGAGTATCTGCAACCTATTTTACTGCACAGAATGGACAAGAGTCGGTTTCACCTATTGGCCAACAATGCAATACACTCACCCAAGGCCTCAAGTTAGTTCCAAACAAAAGTGGCAGAATCACACAAGGCCACAACACATGTCGAAACAAAAGTGGTTAAATCACATAGGCTAAATCATGAGTTACCACACTCACATATGACCGAATCACATAGATCGCAAGTTAGGAAACAAAAGTGGCCGAATCACACATGGCCACAACACAAGACGAAACAAAAGTGCCGAATCACATAAGCCCCTTATCATGAGTTACCACACTCACATATGGCTGAATCACATAAGCCAAATTATGAGTTACCACACACACACATAGTCGAATTATAGATACGACCATCGCTCCATCTTCCTGGAGGTGAATTACATATACAGCCATCACTCCCTCCTTCTGGAGTCGAATCACAGATATGGCTGGATTATGGCAAAAATACTTAGTCTAGGTTAACGTTTTTTTTTCCCGAAGGGGCATATGCCATATTGACAAAATTACACTATTCTTTTTTTGAAAGGGCATATGGTGTATGGTGGTCACTGCTTTGACCACATATTCTACCATGGCAACTTAATAGTTAACGACAAATCAGACACTAAGCTTAATCTAAGCATTGAAAGCTTTAATTTGATATATTACACAAGCTAAGAGGCTTAGTAACGAGAGAGAAATCCAAACTCAAATATAGCTTGATAAGACATGGGATGTCGGTACTGTTTATCAGTCCGATACTATTCATTACACATCTCATATCGAAAGATCATGAACTTACCACATTACTACACAGCTATATAAAAAGTTAATACCAACTACAAAAGGTAAGCCACATTTAATACCCGAAACTTTACACCCGCATCACTCTTACCATTACGAACTTAAGCATTAGAGAAGTATCTAGACCCGTTACTTTGACCATTTTACTGTGCAGATATCCGGAACACAAGCATACAGTGCAGCGGAGTCAGCTTCATTTTTAATTAATGTTCTTAAGTTTCTGTTTGGGATGAAAACAAAATGAAGAATCTAATCTTTTATAGCGTCTGAGCAATCAAAGAGCAGTCAAAGTTGAATTGAATTAATGTCATTCAGAAATTATGCGATCAAGATCCATACATAGGACAAACAATCAAAAGATGTTCGGAAATACCAATGTACATCCCTCAAACTATATAAAAAGAGAAAAAAATCGACGTACCGAAACAGCATTTGATTTTATTTGATTTTAAGGATGAGAGCTGCATTTGGTTTATCTCTTACTTTTCTATGCCTAACCCTTATTTTACAAAGTTGTGCAGGCCAAAGTTCTGACTTCACTCTACAGAAATTCCTCAGTTCTCACCGGTCGAAAATATCTGCGAAACAAGTAAATGAAGAGTTGGGAAATGATTATTCTCCGGTCTTTGTTGGCAATCAGGAAGGTCTGAAATCGGCCAACCTGATCACGTCATTGCCGGGTCAACCTCGGGGAGTGAATTTTGATCAGTATTCCGGTTACGTCACTGTTGACCCGAATGCTGGCCGGGCTCTGTTCTATTACTTTGCCGAGTCTCAGAACGCTTCTACCAAGCCTCTGGTGCTTTGGCTAAACGGAGGTAAGTCATTTACTTTCACTTTTCTTATAGGTAAAACTGTACACAATTTCATGGATACTCGGCATTTTATGGAGTGATATTTCACAGGACCTGGGTGCTCTTCAATCGGTGCTGGAGCAATGACAGAATTAGGACCATTTCGGGTCAATCCGGATGGTAAAACCCTTTGGCATAATGAATATGCCTGGAATTCTGGTAAGTGCTGAACAAAAATCTGGCCAATAGAGAAGTTAAACAAAAAAAAAAAAAAGATTATGGGTTGCTGTTTGATGTGCAGTGGCGAATGTTCTATTCCTGGAATCCCCTGCTGGAGTTGGATTTTCTTACTCCAACACAACCTCGGATTACACCATCGGAGATAAACGAACCGCAGCTGATGCTTATACATTTCTAGTGAATTGGTTGGAAAGATTTCCAGAATATAAAACCCGCGACTTTTACGTAACTGGAGAAAGTTATGCCGGTCATTATGTGCCCCAACTTGCCCAATTGATCCTCCGTAACAACAAAATAACTAACCAAACCGTGATCGATTTGAAAGGAGTAGCTGTGAGTTTTTCAAATTTGAAATTTATATCTGTTTGTGGGCTAATTAATTTCTTTTTTTTTTTCATGATTTTTACAGATAGGAAATGCGTATATTGATTTTGAAACACAAAACAAGGGAACATATGATTATGTGTGGACGCATGCTCTGATATCTGATGAAAGCTATGAAGGGATCCTTAAAAACTGCAATTTTTCCTCGTCTGCTGATGTATCAATTTCTTGTGAATTTCATGAAGCTCCGATTTATCATCTTTTGAACGAACTCGACCCGTATAACATATATGCCCCATTGTGCCTTTCATCATCTTCAAGCACGGGTACTGGATCGGTAAGTCCTGTTTCTTGATAATCTTTCCATTTCGGGGGCTTGAAATTGATGGAATTTTAATCGATCCGTTTATGGAAACAGACATCCGGATTTGATCCCTGCTCAGATAACTACGTTAGAACTTACCTAAACACTCCCCAAGTGCAAGAGGCAATTCACGCAAAACCAACGACTTGGTCTGTCTGCAAGTAAGATATACTGTTTGATCATAAACAAATCAAAATTTATAAATCATTGTTGTTTATGGTACCCTAAATTTGATTCTAATCTAATTAATTAATTTCGATGTACGATTGCCTCTTATTAATACAGTGACTTCATAAACTCACATTGGCAAGATAAGCCAGATTCAGTATTACCGGTGATCCTTGAGTTGATGGCAAGTGGTATTAGTGTTTGGCTCTATAGGTAAATGATTGCATTTCAACTTTAATCATACGTAATTTTTTTTTTTTTTTGTAGCACAAAAGCAAACTTCTTATCCTTTTTTTATTATTATTTTTTTACCCACCCCGTCCCCTTGAGGATGAACCTCGACATATCTCGAACTCAAAACGTCCCGATCCCAAGTGTTGTTACTTACAATTTATTATCCCAAATATTCACAACTTATAAGTTGCTGCTCTATGTATACTTTCTCAAGTAAATTTGATTTTCATAAACCACTAAATAGTTGTACTTTCTTGAATAATAAAACTTTATATATATTAGTCCAAAAAACTTGGGCCGTGTAAGGGAACACGTATGATGTTGTGTTTATGTAAATGTTAGCTAAATTTTAATGAATTCCAAATTTTGGCAGTGGAGATACAGATTCAGTTGTAGCAGTGACAACCACCAGATATGCCCTGAAGAAAATGGGAGTACCTGTTAAGACTGAATGGTATCCTTGGTATTACCAAAAAGAGGTAATTATAAGAAAAATATTCCTTTTTTGATGTCTTCTCCTTCATACAATTTGACAACAATATTGAATCTATTGCTAAATTTTGATTTAAATTAAGGTTGGAGGTTTCGCGGTGGAGTATGAAAACATAACATTTGTGACCGTAAGAGGAACTGGACATTTTGTTCCTAGTTATCAACCTGGTCGTGCCCTCGCCTTCTTTGATTCTTTCTTACAAGGACAACTTCCACCGTCTTCTTAAATAGAAAATTTCCGATATGGATAAAGTTTGCATAGATCTTGTACCATTCGTAGTTTACTTTTGTTGTTTTGATTAAATAAGAATTACAAAATCCACTTGTTCATATGTAGTATTAAGTTGATCTGTTTATTCATCTTTGTCTTTTGTAAAGTCAATACCAATTCCCTAGTTGTTCTTCTTGATCTCTGTCGAAAGTTATTTTAATAATGAAATGCATTTGACATTCATACATCCAACCTCCACTCAAAAATTACGAGAATGGAAAATCTAAAGATTATAACTTCTTTCAGATGTAGAAACTAAATTATCTTTTGAAATAAATCAATTCGGTGATCAAATCTACCTAAATATATATTACTTCTCCAAACTACACACGGAATTTACAAGGGTCTGGTTCTTGCAGGGAGTTCGGCTCCAAGTGAAATAATTAATGTGCGTGTATAAATCTAATTCGGATAACACTTGTAAATTAAAGTATATATATATATATGTTAGAAATTTTAGAACTTTCAATGAGTCGGAAAAAGAAAAGAGTTAATAAATATTTTCTTCTTACTAAATATAAGTCATCTAACTTTCTTTTTTTATCATTAATTATAAGTTATCGTTGTTAGTTAATTAGTTATTTGAAGGTGTTTTTTCTATATTACCTCATCTAATGATATTTAGATTTTTGAAAAGGAGATTAGAGAATATTTTAAGAAGAAAAAAAAAAAAGTTACCTTAATTTTTGTAAAACAACGACTGGTAACACATATTCAACTAAAGAGGGAGTAAACTTTGAATTGTTTTTTTCACTTACAATTAATTTAGCTCTATAACTTATAATGGCATGCAATGAATTTATCAACAATAGCTGCCAAGCTTTGACATGACTATTATTTCTAGAAGAGTTTTTAAAAGTATACATATGAAATCCTAACAACTAAGTAATATAATTTTATTTTTATTTTTATCAAATGTCTGAATTCGGATGGATTAAATAATTCAATATATTCGGCTCGTGTTAATTTTCAGGAATAGTTAAATTGGAAACTGAATCGCACCATTTAAGAGACCTGCTGATGAGTTGATTTATTCAGATAACCAAATAAACCCTTACATAATTTATAGATCTTCTGGAAATAAAAACTCAAAGACACACGTGAACATTAATAAATAATAATTTATTTGACTTCTCATCCCACTTTAAAAAAAAAAAATTTAATAATAATATTATCATGCTTATAAAGAAAACCAAATCGTGCTTAAATATATATATATATATTTATATATTTATATGAAAAGAAAAATTAATTAGAGAAGCACGTTCTTCGTCTTTTCTGGCTTTCTTAATTATTCGTTCGAGAATCAATTCCATCTATGTGAAAATAAACCAAGAATTTGAATATATATAATTCATTAATTATTATTATAATAATTAATAAAGACGAAGATTTAGTTAACGAAACTGTAAAATAAATAATTCATCAACAAATAATTTATAAGACAGACATTGCTTAAGAATTTGTTTGGTTAGCGGGATGTTGAACAAGTAACATTCTCCCCCTCAAATTGTAACTTTTCTTTTGTTTAAAAAATCCAAACCCCAACATGAAGACTGTTTTACTAAAATATAGTCCCTGTTCGGAATGTCTAATTTTGACTTATACAAATTTTAAAAAAATGAGTTGATTTAGTTCATTTTACACTTAACAATATCAATTTCTTGAAAAAATTTTAACTAGTTTAGAAAATGAAACATTCATTTTCGAACAACTCAAAATAGAAATGTGGACATTCCAAAAGGAGGGATTTGAATTTGAATGTCTAAATTTTTATTTTTGATTTTCGAACTTGAATGTCTTATATCATAAAATAAATATATTTATAATATAAAGTTCTTAATTTAAGAATTTATATTATACTAACCAAAAGTTCCTTAAAGAATTACATTAGTGAGAAGGATAAAATGGTAATTTTAAGAAAGTCAGATGCATTCATTCATATTGAAAATTTATCTTATTCATAAATTAGAGGGATTGATTAATGACAATATACTATTTTAGCATTTTTAACATTTAAAATTTTTAATAAATTAGAGTGCAGTGGACAAAAAGGTAAATAAATAAATCCTCTTTCTCCCTCTTCAACTTTTTCTTCTTTTACAGGTTTTATTCCTAACAAACAAAATATACGTAAATCTAATTATCTTTCTAACAAACTATAAAGTAGCTTCTTGTCCTTTCGCTTCCTTTTTCCTTCTTCCGTTTAAGTATCTGTGAACCAAACAATACCTAAAAGATAGAAGGAATTACTCATTTAACTTTTTTGGTCAGAGAGATGATCAAAGAATAAAGGAG
This sequence comes from Parsonsia alboflavescens, assembly GCA_028571225.1. Lineage (NCBI taxonomy): Eukaryota > Viridiplantae > Streptophyta > Magnoliopsida > Gentianales > Apocynaceae > Parsonsia > Parsonsia alboflavescens. The sequence goes on along the minus strand of JAOXNR010000029.1, from coordinate 3,404,170 downwards.
AACTTCCTTCATCACTGTTTAAAAGTCATCAATATTCATTTTATCAATGTCTTTCTGAATAAGTGAAATATTGAATGCATGTAAATTGATTAAGACATCATTAAAATAGAAAAATAAAAAAAAATCAAACTAGAAGAAAAAAAAAAATAAAAAATCAATAAAATTCGTAACAAATTAAAAATAATGATTTATAATTAATTTTGAAAAAAACAATTAAAATGATGATCACGGAAGAATATTTTATTCTTTATCGTTGGAACAGTGTTTGAACTCAGTAGATTATTAATTTCTTGCAATTTATCAGATTTAAAGGAACCCTAATGATGGACTTCTGCGTACGTGAACTGGTTTTACGGCTATTTCCGCAGGATAGAATGGCCAAAATTGCTGAGGTTAACCGTACTCAAAATTCTGCCCACAATTTTAGCTGTACAAATCAGACCAATTTATTAATAATTTCTAAATATCCCTTTCAAAACCACAATTCACCATATCATCATCATCATTATCCATCCCCTTTATTTTTTAAATTCAAAAAGGACCCTCCACACAGCAGTAATAGCAATATAAAACGGTAAAATTGCCCATGTATTCCCTTTGAAAAGACCATTATAGCCATCCGATCCTTCTTCCTTCTAAAACATCCATTCCATTCTTCTCCAAGGCTAAATATGTAATTGCATCTGTGGTTGTTTGAATGTCCCCATCAATATTGAGATGCACAAAAAAAAAAAAAAAACGGAGTACAAAAACAGTTCAGTAGATGGACAAATCCAGACAGATTTAAAAAGGCGGCTCTTCTCTGGTCAATCTCTGGGGTCAGTTGCCTTCCCCTCCTTCCTCCATCCTTCCTTCTTCTTCCTCCATTTTTTCAGTCTCTGGCGGAGTATAAATCTGTGGATTCCAACTGTGTATTCGCTAATCTTGGATTCAAAAAAGAGAATGGTGAAAATGGATATGGAGGTGATCCCAACGGCTCCAGTGGACTTCAATTTCGACAGTGCATGCACTACTCCTTACATAAGTGCCCCTTCGAGTCCTCAACGATTCGGTACCTTCTTCTTCAGTGCTCCCACCAGTCCAACCCGAGTTTCCACCTTCTACGATACTTTCCGAACCCATCACCAGGCCAATGACTCGATCTCCTCTGTTCCGTTTGATTGGGAGGAAAAGCCTGGAATTCCTAAATCAAAGGGTGACCCGGACGGTACTGGTAATGATAATGATGATGACGATAATGATTTTGCTTTTGATTTCAGTGGGCAGTTAGAGGTGAGTTCATTAACCGCCGATGAACTTTTTGATGGGGGAAAAATTAAGCCTCTGAAGCCTCTGAAGCCTCTGAAGCCTCCTCCTCGACTACAGTATGACGGGAAATCTCCGGCTGAGAGTTTTAGTCCCAGGTCTCCTAGATCACCTAAGCAAATGTTTAAAGGGGCCTTCTCCCCCCGTCACAGAAAGAAAGATATCGACCCATTTGAAGCAGCGCTGGAACAGAGCAGTAAAGATTGTGTCAGAACTGTTCAAGATCCTGCAAATGGTCCGCCGCGTCAAGGAAGGGGCAGAGAACAGAGTTCCCGCGGCAATTCATCATCATCCGGGAACAGAAAGAAAGGGGGAAGATCTTTATCTCCTTTCAGGGTCTCGGACTTGTTGTCGGATCATACTCAGAATAGGGAGAAGGCAAAAGATGATGACGATTCTTCTTCTTCTTCGCCGCCTCTGTTTTCAACTGCGTCTTTTGTTTCGTTTTGGTACAAAAAATGGAAGCTCAAGGACTTATTACTCTTCAGAAGTGCATCAGAAGGTCACGCCACGACCAAAGAGCAGTTGAACAAATATGCGATACTGAAGAAGTCTCGTCTAGACGATGTTAAAAACTCGAGTTTCAGGTCGACCGATAGCAGCGGCGGCTCAGTCTCCGACTCAAGGCGGAGGGGACCCGTGTCGGCTCACGAATTACATTACACGGCCAACCGGGCAAAGGCGGAAGAGCTGAGAAGGAAAACTTCGTTGCCTTACAAACCGGGTATATTCGGATGCTTGGGGTTCCATCCGGGAGGGTCTATCCATGATATTTCCAGAAGTTCTGGTTCTATGTCTCGATAACTCAAGGGAAGGATGGTGCAAAAATTTCTGGGACTGGGACTTAAAATTTTTTTGATCTTCTTCATCATTTCAGTGTGAGAAAAGGAGATGATTTTGTTGTGCTTTAAAAAACATTCAATTCTTGGTTGACAAAATTAGACAGACCCGACGAATGTATGAATCTGTGGACAAACAAAATGGAGTGTTTTTGCCTTAAAACTTCAATTAGAATCCCATGTTTATAATACTTTTCCTATAGATATAGTTGAAGGAGTATTTGATTTTTGTTTTTGTCTCCTTTTAAGTTCTTCTTTTCATTGATTTTTAGTTGATGTAATTTGGGTCTTACCCCCTCCTGGTAGGTGCGTCGGGATTGGGAGCTGTTGGCTTATTTTAGGGTGAACAACGAAGCGCTTCCTTGCTATTGGTTTCGCCAGCAAAATATACCAATTACAGACCTTGTCAAATGTAAGTATACACCCATATTCAGACCTTGTCCACTTCCCTCCGTCCCTTCTTACCGATATAGTTACACATAATTGTTAAAATATAACTTATTTCAAGAAATTTATTTTTTTCAAATTAATTGTAACTTATATATTCAAATAAAAATATAAATGAATTTTCTATTTTACCCTCGTTCCTTTTGTTTTTTTTAACTCACTCAACGATAACACTCCAGATATCAGCGTTGTTCCTTACCAATCAGCTAGCAAACTTAGACCTATTTTACTCTTTTGAATCAACTTTCTTTTTTTTTTTTTTTTTTAACTTCTCTTAAAACCAATTGATTGTCTTTCTGCTTTCAATAACCAACTAGGTAATCAACAAGTGAGAGAAGAAAAGCAGATTATAATAATGAAGGATAATATTGACCATAAATAGTAAAGTATTGATAATCTTAATTTTTTGAAAACAATTTTAGGTGACGGTTAATTTGACACGAGGAAAGTATATTATAAAAAATGAATATTGATTAACAATTTATAATAAAAGGAGTGTTATTGACATGTTACTTTCATCATTTTATACCATTATTATAAGGTAAATAATTGCATCTAAAGGTGTGATCGAATGGTTCGAAAGTAAGATTTACATAATGTAGGTTGTGAATTCAACTCGACCTTCGTATAGACTCTACCCTTGATGAATTGCAATGTCTGGCGAAACAATCAAGGTCCATATGAGAGGCTGACTTGAACACCTTGAAATAAAAATTAATAAATAAAAGGTAAACAATTTCATTGATTATGACATTATTCTTATGCATATTAAAATGAGTAAAATGATTTGAAGTTATAAATCACCATCAAATACGATAATGGATAAAGTTATGAGCCGGATTATTAAGATTGCCACATGTCCTATTATTTGGTTTAATTGGAAAGTTTCTTATCAGGATCTCGAGATATTGCCTTTGTCGAGACAGCCACTTGTCGAACCAGCTCAAGACAATGCTCTTGTCGAGGTTCGAACCCTCTCCTATCATTGGAGTTAATCAAACTTCAAGTCTACCTTGCCAGCTCGTCTGTATCCCGGGGGCACATGTCCTATTCTTTCCCCAATAACATTCCTATATCAAGAGTAAATAAATACCGAAAAGTTAAGTAAAATGACCTTTCATTGATTCAAATTCAAATCGAGGTAGATCAAATTGTAGATGAAGCATTAATTGGTTCCTAGTTAATTAGTGTACATTCCAGTATATCAATATTTTTTTAGGGCTTGAAAAAAATTTCAAATGCATCCTTATCATGTGTCCAAAAGATTTATGGGAAGAGTGATATAGGTTGAAAAGTACTCCTTCATCCGGGGAATTAAAGGTCTCAATATGATTTACATGTATTTTTAAAAAAATTTTAATTTCATTAATTTTGACATTACAATATTAATTTCTTTAATAAAAATTTAATTAAATTAAAAAATAAAATAATCAATTATACACACTATTAAATATGATGTGTACAAGATGCCGGTGCACTTCCTTCCAAGTGCAGAACTCAATCCATGAGTCAGCACTTGGGTTTGGCTTTCTATTTCTTTTATAGCTTTAGTTAAACAGTGTATGGGCTTTTTACAATAATAATAATTTTTTTTAAAAAAGCCACTTTTTAAAACAGTATTTCCTTACTTTTTGTGTCTTTAATTCTAGTTTCATTTTCTTTAATGAATATTATTTTTGCAATGTGGGCTTCATTTTGTGGAGTCGTATAGAAAAGAATGAAAAAACAAATGAAAAGGGTGGGAGACGAAGGCTAGGACCCTGTTCTAGTTAGGCAATAGTAATCAGTGGTAGGGTAAAGGGGGAGCGACCAAACCGACCTGCGAGAATTCACCACTCCGGACCCCATACATTTCGTTTACTTCTTCCATGTCTTTATTATTATTATTATTAATTTAATTATCTATAACTAAATATCTCATCTTTTTAAAACATACATATTTTTAATATAAAGTATAGCCTTTAACAATCTTCTTAATTTAAAGATTTAAGTTACTAATTTGAAGGTCATACAAGTAATCAATTATAATAATGAATGGGTTAAAGCTGTAAAATTCAAATACACTCCTTTATTTTATTTTTAATAAAGTGAAAATGAAATATTCATTTATAAAATGAGTATTTCTTAATATTTTTTTAATTACACTTTTCCAATCCACAATTCACTATTTGACTCTTTAATACTTCCTCCATTCGGATTAAAATGTTTACTTATACAAATATTAATAAAAAAAGGTTTGATTTAGTTAATTTTAATATTATAATATCAATTTCTTAATAAAAGTTTAATTAAATATAAATAAAACATTTAATTTCGAATAATTCAAGATAAAAAATGGGATATTCAATTCAATGTGACGGAAGTATTATAAATATATATAATTTAAAATAAAAAGATTTAAACATGTTTTAGTATCCAATAATGCTGTCAACTGATTCGAAAGTAAAATTTACATAACATAGATCGTGTGTTCAATTTTATGTTCATGTGATGTTGGTAACAGAAAAAAAAAATTGCTTTAATTAGTTGGGAAATATGCTTACTTTTCCAAATTTGCTAACTAATAATCTGTGGAAAAAACAGTCCAAATGCAGATCGTAATCTAATATAAAAATGCCAAATAAAAACTACAAAAAGCCTACAATTATGCAATCTTTCTTTCCCCTTTTTCCATCGCCAGAATATTCTCACATAACATGAGTGACGTGATCAACTTGGTGGACGCAATCATCGCCTTGGTTCCATCTGGCATCGATATTAAAACAATAATAAAGCTGTACTTCTTTCTTTTCTCTATATATTTTATTTTTATTCAGGTAGAATTAATTACTAATTATCTTTTTGTTCTAAATTAATTTAATAAAATTTTCAAATATTAAATTATAAAATAAAACATTTAATCCTAATTTCTTTTACCCAATAATAGAGAGGAAAAAATTAAATTCAGAATAGAAGAAGAAAATGATGGCGGAGATGATATAGGCAATGGTGGTGTCGGTGGTTGTTTCGGTTCGGAGAATGCGATCGATCTACACATTGCATTTCCATAGTTGTTGTCTTGTTGGTGGGAATGATTAACAATGATACTATTTTCCTCTGATTCCGCATTTTCTCCCCAAAATTTATAAAGGAATGAACCGCCACCCAAAATTAAATTCCTCAATTTTTCTTTTAATCGAACCCCTTTATTCATATTATATAAAATTAAATGACTTGTCAATATTTAAAAGCGGTAGATGTTATGTGTTTAACTTTATCCGGAGATATCATGTTGAATAAGTCTTGAACAAACTTTAGATTCCATGGGCCTAATATGGATTAAATCAAATTAGTTTCATTGGTATGAAGATATCAGATGCCTCATGTAAAATATATGAAATTCTAATTTTATTTTTAATAAAAAATTATTTTTAAAAATATATTTTATATGAGTCAAATTTTTTTTTTAAAAAAAAAAAAACTAACCATTAATCTTGACCCATGACATTTGTTTATGTACACTATAAAATTTTCTTTCTATTCATTTCCATCTCTACCAAAAAAAATCTCAAATCAATCCATTTTATCTAAACCCATTGTAACCACTTGAACCAGAGTACATTATTCTATTGGAGTTGGATGAAGGAATGATTTGATGGGAGGATGGAGCTGTTTCGGAAGGAAATTCTGATCATTAGCATTTGGATCCCGAGAACCGGAACGTGAGGTGTTTTCTCAGGAAGACCTGTGTCTGTCTAACGGAATTAAAAGGGTGCAGAAGGAGCAAAGCACGTGTAGAGGCAAAATAGAAGTCTCTTCCTTTCCTTTCCTTTCCTTTCCCCAATCCCCTCTTCCAATCGGATCGGACGGTCAGCCGATATCTTTGAAAGGTCAAAGAAACAGCCCAAGTCAATGGTCATATATACCACAGGTCACCATTCTTGAAAAATTCCGAAACTGACAAATGCAAAAAGCCAAACAAAGAATTAGGTGGTTAACGTGCTCTTGGCTCCAAATTATTTTTAATATTTGTACGACACGAATAAAAAGTTTTACATATATTTTTTTTATTAAGGTGATGAATAAATGTGTATTAAAAATTTGAAGCGGTCTTCCATTTTCCAGATTCAGGGTTCACACTCCTTGTCATTGCATGCTTATACCTGTGGTTCCCTTTCTCCTGGACCAGATCCCGGAGAAGAATTTTATCTTGAGTCAAGTATATGGTAAGCCCTGAGCACTGCAGTTAGAGAGCAACATCTCTTCCCACAAGCCCAAGACAGAGACCAATTGGAAATGGTTGAGATGGTTAAGTGCGTTTACCCTTTGATTGACGCTATTTTAAACTCTATTAAACACGAACTTGATCTGTGTTTAAAACGATCAGTGTCATCTCAAACCGCTCGAAATGTATCTTCAATTTCTTGTTTAACTCAGTTTTCCTTTATTTTTTACATAAGTTACTATATATGTACGACCTCTCCAAGTCTTCAGAGGGATCAGACCAATAAGAGTCAAGTCTTTATCTTTAATGGTAAGGGCAGGAAACACTGCTGCGGGTGTTGGCCCCAGAAGTTTGCCTCCGTTCCAACAGAGGTGAAAAGACTCCAGACCAGTGTCCATCGATTGTGCAGACTTTTTCTTCCCCATGCCTGTACTCTCTTGGAAATATTGAATGCTAGTCTCCAACCAACTACGGAAAAAAATACTAGAGATAGGAACAGGATAATTAATTCCCTTATTTCATTAATTACAGCCTCAAAGAACCTAACTCACATAAAACCATTGAATTTATCAGGAAAAGGTATTTTGGTCTCCAAGAAAAAATCCTAAACTCAAACTTAGACATGTAAAAACCAAACCAAGAAGCATACCGAGCAAATAAAGGAAAATATGCTTCAACAAAAATCAGACTACTTTTCACAACCAAAGGTTAAGAAACACTTACTCCTTCATATTTATAATATAGGTCATTTAGATGTTTTCACACATAGTATTAAGAATAAGAAAAACAAAACACTGATGTAGTTTAAAAAAAAAATTTACCCTCAATTAAACTATCTAAAAAATTAGAGTAAGAAAAAACCATGAGGGTCAAAAAAAGAAAAAATGTTATGAACAGGAGGGAGTATTAAACATGTCCAAATGGTAATCATTCCCAACATTGCAGTTAAGAAAGCTGATTTTAAACCAAACTAATTTGATCATAGAAGGGAAGATTAACACATTGATATTAGAGGATACCTTTATCAAGTCAAAGAAAGCTGCAGTAACTTTTTCCAACATCATGATCTTAATTCATCAAAACAGTCCACTTGTGCTATCCATTCTTCTACACCAAGAAAGATTCCAAAAGTCCTCCTTTAGTAAATAGCAATAAATATCCCCGGCCCTAGATTTCATTCACAGGTTTATTCACCTCACTTTTACAGGCAAATAGGTGTATAATTATAAAATTCCTGCATTTCAACCACAGATACAACGGTTGTCCGCATAAGCCCAAGCAACCTGAGGAACACTTCTAACTTCATATCAAAACATCTACCCTCCCACTGCAGTAAAAAAACAGAAAGAAAAGAAAGAGGGGTAGTAAAGGAATTGAAAAAAGTTCAATTGGCCATGTTGCAAAATTACCAACTGAACAGAAGATATCTCCTTTTCTACTTACTATCATCTCCTAAAACTAACAAACAAGCTTCGAACAAGAAATTTCCATGGCAGTCGCAAATCTCTTCTTAGTTTTAAACAAGGTAAGAATTTTGAAAAGATCAATGACAAAAATGTTCAAGAACAAAGCATTCTGTGAAACCAGGCATGAGTTGAAAAAATTATAGCAGCCATCTTGATTACAACCATTAACCCATAATGTATCATGTATGTAGAAATATCAAGATGGATATGAATGAAGTTTCACTTATATATCAACCTGTTGCCTACATGATGAAAACAAAATTCTTGGACAGATCCCGTCGGAGTGGAATTTTTTTCCATAGAAGTGGGAGGGGTTGAAAGAATGTAGTTTGATACATTAAAAGAAAACGGAGAAGAGAATTCCATATAAAGTGAGGAATAATGACCAATTAGTTGGCCCTTGGACTCAGGAAAGATCTTTGACATAGGTGGGAACTTCCACACAACAACAACAATAGGATGATTGAATTAAATTTTTCTATGAAATTCACAGTTACAGTGTTCGGTGTGTACACTAAAATGTACCTCCTATGATGATCAAGGCAGATCAGAAGCAGCTAGGATTCAATGCTTATACAGACCAAGCAATGATTTTTCTCTATCTTCAACTCTCTTCCTTGCAGCCTCCCTTGCTTTGAGTGCAGCTGCTTCCTCTTCAGATATCACTTTTGGCTTCTGATCTAATCGTTTTCGCTTGTTAGCAGTGAGTGCAGAAGGAGCACCCTTAACATTTCTCATAGGGTTTAGTGATTTTGAAACAACAGGTCCAGGTGCAGGGGCACCATGAGGAGTGACACTAGGTTTATTTTCTGAATCAGGTTTGGCTTCCTTTGATATCGATGGCTTTTGGAAAATAGGTTTCTTTTGGCTAGAAGTAGATGAATTCTGAATTGTAGCAAGTACCTCTTCTTGTGTCACCCACTTACCTGTTTTGTGTCATTTAAAATTACTGTTAACTAAAATAGTAAGAATGATCACTTACAAGAGCATGATTTAGAAAAGTCATCAATACCTAAAGACTCAGTGTAGTAAAATCCAGAGTTCGTGTCATAGTAGCAACCATCAGTTTGATTGTAATAGTAGCCAGATGAGCTATCATACTCCCATTCTGTCATCAATGGAACCGGGTTAGATTTCAAACAGAAAACGGAAACCACTATTAAGTGTTTCTGTTTATTTGGAATATGGACAAGAAAATGAGAGAACCAGCATAGGACGGCATTAAGTATTATTCTTTATCACCTCCAGAAAATCCTTTGGCTGACCCTTTGCCATCTTCTAGACCAACCAATGCCTGTAAGTTAGAATCTCTCGCCTCCCGGAAACTTGCCACATCCTTTTGATAGCTGCGACTTGCTTTCTGGTAATTTTAGTTTCAAAGGAAGGAACTGTCACGTGTTAATCAATAACTAAACATGATGGATAATGCAGTTCATCATCAATCAATCCAATACTCATTTTCATAATAAATTACTCAAACGTCATTGGCCAATTGTATAATGGGAGAAGAAATTTCTCAAAACATCTCACTGTAGATAATGCATTGATCCCATGCTTAAAATGAGGTCTAAAAAGAGGACAGTGATGACAATAAAAAAATTTAAAAAAGAATCATAAGAGAGGTCTAAAAAGAACTCTTTTCACTCGTATTTGATAGGCAAGAAAACATGCTGGAGACTGCAAAGGCTCATACCAAACTATACGATTAGTTTTCCACTTGCTGGTAATAATACAAAAGTGGACAAATAAAAAGATTTGGATGGTTCTTCTATTTTTCCATTTTCTTTCACACATGGGACTAATTTGCTGAGGGAAAGATAATAAACATCATCATATTCTAGTGGACTGACAAAAGTGAAAAGATGACTCAAATACATCACAGCCACAACTTAGATGAACTGCTTGGAAGCTATATCCTTTTTTGGTGCAAAACAGACAATAAAGGCAGAATATTGGACATTTCAATTGTTTCTTCTCTGAAGACCATATAATAGTTATTCACAATTCTTTTAATGATTTTCTCTGGAAGAAATTTAAACACTATATATTTAAAAGAACTTACTGCTTCAATTTGTTCAAGAGCACGAGCTGCATCCTTCTCTTCTTTCTCTTTAGCAACCTTTTTTTCCCTCATGGTATTCAGCCTCTTAGCAACATTATCCTTGTGACGTTGACCAAGTTCATGGTTCCTGATGCTTGAAGGATTGTTGGATATGAAAATTTTGCAGAAATCACACCACTTGTTTCCCTGACTAACCCAATACTGAAGCACGAGAAAATTAACAAGCATTAGCATACTTTAACAAAATGGCATCAAAACCACTCTCCTACAAAAGATCTAGCAAGGAGGAAAAAAGAGACATATACTAGAATGTGTTTGATTAGACAAATTCTACATACAATTCAAGTACTAGAAGTGTAAAAGTAGCATCCATACATCAATCAATAAGACTTAATTTAGGAGCATTATGAAAGTAGATCACCACCGGTAAAACCTTTTTTGGACTATACAGAAAATTGCGAAAGCACATAAAAATCAACAAGAGGGAAAAGCCTCAAATTGGACAAGTAAAATGAAAACTCTTAGTTCATGAGCCATATTATATTTCAAACTAATTAATGTTCACCATAACGGCAAGACAGATTGAAACTTAAAACCAGTAGTTGAGAAACTATCTAAAAAAAATCTTCATTTACCAAGTCTATACATTGTGCAGTGCTCAAGTTTTCTGAGTGAAACTCTACCTCTTTAGCTGCTTGTATTATGGGGAACAAAAACAAGATTGGAAGAATCATTGGAAGCATTCCAGAGACAAAAGATTTCTATTTTCTTCATTCAATTAGGGCAAGGAAAGAGATTATTCCATTCAAGCTTAGAATCTGGATGCTGGTTGACAGAAATTTTTTAAAAACTAACAAACTAAACAAAATTGAAGAATAGATAGAGCTAAAACATACAATATTTGTAAGGAAAATCTGCAGCTAAGGCAAAATTTTAGCACGCCATTAAAACTTTGGAAATTGTAAAAGATAACATCATAAGAAGATATTTAATCATACCTCAGTCATGGCTGCAAATCGAACTTTCTATCGAAGAAGATTTGCCTATTGCGAAATTCCAATTCCGATGAAGAAAACAGGGGGCAAAAAAAAAAAAAACCCCTGCAATAAGCTTCTGTAGAACTTTTGGTCCGATCCAAAATTAAAAAAAAAAAAAAAGAGCAGTTTTTTTCCACTAAACCCTAGCAAAGCATTTCCCGTGTGTAGTTTAAATTTTGGCGCTCCCTCAAAAACAAACGGCTGGAAACAAAGTTGCAGTCGGGACTCCCAGCGGTGGAAATTTAACAGTTTTCAAGAATTCGGAACCGGAAAACTTGAGGTTGAGAGTTGAGAGTGAGGGTGAGGGCTTACGAGACTGCCACCAAGCCGTTTCTTTGATTTCTCAATTTAACCCAAACATTTTCAATTTCTCATATTAGCGTCCCTAACTATTCTACATTTTTAATTTTAGTTGAAATGAAGAATTCATCAAATTACTAAAATTAATAAACAATCTTTTAAAAAAAGGGTAATAAAAAAGATATATAGAAGCCTGTTTTCTTTTTTGTGAATATATATAAAAGTTAGATACCCTTTTATTAATATTTAGTGTAATCAAATTGTGATTATTAATAATTTAATTTTTTTGCCACTAGGCAAGATTGAATTTATAACATACATTAATTTATATATTAAAAATTAAATATTAATTTTTTTAATTTTAGATAAAAATATTTTACTTTTAAAACTTAAAAATTTTGAAATAAATTATTATAAATATTGATTTTATGACAGGAGAAAAATATTTTAGACTCAAAAAAGTAGATTGCGTAATATAGTAAAAGTTATTTTTTTAAGAAAAGAGTAACAGTTTTTCTTTTTAGAAAAAGTGATAGGTAATATATTTTCTTTTCTTTTCTTTTTTTTTAAGAGAATTTTATGAAATTGGAGGTTTTTCTATAATATCATTCACGAGGAGTAATTAGATCAGACCAGAAGGGTTGCTCATTATTACCAGCCGAAACGTCGTCGTTTGGTTCGCCGCCGAATATGTCAGCCACCACCGCACCGTTCCTCATTACACGGAGTAAATACTATAGTGATCAGAATTACAGGAACGAAACCCTTCTTCTTCTTCAATCCCTGTTTCTCTCTGCAATTTCTTTAGAGAGAGAAACAAAGATCCGCCATGGATCAATCCTTCATGCTAATGCTGTCCAACTTGTTACACCTTCACAACCACCTCGACCCCACCACCTCCCTCCTCTCCGACCTCACCTCTTCCACCTCCACCTCCTCCGATGGCTCCATCGCCACCTCTCCTACTTCTCTTCTCACTTCCACCTCTGCTGCCCCACTGCTCTTCTTTACGATCGCCTCCGTTCTCTCCTACCTTGCCTCCCACTCTCCTAACAAATCTACCAAAAACAAATCCCAGAAACCTTCCGCTTCTGCTAAACCTCACACCTCATCTCCCTCTGCCAACAGTGGCGAATTCTCCGTCTCTGCTTTTCGGGCCCTCTCTACTGAGCATATCTGGGCCATGGAAGCTCCTCTTCGCGATGCCCAGTGGCGATCCCTGTATGGAATATCTTACCCAGTCTTCACTACCATCGTCGAGAAGCTTAAACCCTACATTACTCAATCCCAGCTCTCTCTCCCCTCCGATTACGCCGTAGCTATGGTCCTCTCCAGACTCGCCCATGGCCTTTCGGCTAAAACCCTTGCTTCCCGTTATGCTCTTGAGCCGTACTTAATTTCCAAAATCACAAATATGGTTACTCGTTTGCTCGCCACAAAACTCTATCCTGAATTCATTAAAATTCCCGTGAGTCGACGCCGTTTGGTCGAAACCACACAGGGGTTTCAGGAGTTGACTGCTTTGCCCAATATTTGTGGGGCCATTGATGGGACTTCCGTCAGGCTACATAAGCTTCCGTCGGATATAATTAACCCTTCCATGTATAACTCTAGGCATGGATTTCCTTCTGTTTTACTTCAGGTCGTTGCCGATCATAAGAAGATATTCTGGGATGTCTGCGTCAAAGCCCCAGGTGGCTTTGATGACGCTACCCATTTCAGAGACAGTTTGTTGTATCATAGGTTGATATCCGGAGATATTGTGTGGGATAAGGTGATTACTGTCAGGGGGCAGCATGTGAGGCCATATATAGTTGGGGACTGGTGTTATCCGTTGTTATCATTTTTGCTCACACCTTTTTCTTGGAATAGAACTGGAAGTCCAGCACAGAATGCATTCGATGAGGCCCTGATGAAGGGCAGAAAGATGGTGGAGGATGCGATTGGGTTGCTGAAAGCAAGGTGGAAAATTCTGCAGGACTTGAATGTGGGTCTGAATCATGCACCCCAAACTATTGTGGCATGCTGTGTGTTGCATAATTTATGTCAAATTGCAAGAGAGCCTGAGCCTGAGCACTGCAAGGAGCCAGAGGAGAATGGTTCACCTCCAAGGGTTCTCGAGAATGAGAAATCCTTTTATTATTATGGTGAAAGCTTGAGACAAGCTTTGGCTGATGATTTATATCAACGACTTTCTTCAAGATGATAAGAAGGTAACAGAGATGGGGATAGAGTTCGGTGTTCTTTCTTGATGTAAGGATATTCATCTTCAGATGGTCCTAGTTTGTTTTAGTTAAACCTGACGCTTATCATTTTTACTACAACTGCTTGAATTAGATTTTATGTAGTGAAAAACCCCAGTTGTGCCTATTGTATTATTTGCGCCTAAAACAAGTTAACCTTAGAGTATATATCATGAAATGGAAGGGAAATTTTGCATGTCTACTTTGTGTTACATACTCTGTTGGTCATCTTTTTAACATTTGTCACTAAATCAACTGATCAATATCATCCTGCAATTAGTTTTGAGCAACACATCATGTTGTATTGTGTTTAAATATTGTCAGAGGGTTTGTATAAAGGCCTATGGTTAAGAATCACTTGTTTGCAATTGGAAAGATTTGCATTATGCTAGACAATTGTGAGGAATTTTCCTGCAGATATTGGTTTCGTTATTATCTATTCCTTACTACTATCCTTGCCCAGAAATGGAGAAGCAAAGCAATTTTTTTCCTAGAATAGAAGAAACCATCATATTGCCTGGATAGGCTAGATAATGCTTTAACTGATTGAGTATCCAGGTTGTCTGATTGGAATGTGTTGAGACAACTTATGGCAGTAGTGAATATTGGAATTTAACTGCACTTGTGTATTGGAAATGACAGAAATTGCTCCTAAAGTTTGTTCCTCTCATTATTCTGAACTATGGTGAGTTTGTGATGAAATGGAAATTATTTCTTCACTTGTGACAATTTGAACTCAAGAAATTTTAGGATATGTGATAATGTATTGAAACTGGACTATAGCATTGCATATGTTCATTTATCTTTTAACTGATTTTATGTAGTATGGTAGCATGCCTTCTGTTGGAACATGGAATGGGAATGGAGAACTCTGTTATTTTGGCTTCTAAAGAGAGTTATTTCTTTTGATTGGATTATGGCCAGTCATGAAAGTTTATCTGTGTTTAAAACTTATACTGGAGTTTAAATCAAGCATGAACATGTTGGCAATTGACAAAACTATTCAGTTGATGCACCATCCACAGATCCACAATAAGGGGCAGTCCTCTTTTTGTATTATTAGTAAACAACTAACAGTGACAAAATCTCACAGAAAGACCCCAAATAAAGATTGGGAAACTATATACTTGCTTCAAAGTGGTGAAAGATGGATAGACACTAGTAATTTTATAGAAAATTGCCCCAAGTACAGTTTTTTATTTGCACCAAGGGTGTCTTTGATAAGCAAGATCCAATAGCTTTTCTTATTGCTAAATAAGATCACTACTTTCTCTTGCACTCATTTCGCATCTACAGTTCGCCAACACAGGAACCTCGCAGGATTTGTCCCAGGTAAAGAAATCACAAGCAAGGCTTGTAAATGACCAGTAACTGTTGTGGACGTGTAAAGTTTCTCTGAAAAGAAGAAAATTACAGCCGCTTAAAGTCCTCAAGCAAATCATTTACAGCAAAACCTACATCACCCTGCCAATAGCTAAGCTATTAAGATGGTGCGTTATTTCTCTTCAATAAGGACTAATGTGCAAAAGCCTAATCCAGACAGACAGGTGCTCCCATGGGGGAATGATACAACACTCAGGGTACATTTCTCTGGGTTAACCTGCGAAGCAATCAGACATAAGGACACTAAAACATGTGGCTTCTGAAATGCAGTGTTTCTTTTTCTATTAGCAAGACCAGACCGCAGAAAGCTGATATACTAGCCAACTGCTAAAAATGTTCATCATTTGCTCATTCTCTGTAGCTGTCCATGCAACGTGGGTTCCCTGAAACAAAACAGAACGAAAATGAGTACCTACATAAAAATGTGCCATGTTCAAAAGATCATTTTATCGGTATAATCAACTTTCTGCAGAACCATCCAACTGTAATGTGCCTTCAATTTTATTTGTCTAACTAAAAGAATCAAATTTTAGAAGAATCACTGCCTTGCTAACCCTCTTTCCCCCCTCCACCACTCTCTAACCAGCAGCCTAAAACCAAGGGATAAATTATAGAACCATGCATTTAATATCTGCGACCTTGCCCAAGATAAAGGGAAGGAAAATGGGTAATATGACAATTGGCAAGGGAGAAAATGCCTCACACATGGCCCTATTTGGCAGGAAGGGAAAAGAATTTGCAAGCCAAAGTGGAGGTGGTGATGAACGTGTACTAACCAATCAGTGTTAGAGAATTATACTTATATACCAACATAAAACATTAAGTTATAGCAAAAAATATCACTCACGTAGATAAATGTTTGAGCGCACAAGTAACATAGAATCAGGCAAGCAAATCAGCAAAAAAATACACCTGCAGCTTACAAAATCCTTCAGGAAAACTGATACATTTTCACATTGAAAACCTAGAAGTAAAATGCCTGCTGAGAACTTTCATCTTAGAGACACTGGGCACAAAGGGGCCAAGGTTAGAATTCCAATGGTGAATGATTACTGATCCCATAGAGACAATAATCTAGAGTGGTTAGGCACACCATGATAAATAAATTATGTAATAAGAAATCCAAATTGGAAACCAACTTGCATGAATCCTACCGGAACAATAAGAAATCACAATGAAAATGCCAATCAAATTAATCCCATTAGAGTTTCAAAGAAAGTTGATACCTTAATGATAGAATTTCGGAAATTGTTCTCAAGTAGCTCAAAGAAACACAGTAGCCAAAGAGTTCATTGGCTGTCAACTTAATCATTCTCGACTCCCATGACCAGAAAGAAGACGTGATGATAATCAAATGATGATAAGAGTTCACAATTTTATGATTTAAGCATAGGAAGTTTTCCCACTGTTTGGAAGAAGCCCATCTCTTGCCATTTGACTAAGAACATCAAAGACTGCCTCGAAGTTTCCTTCTTTGTAATTGACCTCAACAAGAACTTTTGCAAGCTCAGCATCCACAAGCTTACAGCTACTTAATGTCTTATGCAAAACTTCACCCAGCTCCTCAATCCGTTCCTCTTTAAAAAGTTTTTTCATCAAAGCAATGACTGTCACCATATGAGGAGAGAATCCATTGTGCAGCATCCTCCTGTACAAATCAAGGGCCTTGTGCACATTCCCAGCCCTGCAGTGACCATGCACAAGAATATTATAAGCTGCTCCATCAGGCCTGTGGTTTCTCTGAAGCATTGACTCAAAAACTCGATCTGCTTCACTTATCAAACCTTTCATGCAGAATCCTTTTATAAGAGCTACCACATTCTTAAACTCAAAACTGCTACAAGTTTCAATTAGAAATTCATATGTAACATCATCAGGAACAGACTGCTCATACAAAAACCTGAACAGAAGCTGCTTCGCTTCCCTAGTGCGAGATTGTTTATTAAGCCCATTGATTAGCACGCTGTAGGTAACAACATCAGGAAAGAACCCCTTATTTATCATTTCATTATGCAAGAAAAAAGCACTTTTAACATCCCCTTCTACACAATATGCATTAATAAGTGAAGTGTATGTACACTTATCTGGAAGCAAGCCAATTCTCAGCATTTCTTGAAAAAGTTCACACCCTTCAATCAGTCTCCTTTGTTCACAAAGACCTTGAATCAGTGATGAATAAGTTATTGCATCAGGCAGAACTCCTCTCTGAACCATCTCTTCTCTCATTTGAAATGCCTTGTCCAGATCCATGTTCCTACAAAACCCAGATATAATTGTACTGTAGCTTACAACATCAGGGCTAACCCCTTTATGTATCATATCTTGCATCACTCTTAGTGCTTCTTCAACTCTTCCCATAAGGCAATGCCCATTGATTAAGGTATTATAAGTCACGATAGAAGGCAAATGACCTCTTGCAATCATTTCATCCAAAAGTTGATAGGCTTCATGCATTAAACTCTCTTGGGAAAATCCATCTATCAATGTTGTGTATGTTATCTTATTTGGTGATATTCCCCGATTTCTCATCTCATCAAAGAATTCCGTTGCACGATTCATATTCTTCTCCTTACACATACTTCTAATTAAAGAAGTATAAGTCACAACATTCGGATGCAAGCCATTTCTCATCATCTCTGAGTGTAAAACAAGTGCCTGATGGATATCACCGAGTTTACAATAACCATTTACTAGGGTATTGTATGTCACCTCATCAGGAAGCAAGCCTTTCTTTCTCATTTCTCCCATCAACTCATTTGCCTCTTTCATCCTGTCTTCTTGACACAACCCTTTGATTATCACATTATATGTGATCACATTCGGCTCCAAATGCCTCTCACACATCAATTTTAACCATCCAAGCGCCAGGTCAACCCGCCCCACATTGCAATACGCATCATTCAACGTGTTATACGTAACAACATTTGGAGAACAGCCATTGTTCTCCATTTCATCAAAAAGCCCCAAACCTTTCTCTAACTCTTTATTTTTGCAAAATCCCTTAATCAATATATTATAAGTGAACACATTAGGCGAAACCCCACTTCTTCTCATATCGTCATACAATTGTTTAGCTATCTCCATATAACCAGGAGACGACACGAGAATCATCGCATCAAGAATGGAGTTATAGGACAACACGCTGGGCATAAATCCGTGAAATTTTGCTAAATTGAATACGTTCAAAGCTCTACTAATCATCTTCAAGCTAGAGTACGATTTTATCACCAAATCAAAGACTGCCGAGCTCGAATTGCAGGTGTGGTACGACTTCTGCAAGCCAGAAAACACCAAATTCCCCATTTGGTCATCTTCTTTGATAGCCATATCCTTGGCGAGGGACTCAGCCTTCGTGTAGAGCTTGAATCGGGTAAGAATGTGAACCGAAAGACACTTGCATTCGAGATCAAAAAATTGACGGCGGCAAGCCCAGTTGATGAACTTGAGGGATATTGCTTTGTCATTCTGAATCTGAAGAAGGACATTTGAGGCCGACTGAGGAGTAAGCTGAGAAGATAAAGATTCAAGGCGTACGGGGTGGTCTCGTTTCAGAATGGCTACGGCTTTGTCGACAAGGATGGCATCGAAGGAAAGCGAAATCTCGGGAGTGAACAGTGGAAGGGAGGAGTGGAAAAACCTGTGTCCATGACAGGGTCTAAGGAGGAACATTTTATTTTAGGACTTGGGTGAAACAAGAACGGATGCTTTTATCACATTACTCCTTATTTATTTATTTATCCTTCAAAATTTATATGCATATTAGAAAAGAAAAAGAAGAAAACAAAATGGACCCATCATATAAGGATTCCATATACTTTCAAGGTAGTAACGTGAAGAGAAAGATCTTCGAAATCTATGTCTTCACATTAAAGGCCTGGGAGACCCAATCTAAGGAGGTGGGTTCAATCAGATTTTCAGAGTAGGTGGGGATTGTTTGGACTTTAATGGGATTTTGAAAGATTCGATCCTTAAATCACTACACGCAACGAGTTAATCCCTACTTAACCCTACGTATGGAGAGAGGACTGGCTCTATATTAACTTTTGTCAAGTTTATCACTTTACTATACCTATTAAGGCAAAAAGAAAAAATGAAGAGAGAGGATAATTTAAGTTATAAGAAAAACGAAATATATTTCCAAGTTTTAGAACAAAAACTCTACAATATATTTTCCAGTTTTTTTCTTTTGTTTGGAATTTGGAAAAAAATGAAATGATGATTATTTTACAATAATAACTTTACAAATTTAATAAAAATTAGAAATAATTACTATTGGAATTTTACAAAATTTTATCCTTTCCCACAATCCGTGTGTTTCTTTTCCGAAGTGGACGAACTACAAATCGGTCACATGAGTGATACCATACTTCTCCTTCCCACTCTCTCATTTCTCTCCTTTTCTTTCTAAAAAACTTGAGAACTTATTCATTCATCTTCTTAAATATCTTCTCTTTTCCCCAAATCCAGCTGCCAATGTCCTGACTCTTTTATCAAACTCCAACCTCCAGAAGGTTTTAAATTTTGTAAGATTCTCAATTTTCTTCCATTGTTCTCTTTTTAACCCTACCTGGGTTGCCTCAGTGAACATTTCCAGTAAAATCTTTTGAAAATTAATCCTTGATCCGACACTTTCATAACTCAAACTCCATAATCTCTTAACTTAAACAAATTTCAATTATCAATATGTTTTTTTTGGTCGATTGCAATCAAAAGATAAAAGAAAAATAGAATTCTAACCATTAGTCGAAAGGCAAGAAATTCAACCAAAGTAGCAAACACAAATGAAATAGACTTGAATGACTAGTAGTAATAGCATGTCACATGTCATGACAAGAATTACAATGGAATAAGAGGCTCCTTATCGCATCTTGCAACACTACAGTACAAGAAATGAAATCCCAAACTAGTACAAGAAATAAAAACCATTTAATGCACCAGTTTGTTGCCTATCATAATTCTGAGAATGGGGGGAGAGAAAAGAAACCTCAGCAAGAGGATAACTAAAGTAACATTAACCAAGCAAATACAATAAAAAGGATCACATGATGCAGCTGAAGAGAAATTAATACTTACTTTCACAATATTGTAGTTGGAAGTGGAAAAAACTGGGGGAGCTAGTATGACTATAAATGTACAAATTGGTTTGGAATACAAATCTTTAAATCGTTTTAAGTTTTGAACAGCAAGGGAACTGCTTCTTTCTCAGAAGCCATTTGCATACCGTTCTTCCTGTCCAGATTAAGCTACATTGTCCACAACATGGTCCTCTACTGCCTTACATAATTTCTATTGGAGCAAGCTGTGTCATAGGAGGCTATGAACAAAACACATGCATGAAACTTTGCTTTAAACATCAATATAAAGGAGTTGATAAAGAATGAAACCTATTGACCAATAGCAAAGCCATGTGGTGATTTTACCAATGTGGAACTGAAACAAGACCCTGATATAAAAGTGTAGTTGAAGTCTATTCACATCACATCCCCAAGCAATCAGGGATTACGATTTAGTGTAATTCATGCCTGTTAAGATTGCAAGTTGGTCAAATCTCCATGTTCCCAACCTTGGAAAGAGATTTGATGCAGAACTCCATAGAGATGTTCCAAGCTCTCTCATAGCACCTTTGCATGTATTCGAGTGGAAGGACCATGCAACAGCTTTACAAAGCCGAGGAAACTAAGCTTTCCATCAGTATGCCGAATCCAATCATGGAGAACAGCATGAACAGGCACTGATGGACTAAGTCCAAGTTCCTGAGATCATATTGTTATCACAACTTCATGAGCAATGAGAAAACCAACTTCCTGCCATAGTCTTAACTAAAAGAAGAAGAGAAAGAAAGAACATGAGAGCTTGACTTACTGATGCAAGTTCTTCAATGACAATAGCCCGGTTTCCTTCCTTCTCAAAGATTTCATATGCACAACGAGCATGTTGTTCCCAGCGATCAAGTGCTTCCAATTGATGGACACTTATTGCAGCAGCACAGAATTCTTCAAAATCCATCTTTCTATATTGAAGTGCATTTAGCTATCAAGAAAAATCACAGCAGAGACACTCAATAAAGAGGAACACAAAAATCATTAAAAAAGATAAAACACAAGTAATGGTCTTATTATACCGAGGCAAGAAAATCAGGGATGCGAGACTCCTTCATAGCATCTGTAGCATTCTTTGTTAGAGCCTGCTTAGATTTAAAGAAATCAGAAGATGGCAGACATACCAATAAACATTTTCGTTTTTGGTTTTCAAGATGGGGTAAACAGGAAAAACAAAAGTACCCTAGCACAAATAGGAAATGGTTGGAAGAGAATAATGGAAATGAATGAGTTTCTCATGCATGAATGACAAAGCCAATAGAACTAACCATTTTCAGGTTGTCTAATGTTATTGAACCATTTTTGCCAGGTCCCAATAGATTGAACTGTTCTTTCAGATAGAAGAGTTCATCAGCAGTAGCAAGTGTCTTAGACAAGGCCTGTCAAATTTGCATAAAACTGTCACAAACATAGCAATCTACAAGAAAATGGTTCTAACAGTTTTAGCATTAGCAACAGAACTTCAGCTTATAAATTCTTTAACTCACCCACAACAAAAAAAAAACCTATCTAACTGCCGAACATAAAAAAAAGTGATGAGAAGGCCCAAAAAAATTATCTATTATTAGTAAACAAGAGAACACCAACAAACAAACCCAATGTAAAGAAAACAGTAAGAAAGTCATATATCACTGGATACGATTAGCCAGTCCAGACACTATATATATATATATATAGTAATATGACCTTCTAAAGGTTAATTTGAGTTTCAAAGTGAAAATTGTTTTAGTTTTGATATAAAAATGTTGAATATATTTGGATAAGGTTTGCGTTGTGTATCTAAATGATTGATTTGATGTACATATATTGAAAAAATTAAAATAATACTCCCTCCTTCATTATTTATAAGTCACTTAAATTCACTCTCCTTGTCACTAATTATAAGTCGTCGTTAATTTATTAAATATTTTACTAACTTTTACCATATTACCCTTGTTTCACTCTCTTTCCCTACTCGCTATTGTTAATTTGATTGAGACATTTTAGGAAAAAAAAACTATTATCTTAATTTTGATAAAATAACTGCCAGTGACTTGTAAATAGTGTCAAAGGTAATAATATTTCTGCTTTGTAATATAAGTTCTTTTATCATGTAGATTACGGACTCAAATAACAAGCTATTTATTTAGCCAAGTACCAAAGAAGCTGTTAGTCAAATCATCTAAAAAATTAGAATGAGAAAGACTCTCCAAGGGGCAATAGTAGAAAAATAATAATAAATATTCATCAAAATTAGTATAAAAAACTTGTATTTTGAAACAATATTTTTACCTATGAAATGACTTATATTAGAAAATGAGGTTGCACTAGTTTATTGTTTAAATGTATAATTTGAGTTTAAAAATGCACTAAAAAGATATATTTAATACTCCCTTCATCCGAAATTAAATGTTGCATTTTTTACTTTGGCAAATTTTATTAAAACTGGTTGACTTTGTTCATTTTGAACACAAAAATATTAATTCATTTGTAAAGTTTTCACTAATTATGGAAATAGGACATTCAATTCCAAACGGATCAAAATAGAAATAGAGACATTGAATTTCAATTCCGGATGAAGTGAATATAAGTAAGTGAGACTCCTATGGTAGATATGGAGTGAAATTTTGGAGGGAAAAAATTTTGGTCAAGAGGAAATAGTAGAAAATTTTTGGCTAACA
Source organism: Parsonsia alboflavescens (assembly GCA_028571225.1). Classification (NCBI taxonomy): domain Eukaryota; kingdom Viridiplantae; phylum Streptophyta; class Magnoliopsida; order Gentianales; family Apocynaceae; genus Parsonsia; species Parsonsia alboflavescens. Next base: position 3,381,125 of record JAOXNR010000029.1, on the reverse strand, counting down.
AAAACCCTAAACAACCTCAAAGTTTTCAACATATTGAAAGAAAGTCATATCGACTTTTATCATTTATGAACCCTATATATTGCAAATGTGGTTAACAAACCTATCATCAAAATAAGGACATGTTAGAAGCAGGAAAGTAGATTTTGAAAAAATTTAAAAACCACTCCAAGAGAAAAAAATCTCACAAAGTCATTCTAAGATAAAATTGTGGCCTCACAAATAAAACCATGTGGTTAGATATTGAAGGTTTTCAATTGACATAGAACCTTATCTTTTTCTTGGTAGTTAATAAAAACTCAAATCTTATTAAGGAATGGAATTTATGGAAATATAGTAGCTTAGTTTGTTAGAATACACCATTTACCAGGACATGGTCTAAGGTTTGATCCACATCCTGTCCCCAAACTCCCTCCTCTCCCAGCCACCACAAGTCACATATTACATTTAAAAAATTTTAGGATAAATTGATCAATATTGTTATTTAGGGAAGCATAAATAAATTCATAAGTATGAAGAGATTTGACACAAAAAGCTTAGAAACTCTACTGAGGGAAATCAGAGATATTTTCACTCGTAAGGTTTCCTTGTTATATTGGGCAAATTACAGCTTCGAATCTTGCAACAGCTCACAAAAGATGAGAGGGAAATAACATGTTCAAACAGAAAATTAAAATTCATTCTCAGCTGTAACAGTAAAGTGTTGGATATTACGTTAGTTACTCTATCCTAGATAGGATTATAATTGATTAGGCAATCTTAGATTGATTAGTAGTTACCTATTTGGTATTGTTATTGTTTTGATATTTTAGATTTCTTTATATACTTGTAATTCTTTGTTAATAAGATGAGAGATTGATTTATTCTCCCAAATCCTAAATTCAACATGGTATCAGAGCAAGGTTGCCTCTGAGGTCGAGTGTTCTCACTTTGCAACCTAAGGTTCGTTTTGTTGCTTTTTTGAGGTCGAGTGATCTCCCTCTGCAACTTCGGGTGCTTTTTAAGGTTGAGTGATATCTCCCTGACATCATTAAAAGAAGACACGATTTTCCTCTTGTGATGCTGCAGTTGGATTTTTCTAATGTTCCAACCTTTTTTTGAAGCATAGGGTTTCTGCCAAAAAAATTTTTATCTCAAAGAGGTAGAGTTTTCTCCCACTAAACACATCATCGCCACCAAATCTGCCTTGCAAATCACCTGGCCGGCCAGAGCCAGTCCCCTTCGACCGGAAAACAAGCGAGTCATACGCGCCGCCTCTGCAGATGCATCGCCTCTATGAGCCTGCACGTGTGGCGGCTCCGGCCACTGCCCGGCAGCACCAATCGCACCAGTAGCTGTGCCTTGCCTTCTAGTTTTCAGATCTGTTGTCATCTGCCTTGGGACTGTTCGTTTTTGGTGTTTCTGGCCTCAAGTTGCCTCTGTTTCAGTTTTACTGCTTGGGTGCTTCGGATGCTACTGTACTGCTGCAATCATGGGCGATTCCAAACCTATGGACTTGGGTTCTACAACCCCAATTAGCAATGTGAAGTTGGACGGCGCTGGTACTTATCTTGCTTAGTCCGGGCATGTTTACTCTTCATTAAATCTCGAAAAATGTTTGGCTTTATTAGTGGAGACAAGAAAATTCCTCCTTTGACAGATTCTTCTTATAGCCAATGGGATTCTGATAACGCGTTGGTTAGGTCATGGCCTTTGAAATCTATGGATCCTCGAATTTTAAAACAGTATCTTTTGCTTGATATGCCTGCGAAGATTTGGGATTCCACAAAAAAGACTTACTCTCGCAAAGGGGACGATGCACAAGTCTTTGAAATACGAAACAAAATTCATAATACAAAGCAAGGTGAATTGTCTATAACGGATTATTTTTCTGAGTTAAATGGTTTATGGCAAGAGATGGATTATTATCAAGACCTTCAAGCACATTGTGCAGAAGACGTAGTTATATTTCAAAAGTTAGTTCAAAAGGAGTGGGTGTATATTTTTTGGCTGGTTTGAACTTCGAATATGATCAATTTCGGGCCCAAGTACTTGGGAAGAGTCCTTTTCCTTCACTTGAAGATGCCTACTCTCATGTTATATAAGAAGAAAGCCGTCATGGATCCATGCTTTACACACCCCAAATAGAAAAGTCTGGATTAGTTGTCTCTCATGAACCACCAAAGGCGACATCCTTTGATAAGGATCTTCTCCGCTGTAACTATTTTCGGAAATCGAGACATACTAAAGAGACATGTTGGAAGCTAATAGGTTACCCAACCAGAGGTCGCAGAGGAAAACTTATGAATCTATCAAGAGCTCAAGAACACAGGGCTGAAAAGGGAGAGACATCTAAGGGGGAGACACCCAAGGGAGAAAATCCCGTTGGATCCTTATCTTCCGATGAAATCCAGTATCTTCTCCACCTCCTAACTAAACTTAAATCTTCAACCATTGCCACTACACAATAAGTGCAGTCGGACTGGGAAGAAGATTAGCATAGGTGACAAATGCGTTCTTTGCAAGTTGGTCTAATTAGGCATATGTGACATCATCTTTGCACCAACTTGAGGAAGAGTGTTGGCTATTATGATAGTTACTTTATCCTAGATAGGATTATAATTGATTAGGCAATCTTAAATTGATTAATAGTTACCTATTTGATATTGATATTGTTTTGGTATTTTAGATTTCTTTATATACCTGTAATTCTCTCTTAATAAGATGAGAGATTGATTTATTCTCCCAAACCCTAAATTCAACAAAAAGAAATATCAAAATTCATTGATTTATTATGAACATGTTTACTGGCCATACAGAAAAACACAGACATACCATATATTTACCAAAACTGAAGTTATGACAGATCATAAGCCAAATCAAGTAGAAAAGGCAAACTTTTTTCGCGGGGTATTGCTATTAATATTAAGGAATATATTGTTTAATTAGAAATCTAAGAGACCACTATCAAACTCTTCAGAAGGTCAGGAAAAGATTAAAAATCATATCCTGCTCGCACAATAGTAAGCAATTACATTCTAGTAACAAGTTCACATAAAGCATAAACTCACCCTTAAAGCAGCCTTTCGCAGAGCTGATGACCGCATATAGGCTTTCATAAGTTTCAATATATGAATATCAAGAGGTACTTTTATACCATTGTAATTCCGGATCCAAGGATGGCCTGCAATGAAATAATTATAGAAAGTCCAAAAATGAGCTAAACTCTATGATCTGTGAGTGTCAGAAATACTAACTTAGAGCCTGTGCAGCAGTCATCCGTTTCCGTGGGTCCTTATTTAGTAGACGCTTAACGAAATCTTTAGCATCTGCAGACAACGAAGGCCATGGTGCTTCATCAAAACTCGGATCAGCTTTTAGGACTGCCCGAAAAATCCCTGACTCGGTTCGGGCCCAGAAAGGGCGACTACCACATAAAAGTATATATGTTATGACGCCGACGCTCCATACATCAGCCTCTGTAGTGTATGATCTGTGTAAAACTTCAGGTGCAACATAATATGCACTTCCGACTATGTCATTTAGTTTTTCATCTGCAGACAACTACAAAAACTGAATAACATTTCTAAATACATAAAAATCCAACTCAAAAATAAAAATCTAAGTAACTTAAATTCACCTGGTCTTACAAAATCTGATAACCCAAAGTCTATAACTTTCAAAGGGGAATTCTCATCCTTTGAGGTGAACAGAAAATTCTGTATGGAAGATAACAAAAATGAGATAACATCAAATGACTGGAAAAAAGCAGCACAAAGCAATCTAGAATCTGGATAACCAGAAAGAGTTCCACTTAAATAGGTGTCATAGAATCTAGCCTAAATGCAACAACTGCATGTCTAGTCCATTTGGAGAAGTGAATCAGAAGTTAAAACAGAAAATATATACTGCCAAGAGAAGCATTGCAGAAATCTATTTCAACATAACAGATGGTGATCAATAGAAACGTCAATTATCAAATGAAAATAAAGATAGATCCTATGAAGGTTATTGCACCTAGCAGTAGGAAAGTGTTTAAAAACCTTAAATTATTACATGAGAAGTTCTATGAAGAGTTTTCAGAATTAAATGGTCAAAGACCAATTTTTGGTTCTTCAGAAATATATTCACTTCTAAAAATGCTTGATGAAGATCAAAAAAAAAAAAAAAAAAAAAAAACATTACAATGTAATTCCAGGAGAATATGTAACATCTGGACAGTTCTCATATACTTTAACGGGCATAAAAGACATTAAAGCAGTAAAGCTATCTAATTGGTTTACTCCCATGTGAACCAGAACAACCTTGAATGCTTCTTCTCTGTTTATTCATTAGAAAACAAAGCTTCCAATTATTATTTCTCAGTTCCACATCCCTGAAGGAATTATGGGAGAGAACTTCAAGGATATACAGTGACGAAGAAAATTAGTGGCAAATCCATTCTCTGGTTCAAAGGTTTGAACAAAGATCACTTTGAAATTGAACATATGCATGGAGGTGAATAAAGTGATATCAACTAACCATGCAGAAAATTTATACTAAACAAACCTGACCACTACCAGTAATCCCAATCCCAAAAAAGACCTAAAAAAGAAACGAATCCAAACAGGCTATCTGATGGAGAATTGTAGGAAATGCTCACCTCAGGTTTAAGATCCCGATGCACCACGCCCTGTAGATGGCAGAATGCAACAACATTTAATATCTGTACCATGACAGCCTTGGCATCATCTTCAGAGTATTTTCCACCCCTGTAAAACAGCAGGAAGGCCACCATTTATGAAGTATAAAAAGCAAATTCACAAAGATGTTCTGTTGTAATTGTCATAACAAAGTAAATGATTACCTCGCAAGTATTCTGTCAAGGAGCTCTCCGCCTTGGCACAACCTAGAACAAACTACAAATAGTCAGCATTTATATGATAAAATAATAATGAAATGTATGCTGCAGCAATCCAATGCTAAGTCTTTCAAATTCAAGCTTCAAAATAAATAAAAAAATTCACTTGTTACTTGTGCTTAGGATTTCATTTTATTTTAAATGGACAAACAGTATTATATAGAACCCATCTCTTGCCGTCACTAATCATGTAATTTGACATTTGCATGATTCATAAGCACTAAGAGATTTCATCGAGGATAAGGATTTTCAGAATCTTACTCCATGACAATGTAGACATTGTCTTGATCTTCGAAAGCATCATAGTATTGTACTAGATTGCTGTGTCCTACCAAGGCACGTAATATTTTTACCTCCCTTCTCACATCCTCAATTGCAATAGCTGTTGTCATCTGCAAAGCCGCCAAACAATCAAATATTTCTTTATCGATACTTCAAATGGTAAAAATTACAAATCCAAAAAGTTCAATGCACTGTGCCTCATGGAAGAAAAAGAACATGTCAAATCACTCAAAATAGTATTGCCTATATTCAAATAAATTTTGTGCAAAAGTTTCAAGGAGAGAAAGTCTAGTATTCTAACATAAGCATCCTTTAGGTGATGAGCACCAAAGATTCATCAGAAAGTTACTAGTATAAGACTAACGTAGTAAAAATTTTTTGCATATTTTCCAAATTTTTAGGGCAGGAGTCAACCGTGTTCAAAAGACTTTCATATACTTGATGTAGTTTTAAGCATGGCATGCAAAAATTTCAGTAAAACCATGAGATGCCTTAATCAAATTGCTCAGCCTACCAAAACATCCCTCTTCCTGTTCATACAAGCAAGCACTCAGGATTAAATTGTATAGAATCAATATATCAGGACAGAAAAACAGAGCCAATGACTTCCAAACAGGCAGGCAAGTAGGATGGGCCTCATAATCTGGAATTGTTTACTAGCACAATATATCAGATACTTCCTAGAAAAGTTAGCCGTGAAACAGTACAAACAAGATACCCAAGGCATAATTAGACTTAAGAAATTAAGAAACTCTGGAGAATAAATCACCACGGGCTTTGGTTGGATATGTTTCTCCAGACATCATATAAGACAAAGTTTATCTTACCTCGCATAATCCAAGTCAACCAGCGCCATTAAATTTAGTTAATTGGCATACCACATACATCTAAGTCATGAAAATAACTTGCAATTGGTTGAATTCAAAAGTAAAACAGTTCATCAGACATCAGCAACAAATCAGTCTTCTTATCATAAAATAAAAAATTGCTCTTGAAAGCCACAGGGAATCTTCAGAATTGAATTTGTATTATTAGTCAAACATGGGCTTATCACTGTTTTCAAAATCTTCTTTCTCCCCAATCAGAAGAGCAGAATATCAAGACAAACCAAACCAGAAGGCAATAAGAGGGAAAGACGAAATCCACCCCTCAAAGCACATCAACACATAAAGCTAGAAAGAAAAACGAAAGCATAAGTAACTATTAGTCCAGAACATGATGGTTTACAATCGAACTAATCCCATATTCCATGTAAGAGTTAAAGAGGGGGGAAATCGAAGTAGAGACTACAAAGGAATACTTCCGATCAATATTCTGTTAAGAGATATCTCAATTCGCCACCACAAATAAATAGGAAATATTCGGCTAGATGCACGTCCAGATTAGTATAGAGAGTTTGAACAGAACAGATAAATGGTACCTTGGACTTAGGGATAACCTTGACGGCAACCTGCTGACCCTTAAGATCACCTTTCTTGGCTACAGCAGAACAAGTATACCCAAAATGACCCCGGCCGACCTCATCCCCAACCTCATACCTACTGGTGAACTGCTTGGAGTACCCAAAACTCCTTTCCAACTCGGCCGTTGCAGCGGCATCGCCTTCCTCTCCTTCAGGAATTGTTGCAGCATTATTCCTACCATGGCGCCTCAAGAGAACAGCCTTTATATGCTTAGCCGGAGAAGGCGGTGGGAAAGGTCGCTTAAATATCCTCCTGGGAGTAGAATTAGCACTCCTGGGCTTAGACGTCGGCGGATGAGCTGGAGACTTCTTAGAGAAGAAATAGTGAGCCGGGCTGGGAGTGTAAAACGGCAAAAAAGGCGACTTCTTTCCGACCGGACCAGATTTCCTGCTGTCAGCGGGGGTGTCTGGAGCTCTAGAATTTGGGGTGTCTAGGGTTTCAATAGCTTGGCCCCTGACGGAGTAAGGATTGGGCTTTGGTGGCTTGGAAGTGCAGGCTCCCATTGGTGCCCCTGTAGCTGGAGAAAAAGGCCGGGAATTAGAATGGCATTTCGTGTAAATTCATTGGATAGGGCAGTTGCAGAGAGAGAAAGAAGAAAAAAAAGAAAAAAAGAGGGAGAGAGGAAGACAGTTAGTAATAATGAGGGAGAAAAAGAGGAAAAAGACGAGAAGAAAGCTTTTGAATCGGAGCTGCTGAGAGATGAGTTTGAGTTGAAGGGGCACTGTGTAAAAATGGAGGAGTTCTTGACGTAAACAGAGTGGTATACATGGAGGAGAACAGAGAGTCCAAGGGTTTATTTGAACATTGTGATGTTATTTTTTAAAAAATAAAAGTTTAATTAAATTAAAGAATGATAATTCAATTTAGTACAATCTAAAATAAAAAGTTGAACATTTACTTTTGGATGAGTGATTAATAAATTATTTTAAAATGGTACTAAAAGATGGTTTTTATTTAATTTAAATATTTTTTAAAAAGAATTGGATTTAATTAATTTTTGGATATGACATTTAAATCCAAATTTTTAATTATGTACTATTTAAGTTGAGGGGTATAAATTATATTCCCTTTTAATGTCTATGTCTAATTAAATTTTTTAAAAAATGAAATAATTCAATTTATTTCTTCAAAAATCCTGCAAATTAAAACTTGTCCATAGTTTAAATGATACTTTTGCTTTTTAAAATATTACATGGTCAATATTTAAATATAGGGTAAATATTAAGGTTATATTTGTTATTATTTTTGGGTTTTTTAAATTTGTGGGATTTCTTATTTTTAAAATTTGTTTAATATTCTATTTACGCCACAACTAAAAAGAATTAAACATATGTATATATATAAAAAATAATATTTTTTAATTTTTATTAAAAATATATATAGTAATTACATGACCGATAGGAATAAAGATTGTTTAATAAGAAGAAAATATAAAACTTCCAATAATATCAACCATTATTATTATAGTCCGTCCATGAATGACAGTTGCGGACTAAAATTTAAAACACCTTGACTATAAATATAAGATGACGATGATTATTTTCGTAATTAATATTTTTATTGAACTAAAATATTTCTTATTATAAATAATATTCATATAAATTCAATTTTAATATTTAACGTGATTAGAAGGACGTAGTTGAAATTTTTTCATTAAATACTTATCGAAAAATAAAAAAACTTATTGAAAAGTGTAAAGTAATTTTTATTTTAAAATAAAATTGATTTGTTAAAATGATTAATAAAAAGAAAATAAAAACCACCGCTGACGGGGGGTATTATATGATCCGAAAAAATTATTACGTCACCTTAAATTAAAATAAATAAATAAAAATAAAAATAAAAGACGGATGGCGTTGGTTAAGACGAAGTTGCGTGGATGTGCTGCAGAAGCGTCCACATGAATTTGGATGGATCATTAAATACCTTATTTCCACGTCAGCAAATTCCTTCTGATCTTCAACCAATTTTTTGGTTGGTTCCATCTTGGTCCAAACTATAAAAGTACTCATTTCATGATCGAGGTTTTAAGTCTCAGTACATCATTAATTAATTAATTGAATTTTCAACATTGGCTTTCACCGTATCTCGTATTTGACTTTTCAAGCTAAATAACATATCGTTTATTATTAAATTTGTAAAATTGGATCCTATTTATCGAATAAACTTCTTTATCATAATTTTAAAAGCCATTAATATTTTAAAATAAAAAAATGATTTCCTTAACAAATAAACGATATGTTTATTATTAATAAAATTATAAATTATAAATTCATTTACTCAATTTGTCTTGGAATTGAATGATTTTATTTTTATCTTGAATCCTTTAGAATTAAATATTTCATTTCCTACTTATTAAAATTCGATAAAGGAATTGATAATATTGTTATATTCAAAATAAACTAAATCAAATTATTTAAATAAAATCTGTTAAGATCAAAATAAAATAATAAATTGAAGAGGTATATTTAGGGTTGCATGTCGAGGAAATAATTTTTTTAAAAAAAAAATCCACTCATATGAACTCAAAATCAAGATGGACAAAAAGGTGAAAAGGAAAGAGCAAATGAAGAGACTGCATCCTGCGTTGCCTAATAGTCGTAATCGAAAAGAGTTGGAAGTTGTTATCACAGACAAACAAACAAAATTCATAGCATGCCGTCGTGTATTGTTCCCATACTCAATAAATATATAAATATACATTGCACGTAACAAGACCAAACTTTGGCCAATTTCACATGGAAACTACAATTACACTTTAAAAAAATCCGACCCGAATAAACTTAAAATAATTAAAAGTTGAAAAAATAAGTACGTTATTGAATAGTGGAGTTCAAATTTTTATTAGGCTCAGATTTGTATATTTAATCTTAAATAAAAAAAATCAATGTCTTTTTCTTAATTTTTTTACTGGATAATGCACATTTTATAATTTACATATTGTCAAAAATTATAATCTGAAACTCTGTCTTGCTCCATGGTAAACGACAAGATTTTTTTGATTTAGGTCCCTAGTGTTACGTCTCCTGTTACCTACTCCACATTCCATTTATTACCAATAAAAACGTAATCAATATATTTGCATTAAAAATAATATATTAATATATAGAACTGAGCCTCGTTTTATCTGTCTTTGTGAAAAATACATTACTATGTAATATTCCAATCATTTAAAATTGAATATCTCATCTTGACTTAAACTAATTTTAATGAAAACATTTAACTTACCAAATATACCAATTTAACCCTTATTTAATTAGTACATTAGAAAGTGAAAGGCAGGGCGGACTGTTTGTGGGTGAATGGCACCTCGGCGCCCAACACAGTAAAGAATGAGGGCACCCCCATGGGCATAGGCGGACTGGCAAAATAGGAATGATGTTTGGTTAATTACAATGGCAGGCGAAGGTTCGAATCTCGATAAAGGGTTTTATACTCCAAGCTAGTTCGGCAAGGGGCGTAATCACCTTCTCGTTACGTCCTCTCCTTCTATCCTCTATCAACTCGTACACATCCCGTAGGCACAAGAGGTCTCTGTGACTAGTGGAAAGGATTTTGCCCACAAAGGACTTTCCCCTTAAACCAAAATAAAGAATGAGGACATGATTTGTTTCAAAAATTAACAAAAGAAATGTATAGTAAAAATAAGATAACCTACAATTTAAATACGGGCAACAATGTCAGGTAATGATCAAATTCAAAATTATTTTGGAAATGAGATATTTAATTTTGAACATTCCAAAGTAAAATATGAGACATTCAATTTCGAATATAAGAATTATTAAAATATAGAGTTATGATTTATTCATAATGAATTTATACTTTGACATATAGGGTCCAAATCTTCTATTACACATTTACGTGTTCATTTCTATTAAACGAATAAAAAAAAAATTTATACATTTCCTTTAATTATTATTTTTGAACATTATATATTAACTCCTATAAGTACTTAAACCTAATAAAGACATGTGTTAAATTTTAGTTGATGTAATCAAAAGTAATACAAAAATGTCGAGCTTGTAATAAAGAGATTCAAAGACATCTATACCATAAGGTTAAATACAATTTATCCTTACAATTTTTTACGAATATTATTTTATACTAAATTAAGAGGCAAGTTTAAATTTAGCTAAGAATATTTATGTGAAAAAAGATTTAACTGTCAATTATTAGGACCAAATTTTCTAATAAAAAATTCATTTTTTTATTTTGAAGTTGAAAAAGTGTATAGAGGATTTTACTGGTCTTGCCTCATTGTCATGATCAAATTCAGTTCAAGAGAAAAAATTATTTTTTTTAAAACCGGTGGTATTTTATCAAACCGGTGAAAACCAATCGGTTCAACCAGTGAACCGATCGGTTTGGTATTGAACTGGTCGGTTTTTATTTTTAAAAATTTTGGGACTAAATTGATAAAATTAAAAACTTAATACACTGAATTGAAAAATAAACAAAATCAATTTCATAA
>JAOXNR010000029.1:3330886-3361623 GCA_028571225.1 Parsonsia alboflavescens | reverse complement strand
ATATATATATATATATATATATATTCTTGAAAATTGACTATTGTATTATTAGCTATTTTGTTACTAATACCACATTGTCTTAAGTAAATCGTGCAAGATTAATAAATTAATAAACATAATAATTTATTTCATAAAAAGTCTTTTGGAATCAATGTGTAAAATTCTTTTAGAATTGTAATTGTAATAATACTATACCTTTTATAGTTTTCTATTGACATGCAATTCTACTTAAATCAAAATTAAGTAATTTTACAAATATCTTTCAATAGTATTTACTTAGCATTCATCTTCTCACGACCACCTCATGATTTCCCTATAAAAGGCATATTCTTCCATTCTTTTCTTCACCATCGAGAAGTTCAAAAATCCCATCCGATCATTCTTCCATCCATAGTTAAGTTCTTCAGAAGAAAAAAAAAAATGGCACTTACATATGGGAAATTGGTTCTCCTTGTCTTGGTATCCATATTAGCCATAGCCATGGCTCAAAGTGACAACAACGAAGTTGACCAGCAATGGTGGTCATGGCCACCACAGTATAACATAACTCAACCCAAGAAGGTGATTGTTGGAGGTGATAGTGGTTGGACTTTTGGTGTTAACTATACTGATTGGGCTACCAAAAATGCTCCCTTCTACCTTGGCGACAGCTTAGGTATATTCTTTTCTCAATTATATTAATTATCTTCTCTTTTGTGATAGTTTTCATGTAATATTAATATCGTTTTGTGGTTTATTTTTTCTTCTAGTGTTCAAATATGATGCTCCAGACGGTAAAATAGCTCCTCACAGTGTGTATTTGTTGCCCAATTATTGGAGCTTCATTACTTGTGACCTTCGATTTGCAAAACCAATTGCAACCGTGACACAAGGTGCTGGAAACGGATTTGAATTCCCAATTAGGGGGTTGCAGCCTCTCTTTTTTGCATGTGGTGGAGCTGAGGGTTTCAATTGTAGAAACGGAACAATGAAGTTTGCAGTGCTTCCACACTTACATTTGGGTTAGGCTTAACGGCAGCAAGAATATAGTTTCATGTTTTTTGTTAGAATAGGAATACATTAGAATTTCCCTCACTTATGTTTCTTTAGTTTCAAATTTCCTCAGATCTGACATTTACCAATTGTAGTATTTTTTTTAGAATAGTTTTAGGAAATTATTGATTCAATTAATAATACAGTTTTCATTACATTATTTAATTGTTTTGTATATAATACTGCATGCATGAACATATATAAGAAATTCAAAATTAAAAACAAATCCTTGTACAAATAAAAAAGCCCTTATATATATATTTTAATTATATCTCTGGTTTCAAGTTATATTATTATAACTTTTTATCTTTCTTTTAATATGATAAATGATTTTTCAAACCTATTTAAACATACTGCGGCCATAACCTAAAAGATTATTTCTATTTCTACTGTGTGGGATAGGAGGAATTTATCAAAATTTGGTGAGAGAAAAAACTATTAAACAAAGCATGAGAATATTATAGGTAAAAGAGTTTCGCCACGCTCTAGGCATTAAAGGATAAACAGACTAAAAAGGCAGGCCCATAATCAATGTTTTGGATCATTTAGTACAGGCCTGAAGTCAAAAGAGGACATGTAAAGGCCCATTTTAGATGTGGATCCATGGACATGGAACTATCCGACCCATTTAAATATCCTCATGTATATTCATTCTTTTTGGAAAAAGTTTTAAAATTTTAAAATATCTCCCGCACAGCGAAATCTTTCTCCGCTGCCGGATCCCGCAGGTTCTCCGCGACACGGTGATCAGATCTCAGGCACATTGAAGAAGAAAGCAAGTGGAATGGGACCTCCCAAGGCAGTACTTGCAATATCACAGGCGGCATTCGATGAGATGGTGAAGGAGAACATGGAGGACCTTGGAATGGACCCCGCCGAAGCCCTCCAAGACGCTATTGATACTCTCTCTCTTCAAGGCGTCGATCTCTCTGGTAATTTTCTTAATAATTAAATTAATAGAAGTAATATTTCGTTTGTTGCCTTTGCTTCATGCCGAGGTTATATATCAATCTCCAGGAATAGTTCGGTGCGTTCCCGGGGAGAGCTCCGTGAATGAGAATCCGGTCATTCAAGCTCTGAATGGATTGAAACAATTCAGCTCTGATAAATCTGATGATGAGAATACTCTCAAAGGAATTGTGGAATTATTAGAGAGATTGAATGAATTGTGGATTAAAAGGATCAGGAAATGCTGCTATAGCTACGAAGAATGGAGCTGTGGAGTTGGTAATTTTGATTTTGCAGAAACTTAGGGTGAGTAGCTATGAGCGGGGCATCATCTCAGCTTTGACCACATTGGCTTCATTGCTTTACGGTATGGGTCTTATTTACTGGAACTTTCCTCTCCACAGAACTTTCCCCTTGTTATTTGAGATCATAGTTTTCTTGACACTGGACCTAGTTTTAGATTGTATTTATGCTGCGCGTCTTATGATTTACTAATAGAATTTAGTATAGATGGATTTCTATTGTGCCTTCATTTTTTTAACTGGTAATGATTATGGTTCGTTTATCCTACCGTTGGTGTTTGTTTCTCCCACCACGAAATAATTTTCTTTGGTTCAGGGGAGTCGACTGTTTTCATCTTTGTTTACTCAATAATATGATTCCTGAGCTGCTTCATTTTCGTGAAACTCTTGTCAAAAATCAAATTAACTGAAGAGGAAGCTGATTGAACACTTGTCTTGCTCTGATTATTCACTTTAACTATTTTTAGTCTTTAATGTTTACAATCACTCTAATTTGAGAGTCATGAATACATCTAGCATATGCAGGAGCTAAATTTTCATTTAGCTGTGTTGACATGGGTATGCAGGATAGCTAGCTTTACTTGAAGTTTGCTTATCCCAGCTAACTGACTCATACAATTAACCATGTCGATTTCTCGTGTATCGGCTTGAGTTAGTATGGTTAGCTAATAACACTGTATTGTTTCTTGACTCTTTCACACACAGATCTTCAGACCTCAGAAACATTTAAAGAGAGTAATGGCCCAAAGATAGTTTTGGAGATTATTCATGATGGAGCTCAGAATATAAGCATAATAAATAGTGGTTTTTCTGTTGTTGCTGCTGCTGCATCTGGAAATGAGATTCTGAAAGAGGCTTTCATGGGCTTTGAAATTGATGAACTGATAACCGAAATTCTGAGAAAACATAAACGAGGGAGCTTCCCATCCTTATATGATGCCATAAGAGTTCTTTTAGCATCTGATGATAATCGTGTTATTGCTTCTGAAGTAAGAGTTGTAAAAGTTTGCACTTCCCTTTCATTCTTTTTCCTTTGTTTTTTTTTTTTTGGTTTTTATAATACCTAAAAGCTGGAACTTTGATGCACTGGAGTGAGCTGTTACTTGTCAGTTACCATTGACCATAAAAACTCCATTTAACTGATTTTGTTAACTGCAGGTATATGGTTATGCTCGGAAATTTGCAAAAACAGGAATTGTAGGAACTCTGGTGGAAACCCTCTCTGAAGGTTTAAGCTCCCCAAACATAGTATCAGCTAGTGTTGCATTGAAAGCTGTTGCTGTAAATGTAAGTCTGATCATTCTTAGCAGTAATCCTCCTTAACATCTACTATTTCTCCGTTTGGAGAGTTATGGAAGTTGAATGCTTTCATTATGCAGGATGAGATATGTAGATCTGTAGCAGATAACGGAGGTATAGATGCAATTCTCCTTACAATTGACAATTGCAGTGAACAGGACAATAAAACTGTGGCAAGAGCTTGTTGCTCTCTATTATCTAAGGTGCAAAGCCTAACAGTAACAGCCTAGTTAGTTGTTAAGTAATGAAAGAGCAAGGTCCTGGACACTCTCAATGAGTCAACTTATGCATTCATATCTTACTAATTCTGACACGTCTTTTAATCCATGTCTGACTACTAAAAGCGTAACTTTCAAATTATCAACATTACCCACCTAGTCCTAAGTGGGAAAATCTTAATATATTATTGTTTTAGGAATACTGCCTTCAAAGTTTCTGCTTTAACCTGAACCAAAAACTGAGTTCTATCACATATTTTAAATCATAAATTTGATGAATAATGTTACTGCTTCTATGAGAATTCAATTTTTGTTAAAACAATAAATAAATAAAGGACATAATTGCATTCCAAAATACATTTTCTATAATCAGCTCCTGGAAAGTTTTAGGTGCTTATAGATTTTGGGCTGCTGCAGTTGGCAGGAAGCGATGTAAATAAAGGTAATATCATTGAGAAGCAAGGGATGGATAAGCTGATGAAACTCTCAGCAAGTTTCTCTCAAGATTCTTCCATACTACAAGAGGTATAAATTACAAGTTACCTGATGATTGTTAATATTGTTTTACCATGGTTTTATGGTGTTACATTACACCTCTTATACGAACAATGTTAACATGGCACATAATATGATCAGATGGATCATTCTTAATAAGAACTCAAGGGATGAAACTTAATGAGGGTCAGATGCCCTTGGGACTCATCAATGATTTTTCTTTACACTTGTACCTAGCATATTCCTAAAATGCTTTAGTTACTATCGCTTGTAATTACCAGAATGGAAGTTCAACCTGGCCATCTTATGTTAACCATGTCCTTCTGTAACAAAAGGGGGATTAGCTGGTATCATTTCCAGTTAAATGCTATTGTGGTCCCTTATCCTTGACAAAGAAAAGCATAACCAGAATTCATTCACAATGTCCCCTCCATGCCTTACCTCTTGTCAATGTTTACAATTTTTGTTGTTCCAAAATCTTGTTGATCACTCAAATCAATAATAGTTTTATTACTAATTTACTCTTGCTTAAAACCATTTGACCCATTAAATATAATTACAGTTCCTATAATTTATTTGAGCCATTTTGATAAATTTGACCTGTAAACCATTTAATTTGGGGGGTTTCCATGTCTGGTCAAAGATTAACGAGATTTTAGGGATGGAGTTTGTTATAATAGATAGCAGCATCCAAACATTCATGCCATGTTGCATTTGACCAATGACTTAAGAAAACAATAGTTCTGTTGGCTGCACATCCAAGTGGTCCTGCTGTTCACTATCTCCAATTGTGCTGTGTAACGTAGGTCATGTCAATTATATGGGTTCTCTGCTTGAGATCCCCGGACAATGCTGCTCGTGCAATTCAAGCTGGAGCAGGAGACTTTGCCATACAAGCTATGGAGAGATTTCCTGAATCAGAGCAACTACAGCGTAGTGCCTGCCTCATGATCCGGAATCTTGTGGTTAGAAATCCTGAGAACAGGCAAGTTTCCCTAATTTCTTCTTTTTGGTTCTTTCTGACATTTAGTAGTCAGCTGGCGATATTTGGAGCTCTGTTCTGCTGAATTTTGACCAAAAAAATGGATGCAATTCCATTTTACAGGACAATTTTACTTGGAAATGGTATTGAGAAGCTTCTTAGAAAGGCTAAAGCAAGTCATAGGATATGCAGGGATGCAGCCTCAGATGCACTCCGGGATCTTGGCTTGGATAATTACAATGCTTAATTAATTGGTTATTTCATACTTGTTTGTGTTCTTGATTTTTCCAAAGAGAATGAAAACTGGTTCAATGAGACAGAGGAAAAGAATAGCTGAGTACCACCATATTACGGTTTGCAGGAACGGGTGATGTCTCAGTTTTTACCTCTCAATGTTTAAATGAAGCTATTAATTTAATTCCAGTTGGATGGATACTCGCTCTTTAATACAAAAGAGGAAACTAGTTTTGTTTGCTTATGTTTTATTGCATGCAAAATTTTTTAAATATATTTTGACTGAATATTAATGAAGTTTCTTTCTAAAAAATTAAATTGACAGCCAACAAACAAGCTTGAACATCATTTAACCTAACCAAATTCAGGTTATTAAAATTAAGTTAAAATGAAACACTTCCGATTTTTATATAAATATGAATAAAATAAATATGCCCCATCATTTGATTATTCAAAATTTGAAATAACCAATAATCAATTCTTCTTGGCCCATCTAAGCAAGAATAAATTTGGTGGGTCAACATGAGGGAGATTTTGCTGCCCCTATAAGGGGAAAAAGCGGGTAAAAATGAAAATATAAACGGAACATTAAGGAGACTTTCTCAGAATACCAAAATCCATCAATTTCTGGAAATGAAGCCTGTCTTAAGATCAAAATGCCCTAATATTACAACACAGAAAAATCACCAGGCCCTTATCTTTTTACAGTTAAGTCCACAGAAAAAAGGATCCCATAAGCCCCCGAGCATCTAACCCACCTGCAAATTAGTTGGATTGAATATTAATTAACAGTAAAGTAAACATATCCCTAAAGGATTGAATATCAATAACATTAACGTACACATATCCCTAAATTTCAACCAAATATTTGTTAAGCAGAAGTTCCCTATTTACTAGAGATAATCTCTGCTTCATGTTGATGCTATGCCAATCGAATTTAACATAAACAAAGCAACAAACAGATGCTAATACCTGACAACGGTTCAGCTAAATGAAATGGGCCAAAATGCCTGGACAATCTTCAGTAATATTAAATCTGGAGCGGGACTCCCCATGATAGGCATGGGAACCCTGTAACAGAACAAGTGCAAAACCATTCATACTCCCAAGACACCACCTTAACAAGACTAGATCAGGAAAGCAAGAAGAATTTACCTTAGCCCTTTTGGAACATCTTTGAATATGCCTTTTTCTCCTGGTTACGCCTATCAGCAATCTATTAGCAAATGAGAAAAATGTCTCAGATATGAACAATCAGCCGTGGCAGGTAAAACTATCTATAGTAATAAATATAGTAAGTCAAAGCACCACTAACCTTCTTCTTTGTAGCAAGAAGCTCCTTCTTTATTGCTCCTGGAAGATGTCATGCATGCCAATTGTAAGGGTTTTAAAACAACAAGTGCATAAATATACATTCCTCACATACTCATCAAACAAATATATTACATTCCCATACATTCATAGTAAAGACGTGTCTATACCACCATACTAGAATTTGACAATGCATTAAAGCTCAAGGAGATGCTACAGGGTAATATCAACTCAATTCATAAACACAAATTCACAAATACATTTTAAAAAGAGTTCTCCATTTATTTTAAACAAATGAAAGTTGCATTTCTTCTTGTTCAATTCCTGTTTGCAATTCTCAGAACAAGTTCTTTCTTCTTCACTGTATAATTATTATTGTTTTAAAAGAAATTGCACATACAAAACCACAGCAACAATAACAGAGAGTACTACAAACCATCATTGGGCTCCAACTCTTGTGCTTTCTTAAAGCTTTCAACTGCAGCATCTACATCATTAAGTGCCATGTGTGCCTGGTTGATCAAAAGGTTACCATCATTAGAATTACAAACCATACAATCAAAGCAATCCAAGACATAACTCTAAGAATCAGGAACAAAAAATAAAAAATAAAAAAGCAGAACCAAAAAAGTCATGAAATGAATTTGTCAAAAAGAATGAATCATGTATGGATTTAAAATATATTACCTAATTTTCTAACAAGAATATTGCAAAGTTGTGATCTATTTGGCAAGAAAATTTGCCTATCAAGTATAATGATGAGATGGCTGGAAATGACTAAGGCAAAAACAAAAAAAGAGGTAGAGGAAACACATAGGTAATTGACTTATTTAGTGACCTCCTCCATTCATGAAAAGGTCTGTAGCAGATAAAAGAGATGGCTAAAAGATCACATGAGAATGCTAGAAAGAACTTTCCTGGACAATGCAAGTATATATGCAATTCCATTGAACATGAAGGAATATTACATGGATTAGTTGATTACGAAAACTAGTCCCCCAATTCAATTACTGAATTGTACAACAATAGAAAGATCTCAAACAAAAACAAAATTAGTCACAATACATGCAAGCTAGCCATTGTCCCAATGGCATACTAGAACTTTAATTCGATAGACAGCACGAATGAAATTTATGTGACAAAGCATTAAGGATGAAATGATTCAACTTCTTTCAGAAAATAAATATTTTGAGAAAACATAGAACCAACGAGTTGCACAACTATAATCAATTATGTTTAGTTTCTGAAGAAGGTTACATAATCCTACAGAAAATTGAGACAATAAACAAAGAGACAATCACCTTCTCGTTATAAGATACAAGATATCAAAATTATAAATGCCCCTTTTCAGGTTCAAATGACAGTTTAATTATATATGTTTCTATTGGGTGGCTAACTATTGCAGATGATCAGCACTTCCATTTTCTTTTTTTCCTTTTGGGTACAGGTATCAAATGTTCAAGTTGCTTGGTTCAACTTGCCTATCTGAATTACAAGTTTGAATCTGTAATTTAGATCTTAAAACCAGCCTTTTGAACAACAATAATACCGAACTCCTAGTCTATCGAGATGGGCAACAAAACTCACTTGACCCTGGCGAAATAAAGCTTTAGCATTGTTCTCCCCATCACGTATTGCAAAATCAGCATCCAAAAGTGCTCCCTTCAGGTCTCCAAGTTTCAGTTTACAAGCCTAATAGAATATAGATTAGCTTTGTAAGATGAAGCAAACCTTCAGTCTTCACACTCTTAAGTAGCATGCGAATAGGAAAAAGAAAATCTTTTAAAGGAATATGTCTAGATAAAGGATCTAAAATTTGGATGCTTGCAATAAGAAGCTAAATCGAATAGAGAATAAGTTAATCAGCAGTAAGAAAAGCTAAAGTAACAAAACGCATCCATTGTAGTTCTAAAATATAATAATGATGTTTCAAATGTACATGGTAAGACCCCATCCGCATAAATATCAAACTACATTGTGAGAATACAAATAGTTCTCTATTTGAATTGAGCACAAAAACTCTTTACTGAAGTAAGATTTTGACACATAAGAGAGATAACTAACTCTCAAAATTACAAAAGCTAGGCAAACAAGTCACTAAAACTAGACTATGTAGCCACGACGCATAAAAGATGCCATGTACAAAAGAATTTCTCAACTCACATCAAGATAAAACTTTGCTCATTATCAATAGTATGAAATCTTAGATATTCATGGGGAGCGTCATCAACTAATGAATAAAGGTAGAACAAAAACAGAGACCCAAAAAAGACAGGAAAAGCACAACACAAGCATCACAGAAACTTACAAAACAACCTCACAATGTTACACTAGAACTATCCAAAACAACAAAAGCAACAATCAACTTACCGAGCTATTAGCAAATATTTGGGATTTTGTCTTTCTTAGTTGAAGACTCTTTTCTGCTTGACCACGTTTAAAGAGGAAAAGAAAAGTTAGATTGAAAAAATAATAGAAGAGGTTACATGTTTTTGGAAGCAAATGCAAGAGCCTTTGGTCAAGTATAGAAGACAAAATAAATATCATTTCCACCTTCATCAACCCCTTCCTTTTCCCAACAGACATCCAAATAGCGCAGAGCCTTTCGATACTTTCGGAGAGCCATCTTATAGTCTTGCTTCTACAAGATGAGTTTTAAAAAAATAAAGTACAAGAAGAAAAGATACAGAAGAACAAAAATTGACTTAGTCACATAATGATTTGAGTTCTAATACCTTAAAATGTTCATTTCCATATGTCTTAATAGAATCCACTGCAGTCACCCACCAAGAAATCTCACTGGGGTTGTCGTCAAGATCAGCTGGCCAATCAGCATAAATATCTCCGTCTTTAAAAAAGTCAGAAATTCCATCATCAGTGCCTTCTGGGATCTCACCACAATCCGCAATTATAACATCAGCAGCAGGGCAATCATTCTCCTCAGTAGTGACATGCTCAATGGAGCGAACAACTCCCATTCCTTTGACTACCTTCCCAAATACCACATGTTTTCCATCTAGATGGGATGTGCGAGTTGTGGTGACGAAAAATTGGGAGCCGTTTGTGTTAGGTCCAGAATTTGCCATTGACAGCATTCCCTTTCTTTCATGTTTCAATTCGAAGTTCTCATCTTCAAATTTTAGACCATAGATGGATTCACCCCCAGTGCCATTGCGAGCAGAAAAGTCACCACCTTGTACCATAAAGCTTTTGATAACACGATGAAAAGGGCATCCCTGAAATAAATTCATAGGAGCAAGGTATTATATTTGGGATAATAATTCTCATAAGAAGATACAGGTATGTAAAGAATGAGGGATGCTTAACAGAAGAAGACTGTTCTACATAAAACATTACAAAAATAATCAACTTGAACCAACAATTTCAAATACTAGCTGATAATTTAGCAAGGTAGAATCAAAACGATTACTCCTCGCAACATAAGAAAGTTCATTAAATAGAATGATATTCAAGCTCAAGAAGTAAAGAGTCGCAGGCATGCACATAGGCTCACAAATGCAAACAAAAATATCAGACCCTGTTTCATTAAAAATGAGGAAAAGAAAAAAAAGGAGGCAACAGCCAGAACAAGTGAAGAGTTTTGGGAATAGGACCTTATAATGGAGAGGAACACCGGTGTGGGGCCCAATGCCCTTCTCTCCGGTACAGAGAGCTCTGAAATTTTCAGCGGTTTTGGGGACGATGTCATTGTATAGTTCCACAACTATTCTTCCTTCTAACTCCCCGCCGATGCTGATGTCCAGAAAGCACCGCACCCTCCCCATCTCCGTCCAACGACTTCACTTCTCTCTGGACTGTAAAGGTATAGATGATGAAATCGATATATGTATATATAGTATATAGAGATAGAGAGAGAAAGGACAGCGACAGGAAGCAAGTAATCCAAAAACCCTAGCTTGGAAATGCAGACTGCGGAGTAGAGAGTTCGGTTGGCTTGGCTCACGGTCCCGCTTATGTATATTTCGAACTCCGCAAGCTCTTCCCGTCATTATTCAAATTCTACGCTCTCTATTCAGCATGGCCCTTCACTAACTTGCGCCGGCGGTGCAATTTTTACTCCCCTGTGTTAGGTACTACTATTGGAGACATTTTTTCTTTTACTAATCTTTAATAATTTAAATTAACATTTTTAATTTTCATTGTTTTAATATAATAATAATAATATCCATTTATTTATAAATTTTAAAAATGATACATTTAATTATAAACAAATTAAGAAACTATTTTCCTTAAAATTTATTTACCATAAAATAAAATATCTAATTTCAATGGAATAATTACTTCAAAGCGGTCCTTTTTTTTTTTTTTGAAAAAAATCCT
The DNA here is from genome assembly GCA_028571225.1 of Parsonsia alboflavescens. Taxonomy (NCBI): domain Eukaryota; kingdom Viridiplantae; phylum Streptophyta; class Magnoliopsida; order Gentianales; family Apocynaceae; genus Parsonsia; species Parsonsia alboflavescens. The sequence goes on along the minus strand of JAOXNR010000029.1, from coordinate 3,350,461 downwards.
TTTAATCTTTGCTAACAAATTGAATACCAGAACACTTATAGCCATCAATTAATTAATACTCATAAGAAGGATATAAATTTGGAATTTAGAACAACAAAGGATTGCCAAATAAATAATGGAACATTCTAGAGATAAAAAATTAAAAATATGGTGCGCTGAAGACTTAGCTGACTTAAATTATTGTGACCCTACATGTTGATGGTGTTGTTATTGATGAGTGACTACTCAGTATTTCATGGCTCATGTTAAATACTCCCTTCATTTACAATTAAATATTTTATTTTAATTTGGACAAGTTTTAAAAAAATGAAATGACTTAGTTTATTTTATATATGATTTTATGATTTCTTAATAAAATTTTAATTAATTTAGAAAATAAGACATTTATTTTTAGATAATTTAGCATTTAAATGCAAACAATCAATTTCGAATAAAGAGATTAATAATGAAAGGAAATTGGCGGTGACTTCAATGATCTTTTTGCCCAAACTTCCCAATGACATCCATCAAGTATTAACATTACAGTCCAATGCAATATATAACATTATTCTTTTTGTCTCATTTTATTTATTCACTTTTTTTCTAAAAAAATTGACTTAAAATTATTATTCACTCAAATTTTAATGGAGTATTTAGATTTTTTTTACCTTCTGCTATAATCGTTTGGATTAATAATAAAAACCTCGATTTCCCTTGATGCCAAACAAGTCTCCCAAGCACCACCCCGGGTATAGGCGAGCTGATACGATTGACGTGACGTTTGGTTAACTCCAATGACAGACGGGGGTTCGAAACCCATTGAGTGTAGAACGAAGGCTCTCAACGGTTGGTTCATTCCAAACGGTCATTGCCCCCGTAACGTCCTCTCCGTCAATCCTCTACCAGTTCATGCACATCCCTGATTTACATCCCGCTGGTACAAGGAACTTTGTCGTGACTAGTGAGAGGGGTTTCACCCGTAAGGAATTTTCCCCTTCAATCCAAAGTCTCCCAAGCACCCTTCCAAAACACATAATCCTCAGGGGTAAGTGAGAAATGAATGATCTTCAAAAGATATTTGGATCTTTTAATCATTTTTCTATATCATTTTTTGCATCATCAATGATAAAATATATATTCATATTTTTATAAATATATTTTATTAATAAAATCATAAAAATTTATATTAAACCCTCTGAATACTTTATTTAAATTGATTAATTATATATTATTTTATTTAGGATGTGAAAGACAAACTAGAATATCCATAATCTCCTAAAAATGATGGATAGAGTGAGTGTTAAAAATAGAAACAAACTCCAAAACTCATTACATGAGAAATATTATTATAGTCAAATTACCATAAAACTATTATCCAATCCTTATTCGAATACAACTGTATTATTTCTAAAAATATTTTACCCTTCTTTTCTCTTTCCTTCTAATAAAGAAAAATATTAAATAGAAGCCAATACTTAAAAAAATTAAATTATGATAAACCTAGTAAACATAAAATAAGATTATTTTTAAAAATATTTATAAAAAAAAAAAAAAAAAGGCTAGAACAAAAAAAAAACTGTAGTAGTACTATACATCAACTTGGCAATAAATGAGCAACAAACACAGAGGAAGTCTGAAATTGTCTTTTGGCGTTGAAATAGGTTTTGTTTGTCCAAAGCTGAAAGCGCAAAGACTCATTTTACTTGCGACAAAAAGCGATACGATTTGTTGAAGAGTTGTCAGTGTCAGCATAATATCACCACCAGTTCCACTTCCAACCACATTTAGGTATAGGATAATTGATATTTTTCATCTTCAAATATATTACGATCAATATTTTTATTTTTTAATTTTTTAAAATTTTTTTGAATTCTTAAATATATTATATATTGCAATTTTGATCTTTTATTAATACAATTTTAGTGGCCCAAATTTCACACTTTAATACTCTTGTATGTCAAGTACAGGTTCTTACTAGTGATTTAAAAAAAAAACAAATTAAGAATTATTAAATACAATTTTTTTAATATTAAAATAATTTCCATCTTTCATCTATAACTGTAATTTTTTTTTTTCATAATAAATAAAAAAATATAATGAGGGATAAGATTGAATAAAAAAAATTATAATATATATAAAATTGATAATTAAAAACAACTTTATATTTTAATATTTTGAAATGAAGAAAGTTATAAATAGTGTAATGATAATGATATGATCAGAGGGTTACTATTTCATGCATCCCTAGTCAGTCAGCTCCACTGCTGAGGCCTCATCACCGAACCACCTTTGGCACCATTTTCATTGACTTTATGTCGAACAGTTGGTGGACGTTCCACGCTAAGGATCGAAAATAGTTAGCCCACGATTTTCAACAGAAAGATCACAGTTTCAGTGAATCAGGTGAGGCATCCATAATATAAGGTAGGGTTTGGATCCTTTTTCGGCTACAGAGTTTTTTTTTTCCTATATCACCCGGTATCTCCACCCTGATCCAAATGAGACTATTACAAATTCAGCACGATCGTGTCTGGAGAGTCTGACTCTAGCTTTAAGTGTAAGGTTTGATTTAAAATTTTTTCAACTTGATGTCTCATGAGAGAGTAAATTCTATTTTTAATGAGTTAATTTATATTAATTTATTAGTTTGAATCCTTATAAAGTAATTTTAATTCTACGTGAAGTATTGGAAGTATGTACGTAAATCTGATCCAAATGTCACTCATGATTTTTTTTTTTTTTTCCTTGAATCTTTCACCTACTAACATAATTTTACGTCACAATTGAAGATTGACAAATTTAGTCCCAACATGTTTTTTCAGCTTTAATTTTAATTTTTTTTCCACCCTAAATGAAGCCTTTAGGTTAGCTAGAGCCACAAAACTTGTACAATGACACTGTTTTCCTAAGTATGGTATGGGCCATGTGTCTGTGTGTCCCATAATTTAGTTCTAAATCCACCAGAATATCTCCCAAACATGCGCAGGGCCCAACTTCTGTGAAATTTCTGGTTCAGGACACAAAATGGGCTCGTTTGTAATTACAATTTGGGCTTTGCTGCTATGATGCTTTGCCCATGTTGCACCTCTAACAACATCAACTATTTTTTTTATGAAATTTGCGTGAGATAACCCCTTTAAATTTTAACTGTTACTTTTATCTTTTAAAATATAATCACTTTTTAAAGTAAAATTACCTGTAAAATTACCTAATATCATTATTTGATTAAAAATAACAAATCTCTTCTTTTTCAATTTTCTTTCACCCGCTCCAAAATCTCTCTCCCCCACCTAAACGTTACATTACATCTTCGAAGGTTTAAAAAAAGAAAATTGTTCATTCCACCTTAAATATTTGGAAAGGTTGAAGGTTCATGCAACAAAAGTTCCTTTTTATTTGGGAATATTTTACGTTTTTTGTTTTTCTTGATTGTATAACCCTTTCAATCATTTATTTTGGTCTCTATTTATGTTTATTTTATATATTTTTTAAAAAAGATTAGATTTTTATTTTATTTTCTTTATAAAGATTGAATATTTATGATAGAAATAGCTGTGTTAGAGTTATCTATATACTTGGAAAGTTATGTGAATTGTTTGTAGTTGTTATTAGTTGTTTTTTGTGTAGTTTCTTTATCTTCGAAAGTATATCATACTAAACAGTTATTTTCTACCATATGAGTTATTTTGAAATAATATGAGTTGTTTCCATTTTGACATGTTCTGAATTTCTTGGGGTGGGTTTAGGTCAACTTGACCCGAACCGTCCCGTTCAAGAATGGAAGGAAAAAAAAAAAAAAATTCAGATAGAAATTTAAACAAAATTCATAATATAGATAAAATAAAGTACCGTTTTGCCAATTAAATAAAATATATCCTAATGTTTCAAAAAATAAAACAACTTTGTCAATTAAATTCAAATACAATAAAGATAATATTATTTGAAGTAAAGAAAACAAATTAAAAGTTAGATTTGATCTTTCCATCTCTTTCTCCTGAATCACCACTGCACTATCCTTGGAATGCCAACATCCATCAACAAGTCTCACAACACATCCCAGGTAGCAAACTAAGCACAAGCCTCCAGAAATAAATGCACCGCTTAGATATGGCACACAAAAAAAGGCATATGAAATCAGATAAATTAACTGGGAACGGCAAACAGGGAAAGTAAATACAAATGTAAACAGTGACTACAAGCATATTGATAAAAAACACTCTGATCAAATAAAAACTAGATTGAGCCCATCGAGGTAATTGGGAGTTTAGGAAGTAACATTACAAATTTTGCCAACATTGTATAAGTTTGAAATAATTAGATAATTAGGAATTTAGGAAATAACATTCAAAAAATAAAATAAAATAATTAAATGTAATGTACCATTACTCATTTTTTTCTTCATCTAATCATAAAAAATTGTACCATATAAGTGGCTGTTGAAACCTGATGATGAATAATCTACATATATAAAAAATAAACTCTAATTAGTAATAAACATTCATATTCAATTTGTAATTCTAAATTATCAACATGATTAAAAGTTGTTACCTTTCTTATTAGGTAATATCCAATTTTGGGAACACATCAATGCCTCTATGGTGATCGGATGAAGTCTACTATGATAGGGATCAATAAATCTTCGACTTGTACTGAATGCAGACTCAGATGCAATAGTAAAAACAGGAATAACTAAGATGTCTTTTGTAATTTTATACAATATAGGATATTTAGGCTGATTTAACTTCCACCAAGATAAAATATCAAATTCAATAACTCGTGACAATGTATCCTCTTCCAAATAAATATCCGAAGAAGCATAACGCTCAAACTCAAGGCCAAAATCTAAAAATAAATCAGCCATAACAACACTATTCCCCTCATCTAAATGGCTCCCCAAATCAGTCTCCTTCATTTTCTTTTTCCTATCATATTGCTCAATCAAATCATGACACAACATCTTAATTTTCTCTGCTTCAAATTCAGCCCTAACATTATATATTTTATTAAAATAGAACTCCAACAACACAATTTTATATCTAGGATCAAGAATAGCAGCCACCCCTATAACACCATACACAATCGACCAATATTTATCAAATTTCTTCACCATGTCAACAGCCATCAACTCAATAACATGAATACCACAAGTTAACCATTAATCCAAAGCTACCCTAATCTCACTAATCTTTGAAAAATATAAGTATGAAGTAGGGTATTTAGTGCCAGAAAAAAGCTCAGTTGTGACATAAAATAATTTCAATATTGAACAGATTTCTTTTGTCATATTTCAATCATCATCACTAGGCACACATCTATATTTGGAATCACATTGTTTCAAGCAAAAAAAAAAAAAAAACATCTTTGTAATCAATAGCTGTCCAAAGCATTGAATAAGTGGAATTCTAAGGAGTTTTTCAATCAAGCATCAATTTTTACCAATGGAAATACAAAGCTAATGAGTTATTTCCTCAAACTTTCCCCATCTCTTTGCTGTCCTAGTCCAATAAGAAACTGAATCTCTAATCTTCTCAATTGCATCTCCAATAATTTCCAAACCTTCCTTCACCACCAAGTTCAAAATGTGGGCACAACATCGCATATGAACCAAACTTCCATTCAACAACAAAGAATCCTTTGAAAGCTTATCCACTAGCATTGTCATCATTGCATCATTAGTTGAACAGTTATCTACCGTGATAGTAGATAACTTGTTATCCAAATTCCAATCAAACAAGCATTGCACCATAGCATCACAAAGAGCTTCACTTGTATGTGGGTGTGACACATAAAAAAACCTACAAAAAATAATTAAAATCAATATATTCTTATATAACATTCAAAATTGAAAAAATCAGATTTAAAGAAATATTCAAAAAACATATTTAATACCTGATTATGCGACTTTGTAACCTCCAATCATTGTTTATATAGTGTGCTGTGACTGCCATAAACCCCTTCTTTTCAAAAGAGGATGTCCACATGTCTGTTGTGATGGCCACTCGACCTTCATTCTTCTCCAAACTCTCCATTAGAACACTTTTTTCCTTTTCATATATTTTGAAACAATCAGCTTTAACTATGTTTATGGATACCATCTTAAAACATGCATTCAAGCCGCTACAAAACTTTCTAAAACCCTCATGATCTACTATTTTCAACGGATACTCATGTTTGATAATCATCTTTGCTAAGTCTTCATGAGAAATCTCTTGATCAAAATGGGAAGGAGAAAGTTCAAACTTTTCTTTATTAAAGTTGTCTTGAAATACTTGTTGTCTTATATCACTATTTTTTCTGTTAGGACATCTTTCAAGATGTTTTCTTAGATGGCTGGTTCCTTTCTTTGGATCACCAAGATAATGATTTTTGTAATATTTACACCTAGCCATTAACTCTCCATTGATTATCTTTTTATTGTAATAAGTCCAAACCTCTAAATAAACTCTCCCTGATGTTGGTCCATATTGTTTGACTTGAGATGGATCTAACATTACAAGGGGAGTATTTTGAGAGTTCGTTGTCTCGAAGGATGTTTGGTTAGGAGTATCAGAGTTAGATAGGGTGGGAGATTTCATGGTCTCGAGAGGAAATGGTGATGAATTTTGAGAATGACATGGAATTGGGTTTGTAGGTAATGATCTTCCTCCATCCATGTTAGAAATTTATCTCACTGCTCTCTGCAAAAGTGCAATATTCAACAACAGTAGTGAATAAAACTAGATACAACAAATTAGCCACTGAAATATTCATTATAAATGCATTTTCACTGTGAAATATTAACTGTAAATGCATTTTCAAATTAGCCACTGAACTAAGAAATACGAAAATACTACACCAGTTCACTAAATTAAGCATCAATTAGTGGAATGGCAGTGGTCTAGTATTATCTTGTTTACCTAAAGTCTGCTACATTGGCAGTGGCAGCCACGGATAGTTGGAGTTGAGAAGTTGTGACGGAACCACCAGATCTGAGCTGTAATGAAACCCAGCAGCCACTCACGGAGAAGGCTAGAGCTACAATGGTGAGGAAAATGCAAACGCAACTAGCAGAGGAGACTCGAGCTACAATGGAGGACTGCTGACTACTGAGGATGCTAGAGGAGCTAGAGTAAGCCGAAGGACGAAGCTTAGCAACGACGGCCAGCGATGGGAAGCTGGGTGTGAGTGGGAGCATTGAGCGAGAATGCTGAGCTGTGGAGACTGGAGCTACAATAGAGGATTGCAGATTACTGAGGACATCGGAGAAGCAACAATACACCTAAGGAAGATAGTCAATAGCGATGGCCGGCGATGGGAAGCTGGCTATGAGCAGGACTACCAAGAGCGAGCTGCAAGCCAAAGAAGGAGAAATGAGATGACTGACGAGAGAGAAATGAAAAGTGGTGAGCGAATGAGTTAGGATAATAAATGTATTAAATATTTTTATATAAAATATAATTAAAAAATGTATTTAAGTCGGGTAAGGCTCAAGACTTGCCATAAGGCAGGCCAGGTCACTGCTCAACCCCAGGCCCCGCCTTCCTTGTGCACAGGTCTCTCCTATAAAACCCATACTTGTCCTCTTTTTAAACGGGTCAAGTAAAACCTGCCCAACCAGGTCAGGTCAGATCGGATACCCTTCAAATAGGTTCGTTTTGCCATCCCTAAAACAACCCATACATTGAAAGAAAACAACTCGTACAAATAGGAAACACAACCTGTATGATACATAACTAACTAATATGGCATACACAACCCGCACATATAGGAAACAACCTTCGTACAAGTAGGAAACACAACCTATATGATACATAGCTAACTGAGATAGTATACACAATCCAGATAAATAGAAAACAACCTGTAAAAGATAAGAAACAACCCAGAAAATATATAAATATCATGGATGACATACTGATGAGGACATCGACTAGGATGGATAGGGTAATTTGGACCACCAGACGACACCGGCCAAGCCCACCCCAAGGAGTCCATGAAGGTCCAAGCGACTTCAAGGAAAACAGGCCTGATCTGGACTAATTTGGACTTTCTACCTCGGGATGCGGGTCTGACCTATTGTCTCAGAATGGGCCGCAACTTGATTGGATGACTAGAAACAGGCCGCTAAGCAATAATCATGGCTTTGCCATGATGTACGACATTTTTCGACCATCCAAGAACGTCTTTATGCGTTTGGGGGCTTTATATATATACATATATATATACGGATTTGCTAAGGTGAGCTCCGGAGCGCTCTTCAACAGTTACCGTAACGAAATTTTTGCTCCGCTTGGTTGGCTGCATGAGCACTGTAGTAAAAATTCCGTTACGGTAACGATTGGAGCACCCATTAAGGAGCGCTCCGGACCGCACCTTAGCAAATCCGTAAATATATATATATATTTATTTATTTATTTATTTATTTATTTATTTATGTGTGTGTGTGTGTTTTTTTTTAATAATTTAGGGATATTTTGATAAATTTTTTTTCCCTTGATTTCCGACTAGGATTAGGTTCAAGATAGATTTAGGTCTTTAAATATTGGTCGTTTGTCTTAGTTTCATAGCTTTTGTTTTTTCGACATTATTCCAAGAATCGAATTGCTTCAATTTTACTTTTGGTTTTGAATTGCAATTTTACCGTGTGTCGTAACACGAACAAATTAAACATATCTACCAAAACTAATGCAGTTAGGGCAAGTAGGGTCGAACTCACAAGGAATTGAATCTTAATTTAAAGAAAACCAATTAATAATTAACAAAATGGGGAATTTTTGAAAGAGTTTGTAAAAATAAAGTTAAACAAAGAAGTAAAAAGCTAATTAAAAATCAGAGAATAAAGATGAGAAAGCTTGTTAACAAGAAACAATCCGTAGGTCAATTGCTAAGGGGTTAATCATTGATCAAATAACACAATTAAATAGTTGATTTTAGAATTTATCTTAGAGCTCAAATTCCTATCCTTTAAATATATCTATTTTTCGTAGCGAGAAATAAAATCCATAATTTAATCAATTAAACTTATGTCATAGCGAACTATAAATTTAATCAACTAAATTGCATAAGTATAAAGGCATCACCAATGTCAAATCACATAAATAAAGTAGCTTTAATTCATGTAATTTGATTCATACAATTCTCTATCATCAAATAAAGTTGTTAGCCAAACTAAATTCAAACAATAGTTGCTACCTGTGGATTTATCAATCTTAGCAGTAATATTTAAATCCTAACAGTATAATCATACAAATTAATCTAGGTGATCAGTCTAAATTAAAAAACATAATTAATAAGATGAAAACAAGAATTGCACAAATACTTCAAATCTTTAATAGAAAACAAACCAAATCTCATAACCTCATAACAAAATAAGCTACTTCATGTTCTTGTTAATAAAAGAAGACTACTCACAAGACATGATAAAAACCGAAAAATACATAAAAAAAGAGGAAGAGAAAATCTATTTTTTGTCTTCAGAAATCCTCGAAAGATCTATCCTGAGTTGTGCTGTGTTGTCTAAGACTATGACAAATATCCTATTTATAGGAGTAAAAGACTCCTCAATAAATAGTTACCTAAAAGGATTCTAATAATAAAATATAAACTTATTACAAAACGAAGTAGTTTAGGAATAAATAATCAAATCCTAATAAAATTGAAAGTCTTTGCCACGGCTCACGGTCAACAAACTTGATCAATCCGTAGTCCCCAACTCTAATATGATGAACAGCAAAAACGATGAAAAGTGCCTCAACAACAATTTTGTAAAATCTTGAGCGTTTTTCGACTAAATATTTATAAAAACAAAAATCAAACATAGGGAAGTAAAATATATTTAAAATAACATAATTAAACTAAGTTACATAAAATAATGGCATAAAAAGATCATAAAACTTAGCATAATTATGTGCAAATCACAATTCAAGTTAGGTGAAAATCGTGAGTGATCACTCAAAACATCCCTTTTTTCGTTTTCCTGTTCGAATTATTGTTTGATTTATCACAGAAAATCTAAGTCATCTTGCATCAAATTGGTATCAGAGCCTTGATTTCCGCAGGCCTTGATTCCGTTTCCCTTTCCGTCTCAAGAGCATTGAATTCCATTTCCAGAGACTATTCTGTTTTCAAAATGGAGCGAAACAACGAGGAACCATCTCTTTGTGATGTGATGGAGTTTTTGCGGGCAATGTTAGCACATTTGGAGATGCAAAATCATGTTGGGCAGCCGCCGCAGAAAAAGAAGCCGCTCAACAGAGAAATCGTTCCACCTGGGAACGTCCTCCACCAGCAGTATCAGGAGGCAAATTCAAGTAGATGGGAGGCTAGTTTTCAGATCGAAATTCCAGAGTTCCAAGGGGGGTTGAATCCTGACGAATACATCGACTGGACTCAACTCAAGAAGTTGATGCAATTTTCCGACTAAAGGAGGTACCCCTAGACAAATGAGTGCCGCTTGTTACAATTCGATTCAAAGACAGAGTTGTGGCTTGGTAGCATGTGTAGCACTATAGGTGGTACATGGATGGGAGGCCGCCAATTGATTCGTGGGTAGCTTTGAAACAGGAGATGAATAGAGAATTTCTGCCCCCAAATCACGGACAGGTAATATATGCAAAGCTGCATGAGTTGACAAAAGGAATTTGTACTGTTGAGGAGTATACAACTGATTTCTATCGGCTAATGGCTAGGAATCGGTTAGTAGAGGTAGAATTGAGGTTAGTCACCAAGTGTTTGCACAAGTTGAAATTGTCGATATGGGATGAATTGTCTATTCACAGCATAAACAGTGTGGGAGAAGCGCACATGAAGGCACAACCAGTTGAGCTGAGGTTCATGCGAAACCGAGGATTTCAAGGCAGAGGAAATTTGATACCAGGCCAAGGGTCGAGATAGAGTTTAGGCAGTAGGGTTGCTCCTCCTGTAGGGAAGCAGCCAAATGTTCCACCACCACCCAAAGCCTCATTACCGAATGTAGCTTCGAGTTCCCAACAAAAACAAGTGGTAACCGAGCCAATATTCGTTGTCACAGGTGTCAGAGTTTAGGCATTATGCCAGTGAGTGCCCTAAGGCCCGAGCTCAGCTTTACATGGAAGAACCAATGGAAGGGGAATATGCCGAAGAATTCCTAAGGGACGAGGAGTTTGAGGAAGATATTTACGTGGTTGATCTTGATTATATCCAAGGTGATAGTTTGGTAATGTGTAGGATATGTTTGGTGCCTAAAACAAGTGAGGATTGGCGACGGCATGACATTTTTTTGGCCAAGTGCAATATGGTTGGGAAAACTTGTAAAGTAATTATCAATTCTGATAGTTGGGAGAATGTGATTGAAGAGGCTGTGAAAAAATTGGAATTAGCAACCATACCCCATCCTCACCCCTACAAGCTTGGTTGGATAAATAGAGATGTTGATATTTAGGTCAACAGGCACTGCAGGGTTCATATCTCCTTTGGTCCACATATGAGACAACAATAAAGGCTGATGTGGTTATTATGGACCCGACACATATTATTTTGAGGGGTCCTTGGCAGTTTTGATAACCGAGCAATGTACAATGAGGTACACTCTCATATACATGTTGTGATCGGAAGGGAGAAACATGATCCTGAAGCCACTTTAGAAGAATACAGGCCAGAAGGCTATGATTTGTCAACCAAGCCGAGAGTTTGAGGAGAGCCTAGATAGAGGCGATATCTGTTTTGCCTTGGTAAGTACATCCAAGAGTTTTGGCCAGGAGCAGTCGAAGGTGCCAGAGAAGCTGCGAAAGGTGTTGGACGGTTTTCAGGATGTGATTTCGAGCGACTTGCCTCTTGGATTGCCACCAATGAAAGATATCCAACATGTGATTAATCTGATTCTGGGCTTGGTGTTGCCGAATAAATCACATTACAAGAAGAATCCACAGCAACATGATGAGTTGAAAAGGCAAGTCCAAGAACCTTTGGATAGGGGATTCGTCCAAGAGAGCATTAGTCGGTGTGCGGTGCCAGCATTATTGGTACCAAAGAAAGATGAATCTTGGTGGATGTGTGTGGACAATAGAGCAATCAACCAGATTACTATCAAGAATTGGTTCCCCATACCGAGACTTGATGATATGCTTGATCAGTTGAACGGAGCATCGGTATTCACAAAGATTGATTTGAATAGTGGATACCTTCATATTCGAATCAAGCCAGGTGACGAGTAGAAGACAATCTTCAAGATGAAAGAAGGGTTGTACGAATGGTTGGTGATGCCATTCAGATTGTCAAATGTGCCGAGTACTTTCATGCAGGTAATAAACTAGGTTTTGAGACCTTTTCTCAGTACTTTCGTTGTTTTGTACTTTGATGATACTCCGATATATAGAAAAATCTATTGATGAGCATGTTGGGCATGTGGAACAAGTCCTTACTATTTTGCTTGCTCATAAATTGTTTGCTAATCCTAGTAAATGCGTATGGATGGTTGAGAGAGTTGTGTTTTTGGGATATGTGGTGACGGGAGATGGCATTTTTCCGGATGACGCGAAAGTGCAAGCTATTGTGGATTGGCCATCGCCTATTACTGTGACAGAGTTGAGGTCTTTCTTAAGCCTTGCAGGATTTTATAGGCGATTTGTCAGGAGATACAGTGAGGTAGCTGCTTCCTTGAAGGAGCTGCTAAAACAAGATAGATTCAAATGGATGAAAAGGGCATAGAAAGCTTTCGACGTTCTGAAGGATCGGTTGACACACGCTCATTTGTTGGTATTGCCATATTTCGACAAGGTATTTGAAGTTGATTATGATGAGTTGAAGACATGTATTGGAGTTGTGCTGAGTTAAGAGGGGAAGCCCATGGCATATTATAGTAAGAAACTGAGTGGAGCGAAGTTAACCTACTCAGTTTATGATCTCGAGCTATATGCCATTGTGAAGTCATTGCAGCATTGGCGACATTACCTGATACAGAGGGAATTTGTACTGTTTTTTTACCATCAGGCACTGAAATATTTGCAAGGACAACGCAAACTGAGCACGAGACATGCAAAGTAGGTAAGCACTTTGCAGGAATACAGCTTTAGTATTCGGCATAAATCTGGTACTCTGAACAAGGTAGCTAATGCCTTGAGCAGAAAGAGCTTGTTGATTACTGCAATGTAGGTGTACACTTTGGACTTCGCGAGCGTGAAAGAGGATGTTCGATCAGATGAGCATTTTGGAGGTATCGTAGTCGAAGTTGAGAGTGGAATCTAAATTAATTTCGTCCTTCATGATGGGTTTTTGTTCAAAGGTAATTATTTGTGCATCTCAGATACTTCTCTATGCATGTTGATTATATAGGAATTGCACAATTATTGACATTTTGGCTAGGATAAAACTTCTTGGCTAGTGCATCGAAGGTTTTATTGGCTAGGACTTGACAGAGATGTTGAGACATATGTAAGGAGGTGTCGAGTCTGTCAAGAGGCGAAAGGGACAAATATGAATTAGGGACTATACCGCTGCCAATACCGGATAAGCCGTGGAAAGATGTCTCCATGGATTTTGTAGTAGGATTGCTAAGGACAACAAAGGGGCTAGATTCAATAATGGTGGTTGTTGATCGATTTACCAAGATGAGTTGCTTCCTTCCGTGCAAAACAACGTTGGATGCAACTCAGGTTTCTGGTCTATATTTTTCTGGGATTGTTTGACACTATAGGTTGCCATCATCAATAGTTTCAAACAGGGACGACAAGTTTATGGGGCATTTTTGGGGAGAGTTGTGGAAGAAACTTGGCACAAAACTAAAGTTCAACGGCCCATATCATCTCCAAACTGACGAGCAAACAGAAGTTGTCAATCGGAGTCTTGGGAATTTGTTACAAGCAAATGTCCACGAATTTAGAAGTTGGGATCTTTGCCTGCCGAAATTGAATTCGAATTTAATTCACCGGTGAATCGATCTACATGGTTCGCTCCATTCCAAGTGTTGTATGGGTTATTGTCGAGAGTTTCGCTTGACCTTCTCCCTATTGATGGAACAGAGAAGCCGAGCAAGAAGGTGGATGAACTAGTGGCTGATTTACGAGATTTACATGTTGTTGTGAAGGCTAGACTTGAGTAGAGTTATGCCAAGTACAAGGCAAGAGCTGATTAGAGACGACGCCAACAATCTTTTGAAGTTTGTGATCTGGTATGGGTCTATCTACCACGGGAAAGTTATCCACAGAGAGTATACACCAAGCTCAAACCAAAGAGGATTGGACCTTGTCAGGTGTTGGAGAAATTTGGCGACAACGCCTATAGGGTTGAGTTGCCCAACGATATGTTTATCTCTGATATATTTAATGTCCGTCATCTAACCCCAACTCAAGGACAAGCTTTCAGAGGATGGGGAGAGTGATGAGGACATCAACCAAGATGGATAGGGTAATTTGGACCAGCAGATTACACCAGCCAAGCCCATAAAGGTCCAAGCGACTGCAAGGAAAACGGTCCTAATTCGAACTGATTTAGACCTTTTACCTCCGGATGCAGCCCTAACCTACTGTCTCAGAATGGACTAAAACTTGACTAGACGATTAGAAACGGGCCGCTGAGCAATAGTAATGGCTTTGCCATATACTACGACCTTTTTCGGCCATTCTGGAAATTCTTGATGGGTTTTTGGGCTTTTTTTTATAATGTTTTTTGGGTTTTTCTAATAATTTAGGGATATTTTGGTAATTTCATTTTTTTTTCCTGATTTCCGACTAGGATTAGGTTTTTATTTTCAAATTCTTTTTCAATTAGGTTTAGGGCAGATTTAGGTCTTTAAATACTGGTCGTTTGTCTTAGTTTGATAGCTTTTGTTTTTCTGACATTATTTTCTTTTACTTTTGGTTTTGAATTACAATTTAAGTTAGGCCAAAATAGTGAGTGATAATGCAAAACATCCCTTTTCCATTTTCTTGTTCGAATTATTGTTTGGTTTATCGCGGACGATCCAAGTCATCTTGCATCACATACACAACCCTTACACAATCTCTACAAGTTGTGAAACAATCCAAACTTCAATATATTTTACAGATTCAAGGAAAAAAATCTGATATTTTACTGAAATTTGTTGCAAAAATTTGTTACGATGCACAAGAAACACATGCTGCCCTTAAAGCTTCAACCTTTAAACAGAAGATATGACTTTTATACATAAAAACGATGTAACTACATAAAATAGGTTACCTTTATTAGTTTATGTCTTTAATTTATGTTTTTGAGAGAAATGCGACCTACTAGCTAAACTTATATACTTGTCGCAGTAGTTTTGTAAACCAACAACCCGTTCCTTTGGTAAACCAATAACATGTATGAATTGTTTTATACTTTCCCGCATATTTTAAGGGCAAACTGGATAAAAATTATGCAACTTAAAAGGATGGCTAAGTTTTAAAATACTTATCCCATTTGATACTATTATAAAACCACTCCTGTTTTTCCTTTCTTTCTTTTTAATCAAACACTTTCCTTATAATATGAAATATAATTCTTCCTTTTGTCATTAAATGAGCACTTTGACATTATATAAAAATTAATCAGAATAACCAGAATAAGAATCCGCATGATGTTAGTGTCGTTGCATTAATGTTAAAAAAAATATACGAAAAATATAATTGGAAAAAAAAAAAAAACACACACACAGCGTGTCATTTTACCACTGTCCAAAATAATATATTTTTCAAAAAAATAAAAATTTCATAATTCTTGTATTTTATTTTTGTTATTATCCAAAAATATTTTTTCCAGAAAAATAATTTATTTATTTATTTATATTAAAGATATTGACAAGAATTTTTTGTTTAATGAATATTCAATTAAATAGATTCAAATGATTTTAAAATGCATTCTAATTAATTAAGTGAATCATGGTAATTATTAGTTGTCACTGGTGCATGGAAAGTCATTAATAATAATTGTATAAAGTATGAAATAATTAAAATAAAAATATATTTAAGAAAAAGTAATTTAACATGTGATTTACCATCCCTTCAAAATAAAATTTGTTTAAAATAAAAAAAAGGAGAAATGCTTATGTATAATTTTCAATTACTTTTTAGAAAAACTCAATTAATTAAATTCATACTTATTCATCACTGTTTATAAGTCATTAGAGTTAACTTTTATTATCACTAATTATAAGTCATTATTGTTAATTTATTATGTAATTGATTGAGTTCTTCTCTTATTACTCGTGTCTGAACTATCCATCTCTTTCTATCCAAATCTCTCTTCTCCTTTCAAATCTTGCATAAAAGGGATTTTAGGAAAAATTTTTTTTGTTAATTTTACAAAATAACGACGGGTGACTTATAAATAATGACTAACGAAGTATTACTTTATATACATATATATATATATTTATATTTATATATTACGATTTATAATAAATATTTTCAAATTATATTAAATGTTAACTCTAGTATTTTGTATCTTTTCTTTTATCGACGTCCTAGTCAATATTTTGTACGCTTATAATTCTGTCAAAACAAGGAATAATACAGAGTTTTAAATGATTTTAATTCAAAGATAACATAATCAAAATTTTCAAATTTTTTAATTTATGTTTGGTTGTAGATAAACATTAGGTCCGAAAAACCCTTCGTATACACCATTTTCTCCACCACTCAATTAAAGAATATATATTACGTAATTCTTTGATTTAAATATATTCAAAGAAATTATATATATACACAGAAAAAAAGAAGGTCTTGTAAATAAAAGCGATTTGTTCTTAATATATTTATTTTTCAAAAGATAGATTTAAGTTAAATTTGAATTATTTAATTCTATTAGAATTCTTTTATTTTTTAACCTCATATATGAAAATTTGATATTTTTTAATTTATGTGAAGATTATTTTCTTTTTAGGTAATTTAATTTTTTTAATTTATGTGATGATTATTTTCTTTTTAAGTAATTTAATTAATCTTATGGTTATAATATATTTTCTAGAGATTTAAATCAATATATATATATAAATATATATATATATAATATTTTGTTCTTGAAAATCTTTTAAATTGAATTTTTACAGATAACAAGTATAGCTTAATATTTTTTTTCTTTATCTTTTTAGAGGTCTAATTTGACCCTCTCTTCCTAATCATCTCTTTAGCTAATTTTAATATCTATTTAGTGAGAGAGAGAAAGTATATAATTTGGACATAATTAATGTGTAACGGGAGATCTGTAACCTTTTAGAGGCTTATTACTCTTATATAAAAATCAATGTTTTAAAAATCTGACCGGACATCAAATTAAAAAAAGTTACTGATTCACGGTTAATGGTTCAATCGTAATTGAACCGTAATAATATTATATAAAAATTATATTTCTTATTGATATTTTTTTGTTTTCAATAATAAAAGATATATTAATTTCATAATATAATAATATTGAAGTTATATAAATATATATATATATATATATTTATATGATATTAACAGTTTTTTATAATTAATAATCATAAGTTCTAACTTATAGGGATTTAAAAATAATAATTTTTAGTATGGATAAAGTTTGAAAATTATAAGATATTTTATTCATTTATTAATATTTAATAATGAAGTATATTTTGAGTAAATTTGTTGATTTTAAAATAACTAAATGAGTAAATTTATAATTTAATTGAAGAGTGATTATATAAATATATAAATATATATATATATAATATAATATATATTTGTTGAAATTTGTACAAATTTGGCCCCAATTTAAATTTTTTGAAAAATCGACTGATTCAACATTAGACCATCTAGTTTATCGGTTAACTGGTCGATACATCCCGATTTTTCATTTTGAGAACAATTTTGGTAAAATATGATTCAATGCCCCTTTGAAAAAGGTTTGATGACTTGTTCATGGTATGATCGATCCCACCAGCCAGTTTGGTCCAATCTAAAAAAAAATGATAAAAGTTATAAATTAAAGTTTTTTGGATATATCTAGAGACACAATACTCCTGTATAAATTTGTTTAAATTTCAATAATTCAATAGTGTCTTAAATATAAAAGTTCACCGTTTATGTTTTATAGACATTTATAATTTGTATAAAAAATAAGAAATTTAATTTTTAATTATTGAATGGAATGAAAATTTTAATATTTATCCTCGCCCCCCCTCCCCTCCTAAAATCCCCTTAACATACCCCCTTTTTTTGTAAATTTATTATGATATATTGATACTTCTATATAAATTTTTTAAAATTTCAAAACTTCATTTATGTCATAAAAATCAAATTTCACAATTTGTCTTATATATATATAAATATATATATATATATATATTAATCAATTATTTATATAACAATTAGGAAAATTTAGTTTTTCTTTATTCAATGGAATGAAAATTTTAATATTTATCCCCTCTCCCAAAAAAAAAAAATTCAAGTATACTTAGTTGATTTAATAATATTTGGGAAGATAAAAGAATTTTTTTTCTTTTCTAGAATCCTCTTCACATACCATTTTTCTTTTGCAAATTTATTGTAATATATTATTTTTTATTCTACATTTTAAATAAACTAATATTATACTATATTTTATTTATAATAGTTTTTTTATTATATATTAATTTCATACAATAGTAAATTCAATTTTATTAAAAAGATTTTACTAATCAGAAAATCTAAACTTTAGTATTACAACAAAAAATTATTAAAAATAGTGTTATTATCATGTGGGCCGATGGCCCACGCATCATATATTAGATTGATAAGAACATATACTGCACTTGATATTAGCCAAAAGGCCGAGAAAAGTATCAATTTTTAAGCTAATGATCAATCAATTTTATATAAGTTTCACTCTTTTCGAGTTTCTTAGTCTAGCGATATAGGAAAAAATAGTTCAATTTCAAAATAAAACTGGCAGCCACCACAAAACTGGTTTTATTACATTGTGTTTTATTTCAAAATTTGTCCTAACTCTTTTGAATGATTTTTTAAATTAATTTATAAATTATATTATATGTAAATTTCATGTTTTGAATTTATTGAATATTTATTATTATTTAATTTAAAAGTATTGTTAGAATCTTTTTTAATAACTTGATTTCATACAATTTTGTTTCAAATCAATGTCTTTAAAAAAAGATTAATCAAAAGGTGTCTTAAATTTGAAAAACATATCTTGGAAAAGGGAAAAATTGGACAAATAAAGTATAGTTTTAACCAATGATTTATTATTGATTTTTTAAAATTAATTTATAAATTATATTGTATGTAAATTCAATGTTTTGGATTTATTAAATATGTATTATTATATAATTAAAAGTATTATTATAATATTTTTTTTATCAAATACAGTAACGCTTCTATTATGTAATACTCCTTGGAAAATCTCAAACTTTAGAATTCCAAAAAAAATAAATAAAAATTAAAAGTATATTTTTGAAATAAATCATTCAGATAATGATTATTTTTGTAACTATTTATATTCTGATTTAGATAAAAGAGCTCAAGAAATTTAAATTTTAAAATCTTAACAAAAAATTATTAAAAATAGCCTTAATATCATGTGGGCCGATGTGATGAGGACATCAAGGCTGCAAGGAATACTCACGACAATCCGATTCAAGTTCCAGTTGGTCCGGTGACACGAGCTCGAGCCAAAAGATTCAAAGAGGAGCTGAAT
>JAOXNR010000029.1:3312691-3330786 GCA_028571225.1 Parsonsia alboflavescens | reverse complement strand
GCAAACTTGAAAGATCTTGGGGTTGTTTATCAGATTTGGTTTCGGGTTTTGTCACGTTGTTGGCAAGGTTCGTATCACGATGGCTCACATATTAGATATTAAACTGATAAGAATATATACTACACTTGAAGGTATGAATTTTCTTGTGTTGGACCGACCTTCTACTTTTATTTAATCTTCAATCTCCTCTTGTTTCAAATACTGTCAACGTGGGAGAAGGCTATGAGTAATAAGTTTTCCAAACATTTCTATGTTATTATTATTATTTTGTTGAGACTCTTTCGTTATTATCTTTTTTTTTTTTCTAAAATATTGTAACATTTATCTTATTAGAGAGAGAAGATAATCATGCTAGATTATTATTATTATTATTTTGTGATCCTCTCGTTATTATATCTTTTCGTAAAATATTTTAATATTTATCATGAGAAAAATAATCATTTTTATATTATTATTATTATTATTCTTTTACCTAGACTCTCTCTTATATTTATCTCTTTTTCTTTGTTGGAACTCTCTCATTATTATCTATTTCCCTAAAATATAAGTTGAAATCACTTTAAATTTAATTGGGTGAAAACAAGGTCAGTAAAAGTAAATTAATTGAATACCTTTTTCAATAAGTATTAGTAGGGCATCAATGACCAATTCCAAAAATAAGTTAATTTTTATAGTTCATTAACGTGTCATTTTGATTTATACTGGAAACTATGAGTAAGCATACGGAAGTCCGTAAATGGAATTATGCCCGACAAAAGCTGCCCACTCACATGGTCAACATTCCCTCTCCGAAACCACGTGACGTGATCGTCCTCGACCAAGGCTACATTCGTCCATTCAGTTTCAAAAATAAAATTATGATTTTTAAAACATTTTTAATTAATTGAACATGAACCCTTTTCTTTTTTTATTTTTTTGGCTAAAGAAAAAAGTTCCATATGAACGGGAGGATTTGGAATGCATTACCAGATCTGGTGTGCAAATCCAGCCCCGTTTTAGTGCTTACTTCACTTTTAAGTTTTACAAAACTAAATTCTGAAAGAGAAAAGAATTCAGAAGTAGACAAATTATTGCTTCTTTTTTCAAATGAACCCAAGAATGCCGGTAACACACTTTTTAAAATTCTTTGATTCATTTGTTAATTGTACACTTCCAAAAGGACACTCGGCAGCTGCTTCTCGAATACTTTAGAATATTGTTGTTAGCATGGACCAAACATGTTGGTTTTTTGTGTTTTTTTTTTTAAAAAAAAAAATTGTAACGATAAAATATATTTACTTAAAATTAATAATTAAAAAAATTATTAAAACATGAGAGGTTTTAAATTGAAGTTAAAAAACCAGTGTTTTCGAATCCCAAAGTTGACTACAAATTGTATGAAAGGTACAATTTTTTTTTTTAACTAAAAGAATTGGTTTATTTGATAAATGGAAGCTGAATTTAAATCCTTTTAATATGACTCAGTGAAAAATCGATCTTTAAATTAAGCTGCTAGCGTTGAGTAATTTTCTTAAATTAAGTAGAATATTAAATACATATTTATTTTAGAAGAATAGAAAATTTTTTTAATAGCAATGTTCGGACTAATTTGTATCTATTTCGACATTCCGCTTATATAGAAGAGTATTTGGTGGGATTCAAACTCGAAACCTATTGTTTAAGCGCTCGTCATTCCACTTTCTGAGGATATCCCCGTAGAGAGACAAATTTAATTTAGAATATATATATTTATTTATTTATTTATATATAATTTCAAACGAAGGATGAGTATAAAGTTTGAAAGTGCATACAAATTTGAACGGAATAGATAAAAGAAGTTTGCTTGCTAAAAAAAATGTTTTTTTTTTCCTCTAAAACTAGCCTTAAACTTTATATTAATTCTTTTTTTCCTAATCTTTATGCTATTCCTATATATTTTCTTATGCATTGGTATGCGCTGGAATGATCAGATACTGAAATCGAGCGGTAGAATCGGATTGGAATCGTGATAGGGATTTTTGTTAAATAAAGTCAAATTTTCTCCATGCTTAAGTTAGATAAGAGGAAGGATAAAGAAGTAATTTGTAAGTAAGGAATTACAGTGGTTTTATAGGAGAATCTCGAAAGTCTTATCAATGATATTTTTACATCAACGTAAGATAATTTTTTATGTCTTGTCAAGTGTCCAACCATTATTCTATGTCCATTGTGATGTAAAGGCTATGGTAAGTAATCATTTTTAATGAGTAACACTCCTTTAATTATGGGAACATAATAATTGATGTAATATATTATTACGAAAATCGCTCTTCGATAATTATTTCACATTTATTCCATATGTGCAGGTCACAAATGCAAAGTCAACATGAGCATATACTTAATAGCATATCATATGTCTCTTTTTTTTAAATGAAAAGCTAAGAATGTAATTTAACAAATGAGTATCCTTACTAGTACACCAGCACCAATTAATTAAATTGTCTTCATCATTGGTTTAATTAGGCTCGGGATATTGTAGTTCTTTTTCAAACTCATCTTCTACGTCATCAAATAAAATAATACTTCCTCAATCTTGTAAAAAATTTTTAAAAAATTAGTTAAGTTAGTTCATTTTCAACTTAATAATATTAATTTCATAACAAAATTTTAACTAATTAAAGAAATGAAACATTCATTTTTGAAAAACTTAAAAAAGAAATATGGATATTCATTTCAGAACAAAAGAAGAATATAATACCCGATTTAGAAAAAGTACCCACTGGATTCAATATATCTTTTTAAGGTTTTATTAATAAATATATATGTAAAAACTTATGTATATATTTTATCACAATGGCATAGGAGATAGTAAAAAGAAGAGATAGAAGATCCGGAACCGTCGTTTATTTAGCGATGGAATCATTTGAGTGAGTGAGATTCAAATTCTTTAAATTTTAAATATTTTTATTTTTAATAAAAGTGAAACTCAAATTCTTTAAATTAAAAATATCTTTTATTTTAAATAAGATTTACTATCTCCACCAGCTGACAACCGAAACCAAAAAAGAAGTAAAGAGGTCACCATCCAAAAATAGCGAAGGGGCCAGTTCGAGTCATAAATAAGGGAAACTCTTATTCCTTCTTAAAATTAAATGATGGACCACAATGGAAGTCCTTCTACAGTGCATTTGCTGCCGTGGTGTAAACTCTAATTATAATACTCCCGCCATTCACTATATAAGTTTTTTTTTTTCTTTTTTTTTCGGGTCTTCATGAAAATTAAATAAATACTTTTTAAAATTATTTATATTTTCATTTTAATTTGTACGTAGTTGAATATTTTATTTAGTAAATTAGTTAAAATTTTAGTTACAAAGGGATGTAGTAATATTAAAATTAAATTAAGTCGAAAAAAATTTTCTCCTTTAAAAATTTATACAACTTAAAATGAAACATTAAATTTCCATAGTTATATAAGTTTGAATTCTTGTAGGGTATATCTAACTCCTAACGGAATAATTTAGGTAGCTTAACCCAGATCCAGAAACGACTTGCAAAAAAAAAAAAACATATCACTATTATTCACCATAAATGTTGGGTTTTTTTTTTAATTTTTAAACTCAAATTTATTATTCCTTTCATTCAAAATTTCATATTTTTATTTTTATTTGAGACAATGTTTTAAAATTGGATTGGACTCTAAACTGGATTAATAGTGGGGCAATTGGTGGTCCGATCAAATGTTGTTCAACCGAGTTTTTTTCCTTCTCTCTCTCTCTCTTGATTTTTTTTTTTTTAATAGTTGTTTATTATAAAATAGAAAATAATGTATGGCAAAATTATATATCTGTATAAAATATTATTTTTAATCAATTGTTATATGTGTTTTCTTTATAAATTGAAAAGGAAGATGTTATATATGTCAGCTTCTTTAGATGAAATTATTAAATGTGCAAATAACTTATACGCGGAAATTGCCGAAAGACATAGAATAATAGAAAGATTTAATTTCATAAACAAGTACACACAAGTAT
Organism: Parsonsia alboflavescens; assembly: GCA_028571225.1. Taxonomy (NCBI): domain Eukaryota; kingdom Viridiplantae; phylum Streptophyta; class Magnoliopsida; order Gentianales; family Apocynaceae; genus Parsonsia; species Parsonsia alboflavescens. Next base: position 3,326,794 of record JAOXNR010000029.1, on the reverse strand, counting down.
TGTTTATATATTCAATACTTGAATGTTATATTTATATATTCTTTTTATTTGGAATTAAATGTTTCAAAAGTTAAAATTAAATGATTATTCATAAATATTTACTTATGTATTCACTAGTTTTAATGATTAATCATTTAAGTTAATATTAATTAATTTAATCACAAATTAAATGAATACTTATTGAATTGATACTCATTTTGCCATCCGTGGTGCTTGATCCCTTACTTATATTTAAAGAGAATTTGATCCTAATCAGAAATTAAGAGTTTTACTATCTATTTTGTAAATTTGATTCTCCAACGTTTCCTCATGTTTTCTAAGTTCTAACAATGTCAAGAAAAAAAAGTCCCTTTTATTTTTGAACTTAAATATTTTAAATTATGGAAAAAAAACAAGAGGAGAAAGATACATCTCAACAAATAAAAAAAAAAGGGAAGAAAATATTCCCTCACCCATTAATTAAATTGAGATGAAAAAAAGTTAAATTGCCTAAACCCCAAATTGCAAAAGAAAAAATTACAAGCATTTTCACAAGTGAAAATTGTATTGAAGCAAGCACCAAAGGTGAGCATGAAAATGTGCATCAAATCAACATCAGCCCACCCAAAGAATTCATGATTCCACTCTTTCGTGAGTGTGGTTGTGGTGGTGGTGGTCGGGTGGATCCGATGATGCCTCTTCTTCCTTCGTGTGTTGATCAGCTTCCTCCGCGGTGGTGGGAGCAGCTGGAGGAGGAGGAGCTTCCGCGGAGGCACCACTATTTCTGCCGCCGTGTTCCACCGCCACCCTCCGCGGCATCGGAGTTTCGACCCTGCCGTCTATGCAAGACGAGCATTTAGTCTCTACCCAGCTTTCGAAATCGTAGTGGGCATGACCCATGATGCCTCTACCAGAACAAAGCCTGCCGATCATAACGGCAATTGCTCCCAGTATGGTTATCACTGCAAGCACGGCGATGAAGGGACCAACGGAGCCGTGACCTGAATGTGCCGTGTAGGCTTCTTGTTGGGCCAGTACCATTGGTGGCGGTTGCTGCTGAAAGGGGTCTAATAGTGCCGGTGGAGTAGACATTCTCAGAGATGCCCAGGGAAAAAATTAATAAAATTTGCTCAGAAGTAACCAACCTATAGGCAAGTTCCTTTTATTCGTTGGAGGATTCTAGCACTTTGATTTCGACTTCTTTTTTAATTTATCTTTTCTGGGTTTGAGTGTTTTGGATTGCGATGAGATTAAAAAGATGAGATAACACCAAAAAAAAACTACTGCTGCTTTTGTTGGATTTGGACATAGAATTTACCAATTTATGATAAAGTTTTTTATCTTGAAAAGGAAAAAAAAAAAAACAAGAGAACACAAAAAGAAAATACTAGTTACTCGACTTACTTCTAAAGGATTGTAACCTCATAGGCTGCTAGCTTTTCTATTGACAAGATAGTGAAAAAAGGAACTAAAAAAGATGATGTATTTGGCTGAGCTAGGTGCTTTTTCACCACACAGAGCAGATCATCATGTAAGGAGAAAGGACTTAATTTCTACTAGTCAGTACCAGAAACTCATTGTGAGGGACACACAGAGAGAGTGAAGGATGTGGGAAAAAATGGAGGGAAGAGAGAAATGTTGAGATGTAATTTAAGATGAAGGGATACTATCTTAGGGGGTAGTACTGAAGGAAAGGGGGGTTTACACAGTGGGCAAAGCCCAAGAGAAGGGTAGGGAAGGGAAAAAGAAGAAGAGAGTGTGGTGAAGATAATAAGAGAATGAGGGTTTCTTTCTATGGACCTTTTGTTTTGTGGTACGGGTACTGAAAGTACTGTGTATTACCACACACGAAGTAAATAATGGTCAAATTGGCTAAAATGCTAAAGAAAAACTTGTGCTGCTATAGCCTGTTTTTTTTTGGTATGAAAACCAAAGGCAGCCACAACTTGCGCCATTACGTCCTTCAGATAATTGATTGAGATCTCTTTCATTAAATTTGCATCTCCCAGGATTTTAGTTTTAGTTGGAATTGGGACCAGCCGGGATATTATTATGATCATCAGTTCATAATTCTTCCATGGGAATGTGATCTCCAGTGGAGATATATGATCACCTTCGGCCTCTGTCAAAATCTCAGAATTAATGTGTCATTTATCTCATAACCTCCAGAGGAAAGAGAAGCAGTTAGAATGCCAAGATCTATTTCCTTTAGAGGGCACATTTTAATTAGTACCTAAAAGACTCTACAAGTGTCCTGGTTTTATTCTTCAACATAGGAAAGGGGAGTCCCCAGTAATTAAATGCTGGAAATGTTCACTTAGCTGTGAATATATGCATGGACCAAAGCTGTTAATAGATTGCTGCTCATTGCTGTGTGTATTGAATGAAACAAAACACAGGGTTCTTTTGATCTCTTCCGTAGAAAATAAGTTTCTATAGTTAGTAAATTGTCAATTTTAGATTGAGTCTTGAACTTTTAATTTAAAAGAAAAAGGGTAAGAAAAAAAAGACATTTGGTTAAAGAAATACCCGTGAGACATAGTAGAAGAAGAGCCAATAGTGGAGAATGGAAGAATAAAAAGATAAAGAGGTTGAAGCCAAAAGTTTTCTTTTCAATTGGCCAAAAAAGAAGGGACAATGCAAAGCAGAGGTGGAATTGCAATAATAATTGTGATATTTTAAATACAAAGGATGATGATGTCTTTGCAGGGTTCATACTTGAACTAGTGAAGGACTTTTTGAACTTTTAAAGAATTTAAAATTTGAAACAAACTGCAGAAAGAAAGCACAAAAATGGTGCCCTATTCTATGTATAGTTTTCTCTTTTCTTAAAATGATGCTTTTGTCAGATAGATTGCTTTTTAGTACAAGTCAAAAAGTTTGAAATTATGTTCATTCTTTAGACAAACCACATAGCCCTTTTTGCTTAGTTTCTTCATGTCCATCTCCTCATAACACAGGAATCGAGTTTACGACCTCCATCCGTACTGATATAATTGATAAATTTATTTAATTAGGTAAAGATGGTTTGAATTTAATCACTTTCAACAGTTGTTTGGGGGGTAAAATAGAACTGAGAAACAATAGCTTGGCAATATTTCTTCCTTGTTTAGTATCTAGCATTAGATGGCTGTTCTGATTTTTTTTTTCCTGAGAAGAACAAATTCATATGCATGCAGAATGAAGACAATATGGCTGAGCAGGTGGGAGCATGGATACCCGAAGGATTCCAAAGTATTAAGGTTTAGGAATGTTACTACTGTTGATTTTAATAAGGTAGTAAAAGAAAGAAAGAAAAGGAGGCTAGGACCGAGGCGAGAAAGAATGAATCAGAAAGAAAGAATCAAAGAGAGTGAATCCAGGAGATGATGCGAAATCCAAAGATGTTGTTTCTACTCCTGATTTCTGACGACCTTTCCAGACAGACTCAGGTATAGGTAGGTATGGTCTCATGGAGAATCTCGGTCTGTAAGAGAAGAGAATATGTACCTCCCAGCGCTCTCCTAACCCCGCGATCGCCCCCCTCAAAAAAAAGAAAAAAAAAAAAAACACCCCATCTCTCTCGGTCTTCATCTTGGGGTCGATGACATAGACGACCACCCTTCCCCCTTGTTCATCATTTACCATGACCTTTTTTCTTTAGACATAGACAGACATTGGCTTTTATCTGATCTGTAATTTTCTTTACGATATTCCTAATTTTAGGCCGATCTCAAGATTGCATTTTGCATGTAGAAAGAGGAATTGTAAATTTAAGGACTTAATCTTTAGTTAACTTTACATATTGATCCTTAACTCTTTTTTTTTTTGACTGAGTTGATTCTCAAACAAATTATTATTTTGGATAACTTGATTCTTTTAATTGTATTTTTTAAAAATACCAAGTCAACAACAACAACAAATTATTAGGGGCAAATTCAATATTATATCATTCAATTGGTTAGAAATAGATATTAATTGAAATCATGTTGAGTTAAATTTCCTTTTCCGTCTTAATAAGAAATGGATTTAGTTAAGTTATAAATATGAATTTAACTCAGTAAAATTTTAGTTTATATCCATTTTTGATAAATTGAATAGTATAATATTGAATTTACCAAGGTTAATTTGATCAAGAGATCGTTGATTCAAAAGATCAAATTGTTTAATAATAATTTATTTGAGAATCAATGCGATAAAAAACAAATTAAGGATTAAAATGTAAAATTGATTATAGTTTAAAGAATACTTGAAATTGTAAAGCGTTCGTTTTGAGAGCCAACCCAAGAACAACCGAATAGACCACAGAGATCTCCATGAATAGTACAGAGGTATAGTCAGGCTCGGGAATCAGGGAGTGATACCCGTCAGCTTTTCCTTTTCTTTTCTTATTTTGTCAAATTCTCTCTCTTGTCCAGTCCAACATCTCTTTGTCGGCTTTTTCTTGAATCTATATGCTTTCCAGGATATATTCTTTCCTCTTTTTTAATTCCAGAAGTCCACACTTAGTAATAACAAAAAGTACTACTATAATATTTCGATTTGCTACTTCATGGTTCAATTACCCTCTCACATATTTCTTATCAACATTTAAGTCCTAAAATTTTATGCCTACTACTTGTGAAACAGAACCCAGGAATTCAAATGAGCAAATTTGTACCATGAGATTAGAGAGTGGGTAGATTGGCTTTCTTAGCGATTGAGTCCTCTTATATATTTCAATTTTATTAAATAAATTAAAATTATTGTAAGGTGAATATAATTTTAAGTGAAATAGTCGAGTTGGATGCGTAAGTCTCTCGTAAATTACAATTGTAAGTAGAAAGGGATAAATTTGTACCATGAGATTAAAAAGTGGAGAACTTTTATTTCATGCAACTATGATACAATGTTTCAACTAAGTAGAACTTCAGCTAACTTATGAGAGCAGACTGGTATTCCTTTTCGTTCTTGTACCAAACTTTTACAATATACATTAGGAGTTTACAGAGCCACATTTCTTGCGAATTTCTCCAGCTTGCCCAGTCAGAATCCCAACAGAACCCATCTTCACCATTGACGCTGCAAAATCTTGGAAATGCAGATACGGGTAAGTGCTGTAAGACTCGATCATCTGTGCTGTTTTAGGATCACCCATCAAAGCTTGATCAGATTCAAGAAGGCCCATGTTGCTCATCAAGTTCTTGTAATAAGCATTATCGAATCTGGCATCGGATTGAATATCCAAAGGTGCAAGTTTGCTGTTCGATCCATCTGCATTTGGACAATAGGTTTGCAAGTCTGAAAGAAGGGATGCATCAAGATTTGGGTCTGGCTTACCAGATCCTTTGAAATCAAAGAGCCTTCTCTTGAAAGAGAAGCACTGAGCAAAGCCAATTGTATGGGCTCCTATAATAACAAATGAAACAACAATGGAGGTTTATTTATCTAAATGAACAACATGATTGATTCCAAAATAACCGAGCAAGTCACAGAAATTTTCTTCCTTCAGAAACAGTATAGTATAGTACCTGAGAGGACTACCACATCCTTCAAGTCAAGACCTTTCGATACAAACTTGGCAGTGATGTTTTCCAAAGGTTCAAGAGGTGATGGAATTTGCTCATTTGCCGCTTTCTCACTTGCAGTTAATCCATCTCTCCGGCCAAGATACACCGGATAATAAGGCCCTCCTGCCTGAAGATTGAAAATCAAACAAACATGTCATAAACATCAATAGAACTAATACTATTTCTCTAAGGTCTCTGATAATGCTTACCTGAAGCACTGCTTCTCTAGCAGCAAGAGCCAAGATGTCCACACAAGATACAGTTCCAGGGCAATATTTTTCAGCGTCTTCTTTTATGAAATCAATCACTTCAAATCCTCTGACGGAGTTGCGATTAGGAAAAGCGTTCTTCTCACCCTTAAAGCTTACAGTATCATCAAGAAGCACAGAACCATCACAACCCTGTTTCAAAGCAATTCATCTTTGCTCAAATTTCTTTTTAATGATAATAATAAAAAAATTCCTCTTTCACCTATTGAGGGCTTCAAATGATTGATTATTTATACAAAACTGACCATAGTACAATGTATTAGGATGACAAGTTATTCTCTAGACCTTGGGTACTTAAACATTTATGCTAATACACCATGCTTCCTAAAGGGCAGACTTCTTGCTAAGGATGCTTTTCAAAACGGGTTTTTGTTTATTAATGTTCTTGAAAAGAAAGATGTTGTATTAATGTATAACCTTTTCAAAACATTTTTCTTTTAATAGTTCAGAAGAACCTGCTAGAGTGATCGTGCCCTTTAGGCTTGGTAATGTATGAATGCAGTCACTTAGAACAAAATGATGTATAGTAAAAGGACTTGCTTTTATGCACCCCTTGAAGCAACAATCTCTTCATTATCCCAAAAAGGAAGTATGATAAAAGAGAGAAAGAGAAAGAAGAAAAAATTACATTTACAAAACAATCATGAAAGTGCAACCGGAGAAGGGATGCTGCCATTCTAGTGTCATTTCTAACAGCTGCCCAAACACCCCACCTAACCATCTGTACCAATCTTGGGCATGATACATCATAGAAATGGTAATCTAGTTGGGCATGAGCTAAGGGCACCATGAAGAAAATAATGCAGAAGAAAATATTCAAGAAGGATAAGGTTTTGTTGTGTCCCATTACTTTCTGATATGGGATTTTCTTCAGTGCAGAAAGTGATGACTTGCAGTGATCACGAATTCTGCTGGAATTTATATAGGAGAAACTAACCAAAGTCTAAACTTTTGTTTATTGGTGGGAGTCAGTAAGTGGCGCTGCCACTATTTCATGGAAACATAATCATAGTGGCCATGAACAAAGAGCGCATTCTTTTATCCCATTTTTTACAAAGAAGATAAGTACAGGCACAGCATTAACATCCAATCAAGATTCAATATGAGTTCTAGTTTCCTAGTTAGACATAAAAGTCGGAAAGTACTTATCTCTGCTGTCAACTCTTAAGTGCCAAAATGTGATCAATAGAAAACATCGACCAAATTGTTCAGAGTTCCCTTGAAAAAAATCCGGATTCTTGGAGACAAATTTATCAGAATTAGTTATTGAAAGACAGATTGCTGAATCATGCAGCAAAATATATTCTTGAGGAGTTCCAAGTTCTGAAGTGATGTTGCATTTCTAGCCCAAGTTTGGAGAGGTTTTAAGAATTGAATAGATTGTCCAATTTTACCTTAAATCATTGTTTTATAGTAGAATATAACAGGATGTTTTACAGTAAGAATGCAAAAAACTCGTAAAAAAGGCTTGAAGAATTCCCACTATCAAAAACTAGGAGAATATTATAAATGTAATCAGGAGCTAACTAATAATACAATCTGCTTATGAACATTAAATATTTTCAAATACTCATGGTGTGCCATTTATGCAGTCTGTACCTTTCAATGAGGTCATCTGGAACTGGAAGTACCTGAAAGTTGAATTTTAAGAAGATGACAAATAGCATCCAACTTTGGAATGGGGATATTATGGGAAATCAAATAATAACAAAAAAAGAATTTAACATGTGCAGGAAAAAAACAATGCAAATTGATATCATAGTATAAGAATGCAATGAATTATTGCCAAGCTAAAAATAAAAAGGCGGCGATTAAAGTGCAGTTTCCAGGATATCTGAGGTGCCACGATCAGTGCCCTGTGATGTAGAAAGCCAATAAAGAGTTTACTTGTGGTTAATATTTTCATTGTTTATTGAAATAGTTCAAATTTGGAGACCAAGAATCTCATTTTGTTATTGCTAGTGCCGATTGGAAAGGACGAGATTTGATGCATTTTGCTTAATGGTTGCTTAAAAGAAGTAAAAGCTGAACTCAAATTGACTTTTTTTCTACAGGAAAATGCAGTCTTTATTTGTCCCACTCTGTTATATTGATCAAAAGCATCATGAGATGAAAATGCAGAATTTTAAAAGCTGACTGCTTTATATATATTCAGTGTACATTAAGTAAAGTTGATGATTATCTTGTAGAGTATTCAGAGACACCTGAATTCAAGAGGAAAGACAAGTAGGAATCAGGATGAAAGAAAAAGAACATAGAAATAGGAAAAGAACACATAATATTAATTGCTTATTTGAACTGAACATTCATTTCCTGAATCTGTTTGGTTGTAGAAACAAGGAAATACAACTTTTTTTATTCTTGCAAAAAAACAATGGAGCTGGGAGAAGGTTCTTAAAGCAGAACATACTTCTATCACCATTCGGACACTATTAGAGGGGGGAATATCACTCTCATAGGACACTAAGCAAACCCTTAGGAAAAAGGGTATCCAAGAAAAATTTCAGACCTTACAAAATCCTTCTGGCAGTGCCATGACCTTGCCTTGACATGCCATTTCTGTACTTTTTTCTACCGGATGCTCGTGCTATATGTGGCTAGACAGTCACAAGCATATCTCAGGGCTTTAGCTCTTTGGCTCTAAACATACTTCAGAAAAAAAGGAGAAAAAAAATTGCTGGACAAAAGTAGACTTTGTTAAGCTTGGGAAGGCACAACTTGGGAAGAACTCAAAGACTACTAGTAGCCCATCAAACCATAGCTGCCGCACAGGACTGAGGAGTAGGAGGTGCACTAAATGGCCTTCCCCTTCCCATTGTGAAACCTCTGGTTCCATCAGGCATTCTAGGTCCTTTTATGCCCTGTCTTGCAGATGCTTCACCTAGGATTGAGTTGTTTAGTTGTGGAGATAAAGAAAGCAGACCTCTGCCTCCAGAAGTAGGAGTACGTATCCTAGATTTGCCTCGGCCTTTACTCCATACTTTCTTTGAAGCAGCTGAACTTTCTTCGCCCTGCTGCACAAAGCAAAAAATGATGAAGATGATCAAAGTCCTTGCAAAATTGTAATTTCATGGGCTTAATAGCATTTGGTTCGGTACTTGATTTCACAGTGCAAAGGGGCTAACAGAAACAAACCTGTGTTCCTGATGAAATTTCTGAAAACTGGGAGAAGATGTGGTTCCTTTCTTTCTGAAGCTTATCGAATTTGTCAATGATATTCATATCCAACTAGTTCCAGCAACAAGAAATAAATTTTAAGTCCTGAATCTATATTGTGAAAGAAATATGGGCAAAGACACTCACATTGTTAGCCACAACTAAGGAAGTTGCTGTAGAGCTCGCAGCAATGGCTGCAACTGCAGCAACTGCTTCTGGATAGCTAATATGAGTAGGCCTTTCTGATGATATTTCCTCTGCTAGTCCTTCTTCATCCAAAATACCATCAAAATCTTTCTTCTTCAGAACTGATTTTGGCTGCACACATTATACTAGGAAACATAAGCTTTTTGTTCAATTTAAAAAGGGAGACAGCAGATGTTGGAACATTTTTTGGTTAACCGAACATACTGAACGCCTTAACAAGCATCGAACTCGTAGGCCTTTCCTCCAATTCCTTTGGTCATTCAACTTCTCTACCTGATGAAATTAAAATTCCGTATGAGTACTTCAAAACGAGCCAACCACAGAAGACTAACTAAGAGAGGAAAATAACTATAATTTCAAGCTAAAAAGTTCTATTTAACATACTGCTCTCTCGGCTGCGTCTGGATTTTCGAACTCTACTAGTGCATGTAGCTTGAAGACCAAATTCATAATCAAGAAATCAGACAAATCCTTGATAAAGAATAAGTAAAATCCTCCATGCAATGTTCAAGATCAGAATAGGCTGGCATTAACCGACCTTAGTGCTGATGATAAAATCTCCTTTGGAGCGGGTGGTAGGGTCCTGTGGATGGCATATCCGGATTGTTTTCACGCTGTTAATACACATATATAACATTTCATTAGTCTGCTCTAGACCAAAACATTATCACAATAATACTGAAGATTATGATTTTTAGGAGGCTAAAATTCACCATCCAGCCACATTGAATATTTTCTCGATGTTTTGATGGGAGTGATCATCAGGAAGATTTTCAGCCACAATAGTTCGGAGCTGTTGAAGACAAGAATGGAGCTGAATGTTAAACCAAAACCCAGCAAAAAGAAAATGGAGAGCTAATGATTTTTCTAGATATATATATACCTGCAGCTCTTCTTTCACCCTCTCAGTAAATGGCACCTTACGTTTCACCTTCTTCCCATCACTGCTCACATCCTAGTACAAAATGTCCATCACAATGTGATCCAATGTTTTCAATATTCCTTTATGTGAATACATCCAGGGTAATGATTTGACAAACATGAAACTTATATATACATAAGAGAGCTAACCAGTTTCAAAGATGCACGAAGAGCTTGGGCGAGCAATTGATGATTGTTGCCCACAAGTGACTTGATTTTCTTCGTGGAAGCCACAGCAGAGATTGGAACTGTTTCAATATCACAATAAGGAAATTACATGAAAATAATATTGTCTATTGGTTTCTTTTATAGGGTGGATGAAATTAAATATATTTCATAAAAGTCCTTACCAAATCCTTCAGGATCTCTGCTGATCAGCTTTGATAAATTATCATTTGCCAGCAAGCTCATGTCACTGAACTGGTATTCCATCTATATATATATATTACGTGCACAATATTTCCTCAGATATATCAGCCAAATCCCATGAAATATTCAATCCATGGAATAAATCACAAAGGATTTGAACAAGAAATTCAATGATATTATGTGGATGATTGCAAAGGAAAACATAATAGAATAGACTCGGTTCAATTCCACGTGATTATGATTATTACCCAATCGAAATACATGCAAAAGGAGCCAATCTGCATTTTTCGAACAAATTATGATGAATCAAAGGGAACAAACAGGGGAAAATGAATCAGAAAGGAAGACGAGAATGTATCCAAGAAAAAGGACTGGAAACGAAAATGAACAAACAACATGCGGGCACGTAAACAAAAAACCTGTTTAAGGATCTTTCTCTGTAGCTCCTCAGTGAGGACAGTTTTGGGCTGGGTTGCAGCCGTGACCGTGGAATTTGTAATCAAGGAAATGGCCTCTTGATCTCCACCAAGATAAATCCAATCCGTCCCACCATTCCCACCAATATACTGGAAACAGGGAACAAAATAGCCAGAAATGGGGATAGGAGACGACTGTGATCTGGGCACAAATTCAGGAGCATTAGCATTGAATCTGAATGCATTGCTCGTACTACTTGCATCATTTGTATCAGTAATACTATTAGAATGTGCATCAAGAAGAAGAAACTCCTGTTTCTGTTCTTGAATTTCTTCCTCAGACTGTTGTTGTTCCTTAGTCATTTCTTGTTCGTGTTTGATCTCTAATAGATTATTACTATTACTACAGTGATTGATGAATGATTCTTTTTTTTCTTTTCTTTTCTTGTTTTTTGTGGGATTTGTGATCTTGTATCAAAAATCCTCTATAATTGTTTGCACGTTTCAGGGCCGAAACATTCACAGGTCCATCATGTATTCCTCTCTCTGCGTTAGTCCAACGGGAGGAGAGCAGTTGGGAGCGGAGGGGAAGTTGCCGCTCTCTCCTTGTGTCTAGCAACTGTATTCTGTGGGAGTGGAACTTAATAAAACCACAAAACCCGGTGGATATCAAGACTTCATCAACTCTTCCCCCTTCGCTTCTTACACATACATCACCATTCCTTGTGGTGCCTTTCATGTTTGACCCCTCTTCTTTAGGGCTCTTCTCTCTCCCTGTCAAAATATAACCACAAATTAAGTGAAAAATTTTTGTTTAAATAAATAACAAACTATAATACTCCTTTCCCGAATGCATATTTCATTCTTCATTTTGGATTGTGGACAATTGAATATTCTATTTTTTAAATTATTTAAAGTTTATCATTATATTATTGAAATGAACTTAAGTTAAAATTTTTTTTTTATTCAATTTTGAATAGAGAGAACATATTTTTTTGGTCAATTTCATAAAAGTGACTCTTGGTTAGTCATTTCAATTTTGGCCACACTTACAAGTTTTTCAAAAAAATATTCAAGAGTGATACCTTTTTTTCATACTGCTATTCCCCCCAAAAAAATGGCACGATACAAAATAACTCATAAAAATGTATGAGTTATTTATTTTAACTCATAAAAATAACTCACAAACATATATGATTTGTCTAACAATGGAGGGATTAGATAAGGATTAGAAGAGTCACTTACGTAAAAAAAACATGTTAAAGTAAACTTATTTTATGAAAATTTAAAAATTGGATTTTTTTTTTTTCCGATTTATTTAGAAAGAGTCATTTCCCTCAATTCCTTTTTTTTTTTTTGTTTTTTTTTTAACATATGCTGAAATGTTTGAAGTAAGTGAACCAATCCAAAAGTGGTTTATGGACTTTTTCAAACCCTCAACAAAATGGATAGAAGAGAAAAAGGCAATCTTGATCCGACCCTTGTGGTCACTAGCGGGTACGGATTCACTTGGGAGTTGGGATCCTCCTTGAAAATATTAGTGCTCGAGCATGGGATGGGCCTGCCTGCCTCAGGATCCACCTTTCCAGGATTCAAAGGTAACCAATCCAAATGATTATCCTCCTCATATATGTAATTGGAGTGAAATTCTTAATATACGCGTCTTCAAATCTCAAAATTGACTGTATTCAACGGCTAGTATATTCTAATAATTTTTCTATACCATTTTTTAACTCATCAAATAAAATAATATAAATTATCTAATTTCCATAAAATATCCTTAAGATTTAATATATTTCTTTTTAATATTTTATTAATAAAATATATTTATAAAAGTATATATATATTTATCATTAATGGTGTAAAAGATGGTATAAAAGAATGATTAGAAGATAAAACAGTATTCAACCATTGCATTGCATTAGCAGTTTGTTTACCAAATATTCTAAATTATTGAGTTCCTTTTCCTTTATTTTTAGTTTTTTTTGTTTTCCCTTTAAAAAGAAAAAGCTTTGTTATATCGAGAATAAGTGATAAGAATAAATTCTGTGGCATGCCAAGCCCACTTGGTAGGAGAGTGATCATATTTTGTCGTTTATTAACTACCCAAGGTACTAAAATTAAACATTTTTTATTTATTTATTTTAATTACTCAACTTACGAATCAATTAATTAAAGTATTAATTAAGAAAATCACTTCTCTTAAATTTAAATATAAGGGATTGATATCCCAGTAAGTCAGGGTCCATTATTAAGAATATTAATTATGGAAATAATTTAATAAGTGAATTCAAATCAAAGATATTCTTTAATTTTTATTTCAAGTTTAAAGCAGACAATTGATTTGCAAAGAAAAAGAAAAATTAAGAGTCATCTCCCTTCCTCCGGGATAGTTTAATTTAACAAAAGGACAGGCCTAAATCGGTAAATCCACAAAAAAAGAAAGAGGGAAAAAAGTGAAAGCTTTTCAAAGACGACGGGCAAAACACAGGAGTTTTTATAGCGAGTAAAATTATTAAAATAATATTACCCTCCATCCCAAATTTGTTTCAATTCTTATTAAATAGGAAATGAATATCTCATTTTTTTAAATCAAGTAAATTGATATATCTTGTAATGTTTAAATTTTAAAATAAATTCAGTCAATTTTTTAAAAAAATTATATAAATTAATTAAGATATTTAATTTTGGTTGAAAAAGCAATATGAGAAAAGGAATCAAAATGGGATTCTAGAATTATTATTGGAATCAAAGCATATGATAAAATGACAAAAAATAAAGTAGAGAAGTACTAGCTGTCATCGCAATTATTTTACCATTTCACATCAAGCAATAATAAATAAATAATTAATTAATTATAGCAATTTTCTTGTGCTATCCTTTTGGTTTTCCATAGGGTCCTCTTTCATGGGTCCATATTTTACATTATCAGAAAGAACTTGACAACTTGTGGGATCATAAAATCTCCCAAGAATATATGGTAACCTCGTCGTTTTGCGTGGGAGGCTGCTATTTTACCTGCCTAAGTCCATGGAATCAATCTGCCCTATGCGAACTCTTTAAATATATATATATATATATATATATATATATAATAAAAAAGATGTGAGTAAAACAACTCAGGCGGCAGAGCCGACCATAAGTTAAACAACTTAAATAAATACTGGAAATAAATTATAGGAAGTACTAAAAATAAATTACAATTTGAGAATCTAACCGGAGAGGGGATAGATCGGAACAGGAGGGAGGGGAGTAGAG
>JAOXNR010000029.1:3272255-3312591 GCA_028571225.1 Parsonsia alboflavescens | reverse complement strand
ATATATGGTGACCTTAAGTTAACAAGAGAATAAAATAGGAAAATTATGATAAAAGTAAATAGCATGTATTTTTTATAGTTGATATTTATTTTTTATATAAGGGGAGGACTATGTGGGTAAGCTCTTGGCTTTTCAATGTGGGATCAGTGACGGTGTTAGTCTAATGAATGCTATCGATGAATAATGTTGATACGTGATGTTCAACCAAATTACTTTGAATTTAGATTTCTCTCTCATTATTACACTTCTATGTTTTTGTAATATATCAAATTAAAACTCTCGTTGAGTAGAATAATATTAACATTTAATTCGCCACCAATCATTAAGTCATCATAGTGGAAAGTATGGTCAAAAGTGTATATTATACACCATATGCCCTTTCAAAAAAATAAAATATAGCATAAATATTTTTTCTAGTAAGGTCCCTGCCCTTTCGAAAAAGGAGTTGCAATTCCATTACCGGAACTTTTGTTTGGTTCCATTTGGAGTTTTTGATGGAAGTCATGAATATATATCAAGAACTTTCCGATGAAAGTTAAACTTTTGGATATTTTTAATTTTAATCTTCATGAGATGAAAGTCATGAATATAAAACTTAACTTTCGGATCAAAGTTTTAGTTTCGGAATTTTAAATGTATCATTAACTTTAGGAGAAATTTTGAGTTTTGGGATTTTAAATGGAAGTCATTTATATGAATCATGAACTTTTTGGTAAAAGTTATGCTTTCGACATTTTGGACTTTTATCTTCATGAGATGAAAGTCATGAATATTGACTTTTTAACTTTTGAGTGAAAGTTTGAGTTTCGAGATTTAAGATGAATTGTTAACTTTCTGAGAAAGATTGAGTTTCAAGATTTTAAATGAAAATCATGAATATGAATCATAAACTTTTCGATGAAAGTTATACTTTCGATTTTTTAGATGGATCAAATTTTGGTGAAAGTTTTAGTTTTAGTTTTCGAATTTCATGTGGATCAACTTTCGGTGAAAGTTCCAGTTTCAAGATTTTAACATGGAAGTCATGCATATGAATCATGAACGTTTCGGTGAAAGTTATACTTTCGATATTTTAAATCGATGGATGCCATGAAGATGAATCATGAAGGTTCCTGTGAAAGTTTTACTTTCGGGATTTTAGATGGATCAACTTTCAATGAAAGTTTGAGTTTCGGATTTTTTATGGAAGTCATAAATATGAATCATGAACTTTCTAGTGAAAGTTATACTTTTGATTTTTTAGATGGATCAATTTCTAGAGAAAGTTTTGGGGGTTTTGGACTTTCAGCTTCATGAGATGAAAGTCATAGAAGAGCCAAGAGTGGTTGTGGCTTATGTAGTAAACAGACTTTATGTTTGAACCCTTGAGGACACAAAATATCAAGTTTACAGTCTTTTTTAAGATGAAATTATTCCTTGAAAGAAAGAACATTTTGGAAGCCATTATGATGTTGCGGGTACCTACACAAGAGGGATGGTCAGAGAGTACAAGGGTGGGTTCTTGTTATTCCTCCAATTTTTAAATTAGTACGGGAGATAATACGAAATATGGGAATAGCATTTTGGACAATAAAATATAGAATGTTCCTGTACAGAAAGTTGTTAGAAGGTATTTTGGTTGGTTCTTGATACTATTCCGAAACTTAAATTAGCATAAGAGCGAAATAGGAAAATTGTGACAGAAGTAAATAGCATGTACCTTTGGTAGTTGAGATTTTTTTTTTTTTTTTTTGGATTGAAGGGGAAAGTCCCTTACGGGCGAAACCCCTCCCACTAGTCACGACAAGGCCCCTCGTGCCAGTGGGATGTAAATCAGGGATGTGCACGAACTGGCAGAGGACTGACGGAGTCACGACAAGGCCCCTCGTGCCAGCGGGATGTAAATCAGGGATGTGCACGAACTGGCAGAGGACTGACGGAGAGGACGCTACGGGGGGCAATGGCCGTTTGGAGTAAACCAACCGTTGAGAGCCTTCGTTCTACACCCAATGGGTTTCGAACCCCACCTGTCATTGGAGTTAACCAAACGTCACGTCAATCTTACCAGCTCGCCTATGCCCCTGGGGGCATAGTTGATATTTATTCTTCATATAAGGGGAGGACTATGTGGGTAAGCCCTTGGCTTTTCAATGTGGGATAATTGATTGTGTTAGTTTGACGAACAGTATCAATACGTGATGTTTGACCAAGTTATTTTGAACTTGGATTTTTCTCTCATTATTATACATCTATGTTCGTGTAATATATCAAATTAAAGTTCTCAATCTTATTGAGTAGAAAAATATTAACATTTAATTAGCCACTAATTGCTAAATCATCATAATGGAAAATATGGTCAAGGGTGTACGCTATACACCACTTATCAATCCTAGCAAATCTAATTTGTCCAAAGAAATATACTCCTTCATTCCCTAATTATAAGATTTGAATTCTTTTTTTTTTTTTTGTCCTTTTTATAAGTATTTGTTGATAATATAATAAATATTTTACTTTTGGTGATTTTTCATTAAAAAAAGAATTTAAGAAAGATATTTTACTTTTCTTTTTTTTTTTCCCCAATATTACCTACATTCTCTATCTTTATAAAATATCTTTCTCTCTTTCATTCTTGAAATTTTTCTTCATAGGATCATTTTGAGAGAAAAACTTATATTAATATTGACAAAATTACTACAAATTAGTTAATTAGCACAATAATGATTTTTTAAGAAAAAAATTAATGGGGGGGATTCATTTTGATCATTGAAAGAAAGAATGGACGGAGCTATCAATTTTAGAGGGGTCGTTGGTTGGTTCCTGATATATGTATTGTCTGCAAAGATTCTTTCGATCGTGAAAAGGACTGTTTTCTCACGAATTTGTATAAACATAAATGGCATCCAACAGATTTGAGTTTCTTCTATTATTGGTTAGGTATACGAATATATTATTATTATTAAGCCTTAAGGCTAAAATAAAATCCCTTTCTTTATTTTCACCCTTTTGACCTTTGCATTGCAACAACCAGCAGCCTCCTCATTTTTTCATTAATTTATTCATGTTTGGAATTGATCGTGATAAAGATTGAATTGAATTCACATGCTCAAAGATAAGAGTGAGAGGGAGTAAATAGGATTCAATATTCAAGGAAAAGCATCTAAAAATATGGTCGACTTCTTTGGATATGAAATCCTTATAATAAAGATCGTGAGTTGTAATTTTTAACAGAATAGTCTAAATATGTACAAATTAACCTAGATACCATTAGAATAAAACAAAATTCAAGGAAGAAAGTTAATGAAAAGAAAATCATTAAGGACTAAAAAGTTTAGGACAGAATTTGAGGGACTAAGTCGACAAAATCAGATGATCTGAATCTTTCTTATTATTCCGCAAGTGGAGACATTTTGAATAATCATCAAATTCAAACCTTGGAGGCGCATGATTACAGCTGCCGGCAAATGGGAATGATTTCTTACAGGTCATTAATGACCGACCATTACCCAAGACTGCAAACAAAAGAAACTCTATCTGTTTCGGTGGCAGCAGGTCGTACGTATCAAGAGCAGGAGAGAAGTGTGTTAACCCTTCATGGATATAGGTTTAAATCCTATTGGAAAAGCTTTAGATAAGACCGGTACTTCTTCTTTCCCCGACCTAGTTGGTGCACATCCCAGACACAAATAAATACATGTGAAATGCTCCTGATACGCTCTATAATCATTTATATATAAAATAATAATAAAGAATCTGTGAATTTCCAAATCGACAGCTCAAGAATTTTATGTTGGTGGACCATGTGGGAAAGCCTTTCTTGTTCAAGACAAAAGGTAAGATTCGGTAGTCTTTTGCCCAGTCTTCAAAGGCATATCTCCGTTTTCATCCCACATGAATCTAAGCCGTGCCTTGTTTCTTCTAACCAAAGATAAAAGGTAAGGGCATTATTCCTCACCAAATAAAAGGTGAAAATTCGAGAAAAAAATTGTTTCAAAGGGCTGGGGCAACCATTATTATCCCAAGTAAAGAATGTAGGCAAGACAATAATGAAAATGCTCGCTTTAATTCAAGACAAGGACTTTTACTTGAAGTTTCCTTATACCAGAAACAACTATAATCAAGAACATGATTCGACACAAAGGACCTCTCTCTATTCCTGCAAAAATTTCTCACACAGATTCATTTTTACGTATGATGAGATACTATTATGATGTGTGGGTCGGTTTTTTATCTGCAAAACGGGTGAGCTATACATCGTTTCTTTTAGATGTGTGGGTGTGACTTTTCCAGCTGTGGCTTTCAGATTTTTCATCTTCTTCATCTTCCATGCTATCACCCCCTGTCATTGAAGTACCCCCCGAGGCACCACCTAACTGAAGGTGGCACTGAGGAGAACTAGACTGAGATGTGCTCTGTTTTGATGATTCACCACACTGCTCTTGTGCCAAATATAAACTACCCAATACAACAACAGATTGGTTTGAAGGGTTGCCTGTTGTGCCCGGAAGTCTTCTTGTGTGGAGTCGATATTTCTGATCATACAAAAAATGAATGATTTTATTTCATGTTTCTATGACTCAATCAAGAAAAATAATCTGTATAAATAAAAATATGTTTAATTCAAATAGACCTGCAAGTGACTCTTCACTTCATCGTTTGTGAGACCATCAACTTGCATAAGTTCTCTAATCTGCTTAGGTGTTGCAGCTGCAGAAGATCAAAATAGCCACGTTAGATGAGCCAGTAACAACTATAAAGAGGTAAACTGAACCACAAGATACAACAAACAGAGTGAAACCGTTTCAAAAGACATCTGATTCTTCATAATATCTAATTGAATGAACCTCGTTTCAAAATGTATCTGCACTTCCGGACAAGGACAATGGACAATTGATGAATTGACAAACTCAAAATAGTGTAAACACCATCAATGTGAGCACTTAATCCAATCCTTAGATGAATCCAACATTTATCCATCAACAATACTAGAAAAATACAATTGAACTATGATACTAAAGGCAAGAGAAAGTTTACCAACAAACAACTGTTAAGCTTATAATATGGACTCGAAGACCTCACAAAATATCTTCTCGCAAACCATAAATTTCATAGAAAGGAAAGATTCAAAGAACAAAACAATTATGAACAATTTCCTAAATAGGTAGCCGCTTTAAATGAAATATTTTTCTCTAGATTTTGCTTCTTTGATTAGTTTGTAAACTGAACCAGTTAATATTTACCAACAAGCAAAAATTTTGCAAGAGCTTCAATATGTTGAAGTCCTAACCTTGGCAACCCCCAAGTTTCTGCAGGGCATCCACAAACCGCCTATGCAACTCCGGTGACCAACACCTCCTTTGCTTCCTAGGAGCTTGGGATTGGCTCTGAGCTGCAACTCTTGCATTTGATTGCACACTAGTAATAGAAGAGGAAACAGGTCGGCTACCACTAGCCGTCGAACTAAAGCCAACACAACCAACATCCTCCTTTGGCTTTTTAATCCCAAGAGTCTGAAGTGAAAGTCCAGGAACACCAGGCAATTCTTCACTGTCTTCCTTTCTCGGCAATATTAATGGCAAACCAGAACACCCTTCAAAAGGTGCAAATGCCCTCACTGTGTTATGGCTTTTACAAGATTTGAAGAAATCTTCAGATGTAACTCGATTTTCTTCCTCCAACGCTCTCTGTAATGTATAATACATTAGTAAGAATCCATCGAAAATGTTTGACCAATCTTAACTCTTTTAAGATTAAAGTACCTTCTTGTTATCTGGTTTTGATAGTTGTTTAGAGCTAATGTCGGTTTTTGATGATTGGTGATCACTGTTCCAAAGCTGTACAGAGCTCATCCAATTCATCTTATCTACACAGTCCTCTTTCCTGGTCTCTCCCTTATCTATTTCATCTTCATCAGATTTTTTCTTTAATGGTATAAATTCTTCCAACACTGGTTCTGCATTTGAAGTCCTGTACTTGGACGATTCCTCTTTCAAAGCCATAATAACTGCAACAGCAAAAACAACCCAATTCAAAAATATTATTCACAATCAAGGCATCCCAAAAATCTAAAATTCTCAGAATATGCAAGGGCAAAACTTATAGCAAACCCTTCTTTGGATTCCAATTTATCAAGAAAACTTAAAGAGTGGAAAAAGAAGAGAAAAACCACCACACAAAAACGAATAGAACATCAAACATCTCCAGAGAACTCATTAGAAATGGGGGGGGAAAAAAACTGTAAGACACGCGGACAAACAGACACAAAGAGAGAGGGAATTGGAAATAAAAGAGGCAGGAAAAAAAACCAGAAAACTGGGAAAACAGACCATCACTTAGGAGAAGCATGCATAGAGGAAGTTCCCGTTTGAAGGCATCAATCTTCCTCATTTCATCTTCTAGTCTCTTCACATAATCATCAAGTTTCAAAAGCCTCTGGGAAACGTGACCCATCATCGAAACTTCTGCAATAAACTTACTGATCGTCCTGGGAAGAGAACTCTCCTCTGCAGCTACATCAGTTGCTGCCGTGCTTGATCTGGGTCTATAATCCAAGCTCAGTTCCGGAGGAATTGAACCCATATTTGATTAAAATCAGGCAGATATTTTGTTGGGGATCAAGATCTGATGTTGATGAATCGGAAATACGATGGGAATAAGAGATGAAATGAGACGAGCGAGGATTTGTCTAGCTCTATATACCAGAGTTCTGTGGCGTGTGAGGTGAGAGAAGGAATGGACAAGAGGGATATAGGAAGAGGAAGAAGATTCTAATAAACAACGCCGGGTTTTGACAGAGAGAAAATTGGGATAAAAAATAATATGCCAATCTCGCGTCGTCGCATTTTTTTTTTTTTTTTTTTGGCTCATCGGTTTTCCTTCTTCTCATCTGCTCGGCTCTTTATCCGATTTGGCCCATCGGGGTCTCTGGATTCCCTACAACGACACTTCCACATATAGTCCAAATTGCCCTCGGATTCTCTTTTGAGTTTTCCCGTACTCCTCCGTATTAAATTATTTTTTTCGTTTTCTATTTTACGAGTTTTTAAATGGAATGTTTATCTTTTAAATTAATTAAATTTTAAAATAAATAAAATCTTTGTATAAAAATTATAAGTATTTATTATATATATACACACATAAATAGTGTATTGACCCTTTGTTATACGATACATTTTACCATATTTCTTTATATGCATATGATAAAATCAAGGACAAGATATTTAATTTTACAAGAATTAAAATATTTAGAAATGAAAACACTATACAAGTTTTAAAGTCACTCCTTACATGTCGACACAATATCTATATTTTTTCAAAATGAAAAAAATACATAAACTTAAAAAAATAAAAATAAAAACTTTAAAGTCACTTCTTACATGTTAATGCAATGCCTATATACATTTTACCATATTTCTTTATATGCATACAATAAACTTAATATAAGATATTTAATTTTACAAGAATGAGAATATTTAGAAATAAAAACACCATACAAATTCTAAAGTCACTTCTTACATGTCCACACAATGTCTATATTTTTTAGTTCATGATATTTTAGTATATTTTTATGTGATGCTCTTTTGTACACAAGGTAATTTATATGTGTCCTATAAGATGAAATACCCCACAAGTTTAGTTTATCATTTTAGTTTTTAATTTATAAAATATTATCTAATATAATTAATATTAAAAAAAATACTCCCTTCGTTCGTAATTAAATTTTTCATTTTTTATTTTGAGTTATCCAAAATTGAATATCCTACTTTCCAATTTAATTAAATTTTTTATTAGAAAAGTTATATTGTAATATTAAATTCCAAGGATCATAATAATTAGATAATGATAATTGTAAAATAAATTATATTTTAAAAAAGAATCAAATAAGTATTATCAATTACGTCTATTTTGAAATTGATAAAGTTTTAATCAAGTTAATCGTCACACCAATATATTATTAATATCCTTATGAACCCAATGCAATGAAACCTGTTTTTCCACAAGCCTGACATAGAATCAAAAGAACCTTTTTCATAATTTGATGCTGAAAAAAGGGCACATGCTATTGGTAAGTTATGATATAGGCAGAAATTTTTGACACGCAGATCTAAATCAAGTACAAACTTCTAGTAATACAATATAATATTATTATATGCATATTATTGATTTACCAAATATAATTGTGAGTTGTCCTTCTCCTCTAATAAGTATCAAGTCACATGATGGCTGAGTCCAAAAATAAATAAATAACTTTAAAAAAAAAAATCTTTTTTCTTTCACGATCAAAAAATAGAAAGATGCACAGTCAAAGTCAAAATTGGGAATAAAATTAGAAACCACGGCGGACAGCACTCGAATCTTAGCAATGATAGGTCAGAATTATGCAGCTAAAGAATATTTTATTAGCAACAGCTGCACATCGCACCAAGATTCCAACAGCTGTACCGTACTGCATCTTGGCCGTTCGTTTTGTTTCTTTGAGCGCATCGCACTTCGAATTATTTTTTAAAAAATATCACTGTGATATTTTTATCACGTCCTTATCTCATTGTCATCGCCTGCATGGTAATTTTCTTTTGCTTTGCGATAAATCCTAGTAATTATTAGTCCAATTAATTAAATATTTTGAAGTAATAAAATTTAAACTTAATCCATAATTAATTAGATAAATGAAATCTTTTACTCTAGCCATATAATGTTTTTCTATCCTTAGTTATTGAAGTTTTTTTCTAGGCTCGATTATTTCAGTTAAGATTTCAAAATCAATAATTCACAACATATGTTATTTTATAAAGTTACTCGTAACTTTTTTTAATTATAGGTAAAACATTACTACCTCATTTTACTATTAAAAATAAAAATCAATCTAGACTTGAAAAGATTATAAAAAAGAAATAAGCACCCTCGATTATAAAGTGTTTTATTTTTGTTTTAAAATATATAATAAATGTTCTATATTTATTGTAAATAAATAATATATATTATATGTACAGGAATATTGCTGTGTGTTACGTAATTTATATAATTTGTATATTACGGGTCAAAACGATATCATTTTGATCAAATTTTCAACACTGTTCATGTCAAAATAATATCGATTTGATTCGTAACACACAAATTTTATATACTGGATAACACACAACAGTATTTCTAATTTTATATATACATCAAAGTGCATCTACATTAAGTTTTGCATATCTCTTTAGTATTAAATGTTGGATCTTATCCTCATGCAAGGCCTGAAATGATCGTCAAATCCACCGTTACCTAACATGAATATAATTCATATAATCTCCATTTGCATGAGAGCCCCAATTAAGAGAATTTTCCCAATATTTTCAAGTCATTCGTTGATAAGCTCATTTGATACCTAGTCTTCCCCTTCCCATTTCATCACTACAGACACCGAAGTTTGTCTTTCCTTTTATGGACAATAAGTAACTTCAAGCTCTATTATTTGCTCATGTGAGTCTTTGCAATTATAACATCTTTTAATTTTCCTTCGTATAAAATTAAATATTTTTACCATGTAAATTATATTATTAAATTTAAATTTTATTAATTATTTTGTAATGTTACAATTTATAACTCTTTAATATCACTCTTTATAAACTACAATAATACAAATCATTACTTCATTTATCTAGTAATAAAGTTGTTTAGTCATTATTTTTATGTCTTAAATTGATCCAAACATCATAAAAAATATATATACATATATAAAATTGAGGCGCGTAGAATACACGAACAATCCTTGTAGTTAGAAGGATTTCGTGAGAGAAAGGTTAGGGTGTGACCCAGACATCGATATAGCGGAGGATTTCCAGGTAAAGGAGACTTGGAAGACTTGGACTGCTCAAAGATGCCTTTTCCCATCCAACGGGGACAAGCTTTTACAGCCATTAGATTCCATTATTACTCCTTTTTGAGAGAATCTCTCTCATTTTCCTACTTTTCTTTATTCATTTCACTTCCCCTTTCTCTTGAATTTTCATCCTTTCATCCATTCTCATTTTTATTATTCCAATAATCCACTTCTCTTTCTGAATTTCCACAATTACCCTCCATTTTTCTTGTAATCATTGATTCCAAATAATTATCTTAGATAAAAAAAAAGTAAAAAACTATTTTGAACATAAAACGTAACAAAAATTATAATTATCTTAATTTGAATATCTATATTTATATTTTTAAAAAATGAACATACTTTTTCAAAATAAATACTGTATTTATTTTAAAACTTCAATCCTTAGAAAAGGACTATTTAGAAACATGTGGAGTATATGATGTAAATTATATGGTGTGTGATGATTTGTTTTATGCTCAAGTCTCCATGATATCTAATTTTCGATAAACAATAAACTAAAAGATTATAAATTTCATAAAGAGAAAGGGTAAACTTGTCATTTTCTAATGGGCCTTCCCCCTTGAGAATAATAAATATTTTAGCAAGCTTATAATTAAATAGCAGTCAAAGAGCATAAGATTCCTCCCAATCCACCTTTCTTCCATGGACCCTAGCAATAATAAAATATAATAAATGACTTAGAATTCACACAGTCGTGCCACGTGTCGTCAATTGAAAAAGGCAGGTGGACTTTGTCAATTCTTAGAAAAAAGCGACCCTTTTTTCATAAAATAATAAGAATACTAATATTAATAGGAACGTACTCCGTAAAAGTAAAGGGAGAGGTGGTCTGCGTCTCCAAGTTCAGATGCGTAGGAGCCAAGACCACCGAGAGCTTTTATCCCTTTCATTCAAAATTAAATATTTCATTTTAATTTATACAAATTTTAATAATATTAATTGATTTAATTTATTTTATATTTAAAAATATTATTTTTTTAAAAAAAATATTTATTACTAATTTAGAAGATAAATCATTCATTTCTACATAATTTAAAATAAAATTTTAAACATTTAACGCCGAACGTAGGAAACATATTAGATTTCTCGTGTGGATCAGAATCGGATACCATCAAGAACCAGAATCCAAGAATTGGTATCACCTCAACTTGGGTATTTGACCAATAAATAAGCCTATTATAAAATTTCAAAAATCTGCCCAAACCAATGTCCAATGGGTGAGTCTTCTAATTCAAATACCGATATGTCGTTTAAGAATACAGTAGTACTACGAATATAATATTAAAATCTAGTCACAATTTTAATTAAATATAGTTTAAATTTGACTCAACGTTTAAATTGTATCTTCATTTGAGTTAGTTATACTTTGAGTTGAATCGAGCTCGACCCGTAAAATTTATTTCGTAATTTTAACTCGAAAAGGTTTGAAATTGATTTGACATTAATTTAAGTTTAATTGTAACTTGATTTGTGTTAGTAATGCTTTGAGCCGGTTGAACTTTACTCTTCTCCTTTGAATTTTTGCTATGACTCATTTGCAATCTTATTTATTATTATTCTTTTTTTATATATAAAAAAAAAAACTTTATTAATCTTTTTATTTCAATTTTCTAAATAATTTGATTCAAATTTCATTTTAATATTTTGACAAAATCAACTTATTGTTCTTTTTATACTTGATAAACATGTAAAAAATCTTAATCGACTTATATTATTAATAAGAAAAATTATTACTAAAAAGTTGATTATCTTTTTAGCTAAAGTAATTTTACATTTGACTTTATTTTTTGATGAGTGTGGTCATGATGAAAATTTTCTTTTACTGTCACACATACAATCATATTAGTCATAATTTTTTTTTAATTTATCACTACTTAGACAAGCACCCAGGATTGACAGGATTAAAAGTAATATTTTTAAAATCGAATGGACTGAGGGGTTGGATCGATCAAATTGAATTTTTTTTCATCTTTTAGTAATTTTTTAATTAAAATTTTAAATAATATAATATAATATAAAGTTTTTTATATAAAAGTAAATTTTTATTTTTCAAACGAAATTTTTTATATAATTTGTAAGGAAAACAAATGTTACATTTATCAATAATAACTTTATTATATAAAATACTTTCTTTGTTTGGATTTGAATGTTATAATTTGACTTGCATGCTTTAAAAAAAAAGGGGTGTGACTTAGTTAATTTTAATATTACAATGTTATTTTTATTAATAAAAGTTTAACTAAATTATGAAATGAAACATTCAATTTTGAATAGTCCAAATTTAAAAATGAGACATGTAATTGCGGACAATCCAAAACAGAAAATGGAACATTCAATTTTGGACAGAGGAAAAATAATTTGGATATAATGTGGTTATAAATATTAAAATTTCTAGTTCATATAATAATTAGACAATCTTTGTTTTTGGATTACAAAATAAAATTTTGAGACATATATGCATCTGAAAGAGAATGAAATAAATATGTAGGTGTCACCTTGACTTGGACCTGATGAATCCCTAATTTCGATTGAGACGATTTTAGATTTAAGTTAGATTGAAAATCTAGTCACTTTCTATTTAATTGATAAGATTGATCGACTCGATTCGATTTTCAAAATCATTATTAAAAGAGGAAGGATGGAGATTCCCAAGAGAAAAGAAGAAGTTGAAAGAAAAAGCATCCGAGCTAGCATTTCTGTTGTTAATTTTCTTGCAAAGATTCAGTGAATGGAACTTCATTCATCCATTGGGTTTGTGGAGAAGTTTCATTTAAATTCATAGCAAAGCTTTTGTTGGGATTTTCTTTTTCTTTTTTTGCTTTGAGATCCCTAAGAAAGAAAGGATTTGAGAACCATTTGTGATACCAAATTGGACAGTTTTCGATGAAGACACAAAACAATCAAACAAATCCCGATCGTTCGTTTCAGAGCATCTTGCACGTGATGACAAGCTCTTCGCTTGTCACGTCTTTCTTTCTACTTTTGTCCCTTTCTTTGCATTCGATTCTCTTTCTCTCTCTCATCCTCTTCCATTGAGATGGAATCTTTTCGTAGATAGAGAGAGAAACGAACCACAATGCAAAATTCTTAGGATACTGTTTTGCCTGTGCATGGTCGTACAAAGCGTTTTTGAAATGTGCACCGCTAATATGTCATTTGAATTTTTTATTAGTAAATATTAGTTATTATACTTAATTTATTATATTTCCTTTGTATCTTTCTTTTCTTTAATTAATATGATTAGTTTAATTAAAATTATAAAAAATAATTTTTTAAAAGGAAAAAAATATTACTTTATTTTTGATAAAATAACAGATAATGATTTATAAATAATGATCGAGAGTTATCTATATATTCTCTCGATTCTAATTTATGAGTTTATTTTGTATTTTACATCGAAATTAAGATATACAATTATTAGAAAAAAAATTTATTTTTTATAGTTCTAATGGAACGATCAAAGTATGTGTAGATCGCATACTTTGCATTGTGGAAATATATATATAAATATATAAATATTGTTTTCGGAATATGCAAAAGTTATACGAGTGATAGGGATTGATTCAAAATATAATAAAATTGGG
Source organism: Parsonsia alboflavescens (assembly GCA_028571225.1). Classification (NCBI taxonomy): domain Eukaryota; kingdom Viridiplantae; phylum Streptophyta; class Magnoliopsida; order Gentianales; family Apocynaceae; genus Parsonsia; species Parsonsia alboflavescens. Next base: position 3,299,166 of record JAOXNR010000029.1, on the reverse strand, counting down.
TAAAATGGAAATTTTATATCAAAATCTTCTCTTGAAATTTGGAATGAACAAGTATTTTAGATCATCTTTTTGTTGTTACCAAAATGAACCTCTAAATTGGAACGAATATGTAAATAAGTTTTGATTATGTACTAACTTCTATTTGAAATTACTTATCTTATAAGGATAGTGTTTTTTGTTTCAAATTAATCGTTACTTATACGTTTCACAACAAAAAATCAAAAGAATTTTAATATTCTAATTCTTATTAATCAACCTCATTTTAAAATAGAAAAAGTAAATAAGAATCACTTATCTACTCATATTTTGTCAATGGGTGCTTTTCGTCGCACTACTACTATTATTTTGTAGTACTGGTATCATGGAATTAGAATACAAAGTACTGATATTGTATAGTAGTTTATCGTGGAATTAAGATATATATGTATATTAGTTTGAAATTGAAAATCTTTACGTATTTTAATAAAAATTTTAATTTAATTTAATTTAATATTACAATATTGATTTTTTTAATAAATTTTTATTAATTTAGAAAACTAGAAATTCAACTCGTAATCAGAAAATTCGGGAGTCTGTCTACATGCGTCGAGGATTGGAATTATTGTTAGAGTGCTACGAATCCTGACAAGAATTCCACTAGGCTGGGCCACCCTCGATCCCAAGGACGTTGCCCATCACATCCCCTTCCATTTGACCCGTTCTGTGACCACACCGATCATTAATGTTCCGCTTCTCGGGTTTCGCAACCACTTAACACAAATTTCAACTCTTACTCAATCGGCCTCTCTCGTGGCTTTGACAATTTACAGAACAGAAAAAATACTTGTCTATAAACTACACTGATAAAAGAATAGGGTCTCTATAAATCTCAGTGATGGAAAGACGAGAACATATGGAAATCCTTATTCCATAAAATTCATCATTAATAATGCAAGTTAACCTAAAATAGATCAATTTTGATTTAATATCTATTTGTGATATTAAATGACATAGTTTTATTTAATGATATAATAATTTATTAATTTTATATAATAATATGTAAGGAATGTATCGAAACTTACAAAGATTTAATTGGCTTAAAATAATTTTTCATTTATATATGAATTGGAATCTTCTTCTGTCAACTATCTAAAGATACCTTGCTTAGAGTAAGTTTGGGTTATTTGATATCAACTTCTTGCATATATTCCTGTAAATGATCTTGCTTAATTTAAAAAATATATATAATAAATGAACTTTTTTTCCATAAAAAAAAAAAAAAGAAGAAGATAATATTCATCAGATTTAGATTGAATGTTTGATTTTAACCTTTTTTTTTTTAATGGCCTTTTAATTTTTCAATTAAAAATTATCATCTGATTAAAAAACAAAACATTCATTTACACACAATTCAATATATGTATTAAATTTTTCTTCGATCGAGTAATATATTCATTTTAAATTAATTATTTTGATTTCAAGAAGCACCTCAAAATCAAACCATATAATTTTCCCTACTATCTTTCGACATTTTGGAACATTTAGTAGGATTAAGACTCACATGAAATTCCCAAAACTTTCTTGCTTAGACTAATTCAATTACCTTTTTAAAGTGGAAAAACGAAAGTCAATTGCTTTAACATCATCATTTATGATTGTTCTCGCGAAGGGGAAAGAGCAACTCATCATCAGTTTCCATGAAATTTATTGGTGGAAGAAAAAACCTTCTTTTATACTATAAAGTGATATATTTTACTATATAACAAAATATATATATAAGAAAATTATTGAATAAAAATGACTTACTCCATCCAAAATTTTGGACAACCTAAAATGAAAAGAGAGTTATTCAATTCTCGACAAAATAAGTATTTTTCTAGTTTTATTTTTCAATAGATATTTTTATAAATAGGAGGAAAATAAAAAAGTAGTGGATTTTTTTTTCTTCCAATATATATATATATATTTATACAGAATTGTTATGAAACGTAATTGTTAGAGCACAACCACTAAAATGGAGTCGTTTTAACAGCGAAATAAGTGGGTTTGAAGGATACACGTACTTATTTCGCTACCAAAACGATGTCGTTTTGATAATTACGTTCCAACAGTTGCGTTTTACAGCAATTCTGTATATTTATATATATATAGAATATTTCTGAGGTATGCGACATCGCACATCGTCCTCCTGTGCACCAAAAGGGGAACAACTTCGTTTCCTTTTGATAAAGAAAAAACCTAAGATCTAAGGAAGAGAACGAGATGGATGTTGGAGCGAGGGTGGTGGCGACAGCAATATTTGGTGAGGATGTAGGAGATAGTGCATTGATGGGTGGTGTTGAAACGAGATGAGTGTTGGGGGTGGTGACAATGGTAGTAGGTGGTGAAGATTTTGAGGGTGGTCGCTATGGCACTAGATGCCAGGGGTGTAGGAGACGATGCATTTGGTTGCTATCTTTGGTTGAGTGGAGGAGTACAATATTGTTGGCATTGTGTTGCTCTGCTTCTTTCTATTATTTTTTAAATTTTTTAAAATGAAATGACGTCGTCTATCTTTATTACAAACATCTTTATAAATTACGTTATATGTAATAGCCAACATATATAAATATAAATATAAATAAATAAATAAATAAATATATATATATATATATAGTTTGGCTATTATAGGCTCTAGAGCTTAACTTATGCTGCGAGCCAAACAGAAAATGTGACGGAGGGTTGGTGACAATTTGTCAGTGATGGGGACAAATTTTGCAAAAATTTCGAAACTCTCTCCCTCCTTCTCTTCTATTCTTTTGCTTCTCTTCTCGAATTCCTTCCATCTCATAATCTCTCCTATCTCGAATTCTTTCATTATCGGAACCTCTCCGTGAGTCTCAAAATCACTCTTTTCGCCTTAAAATCTCTCTTATCTCAAATTCCTTTCATCTCGGAATCTCTCATTCTGTCTCAGAATCTCTCCTGTCACGAAATTCTCTCTCTGTCTCGAAAATTTCTCTGTGCACTATATTTGGCTTTGCCCATCAACAATGGATTCTCTGATTTGCTACGGGGATGTTGTTGTGGGGGGTGGGGCGGGGTGGGGTGATGGGTTCTCTGATTTGTAGGGTTGGGGTGCAGGGGTGATAGGCTCTCTAATTTGTAGGGATGGGGTGATGGGGAGGTGGCTGTGGAATGGTGGGATGGTCGTGGGGAAGATACAGTGGGTGGGTGGAAATGGTAGGCGCTGGCAAGGCTCAATTTTTTTTTTTTTTCCATCAAAATGACGTCGGTTTTCATCCATTCATTACGGTGTCAAAGGTGTCCAGTTTAAAATGAGCTCAGACACCTACAATAGATGGACTATATATAAATATATAAATATATATATACATATATATTTACGGATTTGCTAAGGTGCGTTTCGGAGCGCGCCTTAATGCTCGCTTCAATCGTTACCGTAACAGAATTTTTGCTCCTCTTGATTGGCTGCATGAGCAATGTAGCAAAAATTTCGTTACGGTAACAATTGGAGCGCATATTAAGACGCGTTCCGAAGCGCATCTTAACAAAACTATATATATATATATATATATTTATATATTTATTTATAGAATGTGAGGCGCAATAAAAATGTGGCAGTGTCGGCCAAGACACGAAAAGAAAGGAATCGGTTCGCCGCATCGTGTGAACGGCGATGCTTTCTTTTTAGCAAATGGAATATTTTCGTGGGCCTTGCAGGGGGGAAGATTCACTAACACAATTATACATAGACAAAAAAATAAAATAAAAAAAGGCGGTGGACCCACAGGTCAGTGAAGTCTAAACCCAAAATCCAAAATATGAGAATTTCCATCTCATTTCTTATCCAACCCGCAAGAAACGCAAAGTCTCTGAACGGTCTGTTTCAATATTTATTCACCCGTGTCATGTCTCATTATTTCCTCTCGATTCTCAACTCTTCGCTTATTACCCTTTTTATCCACCCACAATAATTAATTTATATGCCACTATCTTTTCAATATATTTATTATTTACCCTAAAATTTAAATTCATTTATAGCCTCATTTCAATATAATGACTTACTCTGATTTAAATTTGCCATAAATTTATTTGAATATTAATAAGTTATTTATTAATTACATTAGATAATTTGATTAATAGTGTTCAAGCTTTTTAAAGGTCAAAAGAAAAAACTGATTAGAACAACTTAAAAAAAAAATGTCAAAAGAAAATTTTATCAAAATCACCCATTTAAATTTATATTCTTTTAAATGAAAAATTCAAATGATCCATATTTTGTTATTTTGTGATTTTTAAATATTGTCTGCAGTAGATTCATACTATAAAATTGTATAGTATTTTATACTACAATATAAAATGGTTTAAATTTTACCATGCCTTAACTAAAAAATCATACTTTCAAAATTGTAAGTAACTAACCAAGTTGATTTGGTCTCAAAATTAAAACTAAGGAATTTTAGGGTTTGTTTTTGTCTTTCTACTCATTACAGTAGTTTCTTTGACCCCATTTAAAAGTACATATTAAATTAATCAATACTTAAAGTACAATATAAGTATTTTTTCTTCACATCAATAATATTTTGTAATAATTTTTTTTGAAGAGAGAAGACCGCACTAATTTTTTTTTTTTAAAAAAAAAATTGTGAAAAAAAGACTTACTTACCAGGTTCAATGAGGAAATTATTTTAAAAAGACTTACTTACCAGGTTCAACGAGAAAATTATATTTAATTTCTCCCTTTTTACTTGGGCAACCAAATTCCCCTTTAAACTATTCTGAACTTTTTGATGTTTTGCCCAAATATATGGATGACCTCTCACGTAAATATCATTAGCCCACATACAAAGATACTTTAAATGATATAAAAAGGAATGATGTAGTGTGCTATCGAAAGAAAAATAATGGTAAACTTCTGCGACGTTGTTAGATTGAAAAAAATAACGTTGAAAGTGTCAAATATTTTGTAGCACACAATAACATTCCTGATATCTTAAATAATGACTAATATATATACAACACATAGTTTGTAGCACATCACAATATTCCTGAACATATATATATATATTTATACATTTTATGAGGGTGCCAAATATTTTGGGAAAAAGATTGGCCCTATAAAGTTGAGCTAAGGTTATCCTACAAAAGAAAAAACAAGAGAAAAAAGGCAATAAGAATAAAAAAACGAATCATTTGCTTCCTCACGCCTTTGTGATTCTTGAAAATGGTGGATACCTTTGCCATGTCTAGTTTAGAATCAGAAGTCGTTTATTTTTGGGGACCAAACTGGCAACACTAATAACGTCCAGTTGGTGGCTAACCAGTCCCGCAGTTTAGGTTTTCCCATGTACTTCCATTCCTAAAAGATACGACAACCGACAATCAAAATAAACGAATCAATTAATATCTTTTGTTATTAAATATAAATTATTTTAATTAATTCTTTATTATTAATTATAAATTATTATTATTAGTTAATTAAATATTTTAAAATATATTTTTTCATATTTATCTTGTCACTTTCTTTTTGCTATATATTGCTGATTAATTTTTTTTTTTTTGGATTAAGGGGAAAGTCCCTTTACAGTCGAAACCCCTCCCACTAGTTACGACAAGGTCCCTCGTGCCAGCGGGGTATAAATCAGGGATGTGCATGAACTGGTAGAGGAGAGACGGAGAGGACATAACGGATGGCAATTTAATGCCCATGTTCTACGCCCAATGGGTTTTGAACCTCCTCCTGCCATTGGAGATAACCAAACGTCACGCCAGTCTTACCAACTCACCTATGCACCTGGGGGCATATTGTTGATTAATTTGATTAGCAAAATGACGTTTAGTGACGGAGGAAGTACTTTTTTTTAAAACAAATTTTAAAATATGTACTTTTTCCATCACTATTTATAAGTAATTTGAATTTTTTTTTATCATTAAATATAAATTGTTATTATTAATTTATTAACTATCTTATAAATTTTTTACCATATTTTTCTCTTCTCCATAATCACTCAGGTTAGTTTGATGGGAATCATAAATAGGAGTATTTTTTTTTCAAAAAAATATTATCATAATTTTAACAAAATGATAACTAATAAATAGTGATGGAGGAAATATTTAATTTCATTTTTAATATATATTTTTAAAATTTTAACTGATTTAAGAAATAAAATTATTTAATTTTAAACTATTTAAAATGAAAATAAACACATTCAATTCCATTAATTTTCAAAAGAGGAATATAATTTAATAAATATATGTGAAAAAAAAAACCTGTGAACATAAACTAGTGCAAAAAAGTCAATAAGGAAGAGCATATTCCTATTTTATGGTGAAGTGGTGGTGTGAATTAACATTTAAAAAAGCCATTTAAAGTGGTGTTCACGTGCTTATTCTCTAAAATGGGCACTTTTGTAATTGGGCCAAAGTTCACAAGAGTTTCTTGCTGAAAGCATGGACCATCCTATCTGGGCTTTTTTCTAAACTCATCACATTTGAAGATAGAAGTCTAGAAGAGGTAATTAACCTGCATTTTGAGAAAAAGATGGTACAGAATGAACTAAGAAACAGAAAAATTAGTTAAATTTGAGTGTCTTATAGTGTATATACATGTAAGCAAGAACTATAGTTCCAATAATTGTTATAAAATTAGATGGAAATCAAAACTTCTTAACCTGAGGGTGAAGAGGGTAGGTATAAAAGTCTGACGTTGGAAGACTGGGAAGGCCAGTTGAACTACCACCTATATCAGCCTTCCCCCTTGGGGCCAAAAAAAAGACCAAGAAAAGATACCAAAAAGACAAAATTTATCCCTCCTGGCTAGCTGTATGAAACTGTCCGAGTGTCATCTTCTATCTGATTTGATGAAATGAGCAGTTAGGTACTTATTCATTGAGAAGCCAATGAAGGTATCAATTTTAAGAAGTTCTTTCAGCTTATCATCGCATATGATTCTCCTCTTATCACGCGGATCCTGTAAGGTAAGACGATGACAAGCCAGTTAAACACAGCAACACACGTCAGAGAGTGACCAAATATTCTGAAATGTATGGAGCAGAGGATGAGAATTTGGATACAAATCTTCAAATGCAGAACTATCACCAAGGTGGAAATGCTTTTTAGGTTTTTGGTGGCCGAAACTTTCACATTTTTGCTACGGTAAAGGTAGACTGAGAAGCTAATGACATTACACATGAATTTTAACAAAACATGTAGAAAAGCATTGGATTGCTAATCAACATATTCACTTTCATGATCATGAAAGAAATAGTAAACATTATTTTCCTTATAGGGGAACTAAACCAAATTGCAGCTAGATGCTATATGGATGAAGCTCACGTCAGCTCTGCAAACACAGGCAAGTACTTGACTTCAAAATACCTTCTGGTTGATTCAGTTCCTGGAACAAATTATTAGCCTGTTTCAGCCTTACATCTCAGTTAGTTCAATGCCCATGAAGTTTCAGCAGAAATAGAGTCAAACTGTTTCTGCTTTTTGTTATCAAAACATGAGTAGTATTTTATAAACCACATTTTACAAGTTACGACACTCACTTATTTTACATATTTACCAAAAAACAATATAACAAGCTAAGTTGTTCAAAGTACTATATACAAGAATGCACTCCTCAAATGGGATCAGAATAATGAAGATAACATGGTACATTGCAACATGCAGATTAACAGGTCATGACCTTAGTGGCATAAACAATATGGTAACTGGTACAAGCAGAGCAACCAACCTGCAGCTCATTTTCTTTTATGTACTGCCAAATTCTCTTCACAACATGAGCTCGGGACAATTCACTCTCCCCAGTACCAAAGAATTCCACCAGAGCTTCAGACATTTGAACTGGTGCAAGGAATCCAGAAGCTTGTCCTTTCTGCCGCTTTGCCTTTTGTGTAGGCTCGTCTACAAGGAAATCAAGATTGAATCATTGATTGACACTACAGACTTACTTTCTTACACATTCCAAAATAAAGAACCTTGTACATGATCAAAGCATTACAGTATTTAAACTTTGAAAACTTATAAATGGTGAATTTCTTAGCACTAAAATGAATATCAAATTTCAAAGATGCCATTGTTATGTTTCCGAGTCAAATTGGCTGAAAGAATCGTCATCACCGGGACCCTTAGCAACTTTAGGGGACATGGTCAACAGGGAAAGGTTGAATCCATATGTTGGTGGTGCAGGCAGAAGTTCAAGGATACAAAAATCAACTTAGATTCATATGTCAAAGATTTGATTCTTGGGAAACCTAGGAAATTGGACAGATCCAAGACAAAGAACAAGAACCTAAATGCAAATTTCAAGTGTCAAAAGCTCAAAGCCGTCGACACAATTAAGAGCACATCAATGATGTGAAGGTACACTCAGCTTTTCCCTTTTTCTTTTTCTTTTTTCTGAGAAAGTGCATCAGAACCTTTGTGGTGAGGCTTACTCAAGCATGTGACTTTTTGAGCCTCAGTAAAATTTGTTTCTTCAGCTTCAATTTTTCTCCTGGAAAAGTCTAAAGCTAGTCTTAATCTAAATTAATGACATGAGAATAGAGGAAATATGTCAGTCAAAGGCCAAATAATACGTTACTCCCTCTGTTCCTTTTAAATTGTCCATCTAGAAAGGAAATAAAAAAGTTCGAAAAATAAGTGTCCATTTTGACTTTTAAGAGAACATTTAATAACTTTTTTCCTAAATCAGGAGAGAGAAAGGAAGAGTTACTTAATGTAATAAAATGATTAAAAGGGCATTTCGTTAAATTGATCTAAAAATTATACCCATTAATTGTCGCTCTTATTCCTGTGCAAAAGTCTAAATGGACAATTAAAAAGAACAGAGAGTATTAAAATGCAAAGTCAATCAATGCCCTTGAAAACCGGTTAAAAAGGTTCTCTCAAAAGGCTCATAAAGGTGCTACCTACAAGCCAGTATTTTCAATGGCATATTCAAGTACTTCAAAAGTTTACCAGCAGAAAAAGTTTGGGTCAACAAGAGAAGATTATTCAAATTTAGACATCTATTCCCCTCATTGATCTATCTTATTAACCTCTGAGCTTAATTTTAAGTTATTTCATTTAAATAGAACTATTAACCTCTCAAGGTATTACAGCATATAGAAGAGATATATTTACTTGAGCAAACACTTTTTTTGCTCCTTGCACCTAGGCTATATGAGGGACATAAGAACTTTGATTGAGCCTATTGCCCTTCGCAACACTAAGTAGTTTTCTACAGAATATGTCCTAATCTTCAAGAAAATAATGCCAATGTAAAGTAAAAACGACAAAAATCCTTAAGCTAACTAGAAAATAGAATAACTCAATATTAATACTTTTTTTTGATAAAACTTCTTTATGCACATAAACATCAACATAACTTTCACATGTCAATTGACAGAGTTCACCTCTGTATTGAGTCATATGTGCAATGCATGTAACGAGGATAGTAAAAGTATCCCATGCTTCACATAACTCATATTGTACTCTCACCTTCTTGTCTGTGTTGTTTCTTCCGTATTGATTTTGATGAAGATCTGACTGGAGCTGCTACATCATTGGCCAGGGGAAAAGGAGAAGAAAGTGTCAGTTATCACATCATATTCAAACAAATAACACATAAATAAAGAAAAAGAGGAAACAAAGTCCAAAAGAAACTGCATAATAACAGTCTCTTGAAAAGTTGGTTTCCAGTAACAATGCTCAGCCTCAGACATCATACTTTACTTCCAGGCCAAGTAAAATCCCAATAGGTAATCAATGACCTAGTTAACTACAGTTGAAAATCCAATTGGAAAGTGCTAAAAAATGAAAAAGAAAGAGGTGAGGAACAGAGGGCACTGTGGACAGGAAAAGAAGAAAAAACAAGTATCTGCTCACAACAGAGTTTTGTAAAACATTCTCAGACACATGTAAAGTATGAACTAGTTAACTGCTTCAGAATGACTTGATGTTTGCAGTACAGAACCTAAATAATGTGCCATCCAGAAAATGCACTTCAAATTCTATCTTGTATATTGATAGCAGTTGATCTTGGAGAGACTAAAACAGTTCAGTCATCATTCTTATGTAATCTCTTTCTTTTTCACTAAGCAATCAGTATCTGGACTTACAGAAAACCAATTCTTATCGTCAATAGATCAAGATGGACACTCATGATGGTTAGGTTATATAACATCTCAGATATATATTAGCAGCAAAAACGTTCTGATTCTTGGAAAGATCTGGTTGGAAAATAAAAAAATAAAAAGGTTCTGATTCTTGGTAAGATCTGGTTGGAAAATAAAAAAATAAAAAGGTTCTGTTTTGGATACAGAAAGATATACATATCATTCAAGTATTCATGTGTTCAGGATCAAGAATCGCACGTACAAAGTCAAAAAGGCAGATGAAGATAATCTGCAAAAACATACCATCTTCCGTCTCAATTGGCCATATATGCTTGGACAGCAATTTGTTCATCTTAAACATGTCCACAGTATCAACTTGGAAAATACCACGTAAAGTATTGTCACAAACAATTTTCTTCCTATTACTTGGATTCTGCAGATCTTTCTCCCGGATGTATGCCCAGATCCTTTTGACCACCTATAGAATCAAAAGATAATTTTCAGGTGAAAAAGTTCAGCATAAAGACATTTCATAGGCCATATCTCAGATAAAAATGTTACGTAATTTAAAAACAGCTTGAAAGCATGTTTTTCTTTTTAACAACTTGAGACAATGCTCCAGCAACCCTAGAACAGGCACAGCATACCTCAGTTCTTGCAAGTTCTGGCTCTCCAACCAATTCCTGAAGTTGTGGAGAAAGGGCGCATGGTTTGCTAAAGCCACCTGGTTTACGTTTTACATTTTTATCCTTCTTTCCTGACCTACTTGATAAGATTGATAATTATACAGTAATCAGTTCTCTGTTGACAAGCGAACTAAAGCACTAATGACAGCATGTATTTGCAACCTAGGAGTTATGATATTAAATTCAGGATTACATTTCTTTTAAAAAGCGATATAAAGGAGTTAGAAAGCACAAAAATAGCTCCTCCAGAAACAAGGTTAAAGAAGAGTTAAGCAGGCACTGCTTGTGCCAAAATGCAGGAAGATTATTGTGTGTCTCAAAACCATGAGCTCCAGGGTGGTTGAGGTTATTCTACTGTTTTGCATACTATTACCCTCAGTAGAGTAGAGACTAGATGAAAGACCAAATTTTTATAGAGAAATAGGCTTCCTACTTGGCAAAATTTAAGAGAACTATTGAACCAGCACTGAGTGAAAACTTTCCCTCTTATGCCCCATGCTTCTAAGCAATACACACCACAATTTCTATGGAAAAAGTTTCTTCTGTTTAGGTAAAAATAATCTCTTTTCCATCAACAATCATGGCGCCAAAAGATTTGTCAGTACGATTATAATTCCAAATATTCTTTCATGCAACAAATACCCAATTAATAAAAAAATCTATTTCTTACTTAGATTTCATCAATCCCAAATTCGAAAATAATCATGCATGTTACGAGTATGAGACCTTACCGAAAAGAAAGTTTGAAGCTTTATAAACCGTTAAGAAATTCCTAATCCATGAATTTAGAATGATAAAATGACAGGAAGCGAAAAACAGGGACACAACGTTTTTTCCTCTTTCTTCAACCTTATGAACGGAGAAGACACGAATAATCATACCTCGTTTTCTTTCTCCCCTCTTCATCATTTTCTTCCCCCTCTTCTGACTCAACTTGATCATTATCTTCTTGCTGTTCATTCTCATTTTCCTCTTCTTTCATCACATTGACATCATCACCATCACCATCACCATCTTCTTCTTCTTCCCCTTCTTCAGGTTCTTGTTCTTCTTGAGACTGTTCAGCGGCGTCGTTTTGGGGTAGGGACAAATGGGTCCGAATGAAAATTTCAATTTGTTCAGTAATAAAGGCTTTCCGGTCATTCAAACTAACCCCAAACTCCCCTTCGAGTTGGCGGCGGATGGAAGCGGCTGATGCAGTGTTGAGGTCAGAGTTCCAGAGAATTTGCCGGAGCCGAGCAACGATTTCCGCGTCGGACACCATTTCTCTCTACAAGTCCGGCCTGAATCCACCACCGGTGAATGCTCTTATCTTCGGTTGTCTACTTGTATTCCAAATTTGTAATTAATTGCATGGCAGATGAAGAAACTAAGTAAAATCCAAAACTGGGAGAGAAAGAAAGGAACAACAAGTATGCGTGTGAACCAAACAAGGCTCACTGAAAAATAAAACATCTTCTATATGTACTCTTTTATTTTGTAAGCAATATATTTTTTTTTCAATTTCATTATTTTTTTAATTTTTTAATTATTTTGATTTCACCTTACTTAGCAATTTACTAATTTAGCCAATGGCAAATAATAATAATATTCAGTTAATGAAATAAACTCCATTTGAAAAACAATATACCATATCACAAAAATTAAAATTAAAAGTCAGAGAATCGCAGGTGAAAATTTAAAATAATCCAAAATTATGTTGTTTAGACCGTTGGAGAAAGTTTTGAGGTGAAAATATTCATTTTCCTTGTAATTTCTCAGGCATTATTAATCCATAATTAAAATTTTGGAGTAATATCTTCAATTTTTACAAAAAATAAAAAATAAAAAATCAAATTCCTAATAAATGAATGGTATTGGACAAAAAGTAGTATTTGTATTTTTATTCAATGAAAATTTTGATACGAACCTGATTTACACGTGGAGATATAGATATTGTAATTAAAATTGTATCAAGCTATTTACATGGCATGATATGAACTAAAAGGTTTATGCATAGAGATATGGTTCAGATCCATGATTAAATTTACTTTTATTCATAATTTTTATTAATGAAATTTGGAAACAATCTCCAGATCACTCATCTCCTCTGTGTGTTCTGATTGTGTATATTTAGTAATAATCTACTCTTGTTTGAATAAATTTCTATCATGTGAAGGTAGGTATATCCAATTAATTGTGAGATAATATCTTATCAATTATTCCTAAAATTAAGAAATTTCCATATTAAAAGATATCTTTTCATGCACGTATTTAAGAAGAGACCTAAGAGCTCGCTAACAACCTTTAAATCATCTTTGTGACCACTTGGTTAAGTGTCTCAGTTGGCTTTCTCAAAGGTTGCAATGAGTAATTTAAGACTTATAACAATATGAAAAGAGCCATAGGTATTCAAGATAAGTCGGTATTCATTGATCATTGAAGTCGCTGACTTACATTCAATAAAGTCGGGTCGGTCGGGTTCTCGATGGCTATCATGATCAGGTGATTCGGGTTATGCCTGTTTTACCCATCATTCATCATTTTTTTTTTAATGCAAATAAAATTATGTTTTAAAGATATATATATATTAATTTGAATTATTGGCCAAATTAGGACTTGAATTATATCCTTTTGACCATTTTGGTCCTTAAAGTATTTTTTGGTCAAATAAGGACTCAAACTATACTTTTTTTTTAACATTTTGGTTCTTAAAGTATTTTTTTGGCCAAATAAGGACTCAAACTATACTTTTTTGGGTCATTTTGGTCCTTAAAATATTTACTCAATTATTTACCGGTTGATCATTTTAGTCATCTTGATCGGAATGTTAAAAAAAGTCACAGGAATTTTGAGTCAATGGTGGATTGACCAAATTGGGGAATATATTTTTGTCATTACACTATTAAAAAAAAAAAAAGGGAAGATTAAAACAATTTTTTAGCAACTTGCCCCCCTACAAGTTGTGGAGGCATACACTGTCCAATTTTAATCTTCTTCCTTTTTTTTTTTAACAGTATAATGATGAAAATACCCATTCCAATTTGGTCAACCCACTGTTGACTCTAAATTTCGATGATTTTTTATAACATTCCGATCAAAAAGAACAAAATGGCCAACCAGTAAATAGTTCGAGTCTTTATTTGGCCAAAAAAATACTTTTGGGACTAAAATAGCCAAAAAAAAGTATAGTTTGAGTCCTTATTTGGTCAGAAAAATACTTTATGGATCAAAATGGGAAAAAAAAAGAGGCATAGTTCGAGTCTTTATTTGGCAAAAAAAAAAAAACTTTATGGACTAAAATGACCAAAAGGATATAATTGGAGTCCTGATTTGACCAATAATTCATACTCATTGTAATGTAAAGTCATAATAAAAGATTTGGGAATATATAAATATATATTTATATATATTTATATATATATATATATATATATATATTTATATATATAAAGAAAAAAAAAGATAGTAAGGCAATAGTCCTAAAATATAAATGATACGATTTGCAAATGGTGTTGGGATTTATTCCAATTAATCCCGTTCAGTGGGCTAGATTAATTAATCATTAATCAGAAACCAGTTAATCAAGTGAGGTTTTCAAGTTTTTAATTTGTGAATATGGATTGGCATAGTGTGGGCTGACAGGCCAATTTGTGATGAGTGGATTGAGTTCTGACTTCAAAATGTTGGATCTCCTCCCTTTGGCCCGATGATGATCCAGAGTATATATAGAGTCTGGTTAGCCTTTATGTGGAGTTGTTGGTATTCATCTGCCAGAAAGAAAAGGCATTTAGAGGGCTCAAAAGGGAGAAAGTTTCTAACAATTTAGATCAGTGCTTCCGCTTCAATATCTCAATGGAATTGACAACAAGTATGTTCCTATTTCATTTATGTATCGATATATGAGATTAAGGCTTCGTTTGTTAGTCTTACATATGGTATCAGAGCCTTTGCATAAATGGATAGGGTACTTGTTTTGTCTGTAAATCATTGTTTTGATCACGGATTATGAAAGATCTCAGCGAGAGGAGTCCGACGGTGACTGGCCGATGCATAGAAGCCGCCACACACTCTCCCACACGCGACGCTTGCATGAAGAGCAGCAGCAATAGGTTACGAGCTAACGTCATCCATGGGTCTGGGTTATCGGGTTTCGGATCCAGTTTGACCGACCCAATTCTAAAAGAAACAAAAAAAAAAAGGAAGACCACCGTTTGACCGGCACGTGGGGGTGGCCTTTTGGTCACTGTTGGTGGCGTTCTCTCGATCTCGCCGAGCTCTTTCGTCCAGTGCTAGTTTTGTGGTAAAACAGTGGCATTAAGTATATCAATTCTAGAAAGAAAGTATTTATTGCTTGATATAATTAAGTAAATTAATTCTCTGATTTGTGAAATCATCATCCTTGACTATACTAGCATGTTAGGATTCTGTTTTATGAATATTTAGGCACGATAATGTTATATTATTGTGATGTTTGTTTGAATACATCTTAGTGTTGTGCAATGAATAAAGTGAAGCATGCAATAAATTAATTATGCCCTTATTGTTATAAAGTGATTGGTTGCATGTATATTGTATGTAAGGTATAAGGGAGTTTTGTAGGCTTGACCGGGTTGTGACTGCCAAAGTGGCACATTTAGTTAGGTTTACAGAATATCGGTCTCATACTGTTGGGGATGTCTCCTATACTGAAGTGATTAGATAATGGTTTAGGAGGGATACATGGGCAATATGCGTGGAAAGTGATTGGTCGGAGTGATTCCTATACCTAAAGGAGGATTTTTATGAGGATTGAAATAGATTTTCATGGCTATTGTTCATGTAGAAAGTGCACAATTATTTGTTATGCTTTCTGCCTAAAGGTGATTGTATGATGAAATATGTGTCTTTCTGGTTTTGATATTGACCTTACATGTTCTCTTATATGTTTGCTGTGTTCATTACAATTACATTTTCGATCAATGGTAATATTGTTACTATTGAAATTTTAACCGATTCAAACAATAAAAAGTGGAAAGGGGATATAATGTTTGGCATGGAGTTGGCCAATGTCCATACAGCTCTCATTCAGGATCAGCCACCAACTCTTACTGATGACAGTAGTGAAGCTAATAAAGCAAAAATGGCTGAATGGGAGACAAGGAATAGGATCTGCTTATTGTCTATGGAGAGATCAGTTCAAGAACATCTTAAGGAGACATTACCAACAGACTGCACAGCAAGAGGGACGCTTGAGCATCTTGATGTTGTGTATAAAGTTTTTACGAATGTTGAGATCAGTGCTATTCTACAGAAGAGCAACGATTTTTGTCCTTGAACGACTTCATTTTGGGCCTCAGTTTTTTCGCACTACTGGATGTGATAGGAGTAACCTTATGGGTTTGGCTTCTTACCATTCCTGTCACTCGTGCTAGAAATGTATAATGCTGTATATCCCTTTTCACCCTTCAAGTTATCCTCCTCAACCATCACTCTGTGTATCAAATCATTGATAGACCAAGTCTCATTTCTGGAATTGTAATTTGTCTTGATAATTCCAAACTCAGGTGGTAGAGTGTTCAAAGTCTGATGTATAATGACCTTAGTAGGGATTGTGATCTGTAGTGCCCCTAATTTGGATTGTATGTGCACCATCCTTAAGATATAATCCCTAGCTTCACTCATGCCATCATACCTCATATTAAATAGGGCTTGCAGAAGCAAAGTTATATAATCCAACATTAGGAAAATTGGAATCCAGAACCACTCAGTGTTACTTTGTATTCTATCCAGACCATTCTATGGGATATAAATTCTATAACCCTATTGAAAGATAGAGGATTGTGGAATCACAAACAGCAAAGTTTTTGGAATTTATGTAGTTGAAGGTAGTACTAGCTCACAAACCATCAGGAATTACAGTGTGGTGGGAGATATAGGCTCTTTCCTTCCACCTATTCAGACTATAGTGGAACATCAGATTTTGCAGTCACAAAGCGACTAGAGCCTCATCCTAATCCCGTGGGAGCTAAGGATAACGTTATTGGGCATAAGCCTGATAATGCTCCTCAACCCCATCGAGTACAAGATGAGCTTGTAGTTGCTCCAATCAGAAGGTCTACTAGGGAAAGAAAGTCTACCATCCCACCAGATTATTTGGTCTATTTGGGAGAGCAAGACTATGATATAGGCTGCGTTACAGATCCGGTAACTTATAAAGAGGCTGTTCTCAGTCCTCAATCAAACTTATGGAAGGATGCAATGATGGATGACATGCAATCCAGGAAAAATAATGGTGTCTGGATACTTGTTGAGTTGCCTAAAGGATGCAAGCCAATTGGTTGCAAATGGGTTTTTAAAACCTTAAAGGACTCCAAAGGAAATATAGAGAAGTTTAAAGCCAAACTGGTGGCCAAAGGATTCACTCAAAGGGAGGGAGTAGACTATGATGTGACTTTTTCGCCAGTCTCTTCTAAAGATTCTTTTAGAGTGATTATGGCATTAGTAGCTCATCTGGATTTAAAGCTACACCAGATGGACTTAAAAACTGCTTTCTTGAATGAAGATCTTGATGAAGAGGTCTATATGGTACAACAAGAAGGTTTTGCAGCTGATGATTTAAGTGAGCTTGTATGTAAGCTTAAAAGGTCCATTTATGGACTTAAGCAAGCTTCCAAACAATGGTACTTAAAGTTTCATCGGGTTGTTATTTCATCCGGTTTTGTAGAAAATAAGTTAGATTAGTGTATATACTGCAAGGTCAGTGGGTGAAATTTCATTTTTCTCATTCTGTATATAGATGACATTTTGCTTGCCAATAGTGATGCTAGCTTACTACATGAGACAAAGAAAATGTTATCACATAACTTTGACATGAAAGACCTTGGTGAAGCATCTTTTGTCCTGGGCATTGAGATCCTTAGGGATCGTTCGCGCCGTATGTTGGGTTTATCTCAGAGGGCATATGTTGATCGCATATTGGGATGATTCAACATGCTGAATTGCAAGCCGAAAATTGCTCCCTTCGTCAAGGGTGACAAACTGAGTTTGACCCAATGCCTTCAAATAGATTTGGAGAAAACCCAAATGAAGAATGTACCTTATGCTAGTGCACTTGGTAGCATTATATATGCTCAAGTTTGCACTAGGCCGAACATTGCCTTTATCACATGTCTGCTGGGTAGATATTAGTCAAATCCAGGGCATGATCACTAGGTTGCTGCCAAGAAGGTCCTAAGATACTTAAAGAGGACAAGAGATTATATGCTATAGGCATGTGCAGAGCCTTGAGCTGGAGGGGTATTCGGATGCAGATTTTGCTGGCTGTGAGGATAATAAGAAATCAACTACAGGTTATGTTTTCACTTTAGCAGGAGGTGCAATATCCTTTAAAAGTGAAAAACAAAAGTTTATTGCTTCCTCTACCATGCAGTCGGAGCTTATAGCATATTTTACAACTGCTACTCAAAGTCTATGGCTCTGAAACCTCATAAGGGAAATGAATGTGTTGAACTTTATAGATGGACCCATACAGTTGTTTTGCGACAACAAATCAGCTGTATTATTTGTTAATAAAAATAGAAGCCTCTAGGGGTCTAAACCCATAGAGGTAAAATTTTTGATCATAAAGGAAATAGTGCAAAATAGAGACATTACAGTAAAAACATATTATTACAGATGATATGGTTGCAGATCCATTAACTAAAGGTTTACGCTCGTGTGTGTTGAAACAACACGTCCAGAACATGGGATTGATGGCATCATGGGATGTCATGATTTAGTGGGAGTCACTCTGCTTGTGCTCTAATAAAGTATGTATCTATAAAGGGAATCTCAAAGTGATGTGTAAACTTTGAGTATGGGCTTAAGGGCATTCAATCATTAGCCTAGCAGATATGTCTTTTACACATAAAGTGGGTTAATAATAAAGTAATACATATGCATGTTTATTGGAACAATAAAGATATTCTCTGGTGTCATATAAGGGGAAATGACACTGAAGGAGAAAGGATGGAGACCAACAAAGGGATAACACATAAAGTGTATTTTGTTATCGGTTTTGCCACACTACCATATTAAACTCATATCAATAGAGTGGACAACTCTTGTGATCATGAATGGCTTTGTGTAATTACATACAGTTACTAATATGATTCAAGGTTGAAAACTCTATAGGATAGGATTGACAGTTAAAAGTAATATCTGAACTGGTATAAAGGTGTGCACATAAAAGACTAATATTAATTAATTTCGCCCAAGTGGGAGAATGTTGGGAATTATTGCAATTAATCTCGTTTAGTGGGCTAGATTAATTAATCATTAATCAGAGACCAGTTAACTAAGTGAGGTTTTCAGGCTTTTAATTTGTGAATATGGACTAACATAGTGTGGGCTGACAGGCCCAGTCCGTGATGAGTGGACTGAGTTCTGACTTCAAAATGTTGTATCTCCTCCCTTTGGCCCGATGATGATCCAGACTATATATAGAGTCTGGTTAGCCTTTATGTAGGGTTGTTGGTTTTTAATTGAATTCTGACTTTACATCAGAATTCCCTGATTACTCATCTGCCAGAAAGAAAAGGTATTCAGAGGGCTCAAAAGGGAGAAAGTTTCTAGCAATTTAGATTAATGTTTCCGCTTCAATATCTCAATGGAATCGACAACAGGTATGCCCTTATTTCATTTATGCATCGATCTATGGGATTAAGGTTTCGTTTGTTAGTCTTACAAATGGTTCATTATAATTAGATAAAAGCTTAAAATTAACCTATCATAATCAATCGTGTTCAAGCCTTTCCAATATAATAATACAATTTATTTAATATTATATGATATATTGTGTTATTTACATATATAATATTGTTTATCAATTCATATAGTTTATAATATATAATACATTTTATTATTTCTTATATTTTTTTTTTAAAAATAACTTAAGGACATAAACGAATGAACTCAAGCTGAATATGAATTCAATGGATAGGAGGTCAAACTCAAACTATCGTGCTCGACCCTTTTGAAATTTTTCACAAGTTGAGCCAGAGAAAATATAAACCAACTAAACCTGTCAATTGGGGTTGGGCCCTTGGGGTTGACCTAGCCCTATCCCATAATTTTGGAGGATTGGGCTTCAAAAATCCTGCCCCAATAACATTAAGGACTTTTTAACTCAATCCTTAAAGGTCGTAGGTCAAGGAGGGCCTACCCTTGAGGCCATGGATATTAAAAAAAAATAATAAATAAAATATCAAACAAAAAAGCAGGGTCACCATTCACCACTCGGGCACACAAACACTCACCTTCGATTCGGACAGACTCTCAAAGAGATAGACTCAAATATCAATCTCAAACAACTAGGGTTCCAAGATCATTGCTCGTCGCCAACGCCGTGCTTGCCCCTACCGTTTCCAACTCTATCAACTGCCACACTCTCAAATCCTCAAAGTGGATCTTGCTAGGGTTTCTCTTATCCTCAGCGAAATTGCAATTATTGGAGCCATATTTCACTTCAAGTGCATTTCTCTCCAACATTGGTCATCATTTTATCTCATCATATTTTAGTCATTTTATGTCTTTGCGTTTTGCTCTTTCCTCAAAATAGGGAAAAAGGACTACACCTATACCATTTGACTATACAGCTTATGATTGGCTTTGAATTCATCTCCCCTATTTTCCTTAATTTTCCTTTCGTGCTCTGCTGCAGCGGAAAAAGGCCAGATTATTTAGGTGTGCAAAAGTTTGATTTCTGTTTCTACTATAAATTTGGTTGGAATAGGGAAGTTCTTAGTCTCTATTTCTATAAATTTGTTTCCCGTTGATAAAGCATCTAAAAAGCAGATACAAAATACCCTTCTCTTATTGAAGATTGCTTATGCTCATGAGGAATCTAATAGGAGTTTCCTTGAGGTGTTTCAAGGTCCAAGTCAGAAAGTATTTTTAATTGGTGGAGGTTTGGTCCTGTTTCAGCAGGTGATTTACATCTACTTTTTAACTCCTTCATTTTTCAATGTTTGTTCATCTTATCCTTTTTCTGTTTGTCAATGCTTTAAGAGGGGAAGGGCTGGGATTTATGGAGCAAATACTATGACTCTGAACTCATTGACAAATTTGACAGATAATTGGGTAGCCAAGTGTCTTATATTATTTCGGTCCAATTCTTCAGATAATCTATATTTTGAAACAAAATTTTTGTCCATTTGCTGATATGATGACTTGACCCTGACTAGTGTGATAATTGACCTCAAGACTGTTGGATTCGCTACTTCTGTTGATGCTACAAAAGTTTTAGTCATTATTGGCTTGTTTAAGGTATGACACAACACGAGGACTATGACAAGAATTTTATCTCCTTACTGAAAATATAATACTTAGCTTCTTTGATAATGGAAAGGATTGAGTTTCTTATGCAGTTGTCGATGACAGGAATTGCTGTCCTTAAAGTCGATGATCTTGGAAGACGAACATTATTGATTGGGGGTGTCAGTGGCGTTGTAAGCTTTACTTAACCTAAAAGTTTTGTCTATTGTTAAAATTTTTCTACGCCACATAGGCTTTGTCTTTGTTGCTACTTTCAGCTTATTTCTTGGAGAGTTTCCTTTGGTTGTTGTAGTTGCTTTACTTCTTTATGTCAATAGCTATCTGGTATCATATGGTGCCTTGAAAGGGAAAGCATTTTTATTTAGTTATGTAGTTAGTTTTTCATCGTCCATAAAATTTACCTTTATCTAATAGATGATTTTTTATAAAGCATTTAAGAATTCAATTAAATAGAGGAAATAACAAAACATTATTCTTCTTGTCATTGTAATATTTCCTAGTCACCAAATTGAAGCTACCTTTTATGTGTGTACTTTAGGTATCATTTGGCCTAATAAGTTGGTTAATGGTGTCTGAGATATTCCCATTTCGAACAAGAGGGAAGGGGAGCAGTCTTTTTATCCTTACAAATTTTGGTTCAAATGCCATAGTAACTTTTGCTTTCTTCCCATTGAAGGTAATAAGACAAACAGTACATTACTAATTTGCCTCACAATGTTCATATCCAGCATTTAGGTGTCAATAAATTGATTCTTGCTACATTTTCCACATGTGTAGGTAATTTTGAAAATGTTTTCAAAGGGACTCTTGGTCCTGATGAAATTGAAATTGCTATTAAAGTGATCAAACTTCAGTAGAGAGGGACTTCCAAAAGCTTTTTAACTGAGTGTCAAATCTTGAGGGCCATAAAGCATTGAAACCTGGTGAAGATTTTAATTGTTTGCTCAAGTAAAGACTTTAACGGGAATGAATTCAAAGCTTTAGTATACCAATAAATTTATTCTGTGATTTAATGGGAAGATTTTAGTGTGATCATAAGCCCATTAAATTTATTATGTTTCCATTTTTGTGGTATTGGGAAAAAAAACAAAAAAAAAAAGAATTGACTCATCCCAACTCTCAACCCTGTGTTGTTAGGGTTGGGCTGAAGTTTTAGTAACTCGTCAGGAAAAAGGTCCAGTCCAACCCAACCCTTTAAATGATTTGGCCCTTTGGGGTTGGAACGGAACCAAATTAACCCCAATTGACAACTCTAAAACCAACCAAACCCAAACTTGATGGATTGGAACTTTGCTCATTTACCCCCCTAATTTTCATCAACTTCTGTAGCCCCATTTCTCTACAGGTAGCCGTTCAATCCCTCAAAATGCAAAATCTTGTAATGAGATTTACCAAATAAAGAGAATATACAGAGACACTTAAAAAGTTTTAGCATAGGTTCTGAAGGCATCAAATTACAAGCTGCTTAGAATTGAGATGCCGTAACCATACCATATGCCTTCCAAGTGGATTATCTTTCTACTATAGCAAGATGAATGACTATGTACAGACTACTGGCATAGATACTTCCAAATAGACCTGTCAATGGTTGGTCCACCTCACCCCTATCCCAAGCCGACAGAAGCCTTAACTCACTAAATTCCTATAAAAGCCTATGCATCCTATATATTTTTTTAAATAATTTAATTCATTAATTAATATTTTTAAATTACAAATATAAAATATATACTATACAATTATTTTTTAAAAAAAATTAAAAACTATCAATAATAAAATTACATTTATATTATACAAATAATATCAAGAAAAATTCCTAAATATTCAACAAAATGTCAAAGTCCATGTCCATATTTCATTAATGTAATTTTATTATTGATAGTTTTTAATTTTTTTTTAAAAATAATTATATAGTATATATTTTATATTTGTAACTTTAAAAAATAATTAACAAATTAAAATATTTTTTAAAAAATATATAAGGACCCATGGGACAACCTAGGGGGCCTTAAAGGAATTATGTGAGCTAGGACTTATGTGGGCTTGGATAAGGACTAAGGTGGACCAGTCCATTGATAGGTCTACTTCCAAATATCTCAGATCAATTAGTGGCGGAGGTTATAACACTACCAAAGCAAAACCCTAACCCCAAATTCAAAATAGGGATAGATAAGAAGGCTAAACAAATCCTTACAAGTTGTCATCATCACTGCACTCCCAGATGTTGTGGTCCAAATCAGATCCACTGTCAAAAATGATCCTTTCAATTTCCATCATTCCTTCAGTGGATGTATTACCAGCTTGGAGGACATCTCTTAAATCACACAGAATAAAAGGTTCTACTATTTTCCAGAACCAGGTAGCATTGCTTCCCAGAAAACCAATCCAGAAATACTTTCCTCTCCTTTTCACCCGGCAATCCAAGGACTTTGCCGTCAAAGCTTTCATTATCCTATCAACACCTTCTCGGCTTCCCCTAAGCTTCAACAGAATATCTCCTTTTGATGTCCTATAACCCCCATACATATACCAATATGCAAGAACTCGGGGTGACAACCACCGATGGATTAGTTTTGGAATTACGGGTCGACTGTTGGGCCAGAACTGCTCTGCATAGAAAGAAAAATATGTGTGGGAGATAGTCCTGAAATAGCACGAGACAACATCACTGCCATCTACTAGCTCACCTCTGTTGACTAACCACTCATGGTATTGGTCATGTATATGTTTTCTCAAAACATAGTGAACCTTTGAATCTTCGTCGAACTCAAAACAGACAGCAAATTTCTGTTTCTCATCATCTGTAATAATTTCCAATCCACCCAGTAACATCCCAACCAAGATCTCTCTCTGTTCTTTACTAAGCTTCAATTTGGTAGGTGTTTTGACAACTTTCCTGCTCAAGCTCAGAACAAAATCAATTTTCTCCATTAATGGAGGCTCAATGTCATACTTTTTCTGGCACATTAAGTCATAAATCTTTTCTGCCTTGACATACTCTCCACAAGAGAGATAACCTTCCAAAATTGTATTGCATGAACTGCTGTTAATACCAATTGCTTCATTGTCATACATTTGTAGGAATATCTCTTCAGCCTTATCAAAACTGGCAATCTTTACAAGTGAATCTAAGTAAATATTGTAGACTGTCCGATTAGGCCGGCATTTCTCAAGGCACTGCAAGAAAGCTGATTCCACCCTATCATGCAAACTTAGGGTAGAGTACATATGCATCACATCAATAAAAGCTGGCCTCAAGGGTTTCAAACCACTGTCTATCAATTCTCCCATAAGAGACTCCACCAGTTCTTTATTTTGAGCCTTAGACAAAACCTCTATGATTTTGTGGTATGCCGTTACCGTTCTTGAACCCAAATGCTCCTCCATACTCCAGAAAACCTCCAATGACTTTTTATGTTCTCCAATCTTTCCATAAAGTTCCATTGCATGCACAAAAGCTTGGGAAGGAGGCTTACCATAAGAGAAAAGCTTAGTCCAAGTTTTTTCAGCTTCTTCCACATCTCCTGCTTTAGAACAAGCTCTCAAAACTGAAACTAACAATTCTCGATCCTCTTCAATTCCTTTTGATTGCATTTCTGTACGCAATGATGCAATCCTTTCCTTATCTATTGTATCCTGATAGCTATGGAGCCATATAAGACCACCATAAATATCCTTGTGTATTTCAAGTCCAGAAGTTGTCAAGTTGTGAAATATGAATTCTGCCTGCTTCAAATGATGCTTGCAGGAAGCTCCTGGCTTGCTCAGAAGAGCTCGGAATAGTGAATTGTGTAAGCTTAGCCGAGGAATATAACCTCCCAACTGAATCATACGGTTGTAAATATTGCATGCTTCCTCAAGGCAACCTTGGGCAGAATTACTAAGATATGCAATAATCAAAACATGAAAAGTTGATTCACTAGGTACTCGACCTTGGTTAATTATATCATCAAAAATCTCCCTACACTTTAAGTATTTCCGCTCCTTACCCATGTAATCTGCCAACTTGGTTGCAAGAGCAAAATCAAACCTAAACCAATGTTGCTGCATCATCCATTTGTAAACCTGAAGCATGGAAGTTATAATAATGAATTCAAAAGAAAAAACTGGATATACTATTCTACTTTGAATCAATGACAAAGCAGATAACACGTCTATCCATGGTATCAGGTTGAATAGAAGAAAGATTATGATTAAGTCAGGATAAGAGGGATCACATCACTTCAGAAGCTATATGCACACGAACATATGAACAGATTATATATTATATAATATACACACACTTACATGTGTGCATGTTTCTGCCAATTGATTCTATTGTTTACACTAAGAGCCACAAATTCAAACTACGGAGTAAAAGTGTAAGTCACAATCACAAATATCTAGTTTTCATATTAACTGAAGCAACAAAACTACTTAAAAGAAACTACAACAATGCATCTAGGGCTATAATCTGAGGTGCAACCACAGGAAATTCCATCGAACTTTTCCTCTTTGAAGTCTGTTGATTTTAGGTAACGTCATGCCAAAAAATTTTAAAAATGAAAAATCAAAATCAAAGAGAAGAAGTAGCAGCTAGATTACTGAGTGCAAACCAAAATTATGGGGAAATAATCCAGTGAATAGCAGAACTCAAAAGTGGAAGTAGAATTTTACCCTAAAACCAGCCTCGTTTTCTCGAATCCGCATACAATGAATAGCAAGATAAGTTGCGTCTTCTTGTTTTATCCACTTTCTCTGAGCATTGAGCACCCGAATCATCGTGGGAGGTTTAGTCCCTGGTAATTCCTTACAAAGCCAAGCCAACTTGGACCTTCGCCATTGTTCCGGAAGCTCTTCTAATGCCGTGACTTCAACAGCCGGTGAGCTCAACCTCTTCAAATCAATCGACTCAAACGAGCCATCAAAATCGAATTTTTTTGTCTCGCTCGAAAACTCCAACTTACCATCATCCTCTCGCGTTTCTTCGG
Organism: Parsonsia alboflavescens; assembly: GCA_028571225.1. Classification (NCBI taxonomy): domain Eukaryota; kingdom Viridiplantae; phylum Streptophyta; class Magnoliopsida; order Gentianales; family Apocynaceae; genus Parsonsia; species Parsonsia alboflavescens. The sequence continues at coordinate 3,273,153 of JAOXNR010000029.1, read as the reverse complement.
AAGAGTACTCCAAATGTTCGACTGAGGTACTTGTTGGAGAAACCGCATGGGAGAGAAACGAAAACGACGAAAGGGAAGTTCTAAAAACCGGAAAGGGAGTTGGTGAGTTATGAAGGAAAAAGAGACTGCAGATAAAGTTAGGTTGGTTGCGATGGTGGCGAACGGAGCGGAAGTGGACGGCGGTAGAGATAATCCGGAGAAGAGATGAGGCCGTGGCCGAACGCATGGGGGATTCGGAGGGTTGGTGAGACTTAGTGGAAAGAGGAAGATGAGGTAAGGTAGGGCTGGTCAGAAGCATTATCTTCGCCTTGTCAAGCCGAGAAAGGCGTCGGCCGGGAGGGGTAACCGCAGCCTATAACCGCAGAGGCGGGGGATGGAGGAGACCATTGGCCGAGGTGAATGTTAAACCGGTAATCTTGGTTACTGGATCGGGTGTATAATTGATCCAGGACAGTGTTTCAGGCCCTTTTAGCCCATAGGCCCAAATGGGAATGTACTCCGAGATTTGGATTAACCGACTGCTCTTATTGGACTAATAATCCTGTCCGATTTAGGCAACCCAATCTCCTTTTTTCTTTTGTTTTTTTCTGCTCCCAAAATAAATATATATAAAAAAACTTTATTTTTCTAAACTTACTCTATCAAGATGTCCAAAATCAATTTAGAATTTTTAAATGTCTTTTAAACCAATTATTATTGGAGTCAAGTTATTAATGTTATTTTATTTGCATGAATCTAAATATTTAAACTTGAGTTCAACCCATGAATATTTAAAAGGCTCAGGTCTGAACTCAACTAATTATAATAATAATAAAAAAACTTAATTTTTGACTCTTTTAAGCTCAATTTGAACCTAATATCAAGACTCATGTGGACTTGTTTTTTTATTTTAAAATTA
>JAOXNR010000029.1:3242817-3267608 GCA_028571225.1 Parsonsia alboflavescens | reverse complement strand
CCCCTCCCTCTCCCTCTTTTTGACTCCTGTCTAAGGGGGTTGTTGATGGCGATGTGGGGAGCTGCAGAGCTTTACATCTAGAAAGGTTGACTTTTAAGGGTAATAATGATACTTCAGGTCATATTAACACCAACTCACTTGGCCATTGTGATGGAATATGCTTCTGGAGGAGAGCTGTTTGAGCGGATATGCAATGCAGGCCGATTCAGTGAGGATGAGGTTCTCATCTGTTGCATTGGTCGATTAAATGTTGTTTTTTTACAATTTCTGGTTATGGATAACCTCTTCTCCCCCCCCCTACCGGTGCAGGCACGGTTTTTCTTCCAACAACTTATATCAGGAGTCAGCTACTGTCATGCTATGGTACTTAGGCAAATGTCTTTCATAATCTCTCTTGATGTTTATTGGCTGTAGGATCATGTGGAGTTTACAGTTTGTATCTTTGTTTGTCTTTCCTTGTGAAGCAAGTCTGTCATCGTGATTTGAAGCTAGAGAACACATTACTAGATGGAAGCCCAGCACCCAGACTGAAAATTTGTGATTTTGGGTATTCCAAGGTACCAAATCTGTTCATTGTATATCTGTCTGTTTGCTTGTAATTACAGACTTGATTATCCTGTCATGTTCTCATGTAGGATAGTTCCTGGAAAAGTACAAACCAATTTTTGTTTAAATACCCCACCCCATTATGGTAACTGGGATAAGTTGAACAGTGCATCCCTTTCCCCCTTTTCTTTTTGTTTCTTGCTTTTGTATTCTGGCTGCCCTTTACATACTTTGCCTGTAGATTGACACTGGTTACTCTATTTCCTAGTCCTCTGTGCTGCACTCACAGCCAAAGTCAACTGTTGGTACACCTGCATATATTGCACCCGAAGTTCTGCTGAAGAAAGAATATGATGGAAAGGTAACCATTTTCATCATTTCATATTGATTATTGATCACTGATTTTGTAACTCTGGTCTACTTGAAGTGTGTTTTAATGTCGTAACCTCTGTTTTAAGTTGGATATTTGTTTATGAGGCTTACATTTTGCTACATAATTGGTCGTTAAAGTTTTTACATATAAAAGTTTCCACCTGTGTTTCCCATGTTTGCCAAACTTTTGCATGATTTTGAGTTCCTAAGAGAACTGGAATCAATACTTTCCAATCATTTGTTAATTGATTTCAGCATGTTTATGTAAAACCTTCATAATAAACATGAATAACCCAATACATGTTTGTCTCCTGAGAGAACACTTGCACTAAATTCAACTTTTGATACTTTGATGTGTCCTTCAGTTGTCTTCACTTCAACTTTTGAATAATTTTGTATGCATATGTTTGATAGTCTCATTTATAGTACCTAGTGGAGTGGAAGTATGCATGAAAGATAGTCCCCTTGGTGAGCTCCAGGGCACGAAGAGATAAGAACTGTATTATCTTGCACAAGAAGATTAACTTCTTCATTGATGTCCATTTACTGTATTAGATTGCAGATGTGTGGTCTTGTGGAGTTACTTTATATGTCATGCTTGTTGGTGCGTATCCTTTTGAAGACCCGGAGGAGCCCAAAAACTTCCGAAAGACAATACAGGTAACTTACATTTACCACATTTTAATGTGTTTGATGGTTTGAAATCTTCAATTATTTGTCTCAAGGATCTATGATTGTTATGCAGAGAATTCTGAATGTCCAATACTCAATTCCCGACTATGTTCACATATCTCCAGAGTGCCGCCATCTGATCTCACGGATTTTTGTAGCTGACCCAAATAAGGTTTAAGTAGATCACAGTTTTCTAAATTTTGGATTTTGTTTGGTGTGCTTGATTCCCTTTTATATCTACAAATTGTTTCATTCACTGATTGCTCCCTTGCCTTTAAGATTCCGTCCCTGTGAAAATTCTAAGTGATGTTAAATATTTGTTCTCATCAAATTCTGTTCCGTTCTGTTCTTAAGTATTTTGAATCTTTTTAGATGTGTTATTTGGAGATAGCTGGTCGGTTAAATCTGCATTTTGATGCTGTTATTTCGTGAGCTTCTTCTGATTTTTCTTTGTTTCAAATTGCAATGATTTTGTCAGAGGATAACCATTCCTGAGATCAGGAACCATGAATGGTTTCTAAAGAACCTTCCTGCAGATCTTATGGATGATACCATGACAAACAGCCAATTCGAGGAGCCCGACCAACCTATGCAGAGCAATGATGAAATCATGCAAATTATAACTGACGCTACCATTCCAGCTGCTGGGGCAAACAGTCTGAACCAGTATCTCACTGGTAGCTTGGATGTTGATGATGACATGGAAGAAGATATAGAGAGCGATCCCGATCTTGACATCGATAGCAGCGGGGAGATAATCTATGCAATGTGATGGCCATTTTGCATAACTAAACCAAGTCTGGAGAAAAGTTAACAAGGGATTGGTGGAGTGGAATGAATTGCCTCTGTTGAATTTATGTTTTTTCAAAGCAGCTTTGAGCTCAAGATCCGTAGAAGAAAGTGGTGTGGATTCTTTATATCCTTCCATATCACATCTTTCAGTGTAATGCTACATTTCACATCATGTTCTGTTCTCTCATTCAATAACCTTTGTGAAATCATCACATTAAATGCTTTCTATGGGGAGAACTTGCACTTGCAAAAACTCTCAGGTGGGATATGATATAGAATGGAAGTTTCTAGACACTTCCTTCTTTTTCTGGCTCTCTGTGGAATTTGTCACTAGTAGAAGGCCATGACTGATGCATAATAGAGGTTCAAAACAACATGATTTTGCTTTTGAGTTCTTTCAAAATCTGTGAACTGTTACTTAATTGACACTGTCAAAATCTTAATTTAGATTTTTTTTTTTTAAATATCTTTAAAATTAAGTAGTTTTAAAATACAGGATTAGAAGATGACGGAACAGAATTATGTAAATATTTACCACTACTTCCGTTTTAAAATATACTTTGTTCCTCTAGTATTGTTCTCTCTATTTTATAGCTTATGGCTTGAAATTAAAACTTTTTAGATGTAATATTTTTTTAAATTTAAAATTCTATTAATTCTCTTCCTTTAACGAATTTTTATTTCATTAATTCTTACTCACCATTAACTAAGTAATAATTGAAAGATTAATTTAATAATGAATTTAATTTTTATATACAATTAATAGTAAATAAAATTAGAAATTTCTTTGTATAAATTAAAAATAATACTAACTACATTCTGAATTGAATGTTCCATTTTCACTTATATGAATTTTTACAAAATGAGTTGACTTAATTCATTATACACCTAATAATATTAATTTCTTTTTTCTTTTTTTTTATAAAAAAAAATAATTTAATAAATGAGACATCCATTTCTGAACAACTTAAAATTTAAATATGGACATTCAATTTCAGACAGAGAATGTATGGATTGAATATTTCTTTTGGATATTAGAAAATGGCATTGAAACATTTTCAGTTAATTCATCTAAAATATAATAACATAAGTTTTTTTATGAAGCTTTAACTAATTTAGAAAATGAAACATTTAATTTCATCTAACTTAAAATAGAAATAAAACATCTAGAATAAGGGAGTAATTAAATTATCTTTAAGATTTCATTTTTTATCAACTCATATATAAGCTATTTTGACCGAACTAAGATGATAAAATCATTCAGAGGATAATTTTTAAACTTAACATTCTTTGTTGTTTTTATGATTTAAATTTATATTCCTCAATCATAGGTGAAAAGGTTTTATCATTTAATTAACTTACTTAAAACCTAAAATAAGAAAAAACACATCCATAATTTTTTAAATAATCTTTCATTTATAAAAAGAGTACTCCTTCCGTTACTAAATATAGATCATCAATAATCATTTTACAAAAATTAAGATAATTTTTTTATTTCTAACATGCCCTTAATAATCCTTTCAAAAATTTGAATACCATTTTATAAGTATATCAGTAAATGGATAATATAAAAAAAAAAAACTTTAAAAGAGTTAATTAGCTAATAATAATAACTAGTCAGTGATTTATAATAAGTAATGAGAAAAGTTAGATATAATGAATATATTTTTATGGAATACTACCGCGAAGTATTTTCCTTTTTGGCAGGTAGAGAAGGTGCTAGGTAGCAAAGGCATCTGTCTCTCTGGAAGTCGAATTGGGCATCCCCCTAAGTAAGAATCAAATCCAAATTGGTTTCCTGCGGTGGTTTTCCCGGCAATGCAACCGTTAGCGTAGCAGTGTGAATTTCTCACCGCGCCACTAAGAGGAAAGCATCCCAACTTCCGACCGCCGTGAATGGTTCACCTTTTGCCCTTCCCTCGTTCTCCCAAACTGGCAATAAACTGATTCCTCTCAATTCTTGCTAACGAGGGAACGATTCCATGGCGGATAAATATAATGTTGAAGCAACAGAGATTCTTGCTAACGAGGCACTGGTATTCTTCCTTTTTTCTTGGCTGTTTAAGTTTGATTTTGAGCCGGTTAACTCTGATTAATTCATTGGATTTTTCTGTATCTGTAGCATTTACCCATTGCCGAGGCTGTGCCGATATATGAACAACTTTTGGCTATATTTCCAACTGCGGTGAGACCGCCCTTTCAGTGGTTACTGCAACTATGACTAACAAAAGGACAGAGGTTTCTTGAACATTCTTTTCCGGTACAGCTTCTTGCATTGCGCTGATAAAATTATTTGCTTCTTCCCGACAGGCTAAATACTGGAAGCAATATATTGAGGCACATATGGCTGTAAGCAATGATGATGCTGTAAAACAAATTTTTAGTCGTTGCCTGTTGAATTGTCTGAACATTCCTCTCTGGTACATCCTTTGTCTTCATCTACATGGTCTTTTTGGCAGTTGGCCTTTTGATTAAGCATGCTGAATAGCTCATTAAGTAAAAATTGGGCAACTTTCCCTTCTTGAAATTCTTCATGATTACATATACTTTTTTCTGAAAAAAGGCAGGCGACTTAGGCATACGAAATCCTAAAACACAGGGGTGGGGGAGTAGGAAAAGGGGTGAAGTTTAATTTAAATGCCACAATTCCAAGAAGGGGTGGGGAATCGGGAAACAAATAATTTAATGTTCATCTCTTCATATATCTTTATTCAGTTTGATAGATGAATACCTGCCAACAGCTTTATTGATTTGCCACAACTCATCCCAATTGAGTAAGATAATGCACAGTGATTGGTGCTCAAATGACATTGTTTCTGGGGAAGATTAGATAAACATTGTCAGACTATTCTAATGTGTGTAATCAGTTTCTTTAACAGAAAAAATTTCATTTCTCTGATCATCGACTCTTCCTCTACTGAAATTTGTTTATGGCAATCTTTTCACTGTAGGCGCTGTTATATCCGGTTTATCAGGAAAGTAAATGATAAGAAGGGTGTGGAAGGTCAGGAAGAGACTAAAAAAGCTTATGAATTCATGCTTAACTACATCGGTAAGGTTTCCATCTTTGTACTTTGATATACAGTTTTTCCATCTTTGTACTTTGATATACAGTTTTTCCATCCCGTTTCATACCTTATATCTTAGAATTCTAGTAGACATGTTAATGCAGTTAGATTCAGAAATCTTGACCACAGTGGAACAATAATTGCCAAGATCCATATCTGTACAAGATAACCTCATATATCATGAGTTTCTTGAGTATAAAAGAAAGTACATAAAATAATGGTCAGCTTTCTGTTATATAGGCTACTTAGTGAAAGATTGATTGAGACAAGCTCCAATAAATTGGAGAACATCCAATTAGCTTGACTTCGGGCACAAGAAATGATATCTTTAAGAACAGTATTACAAGGTAGAACAGAGAGAAAACAATCTATTGCTCACGCCCCAAATAAGCATAACTTTAGGGTTTTTCTTTCCTTTTCTTTCTTCCCTCAAAAATTTTCTGTCACTTTAGGATACCAAGAAGACATTTGCTGTTGAATAAACAAATAGAGATGTTGAATAGACCAGAACAATGCCACAACACATAAGAGAAGCTTCAGTAGGTCCTCTTCTCACACAACTTGATAAACAAATGCACTTTTGGCACTATTTCCCTTCAAACCCTTAGCACTTTTCACAGAAAACATCCATGCTTGAAAGGGATTGCAGTAAATCAAATCAGAGAATACTTGCAACATGATAAACCTTATTTTCATATTCCCATGTTTCAAAATGAATCAGCTTGAACATGCAACTGTAATAAGGAGGAGGTGAAAATAAATTATATTTTACAGAGAAAGTAGGAAATAACTCGGGTGGTACTATTAAGTTAATGGAACCGCTATATTTTTTTGGGGTATGAAGTGTTTGATTCGGGATAATGTTGTCAAGTGAAAAGTGGAAAATGGTCATTAGTTGTAAGGCCTAAAAATGATGTAGGATATTTATTTCTGAATGTGTGTAATAGAGATATGTAAATGATGAATATGAATTAATCTTAAGTTGGATAAGATTCAAATAAATCAGAATTTATTCAAGGATAAAGAACAGAAGAAAGGGGAAAATGCAAATTATGAGTGCTGTGCACTGCTTAAATTGAAACCCAGTGATTTATGACTTCTTTTACATTGGGTTCTGTATCTTAGATTCTAGCTTTTTACATGTTTATGAAACTTTTATATGCAACTGCCTATCCTGACAAAAAGTGTTTAAACGGATCCATGTGGTAACAGGAGCAGACATTGCATCAGGTCCTGTTTGGATGGAGTACATTGCGTTTTTGAAGTCCTTGCCGGTGGGAACATGCTTCCTTCTATACTCGTATAGAATTTTTTCACTTTCTGTTCTTTATACACTTGTCTTTTATCCCCCTTATAAGGCTGTGCTGCAGGCTCAAACATCACCAGAAGACACACAACGGATGACTGCTGTTAGAAAAGCATATCAGAAAGCTATCATTACACCAACCCATCATATTGAGCAACTTTGGAGGGACTACGAAAATTTTGAAAACTCAGTCGGCCGTCCCTTGGTAATTATCCGCTGCTGCTTTATGGTGTAAAATGTGTGCAGTCGATCTTTTAACTGTTGACATACTCCTATATCATGATCTTCACAATCAACTTGAAGCTTAAATTTCATTCCATTTCCTCGAACAACTTATATACTTGAATCTAATAATTGATAAACCAATTCATTTTTTTAGCTATGTTTATATATTAGTCAACTATAAGGAGACATATTGTATACTCATGCATGATATAGTAAAGTGGTTCTGTGCAGAGAAATATTGTGTCATAATATCTTATTCTACAGGCAAAAGGATTGTTGTCCGAATATCAACCCAAATATAACAGTGCTAGGGCAGTTTACAGGGAAAGAAAAAAGTACATTGATGAAATTGATTGGAACATGCTTGCTGTGCCACCATCTGGTTCTTCCAAGGTAATCTCTTACTTAATTTACTTGTTTATGAGTAATCTGCTACCTATTCTGTAAAATTTGATTCATGCAAGGAAATCTATTTTTGTCATCTCTTTTTGCATGTCTTTTGAGCTGCATGGGTTTTTTCTGGTACACTGAAATGTTTTGTGAAAAGAAATCTTTTTTGATCCTGTGTAGTGTTTGAAAGGGCAGCAGCAAATCACTTGAGAACATAAAAATTGTTCTCTCCTTAATTTGTCTCTTTTTATACAAGGATGACTAGCTTTCACTCCTTAAGAAAGGTCTATACTGTGGTTTTTTCTTCTCTTGCTATGAACTAATCTTTTTTGTTATTTGGCTGGATGTTTAAGATGCATTACTAAAGTAGTAGGACTTCTTTTCTTTTCTAATTGGCTTGCCAAAAGTATGAGTCATTTTGCAGAACATAGTCTTTAATCCTTCATTTGCAGGAAGAAATGCAGTGGATGGCATGGAAGAGGTTTTTAGCCTTTGAAAAGTAAGCACCTATCCTTTTATAATTGACTCAACATACTTGTCAGTTTTAGTGGAATGTTTTGTGTACTCAGCTTTCAAAGTAGTCTGGTGTTTAGTATTTGTGAAATTAAAACCTACGAGCTGCGTGGATCATAAGTTCCAATCTGAATACTAATCCATAAATATGCAGAACCTACTTGCTTCATTTATTTCTTTTACTTTTTATTCAGAGGAAACCCACAAAGGATAGACAGTGCTTCTTCCAATAAAAGGATTGCGTTTACATATGAGCAGGTATTGAAATACATCTTTTAGTCTTTTCTTTCTCAGTATACAGTTCTGTTTTCTTAATGTTTGCCATGATAATCCTAGTGGGTACAGAGGTACTGGCAATTTTGGTTTTAGTATTTTGATCCAACGCTTCGGACTCCATGGGTGGCTGGGTCAATGTTCCACAAAGGCTGTTACAATGGTTTCCAGTAGGCTAGGTCTTGGAAACACTATTGTCAACTAGGAATTAGAAATTCTGGGGCAGTGGGTACTGCCTGAAGGTGGAAATGGATCTTGTCGAAATGGTTTTGGTGAAGCACTGTTCATAGCTAGAGCTTTGACATTTGCAAGGAGTAATCCACTAAATCCTTATGAATTAATCATACATGTCCTTTGTATTCCATTTGCAACGAATTTGTCGGGTGTTGCATATTCGATCAATGAATTACAAACTTCTTGATAACTCACCCTAAGCTCGTCGTGGTGTTGTTTATAACTCATTGAAGAATTAAACTTGTGGTGATAAGAAGAGTTGTAGAATTAGGAAAAAGTGGTAATAGATATTTCAGTTGGTGATGTTAATGATTAGAAAGATGGCTAAACTAAGGTCTTCATTTAGCTGGATTTCATGTTCTGGATATTCCATGTGTTTGTAAGCTGGATATCTCATGGGTAGATTCTAGTCCAAATTTGCCGAATGCCTCTAGTTTGGGCCTTGGGCTTATGGTCCTATCACTTAGTGTTACAGATATAACATAGTTCTGCTGTACACTTGCAGTGTTCTCTTTTTGGCTTGATTTCTTCATAATCAAATCCTGAGATATGTATTGATCTTTTGTTTTTGATTGATTTCTGTACAAACTAATCAGTTAATTTTGTTTAACCTATTCTTCCTCTTTGCTGTATACTGCTCCTAAGATTGCTAACTATATATGTTTATTCTTGCCAGTGCTTCATGTATTTATACCATTATCCTGATATTTGGTATGATTATGCCACGTGGCATGCTAAAAGTGGTTCATCAGAAGCTGCAATCAAAGTTTTCCACAGAGCTTTAAAAGCTCTTCCAGGTAATATCAGTTTTACTATCTTCATCCTTAAGTCCTTTATTCTTGTTTACTCTAAGAATTTATTAGTTTACATTGCGCTCTGTTATTCATAATAATGTAAAAGATTTTCTGGCATGGTTGTTTCCTGAAATGCTGGATTTTGATGCTTTCCAGATTTGACTTTGTTTTACTTCCATCATCTTCTACTTGAACAAGTTAGACTTTCAAATTTCACATACAGATTCAGCGATGCTACAATATGCCTATGCGGAATTGGAAGAGTCCCGTGGTTCGATTCAGGTTACTATCTTCCATTGGACATGCTTTCCATGAACCAACTTGTTTTGTCCATTGATCTTCTGAACACACTGTTTCCTCATTCAGGCCGCAAAGAAAGTATATGAAGGTCTTGTGGGTGACGATGGCAATGCTACAGCTCTTTCGCACATACAGGTGCTGTACAGTTTCTTTCCAGATGTTGCATGTATGGAGAAGCCTATAGTTGGCTATGTTGATCTAGAAACTTCAGTTTGTTTTACTTAACTTTTGCTGTTCATACAGTTTATTCGGTTTCTAAGAAGAACAGAAGGAGTAGAAGCAGCTCGTAAATACTTTATGGATGCACGCAAGTCACCTAGTTGCACATATCATGTTTATGTTGCTTATGCAATGATGGCGTTCTGTCTTGATAAGGATGCAAAGGTAAATGGTGAGACATATTGCAAGCTTAGAGATTATATGCGATTCTTGAGTGTAAAACGGAATTAGAGCTTAATAAATGTGGTGTGGTTTATACCACACAAAACATGATACTAGTAGTATCTGACCTATGACTGTGCTTTTGACCTGAGGTTGCTTGCTGCAGTTTTAAGATGCGGTAATTTAAGTGCACTTTTAATGAAGCATTTTAATTGAACCTTCATTCCTCCTGCTTACATTACCTGAAAAAGAAAAGGGAATATTCTGTTTATTCTGAAAAAGAAAGGGGAATAAAGTTGCTTTTTCACCCTGTTTTCTCTTCTCCTCTGTGCTTTTTCATGCTGAATTTTCTAGAACATGACTTGGAACACAAGCTGTTGTTGATAAATGACTGATGCAGCTTAACACATGAGCATTAGATTTTATCTTATAACTTATATGCTTCTTGCAGTTTGCACACAATGTTTTCGAAGCTGGGCTAAAGCGTTTCATGCATGAGCCTTCTTACATTCTTGAGTGAGTGCCCTTCTACCATGACATTGTATGAAATGGCATGATCCTTTCTTGTATGCTGCTTCTAAGTTTTTTCTCTCAAAATCATCATTATTTGATGAGGAAATTACAGATTCATCATACAAGACCTGTTAATGTTACAAAGTGCCTAAAAGTATACGTGCTAAATTTTGGTGAATATTCAATCATTGAATGGAGAAACAAAAATAGTGGAGTGAAGAAAATAGAGCATGCTCAACTCTGATGATATGAATCAGCGATTGTTGTTGCATGCTTCTACTTCTTATTGGTGTCTCATTTCCTATAGTTGATGTACACTAACATGTCACTTACCACATCTTGATCTGATGCTGCTTGCAGGTACGCAGATTTCCTATCCCGCCTGAATGACGATAGAAATATCCGGGCTTTATTTGAGCGGGCATTAAGCTCTCTGCCCCCTGAAGAATCTGTTGAGGTGAGATATGCAATTGAACCTGTTGAGAATGTTACTCTGCAGAATCCAGTTAGGTGACACACTCACACATACACAATATATATATATATGTGTACGAAATATGTGTGTTTATGTATGTGGATATATGCAGTTCTTCCTATCTAATCAAGATAAGTACTTTTTCTAGATATGGAAAAGATTTACTGAATTCGAACAAACATATGGAGATCTTGCCAGCATGTTAAAGGTAATTCTGTTCTCCAATTTACTTTATGCAGCATTGATTTGTCAGAGATTGCTTTCTACATCTGTTCTTTCATTTTAAATGTAAGATAAAAGTTGCTTCTCTTTTTGGGATATCCATTCTCATAAATTGTTCTTTGCCATAAACTCATAGTTGTTTGTTTATGGAAGAAATATTATTTTTATTTCTTTTCTCATGTGTTGCATGCCTATATATTTTGGTCATATAAACTCCTGGCGCTTGTTGGCTTGAATCAGGTTGAACAACGGAGGAAAGAGGCTCTTTCAAGAACCGGTGATGATGGAGAATCCATCCTAGAGAGTTCGTTGCAAGATGTTGTATCACGTTATAGCTTCATGGACCTGTGGCCCTGCTCTTCCAAGGATCTAGATCACTTGTCTAGGCAAGAGGTATCCACTTTTCAAATTTTTTTTTAATATTTTTTGTGTATTATCTTATGGTCCTGCATCTCACATGGTACAATTAGATTTTTTACTTTTTCAGTGTATTAATAAATATTTTGTTACCTTTCCTCATAGTGGCTTTCAAGAAATATCAATAAGAAGATAGAGAAACCAGGTTTTGCTAATGGAATAGGCTCTGCAGGTACTAGATCATGTTGATACTCAGTGCTGCTATCTTGATATGATTACCCACCTTTTGTTGCATTGAATCCTGTTTTTTCAAGTGCAGATAAGAATTCTTCAGGAGGTTCTTTTGTCAGTTCAAATTCTGCAAAAGTTGTTTATCCAGACACTTCAAAGATGATGGTATATGATCCAAGGCAAAAGATTGGTATGCTATTTTGTTGCTGCACATTAACTGTTTTGTGGTCCCAGTTTTAAATATGGAAGGTTTGGACAGTTGTACTTGAGCCAGACCATAATTTGCTTAAGTGTGTGATTATTAAGGAATTTAGAACTTTTTCTAGGGTTTTAATTTTGATGAAATACAATGAAGCTGTACTTCCATGGCATAGGGCATTTTTAGATTGTTACATTTTGATGGCTTTCTGGCGGAAATTGGTGCAGGAGAAAGGTATTATGTTGTGAAAGAGAGAGGCAATTGTTAGTGAGAAAGAGGTAATTGTTGAGGGAAAGAATAAACAGAAATAAGTAAGAAACAGCGGCTGTTTGGATGCAGTTTTTGATGATAAAATTGCAGCAAAGAAGATTGGGTAAATTTCATAATAATGTTTGGGGATCACCTAAATGTACCTTATCCTCAAACATGAACCTCGAAATTCAATAACTCATTCACAGTTGAAAAGAAAGATTAAGGTTTTTACAAGGTGGAATTATTCTCAAGTGCTAACACTAGTATATCTGGAGCAAATAATTGCAAAAATTTACAATGCTCTGTACTTACTCCAAATAATATGGACTGCCAAAAATCTGCAATGCTAATATTTGTAATCATTGACCCAAAGGCACTAGTGATTTTGTTGCTGTCCTGAATGACAAGAATAATTTTGACTCCTTATGATTTCTTAAAGAGTATTGTTACAGATAACCCCTAATAGAGAATAATAAACTATGAAACTTTCAAAATACTTGAGGCCTTAAATTCATTACGGGCCAACTCAATAAGAAAAATGACCTTTTGGCGTTGGCAAGAATTACATCAGAAGTTTTTGGAACTGGAACATGGGATCCAGCTGATTATCTTGTATTTCAGTATCTTACCTCCTCAGCTACTCATCATTGTTTGATTTGACTGATTCTTTTAGGTTCCACTGGCCCTGTACAGCCTGGTACAAGCATCCTGCCTTCATCAAGTGGAGTGGGGGCACCTAATGCACTCAGTGATCTTTTGAAAACTTTACCACCTGCATTAGCAGCGTTTGTAGCAAATTTACCACATGTTGAAGGTAACTCACAGTTTCTTCTTGGTTTGATTAGTAACTTCTGTTCTTCTCTTTACCCTTTCCATTGATTTTGATCAGTCCAATGCCTTATGTTTCTCGAGTTCTTCAGTCATTTGCATTCTTAACTTTATCTCTCTGCCAGTGAAAGCAAAGAACAAGCTGAAAAATACTCTGTGCTTCTTGTCAGCAACAATTAATCGGATCTTCAATCTGCTGCTTTTTTATCGGACTGTTAGCTTTAGGCTTCTATTTCTTACACTCAATATTGGCATGAGAATCCTACAATTGGTCATTGTTCGTAGTAGTTTTTTTTTTTTTTTGTGCCAAGTTTTCTAATAGTTTGGTTGTGCCAATGCTAGGTCCATCCCCTGATGTTGATTTTGTAATATCTGTATGTCTCCAAAGCAACATACCATTGGCAACTGGAAAATCCATGGCTCCTGCCCAACAGGCTGGTCCTTCTCCAAGCACGAGTGATCTCTCTGGTTCAACAAAATATAAATCAAGAGAAAGACATACAGGAAAGCGGAAAGATCTAGAGAGTATGTTAATCTATTCTATTTGACCTGTTATTTTAGTTGCACCATCTGAAGTCTGGGTCATCAAAATACCTATTTTTTGATAAGATCAAGGTACTTAAACATGAATGACTAGCATGCTTTGTAAGTTAACTTTCTATGGTAAAGTACCAAGACAGGAAGCATTTAAAACCCGTTCTGGTGATAGAATTGCTTGTCAGTAGGGTTAGAGCCAATGTTAAGGTGATTTACCTTGTTTTTTGAACTCCCTGATCATGGATTATTTTTCTTTTTGTTGTGCTGAACAAGATGATGATGATGCCACTGTCCAAAGCCAACCTCTTCCTAGAGATGTCTTCAAATTACGCCAGCTTCAGAAAAGTCGTGGCAGTACTACTTCACGCACTACTGCTTCACACACTGGATCAGCATCATATGGTAGTGCATTTTCTGGGGAGCTCTCTGGAAGTACCGGCTAATGAACTAGTGTTTTCTTTCATTTTTATGTTGTAAATTAATTTCTTTTCGAGGAAGTGTTGTTGTATTAGTTCATTTTAATCTGTAGCATAGTCATATTTACCAATTTTTGGAAGAAATAGCCCTCAGGTTGTTAAAATTTCAAATTGTAACACATAGAAACTTGCTTTTAAGTGAGCAAGAATAAAAATAAATTAGATTACTATATATATATATATAAAATAAAATAAAATTGTACTCTGAGCAATGGTTCCAGATTTGTTTTGACATTTTGGTTAACTTTGATTATAATTTTAAATCATTGAACCCTTGAGACCAAAAAGCTCGAACCATTGATCTTAAAATGAGGTTCCGGTGTTATACTAAAGACCCTGAGTCTGGAATATAAAGCTTTTCCCTTGAATAGACATGTTTTCATGATTGTGTGAGTTTTGAGGAATTACAGTCTTCTTTTTGTGACCAGCACATCTCTTGTTGGATTGATCTCACTCTTGAAGAAGCACCTAAACTTATATTGGTGGATTAATTTGGATCCAATCAATGTAAATTGAGAATGCAGAAAACACAGCTGTTATCAACTTTCCGGCACAATTCTATCCAACAAAACTTCCAATCCAATATAAGCCAAAAAATATTTAGAGGCAACAGAAACAATTCTGGGATTTAGCAGAATGACCTTAAGATAGTAAAGGTGAAAACATGGACCTTTTAGTCCTTTCTGCTATCCCTGAAAGTGTGACTCTTTACAAAATGGAAACAAATGCTTCCACCTTCACCATATTCCCACGACTAAATTATATTGGAAAACTTGCGCATGTGATTTGAGCAGCTCTCGGGAAGAAAATAATATCCTCTCTTACCTTTTCAGGGTTGGTCGGCAGAAGGCAATCCTCGCTTCACTGTATTCTCCAGTTCATGATCAATAAACACAAGTGCAACTGCACCATTAGAAATCATTTCAAATATCAGAAATGATGTCTTGATATCTGATAACAATGGCATGCAAGAGTTCATAAATCTTTCTTCCCTGCCCCTCACCATCTTTTCTCACTGTTTCCAGCAACCAGTAGCAGAAAGAAATTTCTACCAAAATTTTTAAGAATTATTTTGTTACCAGGGGGCTAATCAAAAGAACACACTAGTCAGGTAAAAGATGAAATTCCAAAACTTGCTATTACCTAAATGAAAAAAAAAAAATAATGAAAAAGGCACATTTCCAAAGAACAGATACTAGTACCTGACAACCTGTCAGATGTGGTGTATCTCACAATCCTAAAGCTTATCTACTTCTCCTTCTCCAAGGGCAGAATTAGTCATGATGGTTTCTGAAGGCATATTAGGTTTTTTGTACCACATAAATGCAAGCCACAGAGTCCTCAATAATGCCCCATTTGCTAAATGTGGAATGAAAATGCGCCCCCAATATGGATAATATGGTCCTGGCAATTTGAGCAAAGTAAAGAAAATCCCAATGGCAATCAGATGCCATGGCACTGCCGCATTCTGAAATACAACCAGATAACAGTTTACAACTCTAACTTGGATTAGTATAATTAGATTTGACTAGTTATATAGTTCAGGACGGTAACACATAACCAACAAATTAGCACAAACATTTAACAGCAAATGGGAAACATCTGAAAAGTCACAAATAGAAAGGCAGCCAATGATTTACTCCAAGCATGCCAAAACCACATCTGTTAGTCCAACGAACATGAAAAGTTCTGTGTAGTTGGAACTAAACAAGTTAAATCCTCAACTAAACATTCTAGCAAAAGTATATATAACTTGAAATTTGAAAAGATATGTATAATATATGTAATCATGAATTTGTTAGTTCATTTTCCAGGGTGTAAAGAAAAGATCAAATCAAGTAATCCAAGACACTGGTGTCCACATAATACTGGTGAGAGACCAAAGTGCCTCTAGAAACTCGAAATCAATACAATCATCTCCAGGTTTTCTCAGATTCAGGATGCCCTTAGTATTTCCCAGTTTCTTACAACTGCAACATGCTAGTTTCCATTCAGATACATTCAGTATACTGCAACAGAAACAAAATATTACCTTCAGAGATGGAGATGATTCCATTGCTGCTGTTCTCAAGACTCCAGCTACAGAAGCTCCAACAAGTAATGGAAATGGGATTAAAAACAACTTTCTTTCGTGTGCGCAGTAGGACATCTCACTAATGGAAGTAACAAAGAATACAGGTATAGACAAATACTTGATAACTGCCAAGATGAGGTCAAGGATAATCTGGATGAAATTTTCAAAGGCTCTCTCCCAAGGGAACCTCTTCACAGGTTGAGGAGAAGAATCCCACAATTTTTTGGCTTTTCCCATGATATGGTTAATATTCAACTTCCCTGGTTCATCTGATTGTCCAGCAGTCATATTCATTACGCATGAAATTCTGGGCCTGTTAGTTTTATAAGTTCCATTTCTCCTGAAACTGAAAGCAAAGTTTTGTAGCTTGGTGCCTGAGGATGAAACCTACAGCACAGGAAAAAGAAATTCATCCAGTAAAATTAGTTCAGCACACAAGAAGACTAGCATAGGCAGTTTCCCCTTATTACTCTTCTCATCATTTCATTGGTAACCCGTCACCTCAGAGCACTCACTAGTAAGGATAAGAAGCACTTATAAACCTTTAAAGATATGTATACAGAATAATTTCAGGACTTAAAAAATCAGAACTTCACATTGTAGTACCGAGGTTCATGTAAGAAAATGCGGATAAAAGCCGTCAACAATAACAGTAAACAACTAAACAAAGATGCATCTTTATCAAACCCCAGCATAATTGTTTATCGAATTTAAAATTTTTTGAGGAATCCTTTTCAACATTCTATATTAATTAACATAAGAACACCAGAATTCAACCTTTAGTTCATCCTACATAATTCAACCTACATATTTCTTCATCCAAACTTCCCCCTCCACACCCAAAAGAAAAAAAAAAATGAAGAGGATGTCCATTAGGCCCTACCTTGAAGTGCACGACATGGAAAACAGGAGAATTGAGTCTGAGAGCCATCTTGATTTTAATAAAAAGGTTAACTGAGCATATAAACGGGCACTCCTCTATACACGAGAAAACGCCATGGAATCAAATTTAATGAGAGGAAGTGGGTAAGTTTAGAGACGGCAACACTGAGAAACCCTGGAGCCCAGCTCCAGACTATGAACAGATCTCCAACAAAAGCGGTTAACTACGGCAACGTTTTCGCACCTGCGCAGCTCGTTTCCATTAAAATCGCCCCACACTCAAGAAAGACTCGTCTTTCAGGCCCAGCAGTATAGTTGGTTATCATGGCCATGTCCTTTTATTTTGCTTCCTACATTTTCCAAATTCTGAGTTAAAAAAATTGCTATTAATTAATTAAATTAAACACAAAATGTCTATAAAATATTTTTAAGGTGTTCAACATTTTCTATAGATAAATAAAACTCCATCCACAATTCTCAATTTAATTTTAAAAAAATTAATACACCATTTCCAACCACTTTAATGATACCCTGTTTAATTTTTTATTAAGTTAAAAAAAACAGTAATTAGAATTTAAAGTTGAACTCAATGATCGTACTTTGAGATTCGAATTGACTTAATTCATGAACAGAAAAATCCAATCATAATTTTTAACCACAGACACCTTGATCAAATATTTTTCATCCTTTCATAAGAAATTGCAGACAAACTTCAAGGTTCATCAAATGTTTTTTTTTTTTTTTCAAGTAAAAGAGGATAATATTATGGGATCTGCCCCCTTTTCATTACTTAATGGTAAATCACAAGTTGCCTTTAGTGTCCTTTAAGTGTTAGGACATACATATATATACAGATCCTACCTTTACAAAAAATAAAGTGACCAGGAAATTTTACAAGAGATTACATAGACTATAATTAAATGTGTTGAGAAATCCAAATGAAGCTTGCCATGTATCCACCTGTAAAACCCCAAGTGGATTTGACAATTTGCATATGATTATAGGAGCCCAAAAATGAAAAACCTCATGTTCATCAGAAATGATTGCTTCAGTTAGCCATTAAAGAAAAAATCACTTCCACCATTTTCAGCTACTTTCAGCACGAATCATCAAAACAAACTCGGATAGAAGAAATATTAGAAGCAAGGGTGCATGATCAAGTTTCCATCAGTTGTACTAATAAAATTCACTAGGTCTGTACACCACAGCAAAAATCATCCAGCCGAAGGATTGCTATTTCCATCATAGTCCTACAGGAATTATTTTGAAAAAAAATTGCAGGGTTGCTCTCAAAGTACATTCTTGACTATTATGGTACAAAAGTATTTCAAACTGACGAAGCTCAAGCATTATATGTATTGCAGAAATAGGGATTGTTGCATCAATGGTGACACTGCTGGGCTGCTGCCTGTTGAAGTTTCTGCAGAGCAGAAAAGGAAAGTGTTGAGAAGCCCTCAATTGGTTTGCCGGCTGGCCTATAATAATGTGGCATCAAATGAAAATTAAGATGTAAAGAAGAATTCATGTGTTTGTGGTAGGGAGTAGATGCATGTTACCTTTTCTGAGGATCAAATGAAACCACAATTCAAGGAAACAATGGCATGTATTGGAGTCCAGTGTTTTCAGGAATTCCCATCATTAAGTTGAGATTCTGCAAAGCCTGACCAGAAGCTCCCTTTACAAGGTTATCAATCTGCAACAGACACCTTGAGATTCGGGTGAAAATGATAACAAATTTTTATAAACTTGTTTCATGTAATGGAAAATTGGAAATCATGCACCGAAAGACTTACAACCGATATAATTATTGCTCGACCAGGAATTCGATCAGGAAACACATTCATAAGGCAGTAATTTGATCCACGAACATGCCGAGTGTGGGGGACTTCTTTATTTTTCAACAGTACAACAAATTCTTCGTTCTGGATAATTGGAAGCAAGAAATGATATCATCAGCGTGGTAGAGGCATAAAAAGGAATCGGAAAGTTCAGTGGGTAGCACATCACAGATTCAAGCAATGATCTCTGTATGTATGCGTTTTTGGTTTTGGTCAGTAAATTTACACTACCATTCTAGATATATGTAGAAGATAACATAAATGCACAGGAAGAGATTTCTTGATTCCCCAACATGATATTGCCCAAAACAAAATAATATTGATCTAAGGGTATTAACGGAATTTCTAAGGGTCGAAATGGTTGTATGCATTTTGTCTTCAAAACCCCAAAGCAGTAAGCACAAATGTTTCATACTTCTAGCTACTTTTTCACTGTGAGAGTATGCATTCCTGATTTGAGATTTTCCAGGACATATGAGAGAAGAGAGAGTAATCCAGTCATAAAAAGAAGATTACGAACCTCATAACAGCTTTTCAATTGCTGATACAAATCTTCATCTGATATTCCTGGAGCCATTTCTACATATATGGTAGATTGCATACCACGGCTCTATAAAAATTGCAGGCAGTTGTAAAAAACATATGTTAATAAATGGAAATAATTGCTAGGATAAAATCCACAGATATTTACTTCAATCTTACCATGGGCATCAAGTG
Organism: Parsonsia alboflavescens; assembly: GCA_028571225.1. Classification (NCBI taxonomy): domain Eukaryota; kingdom Viridiplantae; phylum Streptophyta; class Magnoliopsida; order Gentianales; family Apocynaceae; genus Parsonsia; species Parsonsia alboflavescens. The sequence goes on along the minus strand of JAOXNR010000029.1, from coordinate 3,248,141 downwards.
TGGTGTGAAGCTAACAGTCACCTTTGAATTCAAGGCATCTGCTAATCCTTGCTCAATTTCAGGGACTGGTAATTGTCAATTGAAACCATATAAGCACATTCACAATGTATGAATGAGATCATTTCACATACAAAACTGTATAGCCAAGGGAAAAAAATTTAAAAAGAAACTAGTGGCTTTAGTAATTTCAGAAACTCTTAATCATAGAGATATGTAGAATCCATTCCATCTCTGTTTCTCAAGAAGTAGATGACTGTCAGCCCTCCCAACTACAATTTTGGGCATTTGTTCAGAGATTTCCAACTAGGAAATACTGATCAGGAGCTCTTTAAAAAAAAAAAAAAATTCCCCTCTGTGAAACAATGGAAGATTGCTCACCATGACGATGTCTGGTAATACCATAAGAATGTATTCCCTCTGCTATTTCAGTATACAAATTTGCCTCCTTTGCACCCCTTCCTGTGTGCCAAGCCAAGCATCAGAAATCAATCCTAGCAGTAGAATACATGTGGTAGTGAAAATGGAATATGAGAGAAATAATTCAAAAAACCTGCCCCACTGACACCAGATTTTGAGTCAATAATAATATTTTTGGCTTCAATGAGATTAGCCTGCAAGCAAAGAATATCAAAAGTTGGTATTTTCAAACACCAATAGCAATAAAGAGGGAGAAAAGAACCTTGTTTCCTGTGTAGTTCACATATATGCACTCAGCTACAAACAATCCCATTTCTTCAGAAGCTTAAAAATAGTTAGTCGGCCAACAGTAAGAAGGAAAACAAACAAATGACCTATCAGGAAGCAATTTGAGAAACTACATGTAGAATTTGCAACCATCAAGTGCTGGTATAATTTAGGAAATATATAGCCTTCAAGCTGATTCTTCATTTTCATCATATGAAAAACCAGATCTCAGCACTTGATATGTTGCATACAAAAGTAAGCAAAAAATATAGTCATAAGAAATATATGAAAAACAAATTAGGACTCTTAAATACAGAAAGTGATGGGTGAATAGAATATTATGAAGTATGCATTTAGAGGGAGACTGCTGCTGTTCATGTTTTCAGTAACAAGTCTCATTGGCATTGTTCAAGATAAAATTAAGCTGTTGAACACAGAATTCGGACACAGTCATCATTTTACGCTTACAACTCGGGATCTTTGTTGAAGACAGAATTAAGCTATCAACCATGGTTATTGCTGTCACCAAGAACAAATGCAAGCTTAAAATGGTCAAAAAGTTTTTCAGAAATGAACAAACCTTTAACAAAGGAACAAGAGGAAGTTGAATAGATGTTGGATAACAGCCAGGATTTGCTACTAGACGTGCATCTTGAATTTCTTTTCTACAAATCTCTGTCAAACCATACACGGCTTCTTTCTGCACCCAAAAAATACAATGGAATGAGTCCTTAATAAGGAAAATAAGCTAAGAGCAGAAAACAATTAATAACCCCTGAATCAGGGATCAAATGATACAAATGTTATTTTTGCTTTGTACACAAGCTTCATAATGAGTTGAAATTTAAAATTGGCTATGCATGATAATTCAAAAGGATTGAGGCAAAAACAAAGAAATATATAACCTGCAATTCCGGAGCAAGGTGAGGCTGACCATACCATTCCTCATATTCACCAACATCTCGCAGCCGGAAGTCCTACATAAACATATATTAATTTGAATACAGTAGATATATGACAGAGACCCAAATTATGCATGAAGGCAGAACCATAAAACCATTGCAGTGTCACAAAATGTCAAAAGTATACCGCAGAAAGATCAACAATTTTTAACTTGCTGGAAAGACCTTTAATGATCTCCTGAAAAATAAAATAAAAAATAAAATGGTCAAGTATATAACAAAGAATGCTTATGTGTATCAAGAAATCTACCAATTATATCGCCATGAATAGATAAAATGGCCAAATACCTGAGTGGTTCCATGTGGCAAACAACAAAATACAGCATCAACAGTGTTAAAATCAGCATCTTTGATGGCAACCATGTCTGGCAAATCCTACAAGAAATTAAGGAACTCCAAAAATTATAGTATTGTAAAAAAAGTCAAAACAAAAACACAACCAAAAATTAAATACAGAAGCCTTTACTTGTGTCACCAAGTGAGGAAATACAGATCCAATTGATTGGCCTGCTTTTCTATCTGCAGTCATCAGAGTGATTTCAAAGTGTGGGTGATTCGCTAAGAGTCTAACAATCTGCCAGAAGAAATATAGTGCAATATTGTCAAGATAGAATCTGACTACACAGAAAATAGAAAGCACAGGAGCACATCTCACAGTACACCTGCTTGAAAGACTGTAGGATTCTAGGGAAAAAGACCCATGCATTGATATGTTTAACTTACATAGGGCATTAACCATTTAGTTTATTGGCCTCATGAAGCTTAAGTTTATTATCATTAAACAGAGGTGTTAAAATGAGGCAGGCTAAATTGCCTGGTCAAATGTGATTGGACTTTTTTTGCAGTTAGGGCATGGCTCTCTTGGTAAATCTAAATCCACAAGAGTTAATCTTACACCAAAACCACAACTGCTTGAAGAGTTCCTCTACACAGCTGCAAATTTAAGTTTTGTTGCACAGATATTCCAAAGCAAGCTGGTGCACAGGCTTCAAGCAACAAGTCTTAATGAGATCAAAGAAAGAAGTCAAAAAGTGCAGAAGAGATATCGCTATAAGATTGCTTCCTGGAGAACATACAGTATAGAAATAATTCTATGTTACGTCTCACATATGAAGCAATTATGGCAAAGTAATTGGGGGAACAGCCTCTAAATCCATCAATACTAGCAGAAAAAATAGCAGCAGTAACACCTACTAATAATTTAAAAGAAAATGGACACAGAAAAGCTAATAATTCAAAACCAATCACATTAAGCTTAAAATCATCATAGCAATAAACTTCATGTTCACACATACATAACTATTTCAAAAAGAGTTCAAACATCAGAACCAGTATAACCACTGGCTCCAAGCACATCCATACAAAACAATAATTGAAAACCAAGTCACCTTAAGCTAAAATTTCATTTTTGCCAAAAAATCACTCCATCTTCACACATAAATAACCATTTCGAGAAGAATTCAAACCTCCGAACCAGTGTAACCACTAGCTCCAAGCACACCAATTCGGAGCTTATCTGATTTCTGAGATTTAGTGGCTGCAGACTGAATACTCTGAGGGATTGAAGAAACCACTAAAGCTCTAATGCAAAACTTTCCAAGCTTTGAACTTTTCCGTTCATCCTACAGTTGTCCACAGCATTTACACTATAAAGTGTTTGAAAAAATAAAAGATAACAACTTTGAAGCAATTTGGAATAGAAAAACATAAAGAAACTCGATTATTGCTATCTGTCATGGCTTAACAAAGAGAAGTAGTCATTCCACATTTGAATCCGAACCTGAAGCTTCCAAAAGCAGGCTCTATCCAAACAACTAGAACTGAAAGCCGCCAAAGAACCCATTTTCACTTAAATTTAAAATTTTCAAATAATCAAAATCAAGAAAAAAGGGGTTTAAAAGAGAAACTTCAATGGCTCTAGCCACAGTGTTTCAACCCATGCCTCCCAGGATGTTACACGTGAAGAGGAAAGAAAACGGGTGAAACCCGACATTACAGATCGACCCGGGAAACTGCTCCCGGTTTGGGCTGTTGCCAATGGCCCAGTGAAATCTCGCAAATTTTTTGAGATAAACTTGAACAATTTAGGCTGAAGCCTGAAAATAATTCGGTTAACTATGATAACTTTGAGAAAGTCCAGGCTTTTACCCCGCCCGGATCCAATTTGAAAAGATGCTCAGCATTGGGGTCTGTTTTTTGCAATTGTAGTCTATAGGAGTTCGTAACACATAAGGGTGTCTTATACATTCAAGAAAATAATAAGGTGACCTTCAAGAGTATTACCCCGACTTTCAGATTATGATTCGACCTTCCATAAAATATTAAATATTAAGAAATTAAGAATACTATTTTTTTATTTTATTAATAAATTTGAACTTAAATAAAAATTACTATTATTACTTTTGTTAAATTATAACTTAAATAAAAAAATACTGTTAATATTTTTTGTTAAATTATAATTAAATTAAACACCACCACCACTACTACTACTATTATTATTGTTATTAAATTTTAAAATAATTAAAAACTAATTTTAACTTAATTAAAAATTAATATTATTATTACATGCGAAAAGGACAAAGTTAAGGAAATTAAACAAGTAACTCAAGAACGATTAGAGGAGGCAGTCATTTGAATACGTTATCGGGAATAGTCGTTCCAGCTCCCTAGAAAGCCGCGTTGCCATGTAAATAGCTAGTTGTTACCTACGATTGGATGCCAACCCATGTCTTTTTATAGGCTATAGGCCATGAAGATAAAGACCTCTACCCCAGAAGGGCAACCCAGCCTCAGACGAGATATTGAAAACATTCTTATTATTTTTAATTATAATTTATTTTGGAAAAAAAATTTATATCTAATTTATATAAATATAATAAATACCATGTGAGTAAAATTTTATAAAATTCATCTAAATAAACTGTAGTTTTAAAAGTTTTTTATGTAGTGTTATAAACTGTGAACCGGTTTCTGAACCCTTTCACATTCTCTCCTGACTGAGTAATTTGCTACAGACAATCAACAATTGTTCCGGCTGTTCCTTTCCTAGTTTCACCTTGATCTATGGTTGAATACAAATCCTTGTAACAGAAAACACAAATTTTACTGTGGAAACATCAGAGAAGTGATTATGCTCATTGGTAAAAGTTTGACTGGTAAATACTAGCATCCACACAAAAGCACATCATGAAAGACTTCCACAGATGGATGATCAAACCCAGGGCAAACTGGGCTAGAAAAACATACCACCAAACAGGAATTGTCCACAAATTACCATAACTTGGAAGTTTGGTGCAATACAAAATAAAACAATGACATGTTAAAAGGAAGCAAAATGGAGACACTACTAATTCATGTTGAAGATACATGCAATTCATCAACATTGAAACATCTGGCTAATTGCAGGCTGCTATGAGTGGAGGCATCCAACTCCTCAGCGAAGCTCCAGCAAACTGCAAAGACCACTGTTTAACGCCCTCTTTCAAAGGCAATTCGACTTCTACCAGATGTTTCATAGCCATCACGCATGGACCCTGCACTAGCCTTCAGAGTACCAGAATTGCCTACTTTATCCATTGCCTTTTTACCCTTCTTGACTTCAGTCAAGAACTGATCCAAACCAAATGGATCAGCTTCTTCAGCCTCTTTCTCAAACTCAACAGGCCTGTCTCTAGGACC
>JAOXNR010000029.1:3196008-3242717 GCA_028571225.1 Parsonsia alboflavescens | reverse complement strand
GTAATTGTGAAATGTTGTGAAGAATTGGATAAATAAGAAATTACTGTTTTAATTTGGGTAAAAATGAAAACACCCCCGTCAAAAAGGGTCGGTCTAGCCCAATTCAGCTCAAGCCCAGTTAAATCCTAAGATCGGATCGGAGTTATGTTTCGAACGATTTATATTATTGCAGCTCAGTCCAACCCTTACAAGCCCAAGGCCCCAGTAAATTCATTCAAATCAAATCTATACGACTTCACAGATGCAGTAAATCTGTTGCAGGTTTGAATGGAAATTATGGAACACATTTTCAAATCTAACATAATTAAAATATGCAGCATATTTGGTAAAGTGATCTTTTGAGCAATCCACTTCACAAAATTTAATCACTATAGCATTTCATATGCTTGTTTATGAAAGGAAGAATCAGTTTTTACTAAGCACTCCCCTTCGTACCATGAGATTCACTTTCTACCTTAACCATCAACCAATTAGTGCACCCAAAGTGGTGAGAATTGAAAAGGATAATATATTTCTTATCAAAACAAGTTAAAGATGTTCTGACCATTGAATATAGTTTGATGTAAACTACATCCATGACCAATAGGCAGTTCTCCTACCAGGTGCATTTTGAAGGAAGCAATTTCTAGCCAGGAAGACTGCATCACTGCATTCTTGAATCTTGACCTCCTGCCCACATCTTCCTTCTGCCGTATGCTCTGAAGTTAGATAGCAAATTAGCAATGGTGTCCTATCTCTAAAATCCAGGTTATTTTGTCCTTGCAAGCTATTTTCATAACTTGAATAAACAACAATAGATATACGCTTGTGTGGTTCCAAAACCTGGTGATGCGGCAATTGATAAAATATCTATTGTTTCTCTGCAAAGCACAATATATACAGGTTTCAAAATTTCGAATGTTGTTCTGAAGGAGATGCTGCCGTCGACGACTGAGGTAAGGGTCACTGGGTCAGGGACTGCCTGCGCTTGAGGTGAGGGTCAGGGAAAGTGAGATGATGCAAGTGAAGAAAAGAGGAAGATTCAAAGAGATGAATGATTTGAAGAATGAAGACGAGAAGACTAGCTGAAGAGTGAAGAAGAATCTGGAAGATTGGAATTGAGAAATTGGGAATGTTATTATTGAATTAATAATAATTAATTAAAAAAAAAAGCTCTTGGGCTAGTCTAATTTAAAATTGCTCAGTCCAATCCGATTCTGTTTTTTAACTTCATATATCCAATCCAATCTAGCCCATTTATAACAGGGTTAGGGTCTAACCATGGGCCCTAACCCTTTTTGATACCTCTACTCCTCCTTTTCCTTTTCGATCATGATTAAATTAGTTGAAAAAAATGTAGACTTAATAATCTAACTTACAATTATATAAATCATATGTCCATATAAATATAGATCGAATAAACTACCTCATATTCAGTTTTTTTTTTTTTTTTTGTGTCCGAATACTGCTTAAAAATTTTAAATATTTGATTTTTATGTTTAAATATTTACTAATTATGTGTAGGTATTACAATGTGTATAAAAATTGTGATTGATTCTTGGATATATATTTTTCCAATCACACTATGTTTTAATTTTATGAAATTTATAGTATTTTAATGGAAGCTTGTATATTTCACGAAATAATTTATGGATTAAAAAAGAATTAAAATAATACTTCTTTTTTTTAAAAAAAGTAAGTAATAAGGAATTTTTATATCATTTATGAAATATTTAATAGTTTTGAATCTGATAAATCACATATCTTTTCACTACAAGGAAAAGGAAAGTGCTGGCGGATTTGAGGAAATTTTACTTTTTATGGCAGATTTTCCTCACTTTCTTTCAGATATGGAGATGATAGAGAAAAGAAAGAATTTTTTGATAGTTTGCATTGAATTTTCTAGCTTCCAAGGGGTCTTAAAGAAAAGTAAAGTATTTTTTGATAGTTTTTCTTTTATTGATTTCAAAACCCTCCAGAAAATATAAAATGGGTGATGAATCCTATATCGTTTTGTTAAATTCTTATAAGTGAATTTATTTTTTATATAAATTTATGAGTATCTTATTACTTTTTAAGATCAAGTAAATGGTCATTGACTTTGTCATTAATATAAATAATATTTTTTTTATATTTATTAAATAATTAAATTAAATTTTGAATATAGAAAAATTATAAGTAAAATTAATATTCTGATAGTAAGATTGAGGAAATACTTTTTTTCTTCTTAACAGCATCTATTGTGAAATCAAACCTGTTTGTTTGAATTTTTAAAAAGAAAAATGCTAAAGCAATATATATATATATATAGAGAGAGAGAGATCCTATATATTTTCCTCTCCTGCATATCTAAGTGTCTATTTATCTCTTCATGCATGCACCGGGGAGTCACGTTTTAAAGATGAGACTCTCAAACTTATACTTTTTCATCGTTTCATTCCTTTTTATATCTCCAACATTCATAAATACTTCGTACAATTAAAATTATTTTTTGTTGTTTTTTCTTTCATCTTCTCTTGAAATTTTCTTTTTTTAGGTTTTTTCTAATATTCTCTTGAAGTTCTCTATACAAAATATTTGCAATCAAAACTCCATCTCCCAAGTACACAAGTGAATTTTTTGGATTGAAATTTTCTCGTACAAAAATCTTTTTTTTAAAGAATAATATTCAAGTTAATTTATATTCATAATTATTGATTAATCATTTTAGAGAATTTAACTTTCTTAATTATTATAAAAATTAATTTTATGGTTAGAAAAATATTCATAATATATTATTAAATATATTTTTCTTATCAACATTCCGTGCAAGGCACGAGTAATTTACCCTAATAACCTTAATCATAAACATGTTCACTACTTTTTCATTGGAATGGACTAATTATCGATTTAATAGTCAGTTTAAATTGCATTGTAGTCTAAATGAAATGAGTTAAAACAAAATATAATAAAAATCAATTGTCTCGGCAATATTGTATCATACTATTATTAAAAGAAAGATAGTTCCTTTCTATGAGTGGCATGTTTCAACTTAATAAATAAATAAATAAATAATAAAACAAAATAACAGAGTAAGAAAATGTGAAACAAACAGAAAAAAGGAACTCATTAATTAGTGGTGAAGGGGAAATCAAAAGGCCTTTTGGAGGAAAAGGAGTCATTATACAATTCAATTATCAAACTTAATCCTTTTGGAAGGTTTGGTCTAATTTTTTTTTCGCCTTTATTATCTCTAAATAATTTACGGTCGGATATTTTGATCCTTTTGATCAAATTCTTCAAAAAAAATCATTAGATTTTGAAATCAACCTCAAGGATGATAAAGGTCAGAAGGGTAAAATTCAATAACTAAATTGTACAGAGGAAAAGTAATGAAATAAAAATAAAAGAAATAGAAATTTCAAAATGGGTAGGAGATGGGAAAAAGGAAAAGAAACAGCCAGGAGAGTGCTTTCAATTTTTGGACCTAATTGATCTAAATTTTTGAAACTTCAGCAATAGAACGGGCATTTACAAGCAGCAACATAACAAAATCAAATGAAAAAACTGGGAAGCAATGAAAAATATGCAGTAATAGAGATATTTCCATTGCTTGCATTTCTATACACGGGATGACTTGCTTTGCACGTAATATATATAATACATACAACCCTATCTACATGTTAAAAAATTCAAGTCATACACTGCACAGTTATTTTTATTTTTAATTTTTTGTTCTTCTTCTTCATCGATCAAAAGCCGAAAGAAATGGACTTTGGACCACTCGGTTTTGAGAGAGAGAATTCTGTTCTGCCCTTGATCGCATTGGTGAGGAGAGCTCTGTTTCTGGCATGAGCTCAGACAATCTGATTCTTTCATTGCTCATTCTATTCTGAAAAGGAGAAACTGATAGCATCTTAGATTATATTATTATGGATGATTCTAAACTTCCTTGATTTGTAGGATAAAAAACACAGAAGGATTTTTTAGGTCATATATAATTTGATTTGATCCAAGTTTACCTTCAATTTGACATCCTGTAATTGTCTTTCTAATGTATAGACCTTTTGCTTGAGCTGCTCAAGCGCTTCTTGTGCCACGGAAGGACTTATCTCAGATGTTGGCCTTGTTATCCCAGCAGCCTGAAATTTTGAACCAGAAAGAAGATTGCTTTAAAATGAAGTGTCTATCATCATGCCATAAGAGTCTCTATGAGAGTTCTTCAACGAACCTTTAATATGCTGGTACACAGGCCAACTAACTCCTGTACTACTTGCAGCCTCTCAGTTTCAGCTTCCTATGCAAAGAAATCGAATTCTAAATATCCCTCTATTTGTTGGGGAAATTTGACAAGAATGGCTCTCATGAATTAAAGAACTGACCTTTAGTTTGTTGCATAGCCGCTGCTCTTCATCAAAATTAATGCAGGGGCTTCTCCCAATGGCTGCACGATAGTGAGACAGCTCTTCCTTTACCCGAGTTAGAAGAGCCTCCATTTTTCGCAGTTTCATACTAAGTTCATCATTTTGACTTTTCAATAGATTGTTTTCTTCCTGTTCCATGTGATGAGAATCAATTTTATAGTAATAACGAACAGGATAATATTACAGTGCAATATTTCCATTGGTCTGGCCAATGCTTGGACAGGAAGCCTCAATGTTCCAGGAACAGCTAGAGAGGACAAGTGAAAAAAGCTTGCCTTGATTTTTGCATGATGATGAATTCGTTGTTGGATATTTTGCTGACCCAACAACTTCTTTACTTCAGATTCAAGCTCCAGGAGTCTTCTTTTGTTGTTTACATTTTCTACCTGGATGAATTTGAAAGGAAGAATGGCCAAAACAAGTCTCAGCAAGGACACAACAGGTATGATCGATCATATACAAGGAGTTTATGTACTCGTGACACTAAGTTTGACCTTCAACATGTCATTCTCTGTTGTCAGCAATTGATCTTGCTGACGTAGTTTTTCCACCATGACTTGGGCTGCCACCATCTCGGCTTGTTTTCTCTCAATTTCTACAAGCCATCTGGAATTGGAAAGAATTTTTGAGCAATATAAACATCAAAAGTTACAGAATAAAAGAGACATTGGAGGTTAGGCGATCTTATATCTGCCTTAAGAGTTAATTACCCTTTCCGTTCCTTGATAAAGTTATTCAGCTGCTGCTTCAGCTTAGCCACCTCCTGCTCCTGTTAGAATGAAAGCAATGGACCAAAAAAGGTTTACCCCGCATGCATTGGCTTATCACTATGATATCAAACCCAGTGTGTACTATACCTTATCTCGAGCTTCAGCATTATGAAGTTGAGCCTTCTGTGTTATCATTTGCAATTGTGGATTATCGAGCAAGGTCTGTAATTAATAGGTAAAACAGATTACTGCAAAGATAAAACAATGGACCTCAAAAAATCTTATGAAAGGCTGTCAACATGGTTAGTTAAAAATTCTTGACAATTTCGTTTTCAAATTGAAAATGTTCAGATAACTTAGCATCTTAGAAAAGGACGATGTTGGACAAGAAAGTTGAAGAGTTTTTAAGATTGAAAAATTACCGCACAGCTATTCATGTCCAACTTTATACCCAATAGATCACGGATGACATCATGAGTCATGCTCTCTGCAGCAGCTAATCTAGAATTCAGCATGAATATCTGTAAAAGAATCATCAACATTACAGATCAACCACTACGATTTAAAAAAAGGTATGCATGACAGTGGCAGTTCTGTAGCACCAGAAATACCTCTTTTTGTCTACTTTCAGCTAGCGCCTCGAGTTGTTCAATACGATATCTTCCTGCACTAATCTCTTCTTCTTTATCAGACTTTATTTGTTGAACCAAACCCAATCCAATGCACTTGAAAGGTGAACCAGAGCCCCGTGGCTTTGACCCATTTTTCTCCAGTTTGTTAGCTGATGAGTAAGTGCCATGGGCAGCAAGGCCATCCTGTTTGAGTTGTTCAACCATAGCTTCCAGTGCCTTGAACTGTTTTGAAGCTCCAGGTTAATCATAGAGGACATTGAAAGCTCACTAAGTCTGTATATTTGATGTATTGATCTACCTTTTGCTTGTACTCAGTAGCCTGAGCCTCTGCATGCAGATTTAGTTCACATATATGGGACTTGCACCTTGCAATCTGTTGAATACAACATGGTCATTTCAAATGTTGGAAGCACAAGAAAGAATCTTCAGTGAACTGCAAAAACTTTTAAACATGTAAGAAAAAGATGCGAAGTAACAGACCAATGAACTTCACTTACTTCGTCATCCCTTGCAGCTATCTCACTTTCAAGAATATGCACACGATGAAGGATTTCTTGAAATTTCTTCTCGTTTTCATCAAGTGTTCTGTTCAAATGGATAAAAGTCAGTGTACATTGAAATGCGAAACAATTTATTTTGTTATATCCCAACCTCCTCATACCTTTTCATATCAGCATCACAGCTTTCAACATTATGCATTTGTTGCTTGACAGCTTGAAGCTCACTCTCAAGCTCCTCCCTATGTAACCTCTGTCTCTCAGCTTCTCCTTTGAGAATCTCGACCTGATGAATAATTAGAACCATGTCAAGTTAAGGATAACGAGAAACATGGTTAACAGGTGTAGCAAGGATATTTACCTTGTTTTCAAGTACATTCACAGTACATTCTAGCTCTTCAACGGATCTCTCTAGTAGCTTTACCTCCTCTTCTTTGTCTTCAACTTGGAGCCTTCTGATTTCCGCAATCTGTTGATGGGACAAACATATCAAGGAAAATCACATGTTAGTAGCAGAAATGTTTGCTGCTTTCTCAGAAAAAAGTGATAAAGATCATCATTACCTCTTGACCTTCTGCAACAAGTGCTTCATTTTCTCCAGAAATTGTCTTCACCCTCAAAAGCTCTTTCTTCAAAACAGCCAGCATTTCACTTAGATCATCCCTTTCATCAGTGACATCATTCAAATTACTCTGTAAGGACTCAAATGCAGTGTTCATTTCAGCTAGTGCAGTTCCCATTTGAGCTACCTCTTTCTCAAGATCCTCACTGACCTTACTTCTCTCTATCGACTCCTCCTCCATGGCCCTTTTAGCTTCTATAGCATCTTTCACACTGGCTCCCAGATGAAGATTTACACTACTGAGAGACTTCACAGTTTCACATTCTTTTGCTATATCTGACTCCAGTGCAGATATTGTGCTTATCTTCTCCAGAAGCTCCACCTCAAGTTTTTGACTTTTCAAAACAGCTTCATTGAGAGCATCCGATTTTAACCTTAATTCGTTCTCCAAAGCTTCTATAGAAGCTGATAGAGATTTAAATTCATCTTTTTGATCCTTAATATTAGATGCAGACTCTTGCAACAATCTCATATCAAACAACAGCCCATTAAGAATATCATCCTTTCTCAACAACTCAGTTTGAAGAGAAGCAGCCTCAGATGTCAGTGCTTTAGCCAGTTTCTCCATGTTTTCAAATTCCTCAAGATATCTATCCATTGTTTCACTAATGGACATCTTCTCAAACACATTATCAGAGAAAATAGATTTGCAATCTGTAGCATGCACATTTTCCACTGAATTGATGCACTTCACAATGTTTAAGCTCAGAGTATTAAGGTATTCATGTTTTTCATTCAAGAGAGCAATGAGTTGTTCTCTTAAGAAAGCATTCTCTTTCTGCAAGGCATTCAGTTTATCAAATTGGATTTGTAAATCCTGAACTTTTGACCTTAGGTCATTGATAACCCCAGATGAAGTAAGTTGAAATACATTCAGAGCTACCTTTTCCATCTCAAGATCAGTCTGCAGACTGGAAATGCAATTCTCCAATGAACAAATCTCATCTCGCAACATTTGATTTTCAATATCAATGCGATTTATATTAGTCAAAGATGACTGCAACTCAGCATTCTTATCCTCTAATTCTTGTAGAAGCACAAAGTGTCCTGACTTCACCTTCTCTATATCACAGAGAAGTGTCATATTCACCTCTTCAAGGGAGCATAATTTTCCAAGTTGGGCGTCTTTGGTTTCCAACTCATTTTGGAATATCTGGTTTTGTTGCTCAAGGGTTGAGATTTGGCTACATGAAAGTGCAAGTGCTGTTTCCATCAACTTCTTCTCTTCTAAAAATTTCTTTGATTCAGAATTAAGGTTCTCAACCTGTGATGAGAGGTTTTGATTGGCTTCTTTCAATTCAACCAAGCTACTCTTCAAACTATCATTCAGAGCTGAAGCTTCATTTAGCGACTGAACATCAAGTCTGTTTAATCCAGTCATCTCAGCAATCTTTGAATTCTGTTTGTGAAGCTCTGACAGCAATTCTTGATGCTTCTTCTCTGCCATTTCACATTTATCTTGTAGAGAAGAGCATTCAGTTTCCTTCTCTATCAAGAGTGCTTCACTTATACTTGCCTCAATGCTGTGCAAAATTGAATCTTTCTTGAACATCTCAATGATTTCTGAAGTAATTCTTTGTTCTTTCTCCATGTCAGCTCTTATGGTAGTCACTTGTTTTAGCTCAGACATCAAGACCAGCAATTCAAACTCTCTTGCAGATAGGTCCATGATGAAATTGTCCTCCTGCGCTCCAACGAACTCTTCTCTTTCCTTCAGCAATCTTTGTTGATCTAGAAGAGATGTCAGGACATTCCTGTTACTCAGATCCAGGTCCTTCATTAGCTTGGTGAGTTCTGAGCCAATGCAATTCGATCTCTGCAACATTAACTCCTCCTGATTCTGTAGGTTCAATATTTTTTTCTCAAAAGTGGTTAGCTTGACACTAAGTTCCCCAGTTTCATCTTCTTGCCTTGACATGCGATCAAAGCTACTTTTAATGTCAGTCAATAATTTCCCCTCAAGAATTCTGCAATTCTCAAGTTCTCTCTTTGACTGAGAATTGAGTTCCCTCAGCTGAGATATTACAGCATCTGATTCACCTATCCCATGATAAAGAAGACCATTTTCTGCATTCAATCCAGTCACGGTTTCTAGGAGAACTCCAATGTGACAAAGATGCAGCACAGATATGGCACAGTCCTTTACGATAATCTCCGACCAGATGTCCTCAAGACATGACTTTAAAAGTTTAATGGACTCGTAAAGTTGAGACTTCAAGGAAATGCAATCAGAGACTAAAGACATGCAGTCTTCTGTAGAGTTAATTTGAACCTGTGAAACAAAGTACTCCAGCTCCTGCACTGATGACTTTATTGTCATAAAATCCGATATTACCTGGTTTTCTAGTTCTTCATGTTGGAAATCCTTCAGCTTGTTTATGGACTGCAAACTCTGAATTGTGTTCATCAGGTCTTCCCTTTCATTGGTCAATGAAAGCTCTCTTTTCTTGAGCGCTTTGACATCAAGCTTCAAGGTCTCATTTGCTATCAGTAGCTCGTTTATCATTATATCTGCTTCTTTCATGGTGTCTTGGACCTCTTCAAATTTAGCAATAATACAGGATGCTTCAGTGGCTTTTTGAACAGCAGCCAACTTTGCTTCACCAAGTTCAGCCTCAAGAAGCTGTAAAGAGAAAAGGGAAAGAGAAAAAAAAAAGGGGGTTTAAGAATAATATGAAAAGAACAATGGCCAACCAAAATGGTACATACTTGAAGGAAAACATTAGAAGCAAGTTAATTTGTTTGTACATCTCATGCTTCTAAACAGAGGATTTAATTTATATTGTAAGAATTAGAGAATTCCACATTTTTAGGGAAACTAGTATGGCATACGTTTTACAAGAAATGCATATATCAAAGCAAGAGGACAAGAAATAATTTTCTGAATAAGGTTAAATTAAACTGGAATAGCCTACCTCCTTTTCTTGGAATCTGGAAGTGCAAGAGTGTTGCAGAATCTCCTCAGATCTCTGTAGCTTTCCATTCAGAGCATCTATTTTAGATTTGAACTCAGCTTCAAAACAATCCATTGCGCCTTGTAAATCAAGCACCACAGCCTCAAGACTTCTATCACACTCTTTTCTAGACATTAAGAACTTCTCTTTCTCCTGGTACAATTTTGCCATCTCAGCTTGCACCCCTTTCAAGCTTTCGAGAGCACCTTCAATTTCTTTCTTCAGAAGAACAATGGTTGCATCCCTGTTTTTTCCATCCTTTAAAGTTCTGCACACCAAGTTGTGGTTACTTGGATTCTCATTCCAATCCGCACCTATGCCACAAATACTTTCTTGAATCATGTCTTTGTCCATACAAGAGTTCAAATGCTTTCTTTTCTTGGTACCTGTCTGCAGCAAATATCGATATCAATGGCATTAGAAGTTCTCCAAAAATGAACTCCTTTCCATAATCAAACATATCCAAATTTTGAATGAACTGAAAAATCGCAACAAGTTTAAACAAGGAAAGGACATATAATATTACCTCTATTTCTAATTTCTCACTCGCGGAAAATGCAGGACAGTTTTCTTTAGGATTATCTAAAGAGCCCTGCATCCAGGACCTTACTGCTGAAACACCATCCTTTAGCTCTGTAAGTTTCTCCTCTGCTTTCAAAATATCAGTTTCTTCAAATTCTTGAAGCTCCAGCCTCAAGGCATTAGAACATTTCTGCTCCTTAGATAGTTTCATTCTTAAATCACCGCAACTTTCCTCCAACAATTTTATGTCTTTTCTAAGAGACTGAATATGCTTCTCTGCTTCATCAATTGCCGAAGCCTGATGCTCAATAATAACATCCTTCTTTGTAATTGTGTCAGCATATTCCACAGACTGTGTGTCCATATTCTTTAATGTATCAAGGTAGTTGGAATTTAAATCAGACAACCAATTCACAAGCACAAAGGCAACTGCTGCACATTTTGATGCTTTTCGAAGTTCATCCTCCCCAAGGGTAAGTTTACGCTTTAGAACCGAATTGGTAGATGCTTCAGCATTTAACTGGGAAGTCAAGATGTCTAACTCCTTATATTTTTCAATGCACTCTTGCTGGTGGACCTCAGTCATAACAAGAGCAGCTCCTTTCAAAGATCTCAGCATGCATTCCATTTCATTTCTTTTGCCAAGAGCATCATCCAAGCATCTTCCGAGCTCTTCAATCATCAGATCCTTCTCAAAAATGTGTTTTCTCATCCTCTCAAATTCACAGGAAATCAAACTTCTTTTTTGAGGGAATGAACTTGAAATGACATTCAGCTGACTAGAGACATCTTTTAGAGACTCATCTGCATTGACAAGAACAGCATCAATCTCAGATGTTAGAAGTTCCCATTCTTCAGTTAATTTTCCTATTTCCTTTTCTTTTTCTTCAATCATTTTGTTTAAGTTTTTGTTATCTTGGGTCATTGAATGTAACTTTTCCTCCAACATTCTCATTTCAGCCTCTGAACATGCCAAGCTTTCTTGGGCCTCCAACTCTTTTAAGTTGCATGCTTGGACTTCTTGATGAAGAACAGCTAGTTCTTCTTGCAGGCAGACAATTACCTCAGCTGTTTCAGCCTCCACTTGTCTACGCACTTCATCCATTGCTTCTTCATTGGTTGCTTGACGAGCATGATCACTTTGGTACCATTCATTCAGTCTCTTTGCTTTTTCTAGTGAAATATGCATCTTCTTCAACTTTTCTAGTAAAAAAGAATCTTCACATTCTCCATGCTTTGAAGATGAGAGAATTCTGAACTCCTGACAATTACGTTGCTCTTTTAAGGAAGATAGTTCATGTTCTTGCTTGTTTACTAGTTCTGCAAATTTGCTGTTACAGCATTTTAGGTCCTCTATCTCATCGATAGATAAAATTTGCTGGGACTCAAGTGCTTCAATAATTGACTTTGCATCCTCAAGTTTGTTTTGAAGAGCTTGACATTGTTCAGTTATCTTGAGAACCCGTCCTTCTGACAATTCAAGATCTCTACAAAAAGAATGGGCCTTTTCCTCTGTCTCCCAACGGCATGACCTCTCTTCTTTAAGAATAATTTTCAAAATATCTAATTCTAATTGTAAATCCACAATTTCTTCTGTGTGTTTCTTTGTACTTTCTTGCCATACGTCTTTCTTGTCATTGTGAGCAGCAGCTATTGACTGATTCCTGACAGATGGAGCTTCTGATATGGGCTCCTGAGAAGTCAAGAGTCTGATCGTTAATAATTTGAAAGCAGCTTTGGTACAAAGAAAGAAAGTTGTGCCTAACCGTATGATTGATGAAGCAGAAAGTATATGAAGCATGATTACTTTGTAACAAAAGACATCACTAATTTCATCATCCATGATTTGAAACAAATTGTTACAATAAGGACTAAGAATCTTTCACAGGGCACTTATTGAAAACTAGGAAAGCAGATCCCTGACTCATAATGGAAATATGTAGAGCAGGAACACAAAACACAAGAAGCTGGGTGCCATCTACTTGCCAAGTTTGAAGTTTTGTTTCATTTTCCTATTTTTTAGAGTGCCCATACATGATTGACAAGGTAATTGAAGTGATATTATCAAACCTTAATGACTTCAGGATTGCTTTCTTGATGAGGGGAAGCAACATATCTAATGCCATTCAGAGAAGCATGCAAGTCCTCTATTTCCCTGCAGAGCATTTAGAGACCATCTTATCAAAAAAATGAAGTGGAAATTTAATAACCAAAAAAGCAGCAAGTCCATTTGGCTCTGGTTTTTCCCAATCAGAAGAAACTGTGGCATGAAAAGAACCAACCCGTACCTGCTGAGATTTTTGTTGCACTCTAAGCAACGATCTAGATTGCTTCTACATTCCTCTAATTCAGAAAAAGCTCGTTTTAACTGCAACCAAAAATATATATCACAAGAAATCAAGTGTAGGAAACCAAATAAGCATTACAAATATTAGAATGCAAACCTCTAATCGCAGTGAAGCATTTTCTTTGAGAGCATTTTGAGCTTCCTGGCAATGAGAAAAGGTACTATGAATTCTAAACGCTCCAATTATATATAACTTCTTTCTCTCTCAGTAAAACTCGACATATTGGAGTGGCATTGCAATACATTCGAAGTTTGTTTAGAAGGTTATATCTTACATGGTCTATATTCACATCTGAATGGTTGAGCTGCTTCAAGTTCCCATCAATGAATAAAGTTAACTGCAATAGAAAGGTCGAATTATCAAAAAAAGATCCAAAAGCATTTCAGAAATTAAATGAATTTATTATTTGAGGTAAGCAAGATACTTGATCCCGGAGTCCAGAGACTTCTGATAATAACATTTCTCTCTCTCCCTCTTCATAGAAGTCCTGAAATCTACCATCAAGAAAAATGATACTTTTAGATTTTTTTTAAAGGAAAAACACATATTAACTAAAACCATCTTCTCCTAAGAACAGTTACGTGTTTCCCATCATGTCTGTTCTGAAAGCTTTACCTTCGAAGTTGTTCTAGAAGCCTAATGTTTTCAAGGGCAAAGCGAGTCACTTCAGGATTTTTTTCTAGTTTTTCTTGGAGTAATTGAATTTCATCACAGAGTGCATTGTTTTCTTCTGATAAGTAAGCATCAGCTGGAATTAAACCAGCAACGAGAGATTCCATCCGCTGAATTTTGTCTTCCCTGAATTTCAACATCATTTTTGTACACCGGGTATCTTCCTCTCTTTGACGAACCTAGGAACAAATAATTTAAAATAAAATACAATAAAACAAAGAAATCAATTAAGCAATGCCATCCATATCTGGAAAAGAAAATGGAAGATTATATCATTCTATTGCTGTCTTTCCAGCTCCACAGAAAAAAGGAGAGTGTGTGAGAGAGAGGACTTAGCGCCTTACCTGACGGTTCAGCTGCTCAATCTCAGCTTCTAGTTGTTTAATGGACGTTTCTGCCATCTTTTCCCTCCTCAAAGCTCCAGCAAGTGTAGTCTCCAATGACTTCAACTGGACAAGAAAAGAATATCACTTAAGAAACAAAAAAAAGAAACCGGAATCTGAAAAAAATGCAGGTCAGGAATAAAATTGACACTTAAAGATCTGGAAATCATAAATATAGCAACAATTGTAGTGTTTATATAAAGAAAAGTAATCAGATCAAATTACAAGCTGCAACACTTTAAAGAAAACACAGATTTACTTTGGCACTAAATGTTGAATAAACAAGCATACTCGAAGGAAATATAATTGCAGTATCAGATAAATTAACCAAATTTGGCTTTCAAGAGAGAGGTAGGTTAAGATATATTGGAAGCAAGGAACAAGGAGTTAGAAGCTGGCAAACTTTTCAAAACTTCTTTATATTTTGAATGCTGATGTCGTAACATCTGGCCATCACATCCTTATTAAGCGTAATTCAGTTAGTTTGACCATCCAAGTGTTACAAGTATACATGGAACATCCATGGCACATTCAACTACTTTAACAAATGTAATCTCCATCTAGCTGAGTGTTAGCTGGTAAAATTTATCCCCTCAGATTCATTTCTACTACTATTGGCATTCATCACTTAAAAAGAAAAACTCAAGCATAAAAAGAAATCTCGCTTCACCTGTTTGGTTGATAGTCTGAGAATGCCTTTACATTCCTTCCCCTGTAACTGACCCTGCTGATCTGTTTCGAGTGCTTGTCCAAAGGAACTTTTTTCATCTTCTTGTCTTGCATCTGTAGCTATTGCTGGACCAAATGACAAAGATCGGGAGACATTTTGATGCTTGAGAAGAGACAGCTCCTCCTGTAATTAAATTCCATCAAGCACTTACTCTTACATAGTGTTTCAATTTTCAATCTATAAAAACAAAGTGATAAATACCTTAAGACGCCGTATCTGGGTTTGTAATGCAACCACATCTCCAGAAGAATCTTCATTAACAACAGCCTTCATGATGAAGAAATTTAAAACATAAATTAAAATGCAAAATTCTTTGCAGAAAGCTATTGATTTATTAAATCAACTCAAAAAGCTTACATTATTCTGGATAAGTTTTGCTCGTTGAGCAAACTTTAAAGTGTTCAATGTTTCAGCAGCACAGCTAGAAAAGAAATCAAGAGTAAAATCCTTATCTTAGCATATATCCTTATCTTTTGTGAGGTATTGATATTCACAATAGGCCAAACATAGATATTTTACCACATAGAAGGGCTGACATTGGCAATTATCATTGTTTTTGAGTTCCCACCAAGAGAATCCTGCATTCAGTGCAATGGAATAAGTACAGTTAAAATCTCAAGAAACCATAATGAAGAACAAAAATTGATCTATAGTTCACCTGAAGTAAAAATGTCAGTCTAGAATCTCTATAGGGAACATGCCTTGGTTTCCCATTTGCCACATCCACAAGGACCATTATTACATGACTGCAAAATGAGGATTATCAACAAAGCAAATTTACAAAATCCTACCAAGGAAATAATGACTGCATCTGTTGACAGGTTGAAAACTAGTACCCACCCTAGAGTAGATAATGATTTATTGATATTTGCAGCTTCCTTCAGACGTTCCCCCTCAGCACCAGAAGCCTTTTGCCTGTTGCAATTAACGGCAATCATGCATCCAATGCTAATATCCTCTGATGTGATCAAAAATATACAAGTTTTGTTAGTGTTACCTTTCAGAACCAGCAAGATCAACAAGGTTCAGCCTTGCAAAGCGAAAGTTAGAGCTAGAATCCTTCTCCCAGATACTCTCTATTACACATGTAAAGACACTATGGGAACGGCTGCTTTCTCTGTTCATATTTGTTGCAGCTACTTTCCTATTGGAAGCACCCTGAAAACACCAAACAAGAAGTTCAACTTTCTGACTTACATATTAAAGGGAAATGGAGTGGAAATTATATGATAATGGTCTAGGAAGTAAGATTCACAAAAGGGAAATAAAGGGAAAACATCAGTCACCTCTCTTAAAAGCTTAAGAATATCACCGACAGTTTCAACTTCAAATTCTGACAGATTTTCGACATACACGCCCTTCTTAGCATCCTCTCGTAACTGCAATCAATAAATAGTATGATCAAATAACAGGGAACTTTTAGTTATTATGTAAAATATATAGATCTGAGCAAAGAACCAGGAGTACCAGCAAGTTTGTTGATGAAGGATCAAGGAGGTCAGTGATTTGTTCATTGTAAATCTCCAAAAATGAACATTTGCAATGGTACCTTAATTTCTCATCCTTATGACTTTCTTCTTCCTAAATGACAAGGAATGTGTAAGGTCATGTTGGAATTATTATGGCTAGAATTGAACTACTGAAGGTAACTGAATACAAGTCAAGAATAGGAGAAGAATATCAAATCTTACAGCTCTTATTCTGGCAAACAAGAATTCAAATATGCGAGGTGTCATTCCCCGGTTCGGGCTAGGTTTGATTTCAAGCTCTTCAATATCACCAAGCATTGTATGTGTCTTCCCACTTCCTGTCTGCATTGTTTATCTTTCAATATCAAAAAGTCTATCGAATTTTAACCAGAAACACAAATCATGAGCAAGAAATCAGGAAGCCTGTTTTAATTACTGAACTATTGAAATATATGAAATTGTTCAATGGAATATGGCATTTGAAGGAAAAGTATACAAGAGATGAAATGGGATATCCTCGCCAGTTCTTTAAAGCCTGGGGAATCTGCCCATATAAATGAAGATGAGCACTTAAACCATCAAGTTTAGAAGAAATAAGTAGCAGGGAGAGGATTTAAAATAATTTTTCTCTATGCATTTCAATCTTATAGCAAAAACTGATATCCATGTGCCTTCCAGTTGGGCCCAAGGCTTAAAAAGACCAAGGGTTTTAAACCTTTTAGACCATGGCACCCAAGGACAAATGAAGAAATGGAACTGTAATTTGCAATGATATTAAACTGTTTATTCTGCAAAAAGAGAAAGGCAGATTCTTCTGAATAATCAAAATGCAATTGCTCAAGTACATTAACAATGCTGCATCACCACAATTCATTTAACAAGGTTGCATGAACACATTAATACCTATACTTTCATTAGCCATTGCATATCTATCACCATGTCTTTTCTTGATAATTTGAACGGAATACTAAAAATAAGAGATTTCTACAAATTTAACTAGCAGAACCTAATTTCAAGAAAATTATCGCTAGAGTTATTTCTTTATTTTCTTTTAGTTGGTAATTTATGTGTATCCCACTCTTTTTGCATCCAGGCCTCAAGTTCATGATCTGGCACATGTACATGTAGGTTTTAGCGGTTGATTCATATATCTTACTCCTCTTGCCAGAGGCCAAGTAGATTACTTGTCATGGACCGAAGTAAAATCTGCAATAACCTTTCCAACAATGTACTATCCAGTTTATTTCTATACGGAATCTAGTGTACATAACTTTTGGTGCTCACCTGCCCATAAGCAAACATACAGCTATTATATCCAGATAGGCAATTCTCTACCATTGGCAAACCGACCATCCTGAAAAGTGTTTCCTGAAAAAGTGAAATTGCTAAGTAAGTTCCAGAAACCAACAAAAGAATTTCATTTTCAAATAAACTTTCATCTTTGATCCCATAAAACCTGGTCTATTGTTTCACATGCAACATGATCAAATGTGAATCGAGCTTCTGGTTGCCCAATCCAGGTGATGCATTGTGCACTTTCCTGCTTCAAGCACCTACTATAACCATGGGTACTTTTCTCCGCATTACTCAGAGGCCTCATGCGTATTAAAACCTAAATCAACCCAATGTTCATCATTGCTTAGCCTCAAACACATAAGTTATAAGAAAGATATGTTAAGTCCCACTATGAATACATTTTGACAATTCAACAGAAATTTCCATGAAAATTTTCCTTACTTGTACATTGTGCTCCAACCAGAAAGAGGAATCCTCCTTGAGCTCAAAATGAGGTACCTCAATGGTATTCACTACAGTGAACGAATTACCAGAAATCGGAATCCCTTTGGAGAGAGCAGCAAAGTTGGATATCCGTGCTCCATTGGCTGGATTTCTGGAACCACTAGCCAAAAAGAACCCGGAATTAATAGGCTTGCTAACGCTCTTAGTAGGGGTGCTTTGAGTTGAATTACATTCTGAAAAACTCGAATTAGCCCTCCTTCCATCAGTTCTAATGGACCGAGGAGTATTCAAGTTCGATAGTGTCCCTGATTGAGTCACATCACCGATCACTTCGAACCTTCCCTCAGCCTTTGATTCCGCTGCGCCCGAACTAGAATGACCTCTCTGCGCCCAGGCATATCGGCTCCTCCCTTGTTTTTCTGGTGTTCTCATGGGCAATGTCGATGCTGCCTTGGGTTTGGTAGGGGTTCTATCAGTTTTACTGGCCCTAAAACTCACTTCTTGATCTGTACCAACTTTAAACTTCTGGTATGGTTCTTGAATTATATTCAGAGGTGGTCTTGGTGGTCCCTCCGTCCCAATCAAAGGACCAAGAGAGTCCCTTGGGTTTACGGGGACATTCTCTACTTCATCTAAACTTGGGTTCTTCCCAGAATTTCGACGCAGGAATCTGAAGTCCCTCAACATCCTAAGAAAAAAAACCAGGGAAGTAAAGTTGAGAAAGAAGATTTCTTGATATCTTCAATCGAGCAAATGAAAGTGCAGACTGTGTTACCTCACAGGAGAATTCAAGAAAAGAATCCCGAATCCACGAATCCCAGAAATATTGTCTCCTCTGAGGTAGAGAAAGAGTATTGCAATGCTCCAAAACTCACAGCTTCACCACTGAGCTTTTAGCTTTGAATTGAAACCCGTGAATCTTGATTGAAAAATAAGAACAGCAACAGAGGCAAAAGAACATGACTTTTATTTCCCTAAAGATTCTTGAGGAAATGAATCTGCATCCTGCTATTTTGAACCTGGATTTGAGATAGGAAGATGAAGGGTGAAGGTGTTTTGGTTAGATCTATGGCTGGCATTGAAGCAAGATTTGAATTTGAGAAAGGTTTGAAAGAAAACCCGCTTGTGGGTTTTGAATTGTGGTCTCTTTTGGTAACAAAAGAAAGAAAGGGGAAGAATTTTGAACAGCAATAATAATGTCTTGTAACGGCTACTAAATTCAAAATGACATTGAGACCTGTACCACGCCATTCATGGTCCATTTTCGTTCCTTTGCGACGGTGAAGATGGTATTTTAATTTTAGTATTATAATACCAATCAAATGAATGCTTTTAATATAAATTAAAGTTTCGGAGCCCTTTTAATATTGAAGGAAATATTATTAAAATTATTTCTTGCCGAAAATAAATTTTAATTTTATCCATCGTCAGATTATTATTTTGAGTATTTCAACTTCTATGAACTTAAATGATTTTTCACAATGTCTTAATTACATCAAATGTATTAAATAAAAAAATAAAATATATATCCTTGTATCAGTGTACACATTAGAAAGATCAGAAAACTCATGAACATATATTGAACTCATGCAAGACACATTGACGTAAAAATCATTTTCAAATAAAATAAAAATTCTCAAATTTATAATTTTGCATGAAATAATTGATTGAAAATCTAACCGGCATAATGTGAACTCCAAATCCTTAAAATTTGGAGTATCAATTATGTAAACAAAAATCATATTTTGATAAAACTATACCTTTAAACGGAAGGAGGGGAAGAGGGGGGAACCATCCAATGTGATAGGATTTTTATTATTTATTATTCCCTCCATTCGAAAATGAATATCTTATGTTTCGTTTTAGATCATTTTGAATTGAATGTTTCATTTTCTAAACTATTAAAAATTTTATTAAAAAAAATACATAGTGCAATATACTAATGAATTAAGTAAAAATTTTATATTAAAATGTGCATCAATCCCAAATCCTTACGGAGAGAGTATTATTTTTTATTTATTAGTTTTCCAAAAAATGCCATATTAATCCATCATTCTCTTATTTTTGTTCGGCAAATCACGTGGCAGTATGAAAACAAAGTTTCGAAAATGGCCACATGAGATGATTTATGATGGTAGGTCGAAGAAAGTGTTTGAATTAGATTTTTAATTAAATACTTCATTTTTCATCTTAAATTGTTCAAAACAATTTTTTTTTATTTAATTAATTTTTTATTAAAAAATTTGTCCCTGCAATATTAAAATTAACTGAATCCAAAAAAAAAAAAAAAATCTCTTAAAATGCATGCAAGTCAAGCTTGGATATTTAATTAAGGATAGAGAAGTATTTTTAGTTCTTAAAAAAAAAAGACCTCTAGTTATATATGAAATTTAGGTTCTTAATATATATATAATTGAACTCGAAAACGATATACGGATCATCCCAAATCGTGATGATCTCTATAATCACAATTGGAAATAAATTAGATCATCGGATCAGACTGTCTTCCTGAAGATAACTCCGATACTTAAGTCAATATTTAATGAGAGTAAAATGGAATTAATTAGCCTGTGTCATCCGTCTGTGATTTGATATGTACATCAAATAATGAATTACCATTTTGGTGAAGTTATCCGATTGGAGTGAATTTCAATTATGTGAAAGTAGGCATTTATGATAATTGAGAGAAAATATCCTATTAATTGCTCGTAGAATAGTGGAGTTTCCATAATATCTAATATCTTACCATGCATGTCTCTAGTGTACTAGTTATGAACTTGTTAATGATCTATGAACCAATCTCATGACCTTCTAATGAGCCCTGAAGATCTTAATGAGCTTTTTTAGAGGTTGCGATGAGGATTTTAAGGTTTATAATGTATGTTAAATGTTATAGATGTTTAATCGTGGCATTGAAAGTGTATGATATGAATTGGAGCTTATTAGATAGAAGCTTATGGTCCAATGAGAATTTCCTAAGCTCACTGAGGATTGAAGTTGTTGACTCTCTCTTAACAATATTGTCATATTAGATTGAACCTCTTATATTCGAGTTGGTATTTAAGATTATATTGGTCAGATTGTTAGGGTCGTACCTACCTTACCCATCAATATAAATCTAACATTAATAATAATAAAAAAAATCAATTCCACTATAAATTTCTCCATAAAAATGAAAGAGTTGAAATTAGTCTTTTACTTCCTAGTATTTTAAACTTTCTTAATGCCTTAATCATATTACAGTCTAGTGACATTATGTTTGTCCTAAAAGGCTTTTTAGGCCAAATCTGGTCCAGTCCATTTAGACTCAGATTGTTAACGGATCTAATCTAACATTGTGAGAATTAAGATCCAACTTAACCCTTACAAGTTTTGGTCATGGGTCCATCTTACACTATCCTTTTTTTTTTGAAAAAAACATATTGTAATTTAACTTTTTTTTTTACCCTCTTTTTTTTTATAATTTCTAAGTCTAAAATATTACTCTCACCCTAATAATATGTCACTAGTTCCGTTTTCAATCACTCAGAATTGGATTTCTCATCCAAAATTATTTAATTTTTTTAAAAAATAAATTGAAATCAATTTTAATAATAATAATACGATTTTAAAAAAAATCCAATTTCGACGTAAAAGAATATTATAATAATTAAATAAAATTCATAATTCACATGTACAATTTTCATAATAATTCTATTTGCTTTTTTTCTTTTAGAAGTGTCCGAATCAGTTTATATACATTTCGACATTATATTTATTAAAGAAGTATTGATAAGATTTGACTTTAACATCCGTAGTTTGTGTGCTTACTGCTCCACCCACTGAAATTTATCGAAGAGACAATTCTATTTGCTTTTAGAATTATACTTCTTTGCAAGCAATTTTCTCTTATATCATGAGAACATGTGTATCATTTTATTGGGATTTAAGAACAAGACACTTGTTAGCACACTTACCTTGTCGGTCACCCATGCCCATACCCAGGAATAATTCTATGTGCTTTTAATATAGAGATTATTTGTGTTTTTAGGAGCAATTTTCTCCTCATCCACATGAAACCCGACCTGCAACCGATCCACGACTAGTATTTAGTTCCGATCTTGGTCAAACTATAGGATAAAATTGTTTCATTTTCCGATTGTGCAGTCCCCCGTACCCGAAATTGGGCCAGAGTTCATGGATGGAAAATGCATGATTATGGGCATCGGGACACGCAACTCGCCAATACGTACAAGTAAATAAGTGTACTCCTTAAAAGTAAAAAGCCCGTAATAATTAATTTGCAATAATATTATTGTAAAAATAAAGAATGAATATAAGAGTTTGAAATAAATAAATTGAAATGATATTATAAATATATATTTATAAATATGAATCTTTCTATTTATAAAGGTTGTGGTCAATTATAAAGAATATTTGTTTACATTAATTCTTATTATAAATACATGTATAATAATATAATAATTAAGACTTTTCAATATTTAAATATAATAATCAAAATTTTTAAATTTTTGAAATTTTATATTCTTCTTGTATATGTATGAAGATGTATTAACTTGACTTTTCAAATGATCTTGGTCGAGTATATTTAATTAGGCCATAATGAAATATTTATGACAAATATTACTCCGTCCCAAGATAAAAATTATTTTAATCTTCTTTACTTGTTTCACAATATATGTCATTTTATAATTTATTATACATATTTATATATTTTTTTTTTCACTTTTACTTTCTATTTAATATCTTCTTTCATTTAATGTAAAGAAATACAATTTTATTAATTATAAATACTAAAGAAAAAAATATTTTTAAATGTAACCAAATTTTATTTATTATTTTTTAATTTATGTGAAACGTAGCTAAATTGTTATATTATAAGATGGATGTAGTATTAATCGGTAATCCTTGAGATATTATTTTAGGGTCAAAGAATTTAAAACTGTCCCTTGGAGTTCTGAAAAGCCAGTCACCCGAAACACCAACGAATTCCTCCTTCCTCTTTACAAGGAGTAGTATATGTAGGGCATATATTAAACGTAGACGCGGAGAATTGCGGAAGGGAAGTTTCAGAACTGAATTTGATGATGATGGAATGAGAATTGAGAGAAATATGTAAGCTGAATTGAAGTTTGAAGTACTACTGAAGCTCTAAAAATGGTGATTCCGAGACTGGAAATGTGCTTACAGTTATTGCAACTGGTAATAGAGTTTGTTCTGGTTTTTGCGGAGGCTGTCAGTACGGTTATCAGCCAAAGTAATTCTCGCGTGATCTTACGGAATGCCAGTTACATTGTTCCTATTTCATATGTAGGTATTCTTCCTTAGAATTCAATTCATCTACTCGATCTCCTCTTTTTTTTTTTTTTTTTTCTTTTGGTTAAAGTTGCAGACATCGATTTTTTGCATCTGTAATGTAATTTTGGGACAAATTGTATGATATCTGAGTTTGTTCACTCAGTTCTGTATATATTCATGTCATCATCATAGCTCTGTTGTTTATGCCCTGAGATCATCTTTGTTTATCGCTTTGGTTTTGATTTTACATTTTGTCTGCTAAGTGTTTGTCATTTTATCTCCGTTCATGGACACCTCTGATCGGCTTGGTAGCCGCTGGGTGGACCGAAGGGGGCTTTGTGATAAAAATTCAGTCAGTGGGTGATGTAGCCGAAACTCTGATGGGTTCGATCGGACTCCAACTAAATTATCGCAATCTGCACAACTTCGATGTTAAAGTCAGATACTGTCTTGATGTTGAAGTTAAATAGAGAGAAAGTGTAAATTATTGTGAAGTTAAGAAGAGAGATAGAGAGAAGGTTCAAGTGGATATCCGTTATATTTATGAATCATTTTATACATATAATCATATAAAGAGTGTTTTTTTGTTTGATTTAATGTGATATTGATGTATTTCTCATTGTATTTTAATTGATAATTCTTTATTCTATTATATATATATATATATTAAATAGAATAGATTCCATTTTTACTAGTAATATAAATTTAAATCTCTACCCATCTGAAATCAGGGTAGGGGTAATTGATCAAGCTTCAAGAAGGGAAAACCAAAGAAACAGACATATTCAAGATAATCTTTCTTAAAATTTCCAGATATTTTATGGTAGTTTAAAGGAGTTCTTTAACTTTTCCATCACATTAAAATAAGAGATTTGAGATAGATGCTTCATTTGATGAAACTGGTCTGGTTTCTTGGCTTTATCCAGAGCGGAATTTGTAATTTAAATAGATTGTTCAATTATTTGAAAGTTGTCTCATTGTCATACTTATTGATGTGTGGGACCATTTAAATAGAAAAAAATATGTTTATTATATTAAATTAGATATTTACTTTTAGTCATTTTATATTAATAGAAAGGTATGCATATTTAATCTGCTTTAATATTTTCCAAAAAAAAACATTGACTAATTTTATTGTACAGAAAAAGTATGAAACAGGTTTAAGAACTTTTATTATATAATTGATAGTCATTTTTAAATTGTATCAACAGAAATTTAATATATATCTTTAAAAAATAAATTTTATTAATATAATAAAAAGTAACGTAAATATATATATATTGATATAATAAAATATCTGAACCATATGAAACATGCAAGAAACATACGATGATTTGCGTGAAGTAATACCAAATTATACACCCATCATGGGACAACTTAATGTGCCGTTACTGAAAAAACGGGAGACAAATCTAAGAGCCGTTGAAGTCCCCGGCAATCCTTAGAAGACGAAGAAAAAGCTCTGTCGGTTTTGACAGCATAACCATGTGATCAGAGCCTTTGATTTCTTGCACTTGCTGAGGTGGATTGTTATGTATCATCCACTCCTGAAAATCTCGCTCTTGAAGCTTATCTTCTTCGGAGATGATAAAGACCCGATTCACGGACCCATACTTGCTGCTGGATAATATCAATTTTGCCATTTCCTTTTCGTTGAACAAGTATAAAGGTCGCATTAACATGCTGCCCAATGCCAAATCCTGCAAATAATGTGATGCCATCAAATTACCCTCTTTTTTTTTTTTTTAGTTCAAATTGATTTTTTTTATTTCATAGAATTCTAGAAGTTTGTTAAAGATGTAAATTTTTTAAAAAATATTAAACTACTTTTTCTATGAAGTAATAATATAAAACGGTAATAGAATAAACATAAGTCATTGGATACTGAAATGGAATTTAGATAAGAAAGAGGGAAGAATAAAAGAAATCTCACCAAATGATTTGAAATTAAATGTCTTATTTTGATTTAATAAAAAGTTATAAAATATATTTGACTTTTATAAAAATGACTCATTTATCCGTCTCATTTATGTTATTTTGTTTTAAAAAGAGATAATTAATCATTAATTTTTATCTACAGTTAAAAATTTATTCTATGAAATATTTTTAGCTGTGTACTTACAAAATTTTTGTTCAAAATATAGATATTGTTGGGAAAAAGATACAGCTTACCACTATTGGGCTTTGTTGATATGCCATTTCTGCTAAGGCCTTTGGTCCAAATACGAATCCAGTCGGAGGATTTTTAGGCCCGTTACTGTATATATATCGACTGTCGAGTACGGTCCCCTGTCTCCTCAATGACTGCCACGCAAAGTAAAAAATATAAGGAATATCTTTTTTTCTATTTTTCTGTTTTATTTTTTTGTTACTTTTTTAACCGTTTTAATTATGAAATTGTATCATATGAAAGAAATGACGCAATGAGATTTATGAATATGAAAACCTTTCTTTTTCACTAAAAATTATGACATTACTTAAGTTTAAAATATATTGAAATGATGAGACAAGTAAATGAAAGCACATGATTAAAGCTTCTGGGAGAAGATTTAATAAATAAAACTAGTATATGATTCGAGCGGTGCTCAGAGAGGCATTAAAATTTCATTGTATTAGGATAAAGAAATGAAATTAAAAATAAAAAAAAGGTAATCACCCATTATAATTAATATTTCCTTTATAATCTTAAAAAAAGAAAGAAAGAATAGGTATGCATAATTTTATTATTACTATTATTCAAAAATATTTTTAAAAGAATCTTTAGATTCATATAATTTTTATATTTATTTAATTTAATTGAGTGAATCATAAAATTTATCAATTGTTTTTAAAGAATAACCTTTATATTATATTACATGTTAATGCTATTTGTTGTTATGTTTTAAAATGTTATTTGTTAATATTTAATTAATAACTATTATTATAGTCAAATAAGTTGAATGGTCTTTTTATTCATATAAATTAAATTAATCGCTTTAAAAATATTATATCACTACAATACAAACAAATGAAAAAGAATATGAGGTGGTTTTTTTTTTTTTAAATAACTTAGTACCTTTAATTTTTAGTCAAAAGATAAATAAATTTTAAATTTATGATTTTATTGCTAAAATGTTTTTGTCGTTTTATTTTAATATCAAATTGTTAATAAAATATGAAGAGTCTTTTTAGAAACTTTACTTTAAATTGTCATTTAATATATAATAGAATTAGAAAGAAAACTATAATAGAGGAATAAAACTCAATATAGCACCCGCCCTATACGCATATGTTTTCTATTATATTGTTCCAAATTAATTTTTTCAATAATAACTTTTTTATTTTATTTATATGACTTTTTCGAAGAGATTCACGATAATAATTTTTATTTAATAAATATTCAACTATTTAAATTCAAGTTAGTTCACATATTTTAAAATTAATTTGGTTTAGTTAAGTGAATTGTGATAATTATAATAAATAATATTTCAACTATTAATTTATTATTGATATCTAAAAAATTATTTTTAAATTATATGGAATATAAATTAGATATATTTATTTCTCTTCATATTTAAAAGTTTTATCCGGTAATATTTAATAATTATCATTGTATATTCTAATAAGTTATTATACTTTTTATTCATATAAATTACATTAAATAACAACTCTTGTAATAATTGATTAAAAGTAACTTATCTTGTCACATGTCACAATATTTAATTAATATTTTTTTAAAAAATTCAAAAGTACAAAAGTGCAAAAACTATATATATATGTATATGTGTGTGTAAAACACGACATGTTTGTCACCTATTTAAATTAATAACTCTAAAAACAAATCAAAAGTACAAAGGTGTAAAAAAAAAAATCCTCATGATTTCAAAAAAGGATATTAATACCTAAGTAATAATATATTAAATATTACTACAAAACTTTTTAAGAACTTGTCTTGAGACGTTTCATACATTAAATTAATATTTTTTAAAAAATAATTTTTAGATATGGATGATTTTAAAATTTATTTAACTAATTAAGTGAATCAAAAAATTTATTAAAGAATAACTTATAGATTTTATTATTTTTTAATTTATATTATTGTTATGTTTTAAAATATTATTTAATAATAATTAAACCTTTTATTCTTATAAATCTATTATGTAAATGTAAACCAAACACCCAAAAACTTTGAAACTTTCATTTTTGCATAATGTTTTATTTCTCACCATGCCACGTGGTTACACGGATAATTTTATTAGGAAATAAAAATATTTTCTATATAATATTATCTACCTTTATCCATATCTTCCTAAGATACAATGAATAATAGTATTTATAATTTAATAAATATTCAATACATTTACTTAGTTCATATTGATTTAAAATTCTACATTTTGTTTTCTTTATTTATTTAAGAAAACTCTTCTCAATACTATCCATTTCCTTGTCAAATAACCTATTAAAAATATTACAGATAATAATTATAAAAATATATTTTAATTAACATATCTATTCGTATATGTATCCTTCTCATGAACAATAATATTTATAATTTAATAAAAACTCAACACATGTATTTAATTGGTATTGATTTGAAAATTTTCATTTTTTTTTTAGATTTTTAGAAAAAACTTTTTGAATTTCTTCATGTTTCAAATAATTTATTTAAAATATTTTCAAAAATAATTTTGAAAATCTTCATAATTTTATCTTATATAATATCACAATATTTATTAAATTAATTTTTCTATAGAATGAACTGTGGCATTAACTTACCTGGTTAAATTATTTGTTTCTCTTTTGCATTAAAAATATTAAATTACTATTATACAAATAACGGAAAATA
Source organism: Parsonsia alboflavescens (assembly GCA_028571225.1). NCBI lineage: Eukaryota > Viridiplantae > Streptophyta > Magnoliopsida > Gentianales > Apocynaceae > Parsonsia > Parsonsia alboflavescens. The sequence goes on along the minus strand of JAOXNR010000029.1, from coordinate 3,214,933 downwards.
ATATGAAGTGAGATTTTAATATTACCCATTAATTTTAATTTATCTAAGTCAAATGATAATTAAATTTTAAATTTATTATTTTTTAATTAAATATTACTGACGATTTACTTTAGAAACAAACTATAAAGAAAATGTGAAGATACTTTTTGGAAAAAATTTCCTTTAAGCTATCATTTGTTATATGGTAGAATTAAAAATAAAATTATAATAGAGAAAGAAAACTCAGCATAACATTCGCCCCATATGAGTTTTTTTTTTTTTTTTTTTTTTCTCTTTTGTATTATACCAAATTAACTTTGGAAAATTATGTTTTGTATTTATATTTTTATGAATTTTAGAAGGGACTAATAATAATAATAATTTTGATTTAATGAATATTCGATTATTTAAATTCACATTAGTTTATGTGTTTTAAAATTCATTTAGTTTAGTTAAGTGAATTGTAATAATTATAAAAAAGATTAAATAATATTTCGACTCTTTAATTATTATGTATATTTGAAAAAATTATTTTTAAATTTTATGGTAATCAATTTAGTATTTTTATATGTATTCATATTTAACATTTTTAACTGATAAATTTTAGTAATTATCATTGTTCATTCAAATAAGTTAAAATTGAACACTTATTCTTATAAATTAAATATATAACAAATTTTGTAATTAATTGATTTTATGTAACTCATTATGTCACATGTCACCCATTTTAGTTAATATATTATTTTAAAAAATTAAATTCAAAAGTACAAAAAAAAAAACCAATGTAATAACTTTTTCTAGAAGGTACTCGAATTATATCTTTTTTAAATAATATTAAGTCAATTAGATATTCATGTAAGTTTAGAATCCATTTAACTTAATTGAATGAATCACCAAAATTTTAAACACTGCTAAAAGAAATTTAACCCATGATTGATCATTGATATTTTAAAAATTATTTATAAATTATATTGTATTGTTGTTCTATATTTTTCTATGTCGTTACATTTGTATCTAACTTTATGCCCAAGATAATAATAATAAAAAAAACTCGTAATATTGTAAATATTAACATAAATATTTCTTTGATTATTCAAAATTAGTTTTTTTCCCCAAATATATTTATTATACTTTCTGGTATGTCCCTGTAGAGTGCATTGGTGCATTCTATAGTATTTTTTATATGTGGATTTCGGTTGTTAAAAATCTAATTATATAGTGAATGAGAAATATTTTAATATTAATAAACTTAAATATTATTTTAAACATTATGTGAGAGAGAGGGAGAGAGAGAGAGTAGAAAGATTACATTCATTTAGGTTGATGTAATTTTAAAATCTTTAATTTAATTAAGTGAATTATAATAATTATAAAATACTGTTGAATAATTCATAATTCATAATTTATTATCAATATTTAAAAATAAATTTATAATTTATTGTATGTCAATTCCATGTTTTTAAGCTTTTACATTCTTATTTTTAATTTTGTTATTATATGATAAAGAATAATCAAACGTGATTTTTTAAAATAGATCTCGTATATTTACACATTAACTTTTATAAATACTGAATTATTACATGTAAAAGACTTTTATATCAAATTTTTAAATTTGGAATAGCTACCTTTATTTTTAAACTTTAAAGTTTTATGCAATATTGATTTCAACCAATTATTAGTTTTTTTGTGGAAAATATAACTCTTTTGGCAACTGTTTTGTAATGTAAATGATGGGTTTAGGGGAAAAAAAAGATTAGTGAATTTTAATTACAAAGTAATTAATGCTATTAGTTTTTGACACTCATCTGAACTATAAGCAAAAAAAAAAAAAGTAATGGGTTTTAATTACAGAATATTTATTATTGCGAATGATTAGTTTTTGACACTTGGCTGAAGAATAGACGGTTTGTGCTTTCTTTTATATAGAGAGAGATGATAAGGAACTTGGTGATAATTCAGCTGTTGACCATATGCAATTCATTATTCTTCTTGAATCAATTACTGAAATGAAAAAAACCAAAAAGAAAATTGATTAAACTACGCTTCCTTCTTTCCTAAGTCTAAAATTAAATATTTTATTTTAAATTCTAATAGATTTTATAAAATAAGTTTGATTTCAAAACGAAATAATATCAATTCATTTATAAAATTTTAAATGATTAAAGAAAAAAATATATTTAATTTTGAATAAAAAATAAGAATATTTAATTTTGATGTATATCATACGGTACCTCTTTGGTAAGCGTTGAAATATTGAAATGAGGACCGGGCATTAAAGCAGTGAGGAAGACAGCAACGGCAACTTTCTCCGGATACATTTCCATGGCTTGAGAAATAGCTAATCCAGCAAAGCTGTGAGCTACAAGGATCACCCTTTCATGAGGAGGAAGAGAACCCACGAATTCCATCAACGGCTCAAAGTAATCAGACAAAGTTTTCAAATCATAGAACTGCTTCGGATTGATTCCTGAAGCAGCCAAGTCAATAGCCGTAACTCTGTGATCTGTTAATCTCAGTAAGGCCACTAGCTTGTACCAGGACCAGGCTCCGTGACATGCCCCGTGAACTAGAACGAAATGAAAGCTCGGTTGCCCTGATTTTGTTGCGGTAACGATGATCGGAGTTCGCAGGATCGCAAGAAGACAAATGATCATGAACTTCAGCTTCTTCCCTTTCCATGTCTGCATCATCTCGACCCAACACTTTACAGAGAACAAGGGAATTGGGCTGTTCACAAATGACACTATAAAACGATTCACTTCTGTAGGTATAAATAGGGATTTTGCCTAATCATCAATGAAGTATAAAATGTTCTGTCAATTTCACAACACAAAAAAATTCTTGAATAAATGGTAAGAAAAAAAGACTGTCGACATAGAGGAGAAGGAGAAGGCGTTTAGATTTTCTTCAAGGACTAGTTTGGGAGGAGAGAAATGGGGAGAAAAGAAGAGAAGTGGGATAATTTGGAGTGATGGAGGTGAAGAAAGAGCTTCATTCCAAAAGTTTGGAATGATTTGGAGAATAAGAAAGGGATTTAAATACCTATTTTATTCCCCTGATATTATTATATATTTTTTAACTTTTAAATAAAAAAAATTATTTCAGTAAAATTACAATTTCTATTCTCTTCTTTCATACTTCCAAATGACAAAAAAAAAAAAAATCCCCTCTTCTTTTCTCTTCTAAACCCCCAAATAACATTATTCACAAAAGACCTCACCTTCTTTTCTTCTCTTCCTTCTCTCTCCCCATAAAAACTCCCAAACTAGCTGTAGCTCATATTTTTCTTCCATTTTCTTGAAGTTGTGGGGCAATTTCCAATCCCCATCTCAAGGACTGTCTGATTTGAGTACAGAAACACCATCTCCTCACTTGAAGATCTGGGTGGCAGCTGCTGTGGAGAACCATCAGCAGTATAAATTTGCACAAGTAATTAAGGAAACAAAAAGAAGATACAAAGCAAAATTATTTCATGCCATTGCTATACTTTCACATTCTTTCATGTTATTATAAATACAGAATACATTCCATTCGAAATGAGAAATCCAGCCAAAAGTACAAATCCCAGCAGTTCTGAAGACTACTAATTTGCTTCAGTATTCTTAAAATTATAAATCTGAATATTTTCAACGTCCAGTTTCTTGAAATTACTGAGCTTTCTTGTTGAAAAGAACTTTCCCCAGTTATAGGCCTTGTACTTGGAAGGATTCTGCTCATTTATCAGCTCCTTAAGGGGTTCCACCCAAGTATAGTGTGCTACATTGAAGAAAAACGGGATTGAAAATCTTTCCCTTTCAGAATTCACCATCACCCTGTGTTCCACACTCTCATATTTGTCATTGCTCCACACCTGCATATAAATGGATGATCTGATCAGACTTGCAGAAACTTTAATTCTTGGATGAAATTAAATTAAATTAAATTAATTTCCCAATATATATACCTGAATAGTGTCACCAACGTTGATTATGTAGGCATCAGGAGTGGGTTTGACAAGAATCCATTTCCCATCTCTCTTCCGTTTGACTTCAAGTCCTCCGACATCATCTTGAGCAAGGACGGTCAACACGCCGGCGTCCTTATGCGGACCAACACCAAGTGCAAGATGAGGGACCGGACAAGGGGGGTAGTGATTGAGCCTGATGAAACTGGTATGGTCTTCAAAGAAGCCATTGAACCGATTTGCCGGCAAGCCTAAACTCAGAGCTATCAGTTCCAATAGCTTAAAAGACAGAATTTTCATTTCTTCAGAGTACTCTTCTGAAGCCTCCCTGCAGGAAGTAATTCAGATTCGGACAGAAGTAAATTCCAGGAATTCCAAGAAATTTAAGAACAGGGTAACTCGGAATTAAATTAATTACCTTAATTCTGGCGGATAATTGGGCCATTGATTAGTCAACTCCCTCAATTCTTTATCTTCTGGTTCATGAGAAGCCGGGATGATGGTCGGATTCTGTACGGTAAAATCAAACACCTCTTTCCAGTCCCTGACATTCTTTGTATGCTCTGTATCGTAATAACCCATGGGGTCAGTTTCGTCCCTTTTTACCTTCAACTTCTCCTCTTTCGACAGGGCAAAGAACTTTCTGGATGCAGATTCAATTCTTTGACGATATTCAGAGGAGACTCCATGATTGATCACTTGGAAAAATCCCCATTTAGCACATGCATCACCTATCTCAGAAAGTAGCCGCTCCAATCCATCTGGTTTAGGAGGGTCTGAAGAGTTCAACGGAGAAAGATCTATCACTGGGATACCTTCAGCTTCAATGATGGAGAGATTTGGCCTGTGCTCGAGGTCCTGGACGAAAGCATGGTCTACTTCTCCCATGGCGGAGATATTCAGGAATCTTTGATGACTAAGGTTCGTGAATAAGTTCAGAAAACGTACAGCTAGTAGTGCTCCTCACTGCTCATAATTTTTTATCCTTATATAGATTATTGAGGTTCACAAGAAATGAGTTATTCATTGAACCTGGACACGATTTTATTAGATACCCTTGTTTCGAGATAAAAGCCATTTAAGCCAAGGTTAATTTTTCTTTTTCTTTTTTTTTAATGTTCAATATAAAAAATAATTCACGTCTAATAACATCTAAAGGTTGGAATAGACCAGACACCTAACTTGATTGATAATAATCAAAAGTGTCAATTGAGGCGTGAAACCTTGGATTTATCCATGTCCTATCCTATAATTTTAAAGGATTAATTTAAAAAATTTGACTCCAATAACAATAAAAATTTTTTAATCTGATCCATAGGCCAACGAGGATTTAAAGAAGGCTTTGGGGTCATAGATATTAAAAAAATATATTATAATTATTTTATAATGTAATAATTAAAAGTTTCTATAGAGTTTGGTAATTTTGATTGGCATCGTCTGAGTCACAGTTTAAAAATGATGTCTAGTGAGTAGTACTGTACTACTACTGTAGTAGTGAGTCTAGATTGTCTAGCGATGTCTAATTCTTTCATTTCTTTTTATTTTATTTATGTAAGTTACACCTACAAGATATGGTCACAGCGTAGCACTATTACATCAATTTTCTAATTCTTCTTCGTTTTTTATTTTCTTTTCTTCTTCACTCTCTAATCTCCAGCTTGCCACCCACCCACCCACCGCTGCGCCACCAATTTTTTCTCCAGCCCGGCACCCACATTCCTGTATTGCCCTGCTTTTGCCTAATGAATGATTTATTTTGTAACCGTTCTTTGTTAACTGCTCTAGAAATAGTTTTCCAGAAGGAATCTCCTATTTGGTGCTGGAGTTCTCTCAAAAAGTGCATAAAACACTGACATTATCGGCGGAAAATTCATTGAGCATGTGGTGGCTGCTTTTGGCTGTTCCTTCAAACTCACTTGGTTATATATTTGGTGATATACTAATATATTATGTGTTTATTTTTTTTCACTTCATAAATTGTACTATGAATATGAAAAATTTATACAAATTATTTATTGAAAATTGAATTGTTTGGTTTAAAAAAAAAAGAGAGAAGGCTCGACCTGACCCTCAAACCCTAAAAGGGTTAGATCGAGTTAGGATTTTAATGGCTCTTCAGAAAATAAGATCAACCCATCAAATTATCTGACCTTTTTAAGTTGAATCAGATCGAATCAATCCCAATTGACACATTTAATTATAGCATTAGGTTCAGGCTCTAATTACAATAATTACACTGGCCAGATCGGCCTAGGCCTATTACAATAATTAATAAAAACAAAAATTTGTAGATATCATTAACTAGCCGAGAATTGATCCTGCGAGGTGCTTATTGTTTGTCAGGCTGAACTCGCATTATGGCATTTTTTAATTACAATAATATTATCAATACCCTAAATCTCTTTTATTTATTATAAAATCATTTCAAATCAGAATTATTTCCTCTAACAGGCCAGGCTTGGGCAAACTTTTTTACCTGTGACAGGTCAAAGGTCGAGCTTGTCAAGTAAACAGCCTGATCTCACATATTTCCACCCCTATTCCCTATTCACTTCTTTCAAAGTCAATTTTATTATTGGGTAATACTACATGTCTAGACTATTGTGTTCAAACTTTGCTTAGACCACATCCAATTACTAGGATATCTTTCGTATTGTTTTTGGACCAATTAAAAATAGAATTATGGATGCTCAATTTCAAATCGAGAGAGTATTTGACAATTAATTTGAAAGGTGTAAAGAAAACTAATGTTCATTATTTTAGAGGTTGTAAGTCGGGTAAATATTGTGAAAAAGTAATTTTTCACCAATTTGAACTTAAATTTTCATCTTGATTTCTTGTGTCTGCTTGAGGAGAAAATTATATAATTCTATTCTCCTATATGTGAACTTAAGATTGGAATTTTTTGGCTTATTTGAAATCTTTTTGGTCGTTTAAATAAAAGCACAAAATAATTTTGTTGAAGTTGATAATTTTGCCAAAGTCAAAATAAAAAATAAAGAGCAATTTTCATTTTTCATTTAAATATGACATTTCGAGAAAGCAAATACTACTAATCTGACAATTTTTCTTAAAAAATAAATTAACAAAACAAATCAAGTATACAACTCATAAAAAGTTTGAGTTTCAAAGTTAACAATTCAAGTCTTAAAAATGCAATTAAAAAAATACAAAAATTTCAAAATCAACCTTCTATAAAATACTCATGAAATTTAACTTCCAGCTTTAGGATATATTGCACAAAGTGAAAGTCGAAGGACTAAAAAGTCAACAAAATTTTAAGGATCAAAATTACATAAAACAAATAATTGAAGGGAGAACCTCCAATTTGATCCCTAAAATGGTATCCAAAGTCAGTATTAATATGTTATACTTTTTCTCTTGCTAAAAATAAATAATCAAATAACTTTCGATCTTCTAAATTAATACTCCCAACTACATTTGGATGTATTTTCAATCTAAAGTTATATTTAACTTCAAGATTGACATCCTTTATTTTGTTTTTTACCAAATAAGTTTGAAATAACTTAAGATTAGAAAGTTGTTTGGATATATAATAAGTAAAAAAAAAAAAAAAAATTATCAATTGTAACTTTATATATAAATATAACTTTAACTATCAAATCGACGTTCTTCCCTTAAAAAAAAAATGAACCATAACCAATATATGTTATTTTATTCGAAAATATATCAAAAGTATAACTTCAACATTTAAAAATTGTTTACATATTTAGGTGGCAGAAATAAATAAAAAAAACCTTATATTGATTTTTACTATAAATTTAGGTACCGAATTGACAAGATGCCAATCTTCCTAAATGGATGCCGGAGAATCAGCTCGCAAAACAAAGAACGGTGCGTTTTAGCCGATTCTAGGTTGCTAGCAAATACGGCATCGTCTTCCCCCTTGCTTCATCTTCAAGTTCAAGCTCATACCATGCCTCGTATTCAGATCCCTCACCAACCAAGTTCACTTCAAAGTTCCCAAATGGACTGATAGACGCCACAGCGAAACCCTGTCAGAGAATCCGATTTTTCTCTTATTTTAGCAACACTTTGTCGGTGGAACAAATTCAGCCAGTGTTTCTTCAGTATTCATATTTCGAAGTTGAATGGCAGAGAAGGGGACCAATTCTACAAGCGAAGAAACAAAGCTTGTAGAAGAAAAGGCTTCTGCGCCGGCGCCGGCAGACAAGGAGATACAATCGCAGCCGAAACAAGATGGTGGAGGAGGAGGATGGGGCGGTTGGGGTTTTTCTCTTTCTTATCTTTCAGATCTTCAGAAGGCTGCAACCGTTGCTGCTGAAGAGATCTCTCGCAATGTACTATCTATTAATTCTAATTTCCTAGTTTTTATTTCATTTTAGTGCTTGCTTGACCCAATTAAATACCGAATGTCAGAGATCTCTATGTAGCTTAGGGCTCTGTTCATCAATGGTGGAAAAAGGCTGTGGAAAGTCCTTCTGTAGAATACTTCAGTTACTTTTTTCTTTGTAAATATGAGTAATCTATGAACGCGTGATGGTTTTGGTACGGCGTGAAAATTTAATCTAGGATTTTGTAGATTATGCCCGGAGATTATATCAGAAGTATCTGTCATTTCTATTTCTCTTGCCCTTTTTACAATAAAGTTAGAACAGTTAGTGTTTCAGAGGCTTTAGTTTTAAGTGTATTGCTGTCATTTAATTCTCTCTCTTTTTCCTTGTTTCAGCTGTGGAACATTTCTGGGCAGTGGTATTTTGTTAGTCATTTATTGTCTATTAGGATATATGTTCTGATGGCCAAACTGAATTTTTTTTTTTCCTTTCTCAAAAGTAAAAGGAAAAAACTAATGGAGTTAGTTAGATAAACCGGCGTTGCCAATCTGTTATTTGTGTCGTTGTGATGTGTTAAGGTTTGAATGGTCCAATGGACAATTGGTCCCGGTAACTCTTTTTAAGATATGATACGCCTGTTCCATGGTACATCTATGGTTTGCTAATTTTTAATATGGCACATAAGATAGCCTTGTTAGGTCTCCAAATCTTCATTTATGCTGTTATTAAGATTTTTATAAGGTAAGAGCATATCTCTAAATGACAGTTGGCACATAGCAAAGCATGGAATATCTGCAATTTTGCTTTTGTTCTAGTTCTTTCCTAAGTTCTGATGGTGGAAGTCTATAAATGACTCGTTATTCTGGCCAAAAAAATATGATTTTCATGAGTTACAGTTCCTTATTCTTTGACATATTATTTGCCATTCGGTATGCTTTATAAGAAGTTCCTTGGTGAAACTATTGAATTGTTGGGTTTTAATGCTGTCAATGCAGGCTGTTGCGGCTGCTAAAACAGCAGCAAAAAGCATTACAGATATACAAAATGCTGAGGACTCCGAATCTTCCAAAGATGGTGAGACAGAAGCATTAGCAGTTGAAGAGGAAAGTGAAGATGAGGACGAAAAACGTCGAAAGGCTGCAATTGAAAAGCTAGAGAAAGCAAGTGAAGATTCATTCCTTGGTCAGGCAAGTAAATTTTTGGATTTTGAGGTTTTAGTTATGTTCTTTGTTTCTAAATGTCTTATGCATGTACTGTGCTATTGCAGTTTGAATTTACCTCTATGCCTTACAAACTATTTCTTTAACCTTTACCATTTAAGCACAATTTTTGATAGGAAATCCTTATATATTTTCTTGGCCTTGAAGGTTATTAGATGTGGAGAAAATGGCAACAAGATTTGGAGATCATCCTTTATTTTCTGTTTTAACTTTATTCAACTAATTATACTTGAGATTTTGATTGTTATTATGTTGCAGTCATTTGTTGTCTTTCTGCCTCTTATTTTTATGCTTATGCAGGGGTTGAAGGTTTTTGACAACAAAGTGGAGAACTTTGCTTCAGGAGCTTGGCTGGCTTTAGGAAATGTATTGAAAGGGAGCTCAGAATTTGTTCACAGGTGTGTCCAGAACGTTGCTAACTATTTTTCTATAGATCTTGTAATTATTTTTTTGGCACATGGAAGTGTTCTTCCACTCTTGATGGTAGTCCAGCAGACCCTGTCTTGGCATTTGTTTGCATTACTATTATGAGTCTTTCAACCTTACATGTCATTTGAGTTAATCTTTCATTTACTTTGAATCACGGAGATGCCCTATTTTGGAATCTTATTTTTTGTATCACTAGAATGCTTTCTACTCCAATGTAGCTTCTGAGTAGCAATGTCCATTATCTGAAGCTTAAAGGGTTAAATGTCCAATCCAAGTGACCATTCTATAATTGTCATTCCAGTCAATCCTTTAAAGTGCTTGATGTAAGAACTAATAACATACTGCTCCTATGATATCTGCAGTTAATTTATTTTGACTTCAATCATTGTAGTTTTCTCCTTTATTAGATATATTAGCCGTTTCACATGTTGCAATCTGTATAATATTTTCATTTGTATAGGCATCTTGGTTATAATTTCTGATACTTTCCCCTTAAGAAGTTCTTTAAAATTGCGTGCCAGGCCCCAATATGATTAGTTTGTTACTTTTGGGTCTACATACATACATATCATTAGACAACTTTATGTTGCATGTTCTTTAGGCTCGAGGATTCTGCTGTGAATCTTGCCGACACCATTCAGCATGGTGGTCTGCCAGGCTCAGCTGGTTCTGTTGCACCATCTATTATAGAGGTCTCTTAAAACCTTTTTTGTTCCCCTTCTTTTTATTTGGTTTCTTGTTAATTACTTATCATTGTAATTTTCTGACAGGGTGGAAAGGCTTTGACAGCAAAGGGGATGCAAGTTCTTGAACTGGTCGGAAAGGAAACAATGGATCTTCTGATTGCAGAAACTGGTATTGAAGTTGAGAAAAATACTAGGGATGCTGAAGGAAAAATAGACGAGGATCAGTTATTTGAGGAAGTTACATTTGATCGATGCTTCTATATATATGGGGGTCCAGAGCAGTTGGAGGTTACTTGCTTATATTTCAAGCCATTTTTTGTTCTAGTTCTCTTAGTGATGGTTGTAATAGATTTTCATTGTTGTGTTAACTTAGGAGTTGGAAGCATTGTCCAATCATTATGCTCTGCTATTTAACCGAAGGAAAGCTAAGCTGTCATCTGAAGAGAAGTCTGTTTATGATGGAAAACTTAAGGAGGTTCTGCAGATTTTTGACTTGAGTTCTGAGATTAATGGAAGTGGTGCAGAATCTGAGAAAGGAAAGAAAGTTGATGCTGGAACTGAGAGCACAATTAATGAGATGAAGACTCTACATGATTCTAGTGTCAGCAAGGCTGCTGAGTTAGCTGCAGGGTAATATTTTCTTGAATAATATGAAATTCTTTTCCCATCTTTTTGGTGAATTCAGTTATATTTTACAATTGGTTAAATAGTTATCACTGTTTAGATGTAATATTATGGTATAATTGAAATGGGAACATTGTGAAGTGGAACCCATGGCTGACCCTTTCATCAAATATATTTGTACTTAAAGGGAAAGAGGTTGTGTTCATTAGCTATTCTAATTTGTAAGATACAGGAGTAAGGGTGGTGTTTCAAGTTTATTAAATTTTCATTTAAAGAAAGTAGACACTGTTTCGATATAGGCTAAAATGGAAGTATGAGATTCAATTTTAAAAGGAAGGGGTACTTTTGTAGAACACTGACAAGTTCTTGATTGGTTGCAAAAAAAAATCATATGTAGATATATATATATATTTTGAACTCTGTATGTGTGTTATATGACCAGTTCTAAGTGGATGCTCAATGATATCAAATGTTTAATTCAAGACTTCTTTCTAGGCTTTATTTTTAATGATTTATCCATCATTCTTGAATTAAATTATATGTGACATGCCCTTGATTTTCCATAATTGTTGCTTCGCAAAGTCTCTTGAAGTTCTGTACCCATCCATTATTTATCTCTACCTTTGGGTGTCGAAGTAGTAATTTTTCACTGAACAAGCTAATTTTATAACCATAAGACAACATATTTGTTTACTTTTCATTTAATTCCTCCCTTAGTACATTTGAATTCACTGGTGTTTCAATACTAAAATCTTTGGGACTTCAATTCTTTTCTTTTGTTGGGGAAAACTTTTCAGTTATAACATCAATAGTATTGCAAGCTGAGATCATGCAAAGTAAGGCTGTAGTGGCATTGTTTTTATTTGTAACTTATCTTTGTTCAATTATTGTGGTGTTTTTAGTTTTGCAAATGCTTTAGCCGGGCAAGCTCCAACTGATATTATTCAAAGGACTTCTGGAAGACTGGACTCTCTGCACTCAGAAGGGATTCATGTATGTGGGAATTCTTTACATAAATAATACTCTCTCCATCCATAATTCAATATATCCCCTTTTGACTTTGCTAAAAAATTTAAAGAAAGTCTTTGACCATGGGTGAAGTTAATATGAACCTCTTAAATTCAAGAGTTTTGGGTAACTTTAAAATGAAATATGTTCATTCTAGGGAGGCGGACATTTACCTTGTGACTTTTCAAAATAGAGATGAGGACAACTTGAGCAATTATCTTTTTATTTCATGGATGTGATGCTAAAGTTAAGTTTTCATGCTGTAGAGACTGTCTGAAATGTGCTGTTTTGCGGTAACTCAACTACTGATGCTTGGAAAATCAATAATTTCTAATGCAAACAAGGTTCAGGATGCTGATACTGATGGGGAAATAGAAAAAATTGATTGGCCAGATGATTCTGTTGAAAAAGCTAAGATTATAAGAATAAAGGCACAGACGATGACTGGAAATGTAGAAGCTGTTTCAAATAGTTTCATTACAGGTATATTTGTTTGGACTTTCCATGCTTCTAAATTTCCAAGTAAGTTTTTGTTGATGCAGAGAACTTTACCGTTGATTTAGTAGCATTGCTTGCCTTGTGCAGAGGAAAAAGGCTAACCTAAGGATGTCTCTTGAAAGCCATATGTCTGATGTTTTCTTTATTTCCAAGTATTTTGTGATCTTTGTTTAGAGTCTTATTTTTTGTTTGATCTCTGGTTTTGGTACTCAAAATTTGTTGGTGAAAAACCAAAAAGATTTCAGTGTTACTAAAAATTTTAAGCTTCTACTATATTTCTGGTAATTGCTCATCTATACTACCTGCCCTGGTACACTGGTAATAAAAAGAAAAAATTCAAATTAATCAATCTGGAGAAAAGTGGAAGACTGAAATCCCTTAGCTGCCACGAATTTCAGACATTCCAGAAGATAAAAGTTATCCTCAGAAGAGTTCTGATTGTATTATTGTGTTGTGTTCAATTTGCTGGGCAGGCATATCAGATGTAGCTGAAGTGTATCTAGAAGCAATGAAAGGTGTTACTTCTGATTCACCTTACCTTAAAGAAAAGGCCACTGCTTTCTCTAAGAACCTGCAGGAAGATCGAAGCACAGCCTTGACCAAGATTCAGGACGGGCTCCAATACTTATCCTATCTAGTTGTTTCCACCTCAATGCCTGCTGTCTAATATCGAAGTTCCCGTCGTTAGTTACATTTGTAAATAGTCTTCCTAGCAGTTGGTTTTATGCGACAAATGTTGGCTGGCCATGCTTCCTGGACAACTTGGTCGTTTCTGGGCAGAATTCTTTTCAATTATGTGTATCTTCCTGCTTTAGAGCAGTATATTTTCCCACTATTTTTTTAACGGGAAAAATACCTGTGTTTCATGCATTGATGAAAATGATACCTAAGCATTTTTTTTAGAAAAAAAATTTCTGGGTATTATTATTATTATTATTATTATGCTTTTTGGATGTGATTTCTAACGAGTGTGTTGTGTCACCGACGTTTTCATCCATCATCCACTTTATAGGTCAGACTTGTTAAACAGATATTGATTTGTTAAAGAGGCATTTGGCTTGAGTTCGGCTTGTGGCCTGTAATGGGCTACTTTTCAGGTCTGAGTTTGGCCTTGTTAAAAGTCTGGTGTATTTAAAAAAATATATTTTAATCTCCACATATATTTTAATTGTTTAAAATTAAATATATAAATTTTTAATATAAAGTTCAATAAAATTTAAATATTTATATTCACTTGCTCAACTGTTCTATAATCAATTACATTAATAAGAAGAATAAGTTAGTAATATAAAGGACGAGAATATTTGATTATTTTTTATGTTAGAAAAAAACTAATCTAACATATAATAATTCAATATAATTTATTCAAAATATGATATTAAATACAATATAATTTAACTAATATCATTATATTGTAACAATCTCAACAATTTAAATTGTGATCATAGGTAATTTAGATCAAATATAAATGTTGTTATTAGCTGCTTACTAGTTGTAAAGAATTAAATATTAAATGTAGTTTCTTTTACCTATACAAACACCTTCGACAAGAAAAATTAAATAAGTTATTAAATTGCTCTACAATTTAATACATAATTAGAAAAAAAAATATTATTTTAACAACTCAAAAATACCTTTTTGTTTCTTATTTAAACAAGCTAACACTTATATAAAATATATATGCTAGATAATAGTAATAGGTTGGAAAATTTTATCTGCATATAATTATATATTATATGTTCAATTCCACAAAACAAAATATATCATTTCATAGATTTTTAAAGCATTTACAAAAAAAAAAAAAAAAAAATTGAAACAGACATAGGTCGACTTGACAGGCTTAGCAGGCTAGTCACAAGGCCTAAGGAAGACCCTAAGCCTTGAACTATGCCAGAACAGACCAAGCCAAATCAAGCTAGGCCACAGGCATTTGACGGGTTGCCTGACTTCCCATCCCAACCCTAACCGTAAGCCCAAAGGTAATATAGATATCTAGTTGAAATTATATTTTAATATATATTAATATATAAAAGTAGTTTCCAAAACAAGAGAGGTTGATAAATGTCATTATTTGAATGTTTAGGACAAAGTTTAATTATAACCAATCGATTATTTTCTCACTCTAGATAAACGTTAAAATATTTCAGAAAAAGAAATAATATTGAGAGAGTCTCAAGATATTTCAAAATATAAATATTTATAAAAATCATCATTATTTGAATTCATAGGTGGATAGTTTTATTTTGAGACTGAACTATTGTTCCATAAACCTAAAGACTCATACCTTTCTCGATCTACATTTTTGACCAAGATTAAGTGTTATATCGGTTTTTATCAGTTTAATATTTAATACTTGGGTCATCAACTTACATATCACTAATAACAGTTTAAAATATAACGACACAAAAAGTAGACTTAATATAAAATATAATTGAAAAATATCTATAATAAATCATCATTACATCATATGAAATTTAAAATGAATTGTATTAAAAATATTAATATAATTAATTGAATTTTTCTAAAACATAATTGAAAATTATACATAAATATTTCTTTCATTTTTTTAATTTTAGAAAATATGTTTATTTGAATGGGTAGTGAGGACACATTCATTTACTTTTTTTTAATTACATTATTTTATACTTTATCCGTGATTATTAATGACTTCCCGTGTATTGCTTTTAATGATATTAATTTACCTATTTTAATTATATTTTTTGATAATATAACTAAAAAATATTATTGATAATTAAAAAATATTATTAGTGATATGTTGAGTTTTCTTTTTTCCTTTTGTAGTTATGTTTTTATTTTAATTTATTATATTTCTAAGGATAAATAAAAAATGATTTTTCTAAAAATACTTTTCATTTTTTTATCTAATTGTTTACAAAATAAAAGGATGATAATAGTTTTAGTTAAACAAATATTTAATAAATTCAATTAATTATATTGTGAATAAAATTAATTAAATATTAATTAGCTAATAAATATAAATCTTTGTATTCTTTACAAAATCTTGATAAAATAAATTGATCATAATTTTTTAATGCAATATTTATTTTATTTAATTTGTAAAATGAAAAATTCATTCAATTTAATTAAGTAAATAGTGATAACATATTAATAAATAATATTTTGAAATATAATCAAAATAAAATAATTTACATGCCATAAGTTATCAATATCAATAATAATTCATAATGAAATTTAAAACTATATTAACTAACATGAAATTAATTATTTCAAGTAATCTAAAAGGAAAATAAAATATTTTATTTTTGAAAAAATAATTATTAATAATACCAAAAAAAAAATGGAAGAAAATGTTATTTAGAGGCTTGATAAACCTTTTGAATTAATTTTCTAATTTCTAATTTTTTTACTTATTGAAATAATACTATTAGCCTAATAATAATTTCAAGGTTTGTAAAGAATTTGACCTTAAGTAGAAACTAATCAAACAATTCTAGTTGATAAATGATATGAAAGTAAAGTTGTAGATAGAGATCTTGGGTTCATTTCTGGAAAATGTCCCTCGAATTAAAAGAAGAAAAAAGAAAGAAAGATAGTTAGTGTTCTTCCAACTAATCTTGAACTTAACAAATTATTAAATGCAAATAGCGAAGATGTTTGTTTATTAGTACCATCAATACGATAGATTATGCAAACAAAGAAGAAAGACGTATGGGTTTCCAGCAAAAACGAAAAAGAAAAGAAAGAGAAGCTTCAAATTAAGAAGAACAAATTTTATTCTGTATTTCACGAGCTAGCTACACTTTTAACAAAATTCAATTGACGGGAATCTACAAAGAAAGTTGCCTAATTTTTTTTTTTCTCTCTTCTCTACTAATTATGGTAATATATAGGAAAATGGTTGGACAAAACTCCTCAATAGCCGGGGAAAACTGGTGGTGGCGGCGATGCGTACTCGAAGCCCAAGTTTGGTGGAAGGATGACTTCGTCCTTGCCGGTTGGAGGTTGAGCAGAAACCACAGGAGTTGGAGGAGATTGAGCTGGTGCCTGTGGAGATGCTGGAGATTGAGCTGATACTTCTGGGGGTGGTGAAAGGGATGTTGGTGGTGGAGATTGAGCTGACTCCTCCGGAGATGGTGAAAGGGATCTTGGTGGTGGAGACTGAGCGGACTCCTCTGTTTGTGGAGGAGAGAAGACTGGTGGAGATGGAGGGGACGAGACTGGTGGTTGTGGAGGTGGTGGGGATTGGATTGGCGACGTGTCTGGTGGAGATTGAACCGGTGGGAGAGGCGATGTAGTTGACTCGGTAGGTGGTGGAGTTTGTTTCCTTGACTCTGGAACCGGTGAAGGTTCAGAAATTGATGGTGGGGTAATCATTGATGATTCTGGTGAAGGGGTGGGAGGAGAAGAAACGGATTCGGTGGGTGGTGTGGTTGTATTAACTAGCTCAGGAGCCGGCGGTGGTGTGAATTGAGTTGGTATAGGCGATTGTGAAGATTCTGTTGGTTTTGGTGATGGTGTAGGGGTAGGTGTTGGGTTCAACTCCATTGGCTCGGGGGCGAGTGTAGGCGATGGAGACGACTCAGTTGGTTTTCCTGAGGGTGAACGGGATGGGGCTGGTCCAGTCGACTGCAATGAGGGTGATTGCGGGGATTCAATTGGTACTGAAAATGGTGAAGGTGATGGGGCTGAGTCTGTTGGCTCTAATGAGGGGGTGACTGTCGGAGATGACTCAATTGGTTCTCCAGATGGCGACGGTGATGGGGTCGACTCTGTTGTTGGATTGTATGAAGGAGTGGGTGCCGAAGACCACTCAAAGGGTTCACCAGATGGCGAAAGATATGGGGTTAAGTCAAATGGCTCCCCAGATGGTGAAGGCAATGGGGTGGACTCTGTCGGCTCAAATGAAGGAGTGGCTACAGGAGATGACTCAATTGGTTCTCCAGATGGTGAGGATGATGGGGTTGACTCCGTTATTGGATTGTGCGAGGGTGTAGGAACTGAAGATGAGTCATAGGGTTCCCCAGATGGTGAAGGCAATGGAGTGGCTACCGGAGCCGACTCAATTGGTTCCCCAGATGGTGAAGATGATGGGATCGACTCTCTGGGATTGTATGAGGGTGTGGGTGTCGAAGACGACTCAGATGGTTCCCCAGTTGGTGAAAGGGATGGGGTTGACTCAATTGGGTTGTATGAGGGGAAGGGTGTTTGCGAAAGCTCAAATGGTTCCCCAGTTGGTGAAGCCAATGGAGTGGGCTGTGTCGGCTCAAACGAAGGGGTGATTGCAGGAGATAACTCAATTGATTCTCCAGACGGTGAAGGCGATGGGGTCGACTCTGTTGTTGGATTGTATGAGGGTGTGGGTGCCGAAGATGACTCAGAGGGTTCACCTGATGGTGAAAGAGATGGTGTTGACTCTATTGGGTTGTATGAGGGGGTAGGTGTTTGTGACGGTTCAAATGGTTCCCCAGATGGTGAAGGCAATGGGGTAGACTCTGTTGGCTCAAATGAAGGGGATGGGGCTAACTCTGTTGTTGGATTGTATGCGGGTGTGGGTGATGAAGATGACTCAGAGGGTTCCCCAGATGGTGAAACAGATGGCGTTGACTCTATTGGGTTGTAAGAGGGTGTGGGTGCCGATGAGGACTCAGATGGTTCCCCAGATGGTGAAAGGGATGGGGTTGACTCTATTGGGTTGTATGAGGGGGTGGGCGTTTGCGAAGACTCAGATGGTTCCCTAGTTGGTGAAACTAGTGGGGTGGACTCTGTTGGCTCAAATGAAGGGGTGGCTGCCGGAGATGACTCAATTGATTCCCCAGATGGTGAAGGTGATGGGGTTGACTCTGTTGTTGGATTGTATGAGGTTGTGGGTGTTGAAGACGACTCAGATGGTTCCCCAGATGGCGAAAGGGATGGGGTTGACTCTATTGGGTTATATGAGGGGGTTGGTGTTTGTGAAGACTCAGATGGTGAAGATGATGGGGTCAACTCTGTTATTGGATTATATGAGGGTGTGGGTGCTGAAGATGATTCAGAGGGTGTGGGTGATGGTGATAACTCAATTGGTTCGGGGAATGGTGTAGGTGATGGGGGTTGGAATGAAGGTGGTAGTGACATTGAAGGCTCATCTGGCTGTGGGTATGGTGTGGGTGATGGGGTGCCCTCTTCACTTGGTTGGAATGAAGGTGGTAGTGAGATTGAAGGCTCATCTGGTTGTGGATATGGTGTAGGTGATGGGGTGCC
>JAOXNR010000029.1:3183570-3195908 GCA_028571225.1 Parsonsia alboflavescens | reverse complement strand
AACCCCCCCCCCCCCCCCCCCCTTTTTTTTTTTCAAGATATTTGTTATATTTTCTTAGGAATTTGAGTTTTTTGTTTTGTTTTTTTTTCTTTTCGCCAATATTTTTGCAAGTTGTTATATTTTCTTCGGAATGTTCTGGAGTTTGTTTTGTTGTTTTCCTTTGCCGTTTAACTTTACTTGTCGGGGGTGTTTGCACTTGGACTCTTTTAGTTGTTACTGAATTAAATTAAAGTAAAAATTAATAACTTTTCTTTGAATTTGTGATGAACAGTTACTCCTTTGGGAAAATCTTCTTCAGTGATGAGAACTCTGGTCATTATGTTTGTTTTCCTCAATTGATAATGGTTTTAGCATATTTATTTTTTTTCTGCACTTGTGCTTGCCGTGGATTTTTAGGATGAGTTGAAATTACTTTCAGCGGGATGGCAATAGTTTAAATTTACGTGGAATTGTTTGTGCTTCAGTTTTGTTTGCTTTGTTTGTTTGCTTTGTGTTTTTTAGTGAAAGATTTTATATAATCATTTGTCTTGTATTTGCACTGTGTGGTTTTTGCTGGAAATTTGGGAGTTAGGTTTATATCGAACATGTGATTTCTTTTTAATTTTACTTTCTAAACTCATTTGGAACGGACAATATTAGGCATCGTATCTGAGAATGTTAATTTTCTTAATCTTTTTGATAGCGGGAAAAAATTGAAATGACCTTCTTAGTAGCAGCACTCATTCTTGTCCTTTTTATTTCTTCTTCATTGTTTTTTATTTGTCCTGTATAATATTATGGCTCTGTGACTGTCACAACATGATCCGGGGGAAGCAATGATGCTTCAGTTGCTAGCAATCACTTCCAAGCTAAGGAATTCATGCTTATCAACACAGGATTCAATTGCATCCCTACTGCCATATGTTTCTGTTTATTTTTTTAAAACTTGAGTAGAATTCGATCCCTGTTGCTAACTATGTTTTTGTTCTTAAGCATTAATTGTTATACTTCTTTTTGGAATTTATTCTTGATTATTCTGTTGATGGCATTACAATACCTTTTGTTTGATAAACAGTTAATGTTGATGATGCCATGGATGATATTGAATGGAAGTTCAAATGGGTTTCTGGTGGTCTAATGAAACTTGGTTCGCCTTCCTCTTTGAGTGAACATATTTTTCCAGTTCCAACGAGGCACTTATCCTGGAATTCGGATTAGATCAATAAACTAGCTTTGACCCAGAGTGTGTTTCAGAGTCAGTTAATAGTTTTCTGATTATGAGGATGGTTATAGGGATGAAAGCCAGTGTCATGAGGCAGCAGAATCTGTTGGACCAGCTAATGATGACACTCAGATAATGAGTTGAATTCAAAGAGTTGTCCTCCTAGATTTGTTAAATGTGATGAAGAAGTTGGAAACCGGGAGTCTTTAGAGAAGCTTGATTCATGGAACCCATCTAAGTCACAAAATTTATGTAGAACTCCGGAATCAGTTTATTTGTGATACGCGATTGCATAGATGAGACGATCCTATCAGGGTCTCCCCTGAGGGAGGTCTGCATTTTGTGAAGTGTTTAATTTTTTTCTTTTAGTTGAACAGTAACTTTATTTTATTCTATCAGGATAAATTCTTATCCTTCATTTTCTTAACAATATCTACATATTATCGGTTCCTCCTCTGTCTCTCATATGCAAACTCTCGTGTGTATGTGTTCATGGTCAGTGCGTATGTAATGTACATACCCTTTGTTATTATCCATAATGGAAATGTCATGAATGAAAATAGCCTTGAAGGATGAGATTTATTTATATTGTATAGCTGATAGTGGTGATCAACAAAAAGGATGAATAGCTGCATGCCCCAAGGGAGTTCTGATTATTTAATTATCTTTTCTCTCTTTTGGGGAGAAGGTGAGTGGATGTGTGGGGAGTGGGAGTACTGGATGGATAGCCTTTGGAGGATGTACACAGGCTTGCTATGCTATCCTTTTGGTGGCCTTTCAATGACTTTTGACCTGTCTAATTTGAGATTAAGTTGGTGTACTCAAGGAAGAGAGTGGTTTTTAAATTGTCAATGAGAAATCTAGTTAAAGTAAATATTTTATGTGGTTGGTTTTAAAAAGTAAAACTTCTTTCTCGTCCTTAAAAAGCAATGCAATTGGATCAAATGCTTTTACCATAATTGTTCAGTTACTGTCTTATGCTTCTTCATACTGGTATTTGATGCAGTTGATACCACCAAATCAGATTTTGCTTGTTCTGAACCTAGTAGATAATGTATTTCATGTTCTGAACCTAGTTGATAATGTATTTCAGCTCAAGAGAGCAAACTACGTTTTCCTCTGTACTTGTTAGGATTCTTTGATCTGATGTTCCTATGTTTGGACTTATAGTTTCCCTTGTTCTCTTTAAAATAAAGTTTTTGTCCTTGTTTTGATGGGTAAGGTATCCTTGGTTTATCTCTGTATTTTATGTCGTAATGGAATGTCATACTGTGCTTTTTTGTTGCCTTATTAATTGATGATTATGGAAACACCATTGCTGCTCTATTTTGCTTCTCAGATTACTGAAAAATTTTCTTTTTATAAACAAAATTGCACATCTATTTTGTTCACCTTCTCATGGAGGGTAATCTCTGTTGAATACTTTCGAGAGAAGTCTTTCTATATGTTTTATCCCAAAGGAATAAAACGTTACTTATCTTCTTTATGCAGAAGCAGTTGTTTTGAATATCAAAGCAAAATTTTCAATTAATCATGGAGGATGCCACTGATGACTGGCTTATAATACAAATACATTGGCTTCAAAGAGAAGATGTTGCTGCCCATAAGATGGATCCATACTGCAAGTAGAGAGTTTCTGAAGAACACAAGTGACCATGTGCGTTCATTTGCTTCTGAATTTTCCTAATAGGATGTAGAAAGGATGTCCCCTGAAAGCCATGCATCTTTTTTTTTATCTGTTCTAAATTTTTTTATGAATTTATCTTTGGTTTTGATACTAAGATATAATCGGTGTTGGTGAAAAACAAAAAATATTTCAGTGATTCCCAAAACTTTTAAGTTGCTAATCTTGTATTTCTGGTAATTGCTCTTGTACTGCTCACCCTGGTACACGGGTTATAAGAAGAAAAAAGTCAAATTAATCAATCTAGACAAAGTGGAAAACCACATTAATCGTTTAGATGCCATGAATTTCAGACATTTCAGATGATAAAAGTTATCCTCGAAGAGTTCTGATTGTATCGTGTTCAATTTTCTGGGCAGGCATATTAGATGTAGCTGAAGTGTGTATATCTGGAAGCAATGACATCAAAGCACTTATGATTCACATTCCATTCATGAATAGGAAGATCAAAGCACAGTGCTTGCTGTTTGAAATCAAAGTTCCTGTCGAATGCATCAGGCACTTGTCGCCAGTTACATTTGTTTATAATCTTCTTCCTTGCAGTTGGTTTTACGCAATATATCGATTTCTGGGGAGAATACTTTTGGATTATAGCCCACTATTTTTTTAGCGGGAAAAACATAATTGTTTCATGAATTGATGAAAATGAATTTTAAGTGTCTTCATATGTGACATGTTTTCATCATTTAGTCCATTTCATACGCAATAAATCTCAAACATAATGCAGATTTCTGGCCCGAGATTTTGTTATGATTACTTTAATCCTTGCATATTTTTATAATTATCCCATTGCATGTTGTGGCTAACACATGGTTTTCTTTTTCATTAAAGAAACAGAATCTTTAAACAACCCAGCAAAAAGAGCATCTTCACAAAACAATGAAAAGTAGCTTTATGCTGGAAGGATGATTTGAAAAGAATCGAAGGAAATTGAAAAGATGGGTGAAATGAGTTTTTTGGATTTTATTTGAAAACAAAAAGGGAGAAAAACTTCAGTGATACTCAATATTCATGGATTGCAAAGAATTTGACTGTACGCAGAAATGGAGGGAGCGTTGATGCAAACAAAGAAGAACGAAATAGAAGTTCAATAAGAATAATTTTTTAATTTTGTTTTGTTTTTATTTTTATTTTTATGTATTTCCGTCTCAAATTCGAGAGCTAGCATCAGTATAACAAACAGAAAATTTCTTATATTTTTTCTACTAATTATGGGAATACATAGGAAAATGATTGGATAAAACTCCTCAATAGCCAGGGAAAACTGGTGGTGGCGGTGATGCGTACTCGAAGCCCAAGTTTGGTGGGAGGATGACGTCGTCCTTGCCTGTGGGAGGTGGAGCAGAAACCGCAGAAGTTGGAGGAGATTGAGTCGGTGCCTGTGGAGATGCCGGAGATGGAGCTGATTCCTCTGGGGGTGGTGAAAGGGATGTTGGTGGTGGAGATTGAGCTGACTCCTCTGTTGGTGGAGGAGAGAAGACTGGTGGGGATAAGGGAGACGAGACTGGTGGTTGTGGAGGTGGTGGGGATTGGATTGGCGACGTCTCTGGCGGAGATTGAACCGGTGGGAGAGGGGATGTAGGTGACTCAGTAGGTGGTGGAGTTTGGTTACCTGACTCTGGAGCTGGTGAAGGTTCAGAAATTGATGGTGGGGTAATCGCAGTTGATTCTGGTGAAGGGGCTGGAGGAGAAGAATTGGACTCGGTGGGTGGTGTGGTTGGCTTCACTAGCTCAGGACCCGGTGTGGAAGTCGGTGGTTGTGTGAATTGAGTTGGTGCAGGCGATTGTGAAGATTCTGTGGGTTCTGGTGATGGTGTAGGTGTTGGGTTCAACTCCATTGGCTCGGGTGAGAGTGTAGGCGATGGAAATGACTCAATTGGTTCTCCAAATGGTGAAGGGGATGGGGCTGATCCATTTGGCTGGAATGAGGGTGATGGTGAGGACTCAATTGGTTCGCCAAATGGTGAAGGTGAGGGGGCTGACTCATTTGGCTCAAATGAAGGTGAAGGCGATGACTCAATTGGTTCCTCAAATGGTGAAGGTGATGGGGTCGACTCTGCTGGATTGTACGATGGAGAGGGTACTGGAGACGACTCAAAGGGTTCCTCAAATGGTGTAGGAGATGGTGGTGTCAAGGCCGTTTCCTCAGTTGAAGGTGAAGGGGATGGTGACCCCTCATTTGGCTGGAATGAGGGTGTTGGTGAGTATGAAGGCTCATTTGGTTGTGGATATGGTGTAGGTGATGGGGCACCCTCCTCACTTGGTTGGAATGAAGGTGGTAGTGAGATTGAAGGCTCATCTGGTTGTGGATATGGTGTAGGTGATGGGGTGCCCTCCTCACTAGGTGGGAATGAAGGTGGTAGTGAGATTGAAGGCTCATCTGGTTGTGGAGATGGTGTAGGTGATTTGGTGCCCTCCTCACTAGGTTGGAATGAAGGTGGTAATGAGATTGAAGGCTCATCTGGTTGTGGATATGGTGTAGGTGATGGGGTGCCCTCCTCACTAGGTTGGAATGAAGGTGGTAGTGAGATTGAAGGCTCCTCTGGTTGTGGATATGGTGTAGGTGATGGGGTGCCCTCCTCACTAGGTTGGAATGAAGGTGGAAGTGAGATTGAAGGCTCACTTGGTTCGGGTGAAAGTGAAGGAGGTGGTGTCGATTCTATTGGTGATGGGACTGGTACTGAATAAGGAGTTTGGTTAAAAGGTTCTTGAGATGGAGTTGGAACTATATATGGCTCAGGGGCGGGACTTGGTGGCTCTGAAACAGTTTCTGGTGGTTGCTCAGGACTAAGTTCTGGAGGTGGAACTGGAGATACCTCTACGGTGGGAGTTGTTGGCTGTTCCGGTGCTGGTGTGGTAGGACTTGGAGGAGGGAGTGGGGCAGGAGTTTGTTTTGGGGTAGGAGGAGGTGGTGGAATAGGGGCAACCTTTGGTGGTCGATGAGGCTTCACAGGCACAGGTGATGGGGATGGAATATAGACTGGAGTTGAAGGCTTGTGATGATGATGGGGCTTTGGTGGAGTATGAATGTGATGCCTATGCTTTGGTGGACTTTGTGGTTTTGATTTGTGTGGTTGATGCTTGGGTGTCTTTGGAGGTTCTTCATCATCTGAAAAATGAGGGGACTTCTTGCTTGGTGCACCTCTGCAGTTATTGTTGCCACAATTAACAGGATTTTCCAAAACTGGGGAACAAGCCTTCTTTGACCTCTGGTTTGGCCTGGATGATCCCAGACAATTCATCTCGTCCTCCATGATTATACCATCTTCAATGGGTGGCTGACATACAGGTTCCTCAAACTCAAAGTAGTTATAAGAGATTGAGACCTTTGTGAGATTATCAAAAGAACAGAATGAATTGGGAACAACTCCCGTCAACATATTGTTTGAGACACTTATTTCTTCAATGCCCTGCATGGATATTATGTTTTTAGGCAATGTCCCAACAATTTTGTTGTGGCTGATATCAAAGACATTTACACTTCTGAGCAGAGTAATTTCTTCTGGCATGCAACCGGAGAGTTCATTGTGTGAGAAATTGATCTCATCCAATGAGTCCTCCATTCTGCCAATGCTCTTTGGAAGGCATCCCATGAATTTGTTATGTGCCAAAACAATCACTGAGGCTGTGGAATTGCCAAAGTTTTCAGGGATGGTGCCTTGGAATCTGTTGTTATTGACAAAGATAGCATCAAGATCCTTATCAAACAGAGCTGGAGGCAGAGTTCCATCGAAATCGTTGAATCTGATATCAAGATACTTGAGTTCTGGCAACTCAAGAACCACATCAGGGAACGATCCAACGAACCGATTGTTGCTAAGATCAAGCTCATGAAGAAGTGTCAATTTTCCAATGCTCTTTGGAATGATTCCACAGAAGCGATTGGAGTTGAGATGGATAAGACCGGCATCGCTTAGGAGGCCAATCTCCACAGGCAGGTGCCCAGCAATATCTCCATGATTGAGATCTACACCAGCAACAACAGTCACCGTTTTATCATCAAGAGCAGCTGCACAGAAGACCCCATTATAGGCACAAACCTCAGGACCATCCCAATTTCCAGTCATGTTCTTGGGATCAGAATAGATGGCCTTTTTCCATGCCTGAAGGGCAATGTAGGCTCTTCTGAGCCTTGCATTGGCAAATGTTAATTTGACATTGATCTCATATTCAACACCCTCTGGAAGATCACCATCCTCAGGAAGTGTCAAGAGCTGACGACGAGCAATGTAAGCTGCTTCCGCATCCCTTAAAGCCAAGGATAAAGAAGAAAAGAAAGATAGGGAGATGAGGAGGAGGAGGAGGAGGAAGCAGCCCAAGGCCTTCATCTTTTGCAGGTTAGCTTATTATACCTACCTTGGAAGGACCCAAGGCTGCTTAATAATGGTCATGTAATGGACAAGATTGGAGGGGTTATATATTTTACGAGATGAGGAATGGGAATGGCTCAGAGGTATTTAGAGATGTTGATGGCGGAGAAACCCGAATTTGGCTCCCGACCATTCGGAACTCCATTGAATTTGGCCATCCATCCTCTGCATTGGTTGGAAAGCAGAGCTTAAAACTAGATGATGTCTGACTGAGTTTTTGTCTGTTCATTTTACCACACTTCTCGCCATACGTTCTTAATTCATGCAAAATATATAGTGTCATTTAATTTTTTTTGCTTTACTTTTTAATTTTCTATTCATCCAGTTTCGGATTCTTTTTACGTAATATATTCCTGAGCATATTTGGTTAGTCATCTCTGAGCCAATTTCTCAATTTTATCAAAATTTGTATAACTTTAACCCATTTATTACAAGAATATTTTAATCGAATTAATCAAAAATAAAATTCATTAATTCTCTTTCTCAAATACAAAACCTCAAATCATATTATTTTTTTTTAAAAAAAAAAATTTACAACCCATTTTTAACTTTGTCTGCAGATCTGCTCCCTTCTCTTTTTAACGAGAAGAATAAGTTCCAACCTTATCATCCAAAGAATGAGTATTTCTACCTGTCAATTTTAGTCTTGGTGAGTCGTGTTGAAAAATAACATGAGTTACCCCAAATATTCCATACGAAGAATGAAAAAAATTTGCCCCTGCCAGTATTGGTAATTCAGTCACAAGCCAACTATGTACAATACTTGAGGTTCTGAAATCATTTACATTTTACAGAATCTGTACAAAAAATTGCCAATTATAGCTAAATTCTTTACTCAACATTGAACATTCCTTGGAAATCAGGTGCAGGGGAGTCCCAAGCAGGGTTCCTCCCCTTAGTCCTAAGCAATCTGGTGAAGGGTGAAACGGGCATTTTGCATTCTTCTTCTTCATCAAGCTTTTCCCTTGACTATGGCAATCGATCTGGGACAGGACAAGGGCTTAATCTGCCCGATTCAATAATCAGCCTCTCCACCTCTTCTTCTTTCCGTGTGCCTCCTTCTAAGAAGACGAGAGATTAGATTAAGAAATTAATCACCATAAATGATACGAAAGATTAGTAGAGGGATTAAGATCAGAAATTGGTGGAGCTTCGAAACGATCTCCATGTCACCTCGAATTGTGAAAGAAAAATCAGATTACCAGAATGGACTTTCATCATGAGGATAATTCCGATGCCTAAGTTAGTATTTGATGAGAGTCAAATTGAATGAATTCCCCTTTTTTTTCATCTCTATCTGTTCGATAAAGTATATTGAGGAATTAGTTATCTATTAGTTGAAGTTACCTTATTCGAGTAATTATCAATTACGTGAAATTAGGCATTTAGGATAATTGTGAGATAACATCCTATCAATTATTCTTAGAATCATGGAGTTTCTATAATGGGAGATATCTTGCCATGCATATCTCTGGTGTATGAGTTACGAGCTCGCTACTGACTTATGAACCATCTTCATGACCTCCTAGTGAGCATCTAAGGTCGCGATGAGTTTTTTGGAAGTCGTGATAAATGGTTTAAGTCTTACCATGTGCATCAAATGCTGTAAATATTCAATCGTGGCATGGAAGATTCAAGAGAAAGGTTGGGGCTTACCGGTAAGTAGGTTGGGGTTCAGTGAGACCTTTCCTTAACTCATTGAAGGTCAATGACTTAGGAGGTCGGTGGTCAGGAAGTCGCTGTCCGCTTTCCTCTTAATATTGGTTTGGATCTTCAGTATTTGGATCAGTATTTAGGTTTATTTGGATTGAGTCATTTGAGCCGTGCCCGTCCTAACCAGTAGAAATAAAATAAAATATATTATTGAATATTATTTTATAACTTCAAATTAAAATTAAAAAAAGATGGAAGACCAATCTTTCATATTATTAACTGAAAATTTTATTTTAATTAAATAAAGTAATTAGGATTTAAAGTTCATGTATAGAAATCTATAAAATTATAGACATGTCATTATTGATGGACCTTGGAAACGAAGTTCAATCATTTTGAACCCTGATGGTGCTCGTAATCACAATCTGAAAGAAAATCAGATCATCAGAGTGGGCCGTCACCCCGAGGATACTTCGATGCCTAAGTCAGTATTTGATGAGAGTCAAATTGAATGAATTTCACTTGTGTAATCCTTGTCCCTTTGATAATCTATATCAAGTAATTAGTTACCAATTAGGTGAAGTTACCTTGTTGGAGTAAATCTCAATTACGTGAAAATAGGCATTTAGGATACTTGTGAGATTATATCTCGAAAATTGCTCATTGAATGGTTTAGTTTCCATAATGGAAAACATTTTACCATGCACGTCTTTGGTGTATAAGCTATGAGCTCGCTATTGTCTTATAAACCATATTCGCGACCTTCCAGTGAGCCTTGAAGGTCGTGATGAGCTTTCTAGAGGTCGTGAGGAGTGGTTTAAGTCTCATCATGCATATAAACCCTTATAGAGATCCAATCGTGGCATGTAAGATTTAAGAGAAAGGTTGGAGCTGACTGATTCGTAGCTTGCTATCCAGTGAGACCTTTCCTTAGCTTGCAGAAGGTTAGTGACCTAGGAAGTCGGTGGTTAGGAGGTCGTTGTCCACTTCCCTCTTAATATTGATTTGGATCTTTTGTATTCTTGTTAGTATTTAGGTTTATTCGGGTCTAGAAGTACCTGTTCTGACCATTTTTACATCCCTTTAGGCTTAGCTAGTTTTAAGGTTGTGGCGCCTAAATTTTGCCTCCAAGTCCTGACCTCTGAAGAGTCTCGCCGTTTTTTATGATGGCTGTTTTGAGATTTTGTGTCTCATCAACTTTTGGTAGTTGCCTCGGTTCGCGGGTAACGAATCTTTCTAGAACTCAAGAGACTTCTTTCCCATATAAATTAACGAACTTTGAAGAGTTTGAAACTTACTAAAATTCTTCTTGAGCAGTTTTGGATTCTCCTTTTGCGATCAAGCTGTTCAACCCTTCAAAAAACTTTCAAGCTAATTTCTTTACTCTGGTGATCAGTTTTTGTTAGTCGACTTTAGCATCTCTAAGAAGGAATGTTTCCAACATCGAAGAGTGAGTCCTCTCTTTCTATTTTTTATTTCTTTCCAGAAATTTTCTTTTTCTTTCTTTCGCAAAAGATGTCTCCTTGCTGACTTTGTAGTGATTCCCCTTCTATTGAACTTCCTGTTGTCGAGACTCATACACCGGATCATTCATCTTCCTCAAGTACTCCTTCTCTTCATGTTGATGAAATCCCTAGGTCTCCTCCAAATCAAAATTCTGACAAGGTGTATTACTTGCCTCCTCTCTCTGTTAGGGCTCCTCCATTTAAGAGGAAAATATATAGTACCTCTGAGTTGGACGTTTTTTCTCTCAAGTCTACTATAGGTCTTTCTGAGATTTTTGAGATTAGTGGTAAGAAAAGGCTGAATAAGGACGATATTGTAGTTTCTAAGGAATCAGAGCGTCCTAATGGCAATCGTGTTGGGCAAATCATCCTTCACCTAACCAACTTTAGTTGAGGAATTCTTTGACCTCATCTCCACCCTCTTTTCCTCGACATAGTTTACTCTTGGAGGTTTCCCATTGCCCAACTTGTTCTTAACGCAGTTAGGACCATTGTAGGTTTTATTGCGACTTGTCACCTATAAAGGATTCTAGTTTCTTTAGACCTCTTTAGGTGTTTCTTCAAGGTCTTCATCTCTACTGCATTTGATAAGACGAGCTTAGGATACATCTAGTTTAACAATAGACACAAATTGTTAGGAGCTTTCCAATTTTCAGGTTATCTTTGGAAAGATTCATTTTTCTTTGCTAAACTTCTGACAGATCTGGTTTGAGTTGAATCGTACCTTGATTGGAATCTTAATAAAACGTTTTACGATGGACTTCCCACTTTAACTAATGAGCAAGAAAGAGATAGAGCTTTCCTTTTCAATCTTGCTAATCTTGACATAGATAAGGTAGGTTCTACCCAGCCAGTTTGGCCGTTCCCTTTCTTCGTTCTGCTGGATTGGGGAGTCTTGTGGATCGTGACCTTCATACCCTTAGGAAGTCTATGGGAATTTTTCCTACTGGTAGGAAATTTCCATCTTTTTTGGTCTTAAATGAATTTTGTTTTGCTTTGCAGTTTGGCCTTGAAGATTAAATGTCTTTTTGTTTTGACAGCAATGAGGACTGCCTGGTTACTTAATCTGCTTGTTAGATCCCAACAAGGGCAACAGAGTAGGTTGTCCTTCCGAGTTCTTTCTAGCGAGGCTATTGCCACTTCTGGGGTTTCCAATGCTGCTTTAGCCTCTGGGGATTCATCCTTCAAAATCCCCATTCCCCAAACTAGAACCAAAAAGGTCACCATAGCAAACCGAACAAGGGATGCAATAAAAAGAAGTGCTGAAGAGGCTGCTATGCGAGCTTCTGGGAGACCTTCTAAGATCATAATTTTTGACTCTCCTGAGGCAGAGCTGGCCCAAGAAGATATTCAGGAGGGCCCACGTAGGTCCAAGAGGCTGCAGGAGAAGTTTCAAGGCAAACGGGGATGATCGGGAAAAGTTTCTGGGGCGAAACGTAAGAAACGAAAAGTTGTGAGAGAGTTAGAATGGGCTCAAATTTTACGGGTTGACCCGGAATGGTCTAGAGACCAATACTCACAGTTATACTGTGACCAAAGTCATTTTTCGGCCAACCAGGATCATTTGGATGGACTTTTGGGCCTTTTAAAAACTTTAGGGGTCTTTTTGTGATTTTCTAACTTTTATCCTAGGGTTTATTTAAGTCTGATTTTTCTTTGCTCTGGCCAACATTATTATTGTTTTGAAGTTTTGAGTTTCTGGTAATCAAATTCTTCTCTCTTAGTGTCTCAAGAATATTGCCGTTTTATTCTTGTTTTGCCCTTTCCTGTGAAAGACTTTCGAGTGAAGTTGATTACAGTCAAAGGTTCTATAATTTTCCCCACCATATTTTTCAGTTCTGCGTCAATTTGGTATCAGAGCCAAGATCACCAATGTCAGGAGTTGATCCATCCATTGCCACGATTTTGGAGGAATTGCGCAGCAG
>JAOXNR010000029.1:3151423-3183470 GCA_028571225.1 Parsonsia alboflavescens | reverse complement strand
TCGGAAGATCGGGCCCTGTCAAGTTTTGGAGAAGCTGGGCACCAACGCTTATCGGCTTGAGCTTCCGGATGATCTCTATATTTCGAACGTCTTCAATGTCCAGCACTTAGCCCGTTTTCATGGGGTCAATTCGAGTTTGAGGATAAACTCTTCTGAAGAGGGGGAACCTGACACTGAGCTGGCCCACGAAGATATTCAGGAGGGCCCACGTAGGTCCAAGAGGCTGCAGGAGAAGTTTCAAGGCAAATGGGGATGATCGAGAAAAGTTTCTAGGGTCGAAACGTAAGAAATGAAAAGTTGTGAGAGCCTCAGAATGGGCTCAAATTTTATGGGCTGACCCGGAATGGTCCAGAGACCAATACGCACAGCTAAGCTGTGACCAAAGTCGTTTTTCGGCCATCCAAGATCATCTGAATGGACTTTTGGGCCTTTTAAAAACTTTAAGGGTCTTTTTGTGATTTTCTAACTTTTATCCTAGGGTTTATTTAAGTCTGATTTTTCTTTGCTTTGGCCGACATTATTATTGTTTTGAAGTTTTGAGTTTCTGGTAGTAAAATTCTTCTCTCTTAGTGTCTCAAGAATATTGCCGTTTTAGTCTTGATTCCCCCTTTCCTGTGAAAAACTTTCGAGTGAAGTTGATTACAGTCAAAGGTTCTATAATTTTCCCCACCATATTTTTCCGTTCTGCGTCAACTCTCCCTCCCCCAAGTCCATCAAACAGGGGAAAGAGCTCCTTACTACCTCTTCTGGAACAAGTAAAGGTCCGACGAGCTCTGTGTAGGAGGTAGAGTTCAGTGGCTGTGCCACTGAGGAAGTCATTTCAACCATTAAGAGCCTTTATAAATTGTCTCTGACCTCCCATTCTACTGAGGAGACTACTAGATGGGTCCCCGACCTTCCAATGGAGTTTTCTTACTTTTTGTTTCAGTGGCCACATTCCCAATCATTTCTACTGGAGTGTGTTCTACCCATTTGACAAAGAGATTAGCAAATAGCTCATCGATGTTGAGCTGGACAGATAAGCCAAGTCTCTTTATACGATGTAAGTCTCTTTTACTTATATATCATTCTCTCATGAATTCTTCTAGGTATTGACTTGTCTGTTGAATTTTTTCTTAAAGCCATGTTTTCTTGGGGCCAGTTGAGGAGGCAGGCGGAGAAAGAAAAGAAAGATGAGGACTTTTCCTTCTTGATCATCGACCTCCAAGACAGTAAAGCATGCTTGGAAAAGGAAAAACAGGAATTTGTCGCCACTGCTGAGCGAGCCAATGCCAATTATGTTGCTGTCTGCACTCTCTTGCAGGATAGTGAGAAAAAGGTTTCTAAAGCTAAAGCCTAGAATTTGTACCTGACAACTGCTCTTGATACTGTTGTGAAGAGAGGTGAGGAATTGATCACTGTGGGTAACAAGTAGCAAAATCATATTCATGAGCTCAACTAACAGATTTTAATGCCCTTTGCGATGAAGATGGCCATCTCTCCTTGGCCAAGCTGGAGCAAATTTCTCCTTTTAAGGACTATGTAGAATCTTTTCTGCGACCTCAGATGATCGGGCTATATATAGATGTAATCTATCGACTCCGAGAACTTAATGGTGATATCAAAATTGATAAGGATTTCTATAACAAATTATATCACCCGGACTCTATAATTCCTCTTCCATGGGAATATGAAGAGCAAGGTCCAAGTTCTCAAGAAGGCATCGTGGCTGCTAAGACTTTGGCAGAGGTGCAGCTAGCTGGTGATAATACTCTTGATAGGGAGAAGATTCATGACATTCCTCCCTTGGCAACCTCTGAAGCTTCAGGTAGTCGTGCTGCTAACTCCTCTAAATATGTCGCTAGTGAAAAGATCCTTAATGAATTCAAAGAGTGTTATTACACTATAGCTATTCACATTCTCGAGGCTACCAAGGACAATCAAGAGGTCCCGAAAGTTACTGCTCCAAAGGCTCCCACGAGTGAGATTGTTCCAAAACTCACTGGTGGCCTGATTGTTCTTGAGGTCGTTCCGAGCTTGCCAATTCTAGAGAAGAAGAAAGATTGAGCTATAATAGAGTAAGTCTTTATTAAGGCTTTTGTGATGCCTTTCTTTTTTTCTCAGTTTTATGTTTGCAAGATAGATGGTTGTAAAGATACAATGCTTAATTTTTGAGCCCCACATTCCCTTTTTATATTCCCCGCACCTAAATTTTCTTATTTGGTAGAACCATCTATGTACATGGTCCACACATTAGTTTTCACGAGTTTCAGCGAGCTCTAGTAGAACTCTTGTGCATTCTTCCACAAAGTCTGAGAAAGCTTGAGCCTTGGCGGCTTTCCTTGGTTCAAAATCAATTTGATACTCTGAGAGCTTGAGTGACCACTTCATCGTCCTACCTAATAGCTCGGGCTTTGCTAAAGTTTTCTTTAATAGTAAACTTTTTAGTACTCTGATCGGATAAGCTTCAAAGTAGGGCTTAGGCTTCCTTGATGTTATAACAATGAGGTACAAAAACTTCTCAAGGTCCGAATATCTAAGTTCAGGACCTCGCAATAAACGACTAACATAATAGAATAGAAATTGCAAACTTGACCTTTCTACTAAGAGTACCGAGCTAACAGCCTTCTCGATTGAGTTACGGTACATCAGAAGTTCTTCTCTGGACCTTGGTAAGACAAGTTGTGGAGGTCTTCCTAGGAATTCTTTCAGCCTCATGAATGCAGCTTGACAATCCCCCGTCCACTGAAAATCCTTAGGCTTCTTCAGGATGTCATAGATCTTTTCTCTTTTATCAGCCATCTTACTGATGAAAAGACTTAGTGCTGCCATTTTCCCTATTAATCTTTGAACTTCTTTGATACTTCTGGGAGACTCCATGTTGAGGAGGGGCTTTATTTTATCAGGTTTCTCATCAATACCTCGCTCTGACAAAAAATTTTCCTGTCGAAACTCAAAAAATTCACTTTTCAGGATTGAGTTTCATATAAGCCACTTTTAGTGTCTGAAAGGTCTCTCTGATGTCTTCAATAAAGTTATCTGAAGTCTTGGATTTGATTAAAATTTCATCCACATAGACCTCAATGTTTCTTTCGAGCTATTTCTTAAAGACCTTATGCATAGCTTATTGGAACTCTGCTCCTTTATTCTTCAAACCAAAAGGCATTTTAGTGTAGCAGTAGGTCCCGACCTTAGTTATGAATGAGGTCTTTTCCATTTCTTCCAATGCAATTAGAATCTGGTGATAACCTTTGTAAGCATCCAAGAAACAAAGCCACTGGTATCCAGCTGTTGAATTAACCATCTGGTCGATACTCAGGAATGGATATGAGTCCTTTCGGCAATATTTATTGAGTGTAGTAAAGCCTAAACACATCCTAAATGACCCTTCTTTCTTTGGCACGATCATCGAGTTAGCTAGCCATTCTGGGTATATAACCTCTTTCAAAATTCCAGCATCGAGAAGAGCCTGCACTTCTCGAGCTATGAATTTGTTTCTTTTCAGGGCAAATATTCTCTTCTTCTGCTTTACTAGCTTGACTCCAAGTTTCAAACCGACCTTGTGTTCTACAATATTCCTGTCAATTCCTTCCAGGTTGGTACGTCTCCAAGCAAAGACTTTTAAGTACTCTTAAAGTGAATCATTGAGCTTTCCTTTAACCTTTGAAGGTAAAAGTTCCCATTTTTTTATTCCCTTCTTAGGGAATTCAAGGTTAAGGAAAACTTTTTCTTCGTTGCTAGCCGGTTGGATTCTAGACCGATCATCCTCTTTTGGTAAGTCAATGAAGTCGATCAGTAAGATCGCAGATGAGGTCTCTACGTCTCCATTAGTGAGGTAGCATTTTGAAGCTACCTGTTTATCACCTTCAAAGGTAATCCTACTGTCTCCAACCTGGATTCTCATACAATAGTCCAGTAAAGAAATTTCAGCTTTCAAGTCCATGACTCCTTTCCTTCCAAGAACTATGTTGTAGGTTCTTGGTGCATCAACCACTAGCCAGTCCATGATTTTTCTAACTCCTTTGCTTTTTACATAGACTGTAGTTGGAACTCGCAAAATTTCTTCAGCGTAGGTTGTGCTGCTACCGAAACTTGTCAGAGTAGTATCTGATTTCAGCCGCGAGCTCTTGTCTATTCCCATTTGATCAAATGTCCTTTTGTATAAGACATTCATTGCACTTCTAGTGTCTACCAGGATTTTTCTGACAAAAAAATTCTCCAATTTGGAAGAACTCTCTCAAAAGGTCGACATCTACCCCCGAGCTCATTTTGACCTCCTCTCAATTGTGTTTATCTCTATGACTAAAGGTCCTTCCTGGTTAACTGCTGCAAGTAGAGAATTTGTAGGACCTACATTTTTGGCCAAGAACTCTTGTAAGTGACCTTCTTTTATCAATCTTCAAATTTTCTGCTTGACGTCGAAATAGTCCTCTGTGAGATGACCATGGTCTTTATGGTAATGACAGAACTTTATCGTATCTCTTTTTGCCAAAGAGGTCTCGGTGGTTTTAGGATACCTTTCTTTTCCATGACCACTAAGATTTCTACTCACGAAGCTATTAGAGGGGTGGTCATCAGGTTTGGAATTGTCTTCCTCTTCTTGTCCAAAGGTCATCAATTTGAATGAGAGTCTTTCCTATCTCGTAAGAATGCTTGTGGGCTGTTAGGTTTCCCTTTGGCTTCTTTTTCTTTTTGGACTGCTATCTCCTCTGCTTTGATCAATTTCTCTAGGAGTATTTGTAGCTCTTTGATGGTCTTTACTGATTCCTCAACAAGAATAAGAGCTACATACCCCTCTTGCAATCCCTGCTTAAATGTAGTGATGTGGATTACATCATTCTTCTGCTCATTGAATAGGCTCTAGTAACTTCTGGTGCTTTCACCAATCTTCTGTTTGATATTGAAGAGGTCATTGATATCTTTTTCACATTTTTTTGTCTCTTGCTTTTAAACCATGATTGCACTTTCTTAGTTAGTTGTGTCTAGCTTGAGATGCTTACCTTTGGAATGCTTTTAAAACATGATTGCACTTTCTTAGTCAATGTAGACCTGAAAGCTCAACATTTGACGTGGTCAAGATATTTGAATATCTTCGTATAAATGATGTACCCGTCAATGTGATGTAATGGTTCACCAATACCACCATACTTTACTTCCACCTAAGGAGCTTTGAATCCTGGATGCATTTGAGCTGTTCTAATGCTGTGGACAAATGGTGATGGTTTAGTCAGGTTCACATTACTTTGAATTTCATGGTGTACCTTTCCTTCATGATTTGTTTCAAGAGTCACTTTCCTTGGTAGATCTAGGTCTACCTTCGGGGCTTCGTTGCCTATTCTTTTGATTAGGTTTCACCGAGAAGGTATGCTTTCTCCAAGAGGAGTTCTTAGCGAGCTCCCCTGCTCATCCAGGCTTGTTCCCTATCACTGATTTCTGGAGATTGTTGCTCGATTGAGTCTATCTCGCAGGTCATAATTGTGACCTTTGTGGAGAGTTTCTCTAAGGTTGGTCATTGGTGGGACACTTTCTGCATTGCTTCTTTCTTAGATATTTACCCTCCGAGCTTCTCCCCATGCAAGCTCTATTTCTCAATCTTAACCATTTTGTGTTTGGACCTGTGGAAGGTCTCTTCTTGCTTCTAGTGGTGGGGGTCGATCCAATTGACTGTTATTCTACTGCCTTAAGTTTCCAGGTTGCCATATCTCTCTTCGGATGCGTAGTCCTTCTTGTTTGATATGCCTTCCTAGGTTGCCACCATGTGTTCTAGGAGGTCGACTGGAACAGAGACATGAGTTCCTCTAGATCTCTAGGGTTTAGGAGAATTGTTACCATTGTTTGTGTTTTGATGTCTTTGCTCCGCCTCTCCTCGCCTAGGAGTATTGTCAACTGGGGCCCTTCGAGAAGGATCAGACCGTGTTGGTCTTGGTGGCAATGTTGGATCAACCACATTAGTTATATTATTGTTATTCTCTTCCTAGATTCTGGAATAGTTTCGCTAGTTCGTAGTTGAGTTCTTCCAGGTGGTTGATGACATTGTGGCGGCTGTACTCGTGTTGGTTGTGATAGTATCATTACAATTTCTGTTTTTTTTATAATTTTTTTATAAGAAATCTCTTACGGTGCCAAAAGTGAAGGAACTCGGAAATGATCTCTGAGTCACCCCGAACCGTGATGGAACTTGTAATCACAACCAGAAAAGAATAGATCACTGCAGCAAGCTGCTGCTTTGAGAAAATCTCTTATGCCTAAGTCTATATTCGTTGAGAATAAAATTGAATGAATTCCACATGTCTAATCCCTATATGTTCGATAATTTATATTGAGTAATTAGTTACCAATTAGGTGAAATTATCTGGTTGGAGTGAATCTTAATTACATGAAAATTAGGTATTTTGAATAATTGTGAGATCATATCCCGCCAATTGTTCCTTGAATGGTGGAGTTTCCATTACGGAAGACATCTTGTCATGCATGTCTCTGGTGTATCAGCCTTGAGCTCGCTACTATCTTGTAAACCATCTTCACAACCTTCCAATGAGCCTTGAAGGTCGTGATAAGCTTCTTGGAGGTAGTAAGGAGTGGTTAAAGTTTCATTATGTATATTAACTGTTATAGAGATCCAATTGTGGCATGTAAGATTTACAAGAAAGGTTGGAGTTAATTGGTTTGTAGCTCGCTGTCCAACGAGACTTTTCCTTAACTCGTAGAAAGTTAGTGACTTGGAAGATCGATAGTCAGAAGTTACTGTCCACTTCCCTCTTAATATCAATTCAGATCGGTATTCCCTCTTAATATCAATTCAGATCGGTATTTGGTGTATTCATGTCGTGCTGGTTCTTATCATTAATGGTTTTTAAATACTTTTAATGGTTTTTAATTGATTTGGTTTCACAAGTTTGGACAAAAAAAAAAGTTCAGTCCCTTAACTTTTTTTCTGTCATAACGATCCCTCATATTTTTATGGATAGCCAGAATGATTCAAACCACCAATTTCCAACCACTCATACAGTGGAGAGCGGAGAGTATCATAGGCACCATACATGAGAGATAAATTATCATTCTATTCTGAAACAAAGTCATTTCCCTTTGAACGTGGTTTAAAAAAAAAAAAAAAATGGAGCCGGGGATCCCAATTTAATTCGCCCTACTCCTCCGGTGAATACAGGAGTTATGGCAACGGCCACATCCAAAACGCCCTCTCCTCCGGCTCGTTCTTGCCAACCGAATCGGGTTCTCATCGTCCTGCATTCCAGAATAACAGGGTTGGACCCTTACACTGGAAAATCTAGCTAGGCCTAAAAGGATGAGGATTGTGGTCACCGGTGGCGCTGGATTCGTAATCAGTCATCTGGTTGACGGCTTGATCCAAAGGGGAGATAGTGTGATCGTAGTTGATAATTTCTTCACCGAAAGCAAGGAGAACGTCATGCACCACTTTGGTAACCAGATTTAAACTCATCAGACACGACGTCGTTGAGCGTCTTCTCCTTGAAGTCGACTAGATCTACCATCTGGCTTGCCCGGCTTCTCCGGTTCATTACAAGCACAATCCCGACAGGATTTGCTGTTTTCTTCCAACGGCCCAGCCTACTTCCCTTAAAAATTAGATTGAACTTGTGCATAGAGAGATTCAAAGACAACCCTCTTCTCCCATGTTTCCTCGTCATGCCTATCTGGATGATGATTTTGTAAACTTTTTGGATGAATACCCTCTTCCGATGCAGAAGGGGAATTTACTGTGACCATCCGCAAACGTGGTAACTCCTGTAAATTTTTGTGTGAGTTCTACAGTTTTGAGTTTTCAGCCCTGCCAGGTTTCTTTGCTGCACTTGAATTTTTTTTTTCCCCCTTAAAATTCAGCTTCAAAAGGATTGAATGATGCACGTGATCGATTCCTCAGTGTAAATAGTCAAAAATTAATGATTGGAATCACTGTGGCTTTTCATAAAAAAAGTAAGGGATCATCATGATTAAAAAATAAAATTTAAAGGATCGAATTATATTTTTATCCAAACTTATGTGATTAAATCAATTAAAAATCCTACTTTTAAAATATTTTTAAATTTTCTTATCCAAATAGAATTTTAACTCTTAACAACTTGTTTTTAAAAATTAGATGAAAAGATGCACTTTTAATTCTTTAAAATATAGACTTTTGTCCGAATAATAGGGCCTTTTAGTATACTTTTCACGTGAAACTTTCTAGACACTAACAAAAAGAGAGAAAAAAACCTTACAAGTGTTTTTTAGTTATATTTATAGATATATTAACTAAACATTAAACCGGAAAATTAAAGTGCAGTAGTACTTGATCTTTTTAGACATATAATTTTTTTTTTTTTTGAATTATTGTATAATTCAATCTTCAAACTTTAATCGTTTGGAAGGTTTGATCCTTAACGGTTTTCGTTTTATCTTTATCGTCCTTAAAATTGACTTCAAAATCTGATGATTTTTTTGAAAAATTTGGTCAAAATGATCAAAATATCCAATCATAAATTATTTCGGGATGATAAAGGTCAAAATAATAATAATAATAATAAGGACTAAAGCTTTCAAGGGGTTAAAGTTTGAGAAGAGAATCGTACAAAAAAACTCTTTTTCCCTTTTTTTTTTAATTGATGTAACAAAAATACCATAGAAGAAGACATGGAGCCAATAACTGGTGCATTAACCAATTCAATACCAGTTATTAATTGTTATGGTAAAAAATTAAAAGTAAAATATAGTAATTTAGACACATACACATACACACACACACATATATATATATATATATATATATATATATATATTACATAATAATAATAATTATTATTATTAGAGTAGATAATGTAACATATCAAAGACAAATTACTCCCTCCGTCCAAAATTGAATATCTCATTTGGGCTTACATACATTTTAAGAAGAAAAAAAAAAGGGCTTGTAACTTATTTAGTCCCACAAGTTCGGGCCACAATACAGTTTGGTTTCGAATGTTTTTTTTAAGTCAAAACGGTTCCCCAAGTTTTTACGAGTAGTCGGCATAGTCCAAATCATCACTTGTCGGCTACTTCCACGGTGGAACAGAGCACGTGAACAACACATGAAGGTTAATTTTGTCATTTCAAACCCCTCCTGCTCAACTACTCAATCGGAAAACTCAGTAGGAATTCATTGGCATAGCCTCCACAAAGTTAGGAAAATTTTAAAAGTATTGTGCCACCGGCACAGCCTTTCCCGATCTCTTAGCTCCTTACTCATACTACTTAGGGGGAGTGTCAATTCTTCTAAAGCCAAGGACTCCATTTCTAAAAACTACTATTTAAAGCCCCTATACCGCTTCAATTGATAGGAGTTCGAGTGGAAGGCACTTGCCCGATTCAAGTACACTAAATGCGGTATCAATACATGGTAAATCAACTTCGTAGCTCGATCTTATACTTTTTTTATATGTAACCGATTTCGACTTACACAAGTCTAAATGTAGTATCAATACATGGTCAAACAACTTCGTAGCTCGATCTTATACTTTTTTTATAGGTAATGGATTTCAACTTACAGAAGTCAGGAGATTCGGTCCACGAAGGAAATCTCTGAAAAAGAGAATGCGAGACAGAATTGGTTAGTTGTCCTATCCAGTTTGGTTTCCAAATCTCCTATCTCTTTTTAAGTCGTGATTCTTGCCTTACAAGAGTTGCACTAAACAAATGAAAAAGCTCTTTCCGAATGTAAATGTTCATATATCATATAAAAGGAAGGGTTTGAAGAAGAAGAGAAAGCAGTGGATAGAGTGGTTTGGGCTAACCTACTTCCCCGATTGAAGAAAAAGCAGTGTAGTTGTGTGGTTGTGTTTGATCGAGCAACGACATGAGCAAGCGAAGGAAATAACTGATTAACCCCAACCACCACCTCTAGGAAATCTCTCTTCTTCAAAGATTATTCCATTGGTAGAGGGACTTGCTAGAGGCATGATGACGATGGCAGGAGAGAACCCTTCTCTTGCAGGAACTATGCTTGTGGATTCCGATGGAAGACTCGAACTTTCAGATGGGTCCTTGGCCTACTACTGCTGTAGGTGCTAGAAAGGCCGATGATGGAACAGGACTTTGCTAGAGGCATGATGATGCTAGTAGGAGAGAACCCTTCTCCGGTAGGAACTATGCCGACGAATTCCTACTGAGTTTTCCGACTAAGTGGTTAGGCAGGAGGGATTTGAAATGGCGAAATTAACCTTAAGACGACCTCATGTGCTTTTCACGTGCTCTGTTCCGCCATGGGAGTAGCCGACAAGTGGTGGTTTAGCTTATTTCAGCTACATGTGAGAACTTGAGGGAAAATTATAGCTTAAAAAAAATATTTGGAATAAAATTGTATTTTGGTCCAAACTTGTGGAACCAAATAGGTGAAGAGCCCAGAAAAAAATTGATTTAGTGCATTTCAACATTGCAATGTAGTTTTTCTTAATAAAAGTTTAAATGATTTAGGAAATGACACATTCAATTCAGGATAATCCAAAATTGAAAATGAAACGTTCAATTCCGGATCACAGGAAGTATTAATTTCTATATTAAAATAATAATAACAATAAATTTCTTACAAATTTACTAGAAATATAAAATTAAAAATTACGATTGAATTTGACCTTGACCCCTCGATGGACTATTCTTCCTTTTTGTATAGGGGTTTATTGATGGGTGTGCATCTTTTGTCATTCATTCGTATATCACTTCAAGTTACATTAATAATATATTAATAAAAATCTTATTCATAATTTTTAGTTATTATTTTTTAATATATTTAATATTAAAAACTTAAAAAGATGAACTAAATGTAGGGAATTTTATTTTTTAGAAACACTTTTTAAATTTCTATAGTTGTAAGAGAGTGTACACATAATTATGTAACTGGAGATATTGAACCTTTATTGTTAAGTTATTTGAGTTTTTGAGGTTTTTTTCCAATCATATGTCATCATAGGTAGTTTTACTATTTTTTCAATATATTATTCCCTATCCATAAAACATTTTTGTTTCTCATTCTTTGTATTTTTCTTCAATAAAGACATTTTGAGAAAAAATAATTTTATTTTAATATTAATAAAATGATTACAAACAATTTAATTTTAAGGATATGGGGAACTAAGATTTTGTATTGACATTAACAAGTATGTATGGTGAGAAGATGATTAATGATAGGAAGTGGGAACCCTGAATAGATAATAATTAATTAATTAAATCAAGTTTAATTTTGTTTTTTATCATGTTTAATAAGAATATTGTCTTTTACAAATCACAAGGTGGCGAAGGCCAAAGAAAGTCAAAGTTGTTGTCGACAATCCAACCATTACTTGACTCGATACAGCAAAAACACCACCACCCGAATTATTACAACAACATATGATAACGAGCAGAGGCAGGCAGGCGGAGCAACGTATACATTGATTGACCCCTGACAAACGACGATTATATTCTCTTTCTCCCACGTTTTTTTTTTCTCTCCTCCATCTCCCGTCTTTCTTCTTACTCTCTACCGGAATCAACTAGAAAGCCTTTGCTGATTCTGCTATTATCCCACCATCCAACAACAATTCAGGAATCAGAAATTCTTCTTCTTTACAGATTTTCGTTGTCTTAATTCTTCTTTGTTTTTTTGGGGGTCGGGTGAGATAATTTTGGCATCTGATTGTTAGAATTTCTAGGTTTTTTATATATTTTTTTTACGGAATGCTTTATTACTGAACTCCTGTATTTTAGGATTTTAGTGTTTTTTGTCCGTTTAATTGGAACAATGAAGCCGATGAAGACTGTGCAAGATCTGATTGAAGAAGCCAAGCTTCGGACGGTGTGGTGGGCACTCAGTATATACGTGCTTTCTTACTTCTTATCACGTAAGTCGTTCGATCTTTTTTTCCTCGAAGGAACTTTTTCAGCTGTGTATGTTTTTAACTTGTGTTTAATGCCGTTTCTTTTCTCCATTTATGCTTTGAATAAATCCTATCTAAATTAATCAAGTGTTTCACATTATGCCTTTTCTGGGGTTTAATATTATTTTTCCTTTTAAGATGCGCATTTTGCTGCTATGATGGGGGTTCAAGAATGTATTGCATGTGTTTCTGTTTGAAAAGAAAGCTCCTTTCTTTTGTAAGTGGTGGAAAATATGGGCAAGCAAAGTATGGGAGTAGAAGAGTAACTAAGAAGTCTGATGATAGTGTCTCATTAATATTGATCCCCTAATGCTTACAGAATGTGATAAACTTCAATGCGGTTGTTTGCATCCTAATTGCTTCAGTGATGTGGCTATGATTCGTGCTTATACTTCTAATGTTTACTAGTTTCTGCTATTGAAAATATTACCTGCATGTATTGATGACTCTGAAGCACTTGCTTGCATTTACCCTTCACTGCAGATACAAGCAAATCCATGTGGATGAATGTACCCGTAGCTATTCTTTTAGTTTCTGGATTAAGGATATTGCTGAATGAGGTGGAGTTCCGTTGGAAGGTTCTGAAATCTCAGCAACCAACATATTTATCACACTTGGAAAAGAAACAGTTGTCTGTGAATGATTCTCGTCTTTCTACTTCACCTCCCCAATCAAAATGGAAGAGGAAAATTAATTCTCCTCTTGTTGAAGCTGCGCTTGAGGATCTTGTCAACAAGATTTTGCAGGATTTTGTTATAGATCTCTGGTATTCTGAGATTACTCCTGACAAGGGGGCCCCTGATCTGATACGTGCAATAGTCATGGATGTTCTTGGTGAAGTATCTGAAAGAGTCAAGGAGATAAACCTGGTTGACTTGTTAACAAGGTATTCCATTCCAATCTTCTTTTTCACTTCAATTCATTTCCTCTCTAATGCTTCCACAGTGGAACCAGGAATTACCAATTTTTTTGAGTAATTTTACAAACTGGTCTTCTATACAGGGATGTAGTAGACCTCATAAGTGATCACCTGGACCTTTATAGAAGAAACCAAAGTGCCATAGGTGTGGATGTCATGGGAACGTTGTCTTCTGAAGAAAGGGATGATAGGTTAAAACACTATTTACTCTCCTCTAAGGAGCTTCACCCTGCTTTGATATCTTCCGAGAGTGAGTACAAGGTGTGAGTGGAGTCTTCTGATGAAAAAATGATTCACTTGTAATACTTGTTGTACTGTCTATACCTTCTAAAAGTTTTTTTTGTTTGAATAGTTTCTGCAGCGGCTTATGAGTGGCGTGATAGCGGTTGTGCTTAGACCAAGGGAATCCCAATGTCCTCTAGTTCGATGCTTTGCACGAGAGCTCCTAACTTGTTTGGTGATGCAACCTGTCATGAATTTGGCAAGTCCACTGTGAGTTAGTTTGACTTTCATTTTTGCTTTTGTGTTTTTATTTCTTCGTTCATCATTATTAAGAGGCCATTTATCATTATGGGGAGATTGTTCATAATAAGTCTTTTCTGTTTGCTGTTTGTTAATTATTTGTATTTCTAATGAATAATTGAGTGATTGCAGACTCTCCATCGCTTCCCCTCACCCCTCCTCCTC
Source organism: Parsonsia alboflavescens (assembly GCA_028571225.1). Taxonomy (NCBI): domain Eukaryota; kingdom Viridiplantae; phylum Streptophyta; class Magnoliopsida; order Gentianales; family Apocynaceae; genus Parsonsia; species Parsonsia alboflavescens. The sequence goes on along the minus strand of JAOXNR010000029.1, from coordinate 3,169,979 downwards.
CTCGTCTCTCTTTCTCTGGGTGTTTTGCTTCGTATTTTCTTTATTGTTTGGTTGTTTGGTCTCACTGTCAAGAGGAGAAGATTCATTCTGTATGTCTTTTGTTTTACTGAAGTTCTAAGAATGTCTATGTTTGCACTCTTTGCTTTTGGTTGGTAGCACCAGAAACATTTGAGTTACCTTTAGTGTCTCTATTGGATCCAAATTCTCCAGTCCCATTTTGTAGTTGAATTTAAATGAAATTTTCTAATGGACGCATGAAACTGGACAAAGAATGTTATCATTTGAAATTGAAGTAAAGATTATTTTATTAATAAATTGTATCATTAGAAGAAAACTAGCGGTAGATTGTGGATTAGTTTAAGCTGTATTACATAAGGAGAATAGCAAAGGGGACCTGATAAAAGAGAAGTTCCATGGAAAAGATTCAAAATACGATGTGGTTGAAAAACAGCAGAGCAATAGTAGAATTTGATTCAAGGTTATTCCTTTATTTTCTTTGCATGGATTTTGAGTTAGAGAATGAGCACGTTTGAACATGTCTTGTTCTTCAAGAGGCTGCAGATGAAAGAACAAAGGTTGTAGATAGGAAAATCCTGATAATAAGTGGTATATGTTCTTGAAGATCTGCAAGAACAGCAGTCAATATGGATTGTGGAAGTTCTGGTGACATCTTCTGGTCTTCTCTTTACTGTGTTCTTCATATACATATGTTGTAGATTTTGGTTCTTTTTTATTTTCTATACTTGTGGATACATGTAATTTAGATCTATGCATCACGTTTTATCAGATTTTTAAGTTTCTCAGTTTGAAACTTTTTGCTGGTTAAATCATGTTGCTATGATCCTTATTAAAAGGGAAAAGAAACTAACTTGGTAGGAATGATGACTTTACACGTCCCTTGAAAATGGCTTTATAAGTTGTTTTTCCCTTGATAAGATAATCCCTTAGTTTCTACAGAATTCCCTAATAAGCATCCGAAGGACTAACATAATTGTATAATGCCATCGATAACAGCCATGAAATTCTTGACTGGTTCCAAGTCCATTCTAAGAATGGTTGCTCTTTGAAATCTGTAGTATTGTGATGTTGATCAGAACTAAGTTGTGGTATGTGTGTATAATCAGTTTGCCCCATTGGGCCAGTTATCTTTCTCCAATGGAGGGGAAGATGGATTGTAATTTTTGGGGAATTTAGGATTCATAATGTCTTGTATTTACATACAGGACGTATGAAGCTTCCTACCTCTAAATGAATGGCAGAACCTACAAAAATCTGATATTAACAACAATACATGTTTGGAAATTTTATCCATTTCCATCCCCTCACTTGTGAAAATGAGTTAATGTTCTTGTGCACGAATAAAGTCAGTTTTTCCTCACATACCACTTGCAAATGGCATGAAGAGAAGGTTAGGAATGGATAAGCATTAGCTTATACCTCCTTAAGTGTTGTATAAATAACTCGTCTTCAAATGCTGTTGCAATCCATTTTACAGTTATGATCCACATGCTACGATTGTTACTAAAAATGTGTGCTTGACTTACACGTGCACATGACATGACCACTTTATCTAAAATTTAAGCCTATAAAGAGGAGTTCAATTTACACATTTAATATGTGGGGGTATGTTAAGTTTTTAATTACACCCTCTCTTAATTACACCCTCTCTGTTTGTTTAAGCTTTTAGATGTAGTGATAATGTAACTATACTGTTATTCATTCTAATAAGGAGAAAGAGCTGACAATGAAATGGTTTCTTGTCTAATATCTTTTATTTACTTTGACATCATCAGCTATTATTATTATTATTATTATTATTATAAAAAAATTTATTGATCTTATCTTTAGTTATCTATTTTACAATAGTCGTGGAAGTGATTTGTGTAGAATTTATGCGAGGAGAGATTTTATGCTTTTATTCCCAGCATTTTGTATTTAACCTGTACTGAAAATGTTTTAGTTGCTAAGACACACAAGTATCAGGCAAGAAGTCTCCCTGGAGATTTAATTATTAATTATCATATCCCTGCCATTTCATATGTTGAATGACCTTTTGAGGCAAAATTCTAAAGTAAACTGTATAAAATTTGTTAGTGTATCAAGAGCGTTTTTATCAAATTCATCAATGTTTATACTTCATAGTCTAGTTGTTGGATTTTTCTAGGGCAGCGATAGAAGTACTGCAATTATTTATTTATTTTCGGTAATTATATATTTCTGTTTTGATTATCCAGGACTAGAGTTTATGATAACAAGATATGACCATATCTTGTCTGGGGCTGTACATGTATTATTGCTAAATTTCTCATTGAAAAATTTTATAACCAAACCTTTTCCTTTTTCCTATCTTCTTCTGCAGGTATATTAATGAGTTGCTTGATATTATTTTTACTGCCCTCAAGGATGGGTGGTTTATGGAAGCAGTAGTTAAGCAGACATCCAAGGGGGAGGGTCCAGTCACCACAGAAACTGTGCACAGTGAAGTATCTTCTAAAAAGATTGTTGTGTCCTCAGGTCAAGGAAATATGATGTCATCATCTCAAGATGACAATCAGAGAGGAACATCACCAGATATCCAAGAAAATCCACTTTCTAACACAACCAATGATGAACCTGTGCATCCACGACCTGGTGATTGGGCTCGAGTTTTTGAAGCAGCAACTCAGAGAAGAACAGAAGTTCTAATGCCTGAAAATCTTGAAAACATGTGGGCAATAGGTAGAAACTATAAAAAGAAACTCGAGAAGAATGCTGCTAAGCGAGTTCAGGCTCCAATAAACAGTTCTTTGCCTGTAAAGGATGTGGCGAAGGAAGTGCCCATTCCAAGGTCTCAGACACGTACCCAGATAGATGATAAACCTCTGATGCAATTGATTCCAAGGCCTCATCCAAACAATGAACTTAGTGATCAGAGCATTAGCACCTTGCATTTTTGTCAGGATGTCAGTGGAGAATTATCTTTGAGGAAAGCCCCTCTTACAAATGACTATGAAAAACCTACTCTGGATGTGGTTAATGAGAACACAAATAGGCTTAAAAGATCAAATAGCACTTCCGATTTGGGAGTTCAACCAATGATGAAAAATGAATATGCAGATGAAGTTGGAACTATAATCACAGAATACTACAGTGCTGATTCCAGCCGACATAATGAATTCCATAGTGTCAAGAGTGAATCAGATACGTTGTTACAAAGTGAGGCATTCCATGCTCCAAAGCTCAAGTGTCGGGTAGGTTTTTGTCTTTCTTTTCCCTTTGGAAGTAAAAGGAAGTTCATGACTGATTTGCCTTCTATGAAAGTTTTTATATTGATTATAAAAGACTTGACTTATTTGATGCATTATGTTTTGATGTGTTCCGAATCATGTGAACTTGCACATGCTTATCATTGCATAAGCTTTCAGATTTTTCTTAGCTTTACCGTGGCTTGGATTTTTTATGCCACAGGTTGTAGGAGCATACTTTGAGAAACTTGGATCAAAATCCTTTGCAGTGTATTCAATAGCAGTGACCGATGCTGATAACAAAAGTTGGTCTGTGAAGAGAAGGTGATTTTTTCTCTCCCCTTTTGAAGTAATATGTCTTGTTATTACTTGGAGTAATACCTGATACTTACTGTAGTTTGTTGCTTATTCTTGGCTTAAGCATTGTGCATTGCATATTCATGGACTTACGCATAGAGCAATGCTTGTTTTCTTAGGTTTTGTTTTCCTATGCCATTTGTTCTCTTGGAGGTTTTATAGCTCAGAAGGATGTTCTGGTGATTGCTATTATCTTTGACAAAACTTTACTTGCCGAAGAGGGCTAAAAATTTCTGTAGTCTTATTACCTCTAGGCATCATTATCTTTATTGGCTCAATGTCATCCATGGCATATTTGATCTTCATTTCCTTTAAGTTTTAAAGTTGACCAAGCTCTGTAATATATATGTTTGGTTTTATTGTTCATTTGGTTCTTACACATTCCACAGGTACAGGAATTTTGAAAGATTACATCGGCAGCTTAAGGATATTCCTAATTATACTTTACACTTGCCTCCTAAGAGGATATTCTCTTCAAGCACGGAGGATTCTTTTGTTCGTCAGCGTTGCATCCAGCTTGAGAAGTATCTTCATGTATAATTTTGCTCTTTCAAGTGTTTTTTGTAGAAGAAAACTCTTTTCTTCTGTTCTGTGTCTTGATTGCGCTTTCTTTACCAGGATCTCTTATCAATTGCTAATGTTGCTGAACAGCATGAAGTCTGGGACTTTTTGAGTGCCTCCTCAAAGGTGCTTACACTTTTACTCTTTTAGTTGTTATTGAATATTCCAAACCTGAAAGTTCATTGCCATTAAATTATTACCTATTCTTTGAATTTGTCATGCAGAATTACTCCTTTGGAAAATCTTCTTCAGTAATGAAAACTCTGGCTGGTATGTTTCTTTTCCTGACTGTCATATGTTCAACTGATAATGTACATCTGTATATGGTTTTAGCATCACTGGCATATTTATTTGTTTTCTGCACTTGTACTTGACAATGATTTTTAGGATGCATCGAAATTGCTTTTAGCAGGACTGCAATAGTTTAAATTTAAGTGGAATTGTTTTCTTTTGAGTTTTGTTTGCATTTGTTGGTTAGGTTTATATGTAATATGTGATTATTATACTTTATAAGCTCATTTTCAATGGACAATATTGGCCTAATATGACTCAAGGAGGATATTGATAGGAGCACAAAATAAAATAAAAGAATGCTGGAAAATATAAACAAACTGACAATCCAACTACTAAACTCTAAAGGAAATACAACTGATAGAGTCCAATTTGAGGACTAAATTTCCATCATTAAAGAGTCCAATTGGAGAAGGACTAAGTTTCCAACATTAGATAATCAATTCATAAAATCTCTCCTGCCAAATTAGAAATTAGAAACAAAACTAGCTATTCATAGTAAATCTTATAGAGAGTTACTGGTAACTACGTAAAGTTGTGGGGGTAGTGCAGTTGTGGAAGGAGTGGGCAGTTAATTGGACCTAATCTTCTCCTAACAATGACAAGAACCATGTGTAGGAGTGAATCCTTCAGATTACGCAGACTACTTCTCCATGTTTCTTCTTTTGCTCCTTTTTTTAAAATTAGTACAAAGTGGGCTTATCAGATATCGTTGTTAGAAGTCCTCAAAATAATAAATTTGAAAACTAGGTTGAACCTTTTTTTTTGTTTAGAAATATCTTAATTCTTATTTCTTTTTGATAATGGAAGAAATTGAAAACTTTTAGTAGCCCCAGTCTTGTCCATTTCATTTCTCCTTTCATCCTTTTTATTTGTCTGGTATAATCTACAGTTCTACATCCATTTTTGGTTTATGGGTCAGTGACTGTCACAACATGATCCCAGGGAAGAAATGACACTTCAGTTCCTAGCAATCACTTTCAAGCTGAGCAGGAATTCATACTTTACAGTTCAGGATTCAATTGCATCCCTTGTTTCTCTAACATGAAATAAATTTTTTGAAAATAGGCACAGCAGATTTTTACTCTTCCTCATTGAGTTAAAGTTTTCAAGAGCACAAAACGCTTTAGTTTTCTTTTTTTCCGAGGAAATTCTCTGATCCTCAAGTCAAATTTAGTAGATACTCCCTCTGCTCACAATATATAATTCGTTTGAGGCCTTCAAATTTGTTTCATATAATAGTTCATTTTACATAAATTTATATTGTTCTTTTTCTAGTTTTACCCCTATGGATCTTCATTCTCTAATTTTCTAGATAGTTTGACCAAGGGTTTTTTGAGTATTTTAACTCAGTCAATGCATTGGTTTTTGGATCCTTTTGTGTGTAAAAACCTTAAATGATCTATATTGTGAAATTGGAGGAAGTGGCATTATAAGAGATGCATATGTTTGTATTTTTCATGGATGACTATCTTATTTTTCCTTTTTCCCATGATATAAAAATATTTAATATGAATAAATTTTCACGTTTTAACAGATAAAATATTGCAAATAATTTTAATCTTTTTTTCTCTGACTATAGTGTGAATTAGGTTATTAAGGCGGGCACCCCCCTCTCCCCATCTTTTTTCTGTCCATATAGCCATATATTTCTGTTTATTTTTCTTTAAAACTTGAGTAGAATTTGGTAGACTGTTAGAGATTATTCATAAAGGAAGATATGCAACTTATAGAACTTGTTTTGCATAGTTGGATTTTTCAAAACCAAATGCACATCCAGGAGAGCTGAATAAGCAACTTTTTGTTAGGAAATTCTACAGAGAGTTATATTAGAATGCTCAGTGTTTATTGAGTCTATAACCCAATTGCTTCCAAACAAATATTTGATCACTGTAGCCAACTGCATGGTTGTTCTCAAGAATTAATTTTTATAAATTTTATTTTAATTTACTCTTGATGATATTGTTGATGGGATTATAATACATTTTGTTCTACAAACAGTCAACGTTGATGATGCCGTGGATGATATTGTACGACAATTCAAAGGAGTTTCTGGTGGTCTAATGAAATTTGTTGGTTCACCTTCTTCTTTGAGTGAACATACATCTCCAGTTCCACCTAGACAGTTATCCTGGAACTCAGATGAGATTAATAAACTAGTTTTGACCCAGAGTGTGTCAGAGTCAGTTAATAGTTTCTCTGATGAGGATGGTTTTAAGGATGGAAGCCAGGGTCATGAGGAAGCAGAATCTGTTGAACAACCTAATGGATGGCACTCAGATAATGAGTTGAATTCAAAGAGTTTTCCTCCAAGAGTTGTTAAACGTGATGAAGAATTTGGCAACCAGGATGTTGAAATGAAGCATGATTCAGGGAACCCATCTAAGTCACAAAATCCAAGTAAAACTGCAGAGTCAAGTTTATTTATGATAACTGATCGCGTGGATGATCCTATTGGGGTGCCGCCTGAGGTAGGTCCACTTCCTCTTTTCCTCTCTCTCATGCAAACTCTTGCGTGTATGTGTTCATGGTCGGTGGGTATATAATGTACATCTTTTGTGTTAATATCCATAATGGAAACTGCCTGAATGAAAATAGTTGTGGAGGATGAGATTTCTTTACATCGTATAGCTGATGGTGGTGATCAATAAAAGGATGTGGAGCTGCATGCCTGAGGGGAATTTTGATTTTTAAAATTTTTTGGGAGGTGAGTGGATGTGTGAGGATTGCTGGATAGATAGTATTTGGTGGATGTATTGATTCATACTATCATGACTTTGACCTTTCTAATTTGAGATTTAAGTTGCCATACTCAAGGAAGAGAGTGGTTTTCTAAATTGGGAATGAGAAATCTTGGGAAAGTAAATATTTAATGTGGTTGGTTGAAAAAATTACATTTTTTTCTTGAATCACTGCCAGAAGAAACCTCAAATGCCTGTTATGTTTGGTTGGCTTGTCTACATTTTTTTCTCTTTTTCGTTTCTGTGTTTCTGATTAGGCTTATGCTTCTTCCTACTGGTTTTTGATGCAGTGGACACCACCAAATCTGAGTTTGCCTGTTCTGAACCTGGTAGATAATGTATTTCAGCTCAAAAGAAGAGGCTGGTTAAGGCAAGCAACTTTTTCCTCAGTTCTTGCTAAGATTCTTTGATCATATGTCTCTATTTTTGGGCTTCTAGTTTCCCTGTTTTTCTTAAAATAAAGTTTTTGTCCTTGTTTTGAAGGTAAGGTTTACTTTGTTTACCTCTGTATGTTATATCGTAATAGAATGTCATGCTGTGCTTTTAGGTTGCCTTCGATGATTATGGAAACATGATTGCTGCTCTATTTTGCTTCTCAGATTACCCTTTTTACCTTCTTTTATTTTAAGTTCTTATAAACTAAATTTCACATCCATTTTGTTCACCTTCTTCATTTGGAGTTTGATCTCTGTCGAGTACCTTTGAGAGAAGTCTTGCTATTTGTTTTATCTTATAGTTTGGACTAAAACATTACTTATCTTCTTTAATGCAGAAGACAGGTGTTTTGGATATCAAAGCAAATTTTGCAATTAATGATGGAGGATGCCATTGATGACTGGCTTGTAAGACAAATACATTGGCTTCGAAGAGATGATGTTGTTGCCTTTGGGATAAGATGGCTCCATAATGTAAGTAGAGAGTTTCTGATGAAACGCAAGTGACCATGTGTATTCATTTGCTTCTGAATTATTCAACTATATAAACGTGACAAGTCTGCTTTCCTGTATAAGTGGTCTTCCATTGATTTCTATTTTTGTGCCATGCTTAGTCTGTGGCCCGTGGTTAGGCCTTTGCCTCAATGTCCCTTCACTGTGTCTTTCAGATGTGTACCTCTGAAATTTTCCAGACCTCCATGGTTTATAGCAGGAGTATACTTGGCATAGAAAATTGGCATTTACATTAGTCCTCCTGTGCCATTGTTTTATAAGCAATAGTGCATGAATGTTTGACTTCTCTTTGGAATTGGTTGGTATGAGAGCACTGGACTACTGCAGACATAGATAAAAGAGAAGCAACAATGAAGCTTTGAATTCATCATATTCTTGAGTATATCTAGTATCATTTTTGAAAGAGAAGATGAGAGATGCAGGTTGTAGGGTCATATGGAATGAAGATATTTACAGATTATGCACCTAATGCAATGCAAGCAGAAGATGAGAGATAACAGTTAGCGCTCATATGTTATATTTCATCTTTGAATTTAGTCTTTGGGTGTGATTGTTAAGGATGTTTGAAACAACAGGGCTGAAGCTTAAGGTGGCTTTGCTGGACTAATGAATGCCTTGTTTTTTTTTCCTAGGTGCTTTGGCCTGATGGTACTTTCTTCCTGAAACTGAATGCTCTTAGTAGTATGGATAATTGTCCACACAATCAGGAAACCAGGGAAACACCCACCAGAAGTAGGGTTCCGAGACCAGGATCTTTTGAGCAACAACTTGAGGCTTCTCGCAGGGCAAATGATGTGAAGAAGATGCTTTTTGGTGAGTGGTATATTTCTTTGGTATACTCTCCACTATTTGCTGTTAATTTTTATTTATTTATTTGCTTAAGAGCAAAGAACTTGATTTCCTTTCTTTTCCTCTCCAAGGCATGAAACTTGGCATGTTTTCTTTGGCTCCTCCATACTAATTTAAATCCTTCAAAAATTCCTTCAATGGGTGTTTTACCCTTTCCAGTTTCCATTATATGCTTATTTTGTTTTAGGAAGAGTGTTAAACCAGGAACATTTCAAATTGACCAGGTCTTAAGAACACAATATTAGTGATTCCAATATATCGTAATCGAGTTTTTCCTGGATTGTGATGAACATTCACTAAGCCATTCAACTTGACTCATTTTGTCAGATGGTGCTCCAACAGCATTGGTGAGCTTGATAGGTCAAAAGCAATACCGGCGTTGTGCTAGAGATTTATATTATTTTCTTCAGGTAAAACTTCTCCAAGAAACTTGTCAATTGTTGCTTTTAACTTGTCTGGTTTGCATTCATTGACAAAAAAAATTTATGCAAAACCGTGAATGTTCAAATTGTAGTCCACAATTTGTCTGAAGCAAGTTGCATATGCGATACTTGAACTCGTGCTGGTATCGATCTTCCCGGAGCTTCGAGAACTTGTGATGGACATCCATGAGAAAATGCGTAATGAAAATGTATAGGGAGCAAGTTTTGTCCCCATTGCTCCATTCAGAATTTCGTAGGTACCACGACAAGACCTGTAAATTCTCAGCAAATTAGCAGTCTTGGTTTCGAATTTGGTAGTTGCTTCTGAATGTGCAGTTCTTTTTAATTTGGTAACCTGAAATATTTCTCTGGTTTCATATTTTTGCTGTACAAAAGTGTAACATTAGGATCTGTACAGTACAGGACTAATTGGTTGGTACCTATTTCTTGATGGTCATGTGCTTCGGCATCATTTTGATATATAGGTTGTAATTATCTTTTCTGGTTAGGAGCTAGTCAGTCCACAACTCAGTTTTCTTGATTAATTTCTCTTCAAATTATTTCCACTCCTTCCATTCTCATTTGACTACATTCACTACAAGAAGATTCATATTCCCACATGACCTGGTGAAATGACGATTTTACCTTTTACATGCAGTGCACCTTATGGTTTCATCATGCACCTTATGGTTTCATCATGTGAGTGATTGGAAATTTATGATTGAAACCATTTCGAAGATCCATAAAAACGTTAGGGATTGTTATGGTTGGAAAAAACTCTGAAGGATCGAATTATTTTTTGATTCAAATTTATGATATCAAATTGATTAAAAACCTTTCTTCCAATAATTATGATAATAATTTGGAAATTGAATTAGTTTAAAAACAATATTTAAAAATTCCTTTTGTCCGAATATCTATTTTTTAACTTATATGTTCTCTCTATCTCTTTTTTAATTATTTTGTCAATATTAAAATAAATTTTTGTTCCCTTCAAATATCAATATTAGAGAAGAATATTGTGAATGAAAAAAAAGATAAAAATATTTTATAGAGAGTAGGGACAATATTTTAAAAAATGGGTAAAGTATCTATGAAATTATGAAGAATAACCTAATCATAGACGTATAATTAGGTAGACTTATGTAAGGCTTTCAAGGGCATAGCTTGGTGATAAATCTAACAAGAGTTGGTATGGTACCCGTTTTACTTCTATACGTAGGATACGAGTTTAATTTTTATCATACGTAAAGATTGATTTAGGCGTAAGGGCCTAGAGGTGTGTGGGGCCACTTGACTAGGCAAAAGGACAAGCTTGAGGGTCTAAAGGTATGTGAGTATGTGAGATTCTTATTTGTTGTTCATCATTTTTTATAATTAAGTAACTCAAAGGTATTAAAACTAAAAGGCATTATTAGATAGTTGATTTTACGTTCCAAAGATAATTGACATAAATACCCTGATTCAAATTTTTGTCTTAAATCAGTGAATTTGACACCAAAAGTAGATAAAAACCCAAATGAAGATTCAAAATTCCACTTCTACAACTGCAATTTATCAAGCTGGAGTGTTCCTCAAACAACAGAGTACTCATTACGTATAGCAATTTCTCAGAGTTCTCATTACATACATAGGATTTCATGACTAACTAATGTAGGATTGATGATACATACGTATGATCACTCTCGTAGAAGAATCAGAAAAGGTTCTGGAAAGGACTGAGAGAATCACGAATGTCTGAATACAGGGCAAAGAGGGAGTACTGTCGAAGATTAGAAACTTCATACCACGAATTGAACACATTATCATGCCTGTCTGTACCCGAAAAAGCCAACTGAATACCCAAATTGCAACTAATGGATCCACCATTGCTCTTACACTTGGAATTTGGGAGTGCACAGTCTGTGTTGTTTAGGCACACAAATGGATCCTTTGAGCAGCCATCACAACCGAACTTCTTCCAGAACAGGTTTTGAAGAGTGCCCTTTTGGAATTCAAGAACCTAAACAAAGATCAAAATCCTAAAAAGGTCAAGAAAGAATGTCACAAAATAGGACCAATACAATACAATAAACTCTGCTAATAGGCCTTACTAAGGTGAAACTGGTAATGGTGTGAGTGTTATCCGCAACCAAAACAGGTAATGATCTTGCTGCATAACGCTTTCCAGCAAAGGCAACCATATAACCACCAGCCGTACTCTGAGAATTAATTTAAAGTTTGGAAAATTTCATGAGATGTTGAAACATTTGACGTAAGTTTTTAGTTACACCAAGAATTCAACAATCGTAAGCAAATTCAGAGGATTTGTTTTGTTTGTACCGGATTGAAAGTGCTGCTATTGATGGTGAGAAGTGTGATCTCATCAACCTTGGGCCTAAAAATAGCCAACTGAGAGGCACCTCCAGAAAGGGGGAGCCGGGGATCACAGGGCGAGAGCTGAATTTGATTGGAAAAGAAAGATTCTTTTGATGAAAATGCAAGACCAAAAGTAAACCCATCTTTTTTCTGAACTCTTGTATCCGAACAGGGATCATAAACAGGATTTGTGTCGTCCCCCTGGGCTTTCATCTTCAGGGTCATCACGATCACCAACAGAACAAATACATTTTTAGTAAGCATGGTTACAGGCCCCTGCAAACAATGAAGAATTTAAATGATCAAAAGCTAATAGGAAACAGATTAGCCTTTATATATTTGTACAGGCATCAAGATCTATCCATCAAAAGAATAGGAAAAGCCTGAAATACGAAATCAGAGGTCTAAGGTTTTGATTTTCTGGATGTTGAAAGTGAAAACTCTAATGACAGATATGATATGTGTTGATCCTGAAACCCCATCAATCATATTCATGATTTTAACATATAATTTACAAACCTATGTAGGTGAACTTAGTGAATCATTTCCATCCATATCGAAGATGAAAATTCACAGTAAGAAGGACAGGGTAAGAGAGAACAAAATTTTCAAAATCCCATTTCCAGAAATGTAAAATTCGAATCATGATCAGGAAAAAAGAAACAAGAAAACAGAGAGAATTATCATTACCTCTGAAGAGAAGAAAAAAGGTCAGAATACCCCAAAACAGAGCTTAATGAATTTGAGGTTCTTCAATATCCCATAAATTTCTTGGAACTATTACAATATTATACTCAGGATCAAGAATCAATATGAGAGAACAAAACAAAAGGGGAGAGTGAGGACAAAGAGAAAGAACAAGAAGGAGCTTTTATGGGCGGGTCTGGACTATGAATTCTTGGAGATCGGGTTTTAACATTAGAAAAGAAAGAGATGATCACAAGGTCAAACTGATAGTCCTGGAAGAAAAGCTCAAAGAAAGCGGGGAACGGGAAAGGGAATGGCGCGAAACGGTTGAAGCGGCACCTTTGCTGGCTGGATCCTTGTCCCAGAGACGGTTTTGGAAGTTGGCGTTTACAGCACGGAAATAGTTAAACCAGATTGACCATTATGCCCCCACGTCTAAAATCAAATTATTCCTTTCATCCAGAATTGAACGTTGGCATTTCTATTTTAAATTGTTCGAATATAAATATCTCATTTTCTAAATTAATAAAAAATTTCTTTCAAAAATTGTTATGATTAAGTATAAAATAAAATAAGTCAAATAACTTTTTAAAAATTTATTTAAATTAAAATAAAACATTTAATTTGAAGCTAGGAAATACTTTTTTTGTCTTACATTTTCATGCGGGCGTGTGACAGGTGACCATCCATCGAGATCCTCGTACGTCAGCTTCCTTCTTCCTGGATTCTAATGAATGCATTCCCTTAATACGAACTCTTTTATTTTAAAAAAATTAAAATCTTTATTAATAATTCCTTTTAATTAATAGCCTTTAAAAAAATATTAAAATATCTCCCCGTAATTATTATTTGGAACAATATTCCACGAATAGCGTTAATAAAAAATAATGAAATCATGTTTTGAATAATTTATTACAAAATATTAATTTAGTATGATTAATTAAAAATTATAGTTATTAAGCCCTTTTTAATTTTTATACGAGACCTATACACAGTAGATAAAAGAGAATATAGGAACTAGGAAATATGTATATATAATAATATATATGTGTATATATATGGTACTAGTAATAAGCACGATGATACTCACAATAAGAAAAGCGATTGTTAAAAAAGAAATAATTAAAAGTTTTTAAACATTAAAAATTAAAACGACATCGTTTTAACTTTTTGAGAGAAAACCAAATTTCCTCACCATTATAAAAGCAACGCCCACCCCTGACTCTTTCTCTCCCTTGCATTTGTGCGTCCAAACAAGAAACAGTTACAGTAAAATTCAAGTCAATTAGTAAGCAAGTCAATTAGTAAGCAACTGCAACCTATCAAAACAAAGAAAAGTCATGATTTTTTTAAGGTGAGTTATCTCATTCTTTATTCTATTCATGAGTTTGATTTTGGAATTGATTGTATGAAGCAATGTTTTGTGGACTGAACAGTCCAATCGATCAAACCGAGAATCGATCAATTGATCGATTCTGTTTGGAAGTAAAAATATGTTATTTCAAAAACTATCCTTATTTCATCAAACTAGTGTGAACCAGTCGGTTCAACCGATAGACCGATCAGTTTAGTGTTGAATCGGTTGATTTCCATCCAAAAAATTTTTGAGATTAAATAGTTAAAATTAAAAACTTAATAAATTGAATTGATAAATAAACAAAATCAATTTCAATATTTTGACCTAACCTCTCTTCTTTCCTAATTTTTCTCTTCTTCTCACCCGCTCTCTGCTCTGAGCTCTCGACGACGGCATCTGATTCGGCGGACTTCTGCTCAACAGGTATGCCATCTCTTTTATTTATTTATTCTGGTTGCATATCCATTTGTATTTTTGGTTTCTCTATTCTCCCTATATATCTTTTAGATTCTTGTCCAGTTTGTTTTTGTTAGTTAGCATATGGTGAATGAGTGTGTGGTGTTCGGGTATTTGTTCTGCATCGTAATAGTCATTATCTTAGTGTCTTGCCCCTCTCCAATTGATGTGCAGCTATTATTTAGGTACCTTCGGAGTAGCTTTTGATGTGCAATTTCCCTGTCACTTGTGCACTTTGGATTTGGAATGATTGCCCTTTTTTTAGAGTTTTATATAAAACAATTGTAAATTTGGATAATTTGCCAATGCTTTAAAATTTCGAATTACCAAGTTTTTTTTTTAAGTTGGCATGCTTGCTTGTTACTCTTTTTACCGGATTGGCTTTAAGTTTGTAATTGGTTTTGTGTCAATGCAATCTCTTTCTCATTTGATGAGATTGGTAATGATTTTATCATTTTCAATTATTTAATATGGATTTGTGTATGTTTTTCACTTTATGTTGTTTGAAATTTGGATTTTAACTTGCAAATTGTAAATTCTAAGATTTTTTATATCTAAAATATTTGATTTCAATGAAAGATAAAATGATGACAGGTTTTTTTTTATCAATACTTTATATTTATAGGTTTTTATAGTTAGTTATAAACTAATCCTAAATCATCTTATGTTCTTTTAATTTATTTTATGCACATATATTGTTAATTTGAGAATAAATTATATTATTTTGATATATTTCAATCTATAAAAGAAATATTTGTTAATTATTAAATTTACTGATTCAATTATTGATCTAGTATCGATTGAATCATTAAACCATGAACATGTAACCTTTCTATTTCGATGACCAATCCGATTTTGAAAACATTGATTGGTATATAGTAACCATTTTGTTTTTTTCCTAATTAAGTAAATATAACCATCCTGCTTGAAATTAGAATGGCATCAAGAATATAAATGTTAAAATTAGGGGCTAAATTGGAAACTGAAAGCGCGAGCAGATCAAGTGGCAGACCGATCGGAGATCCACGGTACTGCTCCAGCGGCGGATCCCGGTGAGTTTTCTCTATTTCTTCGTCAGCCAAAACCCCGAAAAGATAAATTTCCGACGATCCAACAGCTAAACCAAGAGATAATCTTGAAAACCAATATCATAGACAAAGATTCTTAAATTTTTGAAGGTTGACCCTTAAAAGCTCGATTTAGTGACTTTATAAATCAGGTTGAGTGAGCTTTACTCTAAATGTTTTTGAACTGGGAACCCTTTGTTTATCGGATTTTGAAGTATATTTAGGTTATGATAAGAGGATTGAAGTCAATGCTAAATGCTCTTGATCCATTCTTTTATAAAGCCCCTATCTTCTCCAATTGTAATGGTAGAGATGATTCCAGGCAATGCGGTGAATTATTTTTCTGGATTGCATTTGCTAAATGGGTTGCCTTCCTAGTTGCCCCTAGTTGTTGAAATGATCAGTTGTTGTTCCCAAATAGAGCAGGGTGAAAAAAATCAGCTCACTGTAAAGTATCTCTCTTAGACTTCTTTTTTCTACTTTTGCTGTGTGTAAAGCTTATTGTCCACATGAGTGATACAGTTTGTTCTATCTTATTGCAGCAGTGTTCAAGGATTTTTGCTTGTAACAATTGGTTTCCGGTTTCATTTCATGGAACTTTTTGGAGCTCTGCATTCTTGTCTGCTTTATAGACATTATTTCCAGTGATACTCTGATGAACATTTAAGCAGTTCTCTTCCACAGCATGCCTGTTAATTTTCGACCTCTGCTTCTATTCTCTGCTATTCTTCGTGTTTTCTTAATTGTATATGGGCAATGGCAAGACACCCATATGGAGGTTAGATACACCGATGTTGACTATCTTGTCTTTTCTGATGCTGCATCTTTAATGGCATCTGGAAGGTCACCCTATGAGAGATCGACATATCGTTATTCACCTTTGCTCGCTTTCCTTCTAATGCCAAATTCAATTATTCATCCTATGTGGGGAAAGTTTCTATTCTCTGCTTCAGGTATGATACTTTATTTATTCAGCAAAAAGAGGTTTATAATGTAAAACATGAAACTGTTGATTTCTTTATAAACTTAAATAGAAAACAAAACATATGAACTTGACGTCTAGCACATGAAATGTTTGATTCTTATCTTCTACCCATTACTCTATGTCATATTTCTTTCTGCTAATTTATTCTCACTATGTTGGATAAGCAGATCAAGCTTAATTGATTTGAGGTTTCACAAACAGTAAAGAAAAGAAAAGTCTACATTTCAAAATTTTCTGGCTGCCAGATTTAAATCATCATAACCTAACTAAGCTTACAGTTTAAGTGACTGTCGTCTTGCATATAAGGTTCTCGCAAATTCATATGAAAAAAAGAAGAAGAAAGAAATGCTTGCTTTTGGCCAACATTTCTCTATTTATTTCTCTTACTGTATGTGCATATCTTCCTTAGGCCAGATTTTTTGAGAACTTTTACTTGACTAGTTTTCATATATAATTATTTTGAAGTACATTTTCAGTCTTCACTTGCAAAAATAATTTTATGCATCATTGTGATTTCCTTAGTTCATTGTGCTCTTTATTATTCATGAAAGGCTTAATGGCTTGAACTTATGTCATGTTCAAATCACAGATATACTGGTTGGTTTGCTTATACATGCTATTCTGAAGTTACGTGGTGTTCCTGAAAAGATATGCACCTATTCTACAATGGTTTGGCTTTTCAATCCATTCACGTTTACCATTGGAACTCGTGGGAACTGTGAGCCTATTGTTTGTGCCATAATTCTTTGGATCATTATCTGCCTCCTGAATGGTACTTCAGTTATGTCTTTCTTTTCACTTCCCCATATTGAATTAATAGAACTCTTCCTAAGCATGAGTTTGTTGCTTTCCATACTTTGCAGTTTTTTGGATTTTTCTTGATTGTATTGTGTCATAAAAAGGAAAAAGCAGTAGCTTAATAATACTCCAGACAAGCAAATGTGTGTCCCTGACTTTCTAATATTCTTCCATTGAAGGAAGTTGCTATTATTTTGTAATTTCTAAATAAGGTCATTACCAATTGCTAAGCATAAGCAACTTTAGGCTCCCTTTTTCTTTTCTCCAATCAAAAGTTGTCTTGAGTTGTTCTATATTTGCCTTTTCACTTTTGGTTTTAAGCTAAAAGTGGGGGAAAAAAGAGCAAAAAAATTAGCTGTTATGGATAAAGGTAAGCTGAATATGATCTTGAAAATAAAAATGAAGAGGAAGAGAATTTATATTTTTGGATGGTCCCTAGAAATTGCCTTTTTATTTTGTAACTTCCTTCTTTGTAATGATATTTAGCAGATTGGTATACAGGCAAGTTTTTCTTCCATAGGTATGACATGTAAAAGTTTGCACATAGCTCTGACAAATCCATGGCAGAGATTGCTGCATCAGTCTACTTTGTTTCAGCAAATTGTATGAGGAATGTAAATAACTGAAATTTGAATTTCTTAGCTCCTTGACCCTCAAATCTAGAAATGTCTCTGTGTCTAATCTGAATAGATATTTTTAACTTTCTAACTGGCTATCTATTTCATCTGGCATGCAGATAACATATTTCAAGCAGCATTTTGGTATGGACTTGTGGTTCACCTGCGAATCTATCCTGTAGTTTATGCACTTCCCATTGTCTTAGTGCTTGATCCTTGTTACTTTGAATCTGGAAAGAAGCCGAATCTTACTGCCTGGAGTTCTAGAAATATCAAGTCAGGTTACATCTCCAGCAGCATTAAGTTTACTCATGAGAACACTTTTTGGTCCAACCTGAGAAATATATTTACTTGGAGGAGAATTATTTTCGGGATAATTTCTGCAGTTGTCTTCTTTTTCTGTACTGGGTTTTCTTTTTATTTGTATGGATGGGATTTTTTGCATGAGGCGCTGCTATATCATCTGATACGAACAGACCCAAGACACAACTTTTCTATATACTTTTACCATCTATATCTCCATTATGAACATGAATTCACTATCATGGAAAAGCTCATCTCTTTTCTTCCCCAGATTATGGTGCAGCTTGTCCTTGTTTTCCACTTTTCGCAGGACTTGCCTTTCTGTTTCTTTGTGCAGACCTTGGCATTTGTTGCATTTAACAAGGTTTGTGGCATAACATCTGGTGTTGGTGCGTAGCTATTAATCAAATCAAAATAGTCTATTCACTTATTTGCTGTTTTGTTATGCAGGTCATGACGGCACAGTACTTTGTATGGTTCTTCTGTTTGTTGCCTCTGATATTACCATGGAGCAAAATCAAGCTTAAATGGGAAGG
>JAOXNR010000029.1:3109314-3151323 GCA_028571225.1 Parsonsia alboflavescens | reverse complement strand
ACTATGGACCAATCAATGTTTTTAGAACCGGATCGATCATTGAATCGAAAAAATTATTGATTCAAGGTTTAATAGTTCAATCAATAATTGGATCGATAATTTAATCATTAAAAAATATATATTTTATAAATTGAAATATATCAAAATAATATAATTTATTCTCAAATTAACAATATATCTATATGCATAAAATGAATGAAAAGAACCTAAGATGATTTAGGACTAGTTTATAACTAACTATAAAAACCTATAAATATAAAATATTTATAAAAATAAACTTGTCATGATCTCACCTTTCATTGAAATCAAATATTCTAGATATAAAAAATCTTAAAATTTATGACTTGCAAGCTAACATAAAATAAAAAATATACACAAATTCATATTACAGAATTGAAAATGATAAAGTCATTACCAATATCATCAAATGAGAAAGAGATTGCATTGACACAAAACCAGCTACAAACTTAAAATCAATCTGAAAAAAGGAATAACTACCAAGCATGCCAACTAAAAAAAACTTGGTAATTCGAAATTTTAAAGCATTGGCAAATTATCCAAATTTACAATTGGCTTATAAAAAACTCTGAAAAAAGGACAATCATTCCGAATCCTTTAAGTGCACAAGTGACAGGGTAATTACACATCAAAAACTATGTTGATTCAAAAGGTACCTAAATGATAGCTGCACATCAATTGGAAAGGGGCAAGACACTAAGATAATGACTATTAAAATGCAGAACAAATACCCGAACACCACTCATTCACCATATGCTATCCAACAAAAACAAATTGGACAAGAATCTAAGAGATATAGAGGGAAAATAGAGAAACCAAATATACAAATGGACATGAAACCAGAATAAATAAATAAAAGAGATGGCATACCCACTGAGCAAAAGTTGCAACCGAATCAAACGCCGTTGTCGAGAGCTCAGAGTAGAGAGTAGGGAGCAGAGAGCGGGTGAGAAGGTGTAGGTGAGAAGAAGAGAAAATTAGGGAAAAAGAAAGGCTAGGTCAAAATATTGAAATTGATTTTCTTTATTTATCAATTCAGTATATTAAGTTTCTAATTTTAACAATTTTAATCCTAGAAAATTTCTCGATAGAAATCAACCGGTTCAACACCAAATTGACCGATCCATTGATTGAGCTGATCGATGCGCACTGATTTGATGAAGTAAGATCTGTTTTTGAAATAATAGATTTTTATTCCAAAATAGAACTGGTCAACTGGTTCAGGTTCACAAAAATATTGGTTTGAAGTTTAAATTGAAAAAAATAATTTTAGTAAGTATGCTTCAAGAATGATCGATTTTCTATGAAGTTCTTGCAATTTCGTTGAAGTTTTTTTGTTGATTCGGAGACAGAGAGAGCGAGAGTAAAATGATGATGCTTTTATTAGAATGAAAATTTTATGAAGTATATATTAAAACATATACCCATTCATCATTTCTTAAAAATGTATACTCCATAAAAATAAAATTAATCCTGAACATGAAAAGGTTTGATAGCACTCCTATAACATGGGAAGCAGTCCATGGATATGTGTGTCCGTCGTCACATCGGCACTACCAACCTCTGTACTGAGGACAAACTCTATCCACATCCAAATTCCAATTTTAGTAAAATACTTACACACCATTCTTCTAGATCTGAGTTATTTGACCAATAATTCATCAAAATATAATTCCTTTAAATAGATTTCAATTTGGTAGTTCGCATTGCATTTACTTGAAAAACTTTTTGCATTGAATTATTTTCTTTTAAATTTTTTAGTTTTAAATTATCTATAATTCTCTAACAAGTACCATGTAAATTCCTCCGGGAAATTTTGAGATGGACTTGAATCTATGTGTCAAGTGGTCTAAATTCAACCTCGTTTTATTAACTTAAACTTTTAAAATAGATGAAAATTGATCGCGGAACTATAAGTGTGATAATATTTTAAATTATTTAATTCTCAATACTTTTATGGAAAATTTAGATATAGACATGATCTATAATCTATATTTAAGGATATGGACCTTGTGGTTCACATTAAATTATACCATAAAAAAGTCTCACAGCGTATATTTACCTCTTGCTTACTTTTTTATTTTAGATCTTATATTTATTTATGTGGTTTGGTATCAACCACAAAAATTTAATATATTAAATATATTCATATTATATAGGAAAATTCTATAGGTCCATTGGATCCGATTTATAATAGAATTTTCCTATTATATATAGGTCAATAGAATTTAATGTATATGCATATTTAATACAATTAGAATTAAATAAATAACACATCAACCAATAAATAAACTCATAGATTTTTTTTTTCTTTATATAAAATACTTTTTTGCACCAGAAAAACATTAACTTATGCAATGTCATGTTATTAACACGTTATTTGAAAATGTAAAAATATATTATGAAATATTCATAAAATAGAAAATGGGTCAAATATATACCAAATTAGGATATATTAACTTAATTAGAAAATAATATTTTATTCGATTCCATGAATGTATCCAGAAGAAAAAGAAAAAAGAATCCTCTGCAGATACGGAGTTTGGATGGTTGTTACTCTAGCCATGCAGTTCATTTATGACAACAAATTAAATCAGTCTTTAAATTCATCAAATATCTTCCCAGAAGTTGTGCAAATGGTGAACATGTCATCTGAAAGGAGAAGAGAAAACAGACCTTCCTTCTTCAGGATCTTTTTTCCTCAAGTGATGTCCCAACAACTGGTAAATTTCCTTTGAAGGAGTACTTTTTCTATGGGGTGAAATCGTAAGTTTTATATATGTTAATAGTTTTCTTTTTTTGTCTGTTACCGCCTGCAGTTACTCCCTCCACGGTTTGTAAGGGAGAATCTTGGGAAGGTGACTGCAAAAATGGCACTTCTTAGAGTTGTTGATGGAGGTTGGAGGTGGGCTGTGAAAGTTTGTAAGGGTAAGGAAGATGATAAGGTCATGTTTTTTGGGGACGGTTGGCAGCAGTTTGTGGAAAAAAACATGGTGCAGCAGGATGACTTTGTCATCTTCAAATATGATGGCAAAATGTGTTTCACCGTCGACATTTTTAATAAACCTGGAGGACTACGACGACTGTCGACGTCGAAAGGTACACCTTCCGATGGCCATGGCAGAGGATTGAAGAGAAGGAGTAGTCAGCCGGAAGCTGCAGCAGCAGCTCAAGAGTCCAGCGGGGGAAACAGGGGATTTCCTCCAGATTCTGAGCAGCCCGGTGAACTTAAATTAAATTAATTCTTGAATTTAATTAGCAGTACATTGTAGTATCTCTGTTTTTTGTAGTGAGTAATTATATGAAATCTAATTAATGACACTGACTTCTGACCAACTACTGTAATTCTTAAGGGACAAGAAGATCAGCTGTTGTTGGTGGTGGAGTTAAGGATTTCACTTCCCGGTTCCCCTTTTTCAAGATGAACATCAGACATTACAATATCCAAACTACTTATGTGGTGGTAAGTGAGTGAGTGTGAATTAACTGAACTCTTTCCATTTTTATTTTTGACAAATTTTTAGAAATAGTGTTTTGTCAATTAATTTCTTCATAAAAATCCCTTTCCATTATTTGCAGAACATACCAAAACGCTTTGCTGATAACTACTTCCCAAAGAATGATAAGGACAAAGTGATCTTCAGGAGCAATAAGAAGAAGGGTAAAGCTTTGGAAGTGAATTTTCGACGTCGTGATGGAAAGTATACTTTTGGTTCAGGATGGAGGCAATTTGTAGATGAAAACAATATTAAGGAAGGAAATGTCTGCGTATTTGAGCTTGTGGGCGAAAGGGAACTTCAGTTCCATATATTCAAAAGCTGAGCTCTATATACGTAGCTTGTCTTTTATTGCAAGTTTTGCCCATTTCTGTGAAATGGAGGAAACAATTATTATTCAAGATATTATTAACTTTTATTACTATTGTTATTAAGCCAGTAAAAGACTTATTTGTTTCTGTCAAAAATAACAATAAAAATCAGTCGCAATTAATTATTGCTGCAATTTCATTCTGTTTCTGTCTTTGATGCCCATTTTCATTCTGTTGTCTATGTCTTGGATGTTGAAGATTGGATAGTACAGTTTCAGTTGCCTCATATAAGGTGGGAATAAATATACCTGGGACACTCATGTCAGAAAAGGACAGTTCTTTCGTTGGTTGTTTTTCCAGCTATCAAGTATATTGCAGAGATGGTTTTATACTTCCATAAATGTACCTGCTGCTAAAGAAATGGTGGGCAGAGAAGGTGATGGCAAAAATTTATAGCAGGGGGCGAGGCAACAGAGTCCAAGTTACCAAAATTTGAGGTTAAGAATTCTGTGGGGATGGCGATATTTGTGTTTGTTGAACGACGTGATTAGGAATGTTGTCCAGGAATTATCGATTTAATTTTTTCGGGTTTTGATTTGAAGATGGAAATGAGCAACACCGGGAAACTGATTTTGGCTTGAGTTGGCCTGAAGTTTCGTGTATGGTGATGAATGATGATGGATATAACATGGATATTTTAATGATTTAATCTTTATTTTCTTTTCAAAAAAAAAAAAAATCAGAAAACTTTCTAGTTTCTAGATCTTAACCGGGTTGAATTCAGAAAATCAACTTTGGTTCGGAGTCTGACCCAAAGCCCGACCCCGGACCCACACGGGCCACACGATTTAAAAACCCTGAAAATTTAGGGCTGGCAGAAATTCTTCTTGGGGGAGAATAGCAGAGACGCGGGATCTTGAGGACGGAGACGAGGGCAGGAGCGATGTCATACGACGACGTGGAAATCGAGGACATGGAGTGGAATAAGGAGCTTCAGGCCTATACATACCCGTGCCCCTGCGGAGACCTCTTTCAGATTACTACGGAAGACCTGCGACTCGGCGAAGAGATTGCAAGGTGTCCGAGTTGTTCTCTTTACATCACTGTAATCTACAATATGGAAGACTTCCTTGGCGATACCGATCAAAAGAAGGAGAAGAATTTTGAACCCTCTAAGCAACAGCCTGTTGCGGTAGCTTGAGAAATTTCTCCTAATGCTTTTTTGTTCCCCTGATTGAAAGTTTTAATCTTTCTATAGAAGATATGCTTGACACACGAAGGCGATAGAATCATGAGGTTTTGTTAGCCGTATATGTATTGTTAGGATACTGTTTCTAGGTGCTAGGATCTGATGAAACACTTACACTTTCTTCTTCAATGTATTCTGAGATGTTAATTTATATATTTTATTTGGCTAATAAATTTGTGTTCTGATTCAGTCTTCTTTGGAGCATGGTGTATGTGTTATTTTGCTCTTGCAACTGTTTGTGCGGAAATTCTACAAAGATTTGATCATTGTAGCTAACTGCACGGTTGTTCTCAAGAATTAATTGTTATACTTTTTATTGGAATTTACTCTTGATTATATTGTTGATGGCATTATCATACATTTTGTTCTACAAACAGTCAACGTTGATGATGCAATGGATGATATTGTACGTCAATTCAAAGGAGTTTCTGGTGGTCTAATGAGATTTGTTGGTTCACTTAATAACTAGTTTTGACCCAGAGTCTGTCAGAGTCCGTTAATAGTTTTTCTGATGAGGATGGTTTTAAAGATGGAAGCCAGGGTCATGAGGAAGAAGAATCCTCTGAACAAGCTAATGGATAGCACTTGGATAGAGAGTTGAATTCAAAGAGTTTTTGTCCAAGAGTTAAACTTGATGAAGAATTTGGCAACCAGGATGCTGAAATGAAGCATGATTCAGGAACCCATCTAAGTCACGAAATCCAAGTAAAACTGCAGAGTCAAGTTTATTTATGATAACTGATCGCATGGATGATCTTATTGGGGTGCCCCTGAGGTAGGTCCTCTTCCTCCTTTGCCTCTCTCTCATGCAAACTCTTTGCTGTGTGTATGTGTTCATGGTCAGTGGGTATATAATGTACATTTTTTTGTTAATATCCATAATGGAAGGTGCCTGAATGAAAATAGTTGAGGTGGATGAGATTTCTTTAAATCGTATAGCTGATAGTCGTGATCAATAAAGGATGTGGAGCTGCATGCCTGAGGGTAATTTTGATGTTTGAGTTTTTTGTGAGGTGAGTCGATGTGTGGGGATTGCTGGATAGGTAGTATTTGGTGATTGTATTGATTCATACTATCATGACTTTTGACCTGTCGAATTTGAGATTTAAGTTGGTATACTCAAGGAAGAGAGTGGTTTTCTAAATTGTGAATGAGAAATCTAGGGAAAGTAAATATTTTCTGTGGTTGGTTGAAAGAATTACGTTTTTTTCTTGGATAATTGCCAGGAGAAACCTCTAATGCTTGTTATGTTTGGTTCGCTTGTCTACATTTTTATTCTCTTTTTCATTTCTGTGTTTCTGATTAGGCTTATGCTTCTTCCTACTGGTTTTTGATGCAGTGGACACCACCAAATCTGAGTTTGCCTGTTCTGAATCTTGTGGATAATGTATTCAGCTCAAAAGAAGAGGCTGGTTAAGGCAGGCAACTTTTTCCTCAGTTCTTGCTAAGATTCATTAATCTGATGTTTCTACTTTTGGACTTCTAGTTTCCCCTGTTTTCCTTAAAATAAAGTTTTTGTCCTTGTTTTGATTTTAAGTAAGGTTTACTTTGTTTATCTCTGTATGTTATATCGTAATAGAATGTCATGCTGTGCTTTTAGGTTGCCTTTGATGATTATAGAAACATGATTGCTGCTCTATTTTTGCTTCTCAGATTACCCTTTTTACCTTCTTTTATTTTAAGTTCTTATAAACTAAATCTCTTATCCATTTTGCTCACCTTCTTCATATGGAGTTTAATCTCTGTCAAGTACCTTTGAGAGAAGTCTTGCTATTTGTTTTATCTTATAGTTTGGACTGAAACATTACTTATCTTCTTTAATGCAGAAGACAGGTGTTTTGGATATCAAAGCAAAATTTGCAATTAATGATGGAGGATGCCATTGATGACTGGCTTGTAAGACAAATACATTGGCTTCGAAGAGATGATGTTGTTGCCTTTGGGATAAGATGGCTCCATAATGTAAGTAGAGAGTTTCTGATGAAACACAAGTGTCCTTGTGGATTCATTTGCTTCTGAATTATTCAACTATATAAACGTGACAGGTCTGTTTTCTTGTATAAGTGGTCTTCCATTGATTTCTATTTTTGTGCTATGCTTAGTCTGGCCAGTGTTCAGGCCTTTGCCTCAAATGTCTGTTCACAATATCTTTCTGATGCGTACCTATGAAATTTTCAGGACCTCCGTGGTTTATAGCAGGAGTATACTTGGCATAGAAAATTGGCATTTACACTAGTCCTCCTGTACCATTGTTTTATAAGCACTAGTGCATGAATGTTTGACTTCTCTTTGGAATTGGTTGGTATGAGAGCACTGGAGTACTGCGGACATGGATAAAAGAGAAGCAACAATGATGCTTTGAATTCATCATATTCTTCAGTATATGCTGAGTATCAATTTTGAAAGAGAAGATGAGAGATGCAGGTTGTAGGGTCATATGGAATGAAGATATTTACAGGTTTATGTGCCTTAATGCAATGCAAGCACAAAGATGAGAGATAACCGTTACAGCTAATAATGCTCTTAGTAGTATGGATTATTGTCCACCCAATCAGGAAACCCGGGAAACACCAACCAGAGGTAGGGTTCCATGACCAGGATCTTTTGAGCAACAGCTTGAGGCTTCTCACAGGGCAAATGATGTGAAGAAGATGCTTTTTGGTGAGTGGTATATTTCTTTGGTATACTCTCCACTATTTGATGTTAATTGTTATTTATTTATTTATTTAAGAGCAAAGAACTTGATTTCCTTCCATTTCCTCTCCAAGGCACCAAACTAGGCTTGTTTTCTTTGGCTCCTCCTCCATACTAATTTAAACCGTTCAAAAATTCCTTCAATGGGTGTTTTACCCTTTCCAGTTTCCATTATATGCTTATTTTGTTCTAGGAAGAGTGTTAAACCAGGAACATTTCAAATTGACCAGGTCTTAAGAAAACAATAATAGTGATTCCAATATATCATAATAGAGTTTTTCCTGGATTGTGATGAACCCTCACTAAGCCAATCACAATGACTCATTTTGTCAGATGGTGCTCCAACAGCATTGGTGAGCTTGATAGGTCAAAAGCAATACCAGCGTTGTGCTAGAGATTTATATTATTTTCTTCAGGTAAAACTTCTCCAAGAAACTTGTCAATTGTTGCTTTTAACTTGTCTGGTTTGCATTCATTAGACAAAAATTTTTTATGCAAGACCGTTAATGTTTCAAATTTGTAGTCCACAATTTGTCTGAAACAAGTTGCATATGCGATACTTGAACTCGTGCTGGTATCGATCTTCCTGGAGCTTCGAGAACTTGCAGTGGACATCCATGAGAAGATGTGTAATGAAAATGTATAGAGAGTAAGTTTTGTCCCCGTTGCTCCATTCAGAATTTTGTAGGTACCATGACAAGACCTGTAAATTCTCAGCAAATTAGCAGTCTTGAGTTGGGGTTTGGTAGTTGCTTCTGAATGTGCAGTTCTTTTTTATTTGGTAACCTGAAATGTTTCTCTGGTTTCATATTTTTGCTGTACAAAAGTGTAACATTAGGCTCTGTACAGTACAGGACTAATTTGTTGGTACCAATTTCTAGATGGTCCTGTGCCTCGGCATTATTTTGAAATATAGGTCGTAATTATCTTTACTGGTTTGGAGCTAGTCACTCCACAACTCATTGTTCTTGATTCATTAATTTCTCTTCAAATTATTTCCACTCCTTCCATTCTCATCTGACTACATTTACTACAAGAAGATTCATATTCCCACATCACCTGCTTTCTATTACTCTCTCCGTGTCGTAATCCGTACAGAATTTAACCGGAGGGAGTATGGTTTCATCAGTTTAATGTTCAAACTTTTAATTTTTTGCATATAAATTCTTGATGACTCTCCTGTTACCGTGAATTTTTTTTTTTTTCACTTGATTTAAATTCTATGGAAAAATAGACATGTCAAAATTGCTGGGTCCGTAGAACTTAATCTCAGTCGACTAAGGTTAAAGGCTCCATAAATTAGTATCTGGTCAGTTTAGTGCCTGATTCTTTAAGAGTATATAGTACAAGGTTCGATCTCGTGGTCCGAAAACCCTAGGGATTGCATTGCATATAACTTCTCTTTAAGAAAAATTATGGTACAATTATTAATTTTCATTTTTTTTAATATAATTATTACTTGAAAATAAATAAACATTATATATTGAAATTACTATATTCATCTAATATTAAAGAATAATTGAAAAAAATATATTTTTTTTTAAAAAAAAGAAACAAAAGATGGGCCTAAGGCTTGGACTCAACCCATCGAACTTTTCACACTTTTGACTCGTATAATTGATTAAGTAAAAACTTGATGCATGGTCCAAAACCCTTACAAAACATATAATCTGTAAAAGAACTCCAATTCCAAATTCAAAGATTAGGAAGGTTTTGAGTTTCATAAAGTGGTTTTTTTAAAAGAAAAAAGAAAAAAGAAAAAAGAAAGAAGAAAATATCTATAGGTAAATTGTGTAAAGTTTCAGTAAAGCATTTTGTTTTTGCAAACGGTATTACATCTCTGTTTGGAAGAATGGCCTTACTAGTTTACCACCCTATCATTTTTCTGGTGGCTATTGAAACTTGGGTCTTACCAATTGAAGCGAAGCCTGATCCAATCTTCTTGTCAGCCAATCATCTGATACCACCTTATCTATTTCTTTTCATTTCTGCCCCTGCGAAGTTTCTTGCTCACTCACTCCAAATCTGTTTTCTTGCTAACTTGGAAATCCTGCAGGGACAAAACCAAAGAAGGTAAAATTGTGTATTCATCTCAAGCCGAATTAATTACCTTCTTTCATCCCAAAATTTCTTGATAGTTTATGATTGATCTGCTTTGATTAATTCTTGAGTCTTCTCTTTCCACCAGGTTGTGGAACATACAGCAATGGCAACCGCCACCGCTACGCTATCTCCGGCAACAATTAGCGCTGCAGCAGCCATTGTTGGCTCCGGGAAGTCCTCCCAGAAGAAAACCAAAGTGAACTACATTAGAGGGTTGAACTCATTTGGTGGGCTTAAAGCACAGAACAATGTTGTCTCACTTGGGGTCCCTGTTACAACTGAACAGTCTTTTGCAAACATTGTTAGCTCATTGAACAACCCATCACCGAGCAAAGGAAGAGGCGGCGGCGGAGCTCTCTCTTCAAGATGTGATGCCATCGGTGAGATTTTCAGTATTGCAGCTATCATTCAAGGCCTGGTTCTTGTTGGAGTAGCCGTGGGTTTTGTTCTCCTCCGAATTGAAGCATTCGTTGAGGAGTCTGAATAAGAAGAATAGCAAAGTTTGGTTGGTTAAATTTGCTGTTCTTGATTGTTTTGTTTTCATTCTTCTATCCTTAATGTAGAATTCAATTAATTTGAATATATAACCAAAACTATATAAATTTGTTTCTGCAAAGGAAACTTCTTGTATCCAATCTTTGATTAGACTTTTTCTTGTCTTGAATTAGTTTACCATTGTCATCTCTGAAACCTCAACCTATACAACAAATGGGTGGATTCACTACCAAATTGCACAAGGATAGTGTTAAATCTAAACGCGGCAGGAAAAAACAAAAGGGGGGGATTAATGATTTCCCAGGATTGGCCCTTTTTGGTTGCATTTCATCTTTCTTTAGGTAATTTGCATTATGGGTACAAATACAATGAATCATGAGAAAGATTTTATTTTCACATTACAATTGAGGCATCTTCCATCTTGCATGCCAAAAGATGGATACTTGGGGCCTGGTATAGGAATTAGAGAGCTGGTTTGCCTCATCATCCTGGTATTGGAAGGAGAGAGCTAGTATGCCCCATCATCCACAATTAAAGGAAGCCATACATATCTTGAATCTCTCAAATCATCCGGGTTCGAACGGTCATCGAGGAAAACAAATGACTCAGAAGGGCCTCCTGGCATAGGATGAACAAATGTATTCTGAGCAAAGAATGTGGCGACCCTAAAAACCTTATTTGCCCCAACACAAGGGTTCCCCATGGTCTCCGCTGGCCCCAACACTGAATCAGCCACATGAGGAGCCTCATTCGGCGCCCATCCGCTGCATCCTGATGTGATCGTATAGTATTTCCCCGTGCTTGAACACTGCAGGGGCTTTCCTGTGCTGCCCTATTAAAACCTTGGTCATTACATTTGTAACATCAGGATAATCTTTACTGAGTGGACCAATATGAAGTTCTCTATTGTACAGAGAAGAGTAAACCACATATGCCCTGCCATCATCATCTTTGAAAATAGTCATGTTCCCTGCTATCAAATCCATGGGGGCTCTTGCTCTGCAGATACTCAAAATGCGCGGTTGGGGAATCGCTAATCGCAGGCAATGCCAACTGCAGCTTTAGTGTACATTATCATTATGCATCCACATTACTTATTTTCGGGTCTTCACGTTGTAATCACTTTAGGCCTCTCCAACACATTAGCCTTGTGAAGATCATGAGCCCTGTTCTTTTAGTCTGCTTTCAGCACAAGCCCTTCATTTTTCCAGGTCTTTAAATCCTTAGAGGAATAGCAGCCAACTCCGATAACGTCAACTCGGGCCACGCCCTTTCCAAGAGCACGATGGGTCGGACCATCTTTATACTCACCCTACCAGTAATACAATCTTGATCTCTCATCGTACAAAATTCCTCCTCCATGGGCTTGCATAGGATTCCCATCCGTGTCAAACCACATTCTTCCTGGGTCATAGAATGAGTTCTCAATATCATTCCCCTGTCTGGGATCTATAGGATCTCTCTTATCAGGAAAGAAAAAGGGCCTAATTTTGGAGGACTTATCAAGAAATTCATCAACCAGACTGGAACTGGTGGCTAGTGAAGCTTGGCTGCTTGATGACTGTGGAGTTTTCAATTCCTCCACTTCACTTTAAGTTCCTGGTTCTGGGGATCATTATGGTTTCCTGTAATCTGGATCTTCCCTACAGAAACAGTTTCTTGACTAATAGCGGAGTAGAGATGAACTATAAGAAGGCATGCGGCCAAGCTAAAAACGAGAACAAGGATCAAGCGTCTGCTTCCTGAAGAGAAGAACGGACTCATCACTCTATTGATAACTTCTGGGCAAGAGGATGCAGATGAGACCGCAGGGGAAAGCGAGTTCTCCCATCAAGGGCCTTGTGTTGTTCCGGGTAATATAGCCATATGCTCTGGCTTTTCCTCTTCTTCTTGCATTTTAAATGAGCATAACTTGGAATTTACTGGAGAACGTGGTTTTCAAGACTAACATGAGGACTCGAACGAATTAAATTTTTCTGTATTTCGTGGATCTCGAGATTTTAGAAGAGGGAAATTAAGATACCGCAAAATCTAAGATTACGTTCTTCCCTCCTGTAATCCTCCAATTAGATAAAGGGATTGGATGCATATGATTCCTTCATATCTAAAAGAAAAGATGAAGATTCTTCCCTCCACCAGTCCTCCCTCCGAACCCATCAAGAGCGGGGAGAATAAATTAATTATAGAAAGATGCACGAAAATTATTCACTTAATAATCATTTATGAAGTGCACAAAAAAATAAATGATTAAATTGAAAAATTTTAGAGTCAAAAGGGAAAACCAAAACGTACAAGCTAATGTATTATTTGTTATACCACTTAATGGAGTAATTTATTCATGGGAATTTACTTTCTTTTTTCTTTTTTCTTTTTACTTAACGATTGAGCAAGTATTGTCTTAATTCTTACTGTCAAATATAAGAAAAGATTAGTGGAAATTCTAGTGGAATGGCACCATCCATTTTCTTTCCCAGACCGGCCATATTCCACTTTCCAGGGTCAACAATGTCCAGCGTGACTTCGCCCTTCAATTCTTAGCCCTGAAGCAAAAGCCTAAAAATAACTTCTATATCTATACTCAGTACTTCAAAGGAAAGAAGCATTGTGCAACATTACTCGAGCAATGTTCCGCGCTTTTAGTTATGGTTTCTATGGACAAAAACTTGCAAAATTAAAGCAGTATATAACATCTGCATAATTGCTCACTGCAAAGTCAAACAAACCAGTAACATGGTACATTAGAAGCAAGACACTGTCAGAAAGTGTTTATTCCATTCTTCCTCATTGTCCAGCCTCAGCCAAGCAGTCGTCCACAATCATGGGAGGCGACTTTGCTTGAAGCCAGTTACTGCTAAAGGGATATCGGCAGATCTACAGCTAAGTTGTTCATAATCAGAGGAGGATGGTCCTTTTGTTGCAGAACTTCTTGCTGAAGTAAGACAAAGACCAGCAGCAAAGATCAGAACTGCAGATATTATCCAACTCAACTGTAGGTTCGCCAATGCTCTTGCCCTGAGATCAGCCTCAGGGCTCTCGCAAATGACTGCCCCGTGTCCACTGCTGGTGTCATCTAGCCGGGGAACACATCCCTGGGCAACAAAGGTGGGATCCCATAACATGAATGCCATAATCATGAACCAACATCCTTGTAATACAATGGAAATGGAAAGAACAAGTGATGCAGGGAAATTCGTGGGGGCGATTGTTGCGACCAGTGCTGATAAGAGAGAAACGCATACTATGAGCTCAAATAGCCAATGATAATGACCTTCGATTCCAACATGGTCGGTTGAGTGATAATGGAGCAAGAACAGCTGTTGAGCGAAAACAGAAGAAGCAATGACACCAGAGACGCTGCGTAAGATTTCGGTCAAGTTACTGAGCTCTGCAAAAAGAGTGAAACCGGCAAAGATAGCAAGGTGAAGAAACATAGTTGCATGTTCAAAATTCTGAAGCTTGAAAGTGAAGTGCACAAAATTCAAATCTAGGATTTGTGAGATGATTGAGAGGATGGCCAACGACAAGATAAGTATGAGTTCTAGATATTCCAATTTGCGGAGAGAACTCTTGAATGGATACCAAGACCTAGACATGAATTTTGCAGACCCATTCAAGTAGTATGCTCTAACGGTATTGAAAGTATGCCATAAACCAAGGCAGGCAAGAGTTGAGCCAGCAATAAGATGCTCCAGGAATTTTCCCATTGAAGTATCTGATTTTCAAGCAGGACGATTTCTTCACTGCATTTGCAGTGCCCTTAAATACTTCAACGTTGAACGTGCGCCAGAGATTCATCACAATAACAAGCAAAAAGTAGGTAATCTGATATAACGTTGGTGCATGGTGCATGTGTTTCCACAAACACATGTTGCTTGTAGAAGATGTAATACTGACCTTCGGCTATATTCTAAGGTTAAATACGGTAACCCAGAGTCCCAAGGTGACTAAATGCAGAAAACAGAAGAGCCCAAGGTGAAACAATAGTACAAATATACGACGGTTTAATATAGTAAAACTAAAATGCATTGGATGTATAAGTCCCCCTTGCTATTTAGCTTAATAATGCATCTATACTTCATGGTGGATTAGAATGTCAAGAATAAGACATAAATAGATCACCAAAGTGAATTGCCCATTAAAAGTAGTAGCTTTACTCCTTTTCTGCAAAGCCAAACAGATGTCACCAAGAAATTAAATTCATGACAACAGCCAGCATAATGTAGTGGAAAATGATATGGTTCCAATTCTTAAAAGTGGAAAACAAAGATCAGTGGCGGATTCCACATCAGTCAAATTGATCAAGGCTTTTTTACCAAAGGGATAAGTGTTTAATAAAAATTGGTATGTGCTCAATATTACTATGGGCAGAATATTACCTAAGTTGGAGAGTGTTGTAGGAGTTTGTTTGTTAAATGTCCAAGTTCAACATCATATCTGACTGCGCCGAAATTCAGATATGTGAAAAAGGAGAGTTTTTCTTAATCCTAAATGAAGTAATGGAAATATACTACAGCTAGGTATGAAACCGCAATGCTACGAAGAGAATAGTGCATCACCAGTATGAATGAACTTACATGATCATTTGCAGAGAGAAATCTATTGACCTCTGCCATTCTTGAAATACTCTATATACATTATCACTCTCCCAATGTAGCTACATAAAAAACATATTAGTAGGATTTGACTTGAAGCATGTCCAAATCTGTATGCAAATATTTGTCAGCGCAATTTTATTCATCTTTATTTACTGCAGCAAAGAGCCCATGTGCCCAACAGTAAATGAACATGAGTTCCACCCAGAATATCTTGGACCAAAAGGTTTTCAATAATCCTCTTGAGGCTATTGAAGTAAAAACAATGCCTGGATCCAAGGATATGCTCTGCTTATACGGACACAGCTCTATTACGCTCCTCCCAGGAGCCAGCCCGGTCAAGCATCATATAGTAAACACAATAGTGAAAATTTTAAAATTTTTGAGTCAGGGGCTCTTCTGTATAATAAGGGTAGATCCAATGGAACGTCCCAGACTGAAGACTGAGTAACCCAAGTTCCAAACCAGTTTCAATCAGCCAAAATCTCACAACACAGCTACTCAATTTCTTTAATGTCTTTTCCAAGCAGGTGCATAGTCTTTGTCAAGTGAGAAACCAACGGGATACAGCTAATGTAAAATAACCTAACATCATACATCATTCAGCAGATTTATTTGTCCTAATGTCCCACCCATGAACCCAAACGACCTAGTCCTGGCATCCTTTACATGATTCTGAGCTCTGATGTTGCATCAAATGTTCAGCTAGATGCCCTTACCTCAGTTCCACAGCGCAGGAAAGGTAGCTTCCTCAATTGGCAAGTATTAGAAGGACATCAATTTCCAGTCTAAACGTCGGATCCTCCATTAATAGTCAATACTGCCTTAGCACTGTAAAAGCTTCAATTACTGGAAAATAACTATGAAGCAACAAAATCATCTACAAGATATAAACGATATAAACCAAGGGAAGAATCAAGAAATGCTGTTATAAATAGTAAAAATAATAATATTTAGAAAAAGATCCTCAAACAATGACCATTTCACTAAGCTGAATCCAATCCATAGTGTCATAATGGATCCTTTTCACTCAAGAAGTCATTGCCATTACCAATCCCTTCAATTAGAGAAATATATGTGCTGTCATCAGGAGCAATGCCATTACTAACCATTTCCTTCAGAAGTTCCTCAGCAAGATACCCTTGCTGGTTTTTGCATAATCCTTTTATAAGAGCGTTGTATGTCAGAAAGGTTGGATTGAAACCTATACTCAACATTTCAGCCCGAACTCTAAAAGCATCTTCCATGTTTCCTCTCTTGCAATACCCACTGATCAATGTGTTATAACTGATATGATCAGGTTTAATTCCACTTTCCTTCATCTTGGCAAAATATTCACAAGCTTCTTCTACTCTACCTTCCCTGCAATAGCCTTGCATTATCGTATTATAGGTCACCTCATCAGGACAAACCTTCATCTTATCCATCTCCAGTAAGAGCCAAAGAGCACGGTCAACATTTCCATTGGCACAGTGACCATCAATCAGTGCATTGAACATTATAATATCTGGAAGTGTTCCTCTTGCCAATATTTTAGCGTAGAGGTCATCTGCCTCATTCATTTTATTCCTCTTGCCCAAGACACGAATGAGACTAGTATAGGTAACAATTGTAGGTTGGATCCCTTTAATCAACATTTCGTCATGGAGGCCAAAAGCTTTCTTGGCACGTCCTGCGCTGCAGTGCTCATTGATCAATATGTTATATGTAATGACATCTGGAGCTATCCCTTTGTCTTCCATTTCTTTTACCAATTTTTCAGCTTCTGCATCAAAGCCTTCACGAAACAGAGCATGCACTAATAGATTGTATGTAGCAACAGTGGGTATTATTCCACTTTTAATCATCTCATCCCTGTAATGAAAAGCCTTGTCCAAGTCCCCTTTATTGCAATATCCATCAATCAAAGTATTGTAAGTCACGGCATGTGGGAGTAAGCCACATTCTTTCATCCTCATAAACATGGCAGTTGCCTCCTCCACTTTCCGCTTCTTACACAAGCCACTAATCAGTGAACCATAAGTGTAGGTATCCGGTTCAACCATTTCCAATTGCATAGATTCAAAAAATTTATCAGCCTCTTTGAGATCACCATTCAAGCACAAGCTATTTATAATTGTATTGTAGGTTATCAGATTTGGTTTAAATCCTAAACCCTTCATTTGTCTCATAAACTCCTTGGCCTGCTTCAACTTCCCTTCCTTGCACAACACATTAATCATTATATTAAACGTGCACAAACTTGAACTAATCCTCAGGTGAAACATCTCAGTATAAAAGGCCCAGGCCAATTGATTCCCATTCAGCCTAAGAAACAAAGTCA
This sequence comes from Parsonsia alboflavescens, assembly GCA_028571225.1. Classification (NCBI taxonomy): domain Eukaryota; kingdom Viridiplantae; phylum Streptophyta; class Magnoliopsida; order Gentianales; family Apocynaceae; genus Parsonsia; species Parsonsia alboflavescens. The sequence goes on along the minus strand of JAOXNR010000029.1, from coordinate 3,134,041 downwards.
GCACCTGATTACAAGTCTCAATCTTGGGCAAAATATATTTCTCCTTCATCATTTTAAAGCACTCGAGAACGCCCTCCACGCTCTTCAGCTCACACAAAGCCCGTATCAGCAAATCCAACACGATTGAGCTTGATATATTTAACTTCTCTCGAGCACGGAGTAAACCATCAAAAATGTCTCTATTGCTTGCCAGACGAGAATTAATAACCTCCTTGATAAGCTCCGTGGCTTGTTTCGGAGATGGGTTGCGAGAGAGAATGGAAATAGCGAAGCAATAGCAGTCAATGCTGAGAGTTTCGGCCTCAAGATTTAGGATAAAATTGAGAATCAGTTCGGGGGATGACCGGAGGTTTAAGAGAGTGGAGGAGATTATGGTGGAAGTAAGAGATGGTGATATCTGTTTGATAAATTGCCACTGAGAAGAAGCAACGTATTCTTGTAGAGCATGCGAGTTGAGGGGTGGAATAGTTGTGACTGGACAAGGAGGGGCGTCTCGGGGTTCGGAGAATGAAGTCGAAGAGTAATACCAATGAGTGCCGTGGGTAGCATTAGGCGTTGGGAGCTTCCCGCGTTTGAGTGCCAAAAGACTGAGAGCTTCTCGTGTTTTTTTCATGGTCAGAGGCAAATCAATGGCTCAGAAGGAAAAACAATTTTATTTTGGCGATTTGAACTCTCAAATTGGCTCCTTTTTGTCTTTTGAGAAAATCTATAATTAGTTGAGGTGTTTCTGGAGGCAACGACGGCGATGAAACGACGGAATGAAGCTGGAGCTGCTGGACGCATAAAAATTAAAAAAAACAATTATTTATTATAAAATAAATTATCAAAGCGCATGTAGAAATGCAATGAACATTAAAAGTATAATTGGGAGTGAGATAACCGAATATCCAGACACCCAGATATTGCAAACACAAGCAGAATAATATTGCAACGGTTAATGATTTTCTTTGTTTCTTCCTGGCCTGTAAAACCCTAATAAATCAATATTCTTAAGAAATCGAATTTGATAAATCAATTGACAATATATATAGGAGGGAGCGAATTTTATAGGGAGGAAGAAGAATAAAAAATGGAAGGAGGATAGAAGAAGAAGAAAATTATAGAGCAACCGAAGTTGATAGGGAGGAAGAAGAAGAAGAAACTGGTAATAAGACCTTGAGAAACTGAATTTTATTCTCCTCTGCTTTTATGTAGAGTCAGCGAGTCATGACTCGCCATGCCAAGTCCGTCTTTTATTCCCAGTTTGCAGTGTATCCGGGGAAAAGAAGAAGTAAATTCATAGGTTGTGTATAAACATTAATTCAAGTGAAAGTATATAATAATAATAATAATAATAATAAAAGAAACACATAAAATATAGAATGTAAAATTAAAGATGAATAATAAAAAATTCATTTTTACTGATAGTTTTAAAGTAAAATATCAAGAGTCAATACTTAGTTTTTGCATTTTTTAAGTTTTTTTTTTATTAGTATCGTGTTTTTTAAATCATAATATTATATGTCATGATAATTAATAAAATTTAAGGTCAATTATAATATCAATATTTTTTAAGAATGAGTGGCTTTGAAATTTAAATATTTAAGGAAGTTTTCAAAATTTGTAAATGTAATTTTTATATTAATAAAAAGTTATAATTTATTTGATATTTAGTTTAAATAATAATAATAATACTTTATTTTTTAATGTATTTGAATTACATTACAATGCATTCACACCATGCGTCGGGTGGGCATAACACTATATAATGTAAATTGAGTACTTCTTTTTTAAGAGGTTATTAATGGACAGAGACAAATTCAAAAATAAACATCAAAACTAAAAATTGAAATTCTTTAATTTTTTAAATTGTGAGAGAGAGAAAAATTAATAACATCTCATTGTTGTCGAAGGAACGTGAGAGAAAAATATGATCATCAATTTGTGTTTAAAAGTTGTACTCTTCCTTCGTCTAATGCCAAGGATGTAAGCATGGGAATTTTTTTGAATCCAAATTCTTATAAACTTCTAAGGAGTTTGATTTCGACTTAACCTGTGAGTCACTCATAGCTGCAATGCGTTTGTAGTTTGTGAGTGATTCCGATAAAGGTTACAATATTGTGAATAAGAAAGTTTTTCGAAAATTTTATTTGCATATTTTTATATTAATAAAAAATTTTGAAAATTTTAATTATTTAATGTTTACTAAAATCAAAATTAAATAGTATAAATATATTTCACATTTATATCCAATGGTTCAAATTTTTAAATTACATAGGATGATATACAAATTCCACACATCTCGTCGATATAACACTAATAATTATGTAAGGTTGATTGTTTCCTACTAAGTGTCACATTAACATCCTTAACTGCTTTATCCACGAAATCCTATTATTAAAATTGAGAAGTAAGATTTATTCATTTATCACTAGAATCGAATACTAATAAACGACTAATTTTCTACCTTTCTTAAAAATTTCTATATTTAAAATACTTATAACGATATTTATTTTCATTTTAATATTTAACTAATAATTTCTTTATGTTCTACCTAGTTATTAACTCCGCAAAGAACTCCAAAATACCATGAATTGCAAAAGTGGTCATTTTTACCAGATGTTAGCTAGAGCTTGTTGCCTACCGCGGGACGATTCTTTTGCTATTTTTAATAGAGAGGCAAATTTAATTTTAAATAATTTTATTACAGGTTTTTGTAAAATAATAACCCCATTTCTACTTCAGAGAAAGAATTTTTTTAATAATGTTAATAAAGTTTTTATATATATATAAAAATAACCCTATTAATTGATGAAATGAAGATCTTTTTTCTTGTCCCTAAATTTTATATTTGACTCTAGATTCTTGAATAATCATTTAACTTGAGTAAAATATTTTTATTTGTCATCAAACCTCATATGTTATATTTTATATTTCATGTAAAATTGAATCTAATTTGACAAATATTTTAAAAAAGAGTTTAATTCAATGTATTTGTCATTTTGTAATTAATTTTTAATGAATTTTAAATAATAAAATATTTAGTTTTAATTTATCTAAAAAATATATATTTAATTATCAACGTTATAAAATATCAATAATAAGGATATCAATTTTGCTAAGGCGCGCTCTGTAGCGTGCCAACCAAGCGGAGCAAGAATTTCGTTACGGTAACGATCGGAGTGCGCCTTAGCAAAACCAATAAGGACATACCTATATATTTTAAAAAGGTAGTTGCTTAATTAACAAAATAGTAGCTTAATTTTGTACTTAATTGAAATTAACCCTATTCTAGTAGAATTGAGTTGCAAAATGAAATAAAAGGTTCCTTTGATTTCCTTTCTTCGTTACTCCCTCTTCGCCGGGCGTGAAGGAATGCGCCTACTCACTTGTAAAACCGCCTTAACAAGCAATCGGCGGTGCTCCCGACCTGAAAGGCTGGACTAGAGATGCGCAACGATAGATGAAGGAATGATGCAAGGACTCCACCACCAGCAACAGCAGCTTGCAGCGCTGCTCTCGGCGACGCTTCCCAAGGAGAGTGATCCTTCAACTTCATCTACGACATCAACGACTTCAGCGGCATCTTCTTCTGCGAACGCTAGTTCGTCGATATCTGGAGAAGACGAGTCGTCGCGCGTTGCCGCCGTGACTTCACTACACAGAGCAATTCTATACCCTCCCACCTCCGTCCTCGTCACTCACTCGGCCTCTTTCCTTGCCCAAGGCTTCTCTCAACTCCTCTCGGACACGTAACCGTCTCTCTCATTTTCTCATTCCTCTTTGAATGTGATAGTATACTGCTGCGTTCTTTTCGTCAGTTTTTTGAATTGGTTTAAGATTGCTTCTATTGATCACATCATGCTCTTGGAAGTCAAAATAAAATTGTCTGCCTTAGTTTTTCAGCTTTGCACTTTGCAAGAGCTTCGGCCGTTTATGTCAGCTTTTGGCAATTAGAACTTAAAATGGTTGTGTTTAATGTAATGACTATGTGAGGTGTAGAATTACATGGTTAATCTTTAACTTATGTTAAGTTTTGAGGAATTCTGTGTTTGAGCTTTAACAATTTGCTGGACTATTGAACATTGGACAGGCAGATATAAAGATAAAGTCAATAACAATCATGGAAAATATCTTGGGTCGTTGCACTCTATTACGAGTTTATTTCCCAAATTGACAGAGACTTGAAGTATCAGATGCTTCTAAGAGTTTTAATTTTATTTCTAGTTACACATGGCATGAGATAATCTCATTGCCTAGATGTCCATTTTTGCATCCTTATCTATGCCTTTATTTTCTTTTCTCCTGCCAACACTCCTTTCCACGAGGAAGCTAAAGGTAACAAGTATATATTAAAAAGGAAAAAATTAAAATAATTGCCTCCAAATGAGAACAATGATTATTATTCTAGAATGTTTCATTTCTCTCATCTACATTGTTTCATTTGAATTCTTTTTTCCCTTTCTTGCTATATTATTCACCTGAAGAAGCAGAAGACTAAGTTTTTTAAGGATGAGAGAGTAACCTTCAGTTTTCCAGCCAAATGATGTTTCCTCACAGTGAAGAAAGAAAGCAAATGATTTATTGCCAATTTTCTCAATCTCCAGAAAAATTGTATCTGTGAAAAAAACATTTTAATCTTAATTTTGAAGAAGTTACTTTTGAGATCAATTTGATGTCTGGAGCATAACCATCTTTGTGTATTTATTTAGAATTGATTGTGCTTCCACCGTTTGTGACTTAGATCATACTTGGTTCGTCAATCAGCAGCTTCGGCATATGGCGCTTTGAGTTCTAGATTGTGTTCAGTTATAGCATCAAATGGCAGACAGAACAATGTTTTACTTGGTGGTTTGGTTGATCGTTTCTTGAGTTGGGCATTACCATTACTTACTAACATTGGAAATGGGACAGCAGAGCTGGCTTTAGAAGGTTTGCATGAATTTCTTAATGTTGGAGATGTTGGGGCAATTGAGAGATATGCTTTGCCCATACTCAAGTCATGCCAAGAACTTCTTGAAGATGAGAGAACCTCCATGACTTTGTTGCGCAGGCTTCTTGGTGTGTTAACGGTAATTTCTCTGAAGTTTTTCAGATGTTTCCAGCCCCATTTTGTTGATGTTGTTGATTTGCTTCTTGGGTGGGCAATGGTACCGGACCTTGCAGAATCTGACTTACGTGTCATTATGGATAGTTTCTTGCAATTTCAGAAACATTGGGTGAACAATATGCAGTTCTCATTGGGCTTGCTGTCAAAGTTTTTAGGGGATATGGATGTGCTACTTCAGGAAGGAAGTCCTGGAACTCCGCAACAATTTCGTAGACTTCTCACTTTACTGTCTTGTTTTTCTACTGTTTTGCAGTCTGTGGCATCCGGTTTGCTGGAAATTAATTTACTTGAACAAATTAGTGAACCTCTCTGCAAAATGGTTCCCATGCTATTGGGATGTCTATCTTTGATTGGAAAGAAATTTGGTTGGTCAAAATGGATTGAGGATTCTTGGAGGTGCTTGACATTGTTAGCAGAAATCTTAAGTGATAGGTTTTCAATATTTTATCCTGCTGCAGCTGATATCTTGTTTCAAAGCTTGGACTTGGGAGACATGGCCCAACACATGGGAACTAAAAAGATTACTTCATTTCAAGTTCATGGGGTTCTTAAAACTAACCTACAATTGTTGTCTCTTCAAAAGCTTGGCCTTCTGCCATCTTCTGTGCAAAAGATTTTACAATTGGATGGCCATATATCTAGGTTGCGTCTACATCCAAATCACCTAGTTGCTGGAAGTGCTTCAGCTACTTACATTTTCTTCCTGCAACACAGTAATGATGAGGTTGCGCAAGAGGCAATCATTTTGTTGATTGAGGAGCTAAAGTTGTTTAAGAGTGTGCTTAACAAAAATAGGGTCAAGGGGGGTTGTATTAATAGATGTATTGCTCTAAATTCATACTCACCATCTGAGTTGTCTGCTCTTATTCACTTTGATTTGAAAGTCCTCTTAAGTTCAGTTTCTCTGGATGGTGGAAGAAATATGATTGGCCAAGCAGAAATTGACACTTTATATCTGAGCAGGTCAGATAAATTAATAGGCTTTATTATTCAGGAATTTGACCCCTTCAGCTCACCCATCCAGGATTTCATAGATCTGCAAGTTTCTGTTCTGAGGACATTGGGAAGGCTGACTACCATTGAATTTTTGAGCAAATGTTCAATGAGCAAACAAATTGAGGGAATAACACTTGTGGGAACAACATCAGTTCAAAGACTGCCCAAGGAGGAGAAGTTAAGGAATGCACTTCCAATGGTTGTTTTGGAATACCTGAGAAAATACTCTTCACTCCTTGTTAAAGTTCTTCAATGTGTTTCTGCAGTTGCAGTTAGATTAGAAGCCTTGGAATGGATATACAGATTCTGTGTGAATGTTATTAAAGCATATGAGAATGTAAAAGTGGCATATTATCCTTGCGAAGTCTTTGGATATGTTGAAATCATGCAGGATTTGTTGCTCTCCATTTTGAATGCTGCATCAGACAGGGAACCAAAAGCCAGATCTCTCGTGGCTACACTGCTGGACATATTTCTGCAAGCAAAGTTGGCTCATCCTACACAATTCTCTTACATTGCTGAGGTAATCCTTGAGAAACTTGGTGACCCAGAGGATGATATCAGAAGTGCATTTATTAGGTTGCTTTCTCATGTTCAGCCTATCACAATTTATGTTTCTGGTCTATGCGATTATGACATTGTAACCACTTCGAGGACTGGCATTCTTGGACTTGAGATGAACTCTAAGATGCACTGGAAGCAGGTTTTTCTGCTGAAGCAACTGCCCAAGCAACTTCGGTCACAACAACTTGTCTCCATATTGAGTTATATTTCACAGAGATGGAAAGTGCCTCTGTCTTCTTGGATTCAGCGGTTAATATGTACTTGCCGAAGTTCAAAGCAACGTGCTTCAACTCAGTTGGAGGAGACAGGATATTTTGATGCAAATAGTTTGGTGTGGGACATAAAAATTGATGAAGATATCCTTGAAAGAGTCTGCTCCGTTAATAATGTTGCTGGGGCTTGGTGGGCTATAAATGAAGCTGCTAGGTACTGTATTTCTACTCGTCTCCGGACTAATCTTGGTGGGCCATCTCAAACTTTTGCTGCACTGGAACGCATGCTCTTGGACATAGCACATGTCCTGCAGCTTGATACTAACCAAAGTGATGGAAATTTGAACATAATTAGTTCTTCTTATGCTCATTTGTTACCCATGAGGTTGTTATTAGATTTTGTTGAGTCCCTAAAGAAAAATGTATACAATGCATATGAAGGTTCTATAGTTTTTCCTTGTGCAAATAGGCAGAGCTCTTTATTCTTTCGTGCAAATAAGAAAGTTTGTGAGGAGTGGTTTTCTCGGATCTGTGAACCAATGATGAATGCTGGACTGGCACTCCAGTGTCACGATGCTACCATTCATTACTCTGGACTTCGTTTGCTGGAGCTAAACAGTTTTGTTTCCTCAGCTTTGAAAGAGAAGTCAAGAGTCCGGGTGACTGAAAATCTTCAGAACATGAGGGGCAGGTTTACAGGAGATATCTTGAGGGTTGTACAACACATGGCATTAGCATTGTGTAGGAATCACCAACCAGAGGCATTAATTGGTCTACAAAAATGGGCAAGCACAGCATTTTCTCCGTTGTTTCAAGAGGAAAATCAAATTTGTACTGATGATGATATCCTGCAACAGTTTTCTTGGATAACGGGGCTTGTGTACCAAGGAGAGGGGCAACATGAAAAGGCTGCAGCTCATTTTATTAATCTCCTCCAGACTGAAGATTCAATATCTTCTATGGGTTCTGAAGGTGTGCAGTTTGTCATTGCACGTATTATTGAGAGTTATACAGCAGTTTCTGATTGGAAGTCTCTGGAATCTTGGCTGTTGGAGCTTCAAACTTTACGGGCAAAGCATGCTGGCAAAAATTATTCTGGTGCTCTAACCACTGCAGGAAATGAAATAAATTCAGTTCAAGCCTTAGCACACTTTGATGAAGGTGACTTTCAGGCATCATGGGCTTGCCTTGATTTGACACCAAAAAGCAGTGCCGAACTCACACTTGATCCAAAGCTGGCCCTGCAAAGGAGTGAACAAATGCTTTTGCAGGCAATGCTTTTCCATAGAGAGGGGAGATTTGACAAGGTATCTAATGAATTGCAGAAGGCACAGTCAATGTTGGAGGAAATAATATCTATTCTGCCCCTTAAGGGCCTGGTAGATGCAGCACCATATGTCAACCAGTTATACTGCATACTAGCATTTGAAGCAAGTTGCAAACCTGGAGGCAGCCAAGATAAGCACAATCAGCCACTATTAGGATCATATATCGAAGCTGTGCAGACTCCGATTAGTTACATTTATCAAGATTGCGGTTTGTGGCTAAAAGTTCTACGCATCTGTCAAACCACTCAACCAACATCTCCTATAACTCTTAAGCTTGGCAAGAACTTACTACACTTAGCCCGAAAGCAGAGAAACCTACTGCTGGCAAATCGTCTCAACACTTATCTCACTGATCATGCATCAAATTGCTCAGACAAAAATTTCCATGATTATCTCATCTCTAGTTTGCATTATGAGAGCATCTTGTTGATGCATGCTGAGGACAAGGTTGAAGATGCATTGACCAATCTTTGGTTGCTTTTGCGTCCGATTATGCTTTCTTCTTCATCGGTAGTTTCTAATACATATGATGATGTCCTAAGGGCAAAGGCATGCTTGAAATTCTCAAATTGGTTGCAAGTAAATTATTCTGATGTGAGGGTGGCAGATATCATTCTGAACATACAAGCAGACCTCAGCATGACTCAGGCATCTCCTCCTGGCAGACCACTTCCTAGCCTCTTAGACAATAATGTTAATACTAAACTTAATGTTAGTGCTATTGTTGAGGGACTTGTTGGTGGGGCAACAAAATTATCAACTCAGCTTTGCCCCAGTATGGCAAAGTCATGGATTTCATATGCTTCTTGGTGCTATTCTCAAGGAAGAATGTCACTCTCAGCAAATCATGAGAGTCTTAGTTCCTGTTCTTTTTTACCTTCTCTTGCTTTAGAAGTCCAACCTCAAAACTTAAGATTGACTGAGGAAGAGCAGTTAAAAGTGAAGGGTGTACTTTTGCAGCTTATTCAGAAAAAATCTTGTCTGAACAAGAAAGAGTTTGATGTTGCAAAAGAGAACAATGAAGAGTTTCATGTTTTTTATGAATTTAAGCGACAGGAGAATCTTTTGAAGTCTTTGTTTGATCAAACAGCAGACATTATTGAGAGTGCAACAGAAGCAGCTGGAGATGAGGATCATGGTGGCAGTCTTTCAGCCATTCTAACTTCTAAGTTGAAGAATTGCTTAGCTTGTGCAAATGTTACACTTGAGGATCCTACAGTATTATCCTGTCTCGATGATTTGGTCAATCTTTGGTGGTCCTTAAGGAGAAGACGGGTATCTCTCTTTGGTCATGCAGCAGAAGCTTTTATCCAATACCTTTCATACTCTTCTTTGCAATGTGCTGATGGTCAACTAACTGGACTCAATGGTGGATCAAAGTATAAGTCTGTAAGCTACACACTGAGAGCTACTTTGTATGTCTTAAATATTCTCCTGAATTATGGTGTTGAGTTGAGAGATACTCTTGAGCCGGCTCTTTCAACTATTCCTTTGTTACCATGGCAGGTGAGTTACTTTGCATATACATACCAAATGTGATTAATGATTTTCTGATACTATTTTTTCCACCCTTTTTGAAGGAAGTAATTCCCCAACTTTTTGCTCGATTAAGTTCTCATCCTGAACAAGTAGTTAGGCAACAGCTAGAGTGCTTACTAGTCATGCTGGCAAAGCTTGCTCCATGGTCGGTAGTGTACCCGACACTAGTGGATGCAAACACTCATGATAAGGAACCTTCGGGAGAGCTTCAGCAAATACTAGCTTGTTTGGTAAAGCTGCAGTATCTTTCTTGTACTTCCAATCACATATTCATAAGATATCACAATTTTCCCTTCTCTCTCATTCCTTTTATTTTTCCCCCCCTTTTTTCTTAGAAGCAATTTGTATAAATGCTTTAAACTTTTGAATTTTATGACCCATTTTCTTCCTAAGAATCTTGTGACTTGTCTGTTTCAATGCTTCATACCGTGACATTGATAAATAATTCCCTTTAATCAAAATTTAAATCGCTTTAGATAATGTTAGAATTCCCCTGTGAAATGCGGGTCATGTCGCTATAGAGAATGAAGACTGTTGTAAAGTGATACTTTGTTTGGTTGCTAATGCTCCTGAAACTTTGATGCTGATAGGATTTTCTCCTGACTGGGAATTAAACCAAAATTCTGCTCCTCAAAAGCACCATGTGGTTTTGTCGGGAATGTTAAAATCATGCATTTCAAGCTTGTGAGTTCGTACTCCAAGTTGATATATTAGGTGGGGAGAACCAAATCATTATCAAGTGTGTTTTGATTAGAAATTTTGAGAACTAGGAAAACATTCTATGTACTCGTTTTGTATGGATCATTTTTTTGTCATGAGATGAAAGATTAGATCAGTCTGAAGACTGAATAAGATTTTAAATTTCTTTTTCAGTCTTTGATCTTCTTATATGTTGAACTCTTCTGGAGTGAAGTACTCAGGGTCATAAAGACTTCGATTATTGAATTTTATCATGCTAACTGATAATCAAACATATGAACTGTTTGATTGAATCTTTCCTTTATGTGAAATACAGAATAAGCTTTATCCCAGTTTAGTTCAAGATGCCCAGCTGATGATAAAAGAGCTCGAAAAAGTAACTGTCCTTTGGGAAGAATTATGGCTTAGCACACTTCAGGATCTTCATGCAGGTATAACTTTTTCAAGTAAACATGGGAGTAAGTGTTGTGTGCTTTAAAGTCTGTTCATTAACAAAGAAAAAATGTTGGTACCTTTTCCATTGTGCAGATGGCAAAAGGGCTTTTTGTGTAACCCCTGTAAAATAAAATCAACTTTTTGCAAATTGTTTGAGTATGAATTATTGGTTATAAGGGCTTTGAAACTCTTCATGTTGTTTAAGTTTTTTCTGGTTTGACATTTGAATGTGGTATTCAATTGTGATATAGGTTGGTGTTTCTCCATGCACTTCTGGTATTATATCGGTGCTTTTGCACTTGCTTATCCTGTATCTTGCAACTATTGATTTCTTTCTCTCCATAGATTTGTTCATTCCTTATAACCATGTTCTCCCACATATTTTATCAAAAGACTGCCATCTCCATCCAATGAATAACCTACTTTTTAAAATATAACTTATGTACCAGATGTTGTGAGGCGCATAAATTTGCTGAAAGAGGAAGCTACTCGAATCGCTGAGAACATTACTCTTAGTCATACAGAGAAGAACAAAATAAATGCTGCAAAATATTCTGCAATGATGGCTCCAGTTGTTGTTGTCTTAGAGCGTCGCTTGGCTTCTACATCTTCGAAACCTGAAACGCCCCATGAGATGTGGTTTCATGAAGAGTATGGGGATCAAATTAAATCAGCCCTTTTAAAATTTAAAACCCCTCCTGCATCTGCAGCAGCTCTGGGTGAAGTCTGGCGACCCTTTGAGAACATTGCTGCATCTTTATCTTCTCATCAGAGGAAATCATCAATATCGCTAGGAGAAGTTGCGCCACAACTGGCTCTGCTGTCCTCTTCTGAAGCACCAATGCCTGGCCTTGAGAAGCACGTGACAGCATTTGATCCGAATGGGAGCCTCAGTACTGCTACCAGTGGAACTGTCTCAATTGCTTCCTTCTCCGAGGATGTAGGTATCTTAGCCACCAAGACCAAACCTAAAAAACTCGTTATAGTTGGCTCTGATGGTCAGAGATACACCTATCTCTTGAAAGGCCGAGAAGATCTACGTCTTGATGCCCGAATCATGCAGCTACTGCAAGCTGTAAATGGTTTTCTTCATTCATCTTCTGCCACTCGCAATAAGCCTCTTGGGATTTGCAATTACTCTGTAACGCCAATAAGTGGCCGGGCTGGTCTCATACAGTGGGTAGATAATGTAATAAGCATCTATAGTGTGTTTAAGTCATGGCAAACACGAGTCCAGCAAGCCCAACACTCTGTGCTGAATTCTGGCAATACAGAAAATACAGTTCTTCCACCTGTCCCTCGTCCAGTTGACATGTTTTATGGCAAAATTATTCCTGCACTTAAAGAGAAAGGAATAAGGAGGGTAATATCAAGAAGAGACTGGCCTCATGAAGTCAAGCGGAAAGTACTTCTGGACCTGATGAAGGAGGCCCCCACGCAACTTCTCCATCAGGAGCTGTGGTGTGCCAGTGAGGGATTCAGAGCTTATAGCTCAAAAATGAAAAGGTACTTTATATGCTTCTGCATACCAAATAGATTTGTTGTCTTCAAGGTCATAGTTATTCATCTATTTGGTGGTCTAGTCATATAGTAATGGCTTCTATGCTGGTTTCCTTCCTGCACGTACTCTTCTTGGGTTCTTCCTCCCTATACTGAAGTTTTGATCTTAGCTTGCAGAAAGTTTTAAGTTATGGAAGAATCAATAGTCTGCAAAGTTTACCTGTCTTCTACGCCAGACACTTGAGCTCAATGGCATAAAACATAAATATTCTGTCATTAGACACAAAATATGTCATTAGGCTTGAAGCAAAACTTAAACTTATCTAACATCTGAGAATAATATCCATATTGCAAATTTGGAATGCTCTGAATAATTATCTTATAAAGACTGATATAGGAATTTATATTTATGTTAATGACTATCTGAATCTCTGGGGATCAATACACAAAATACAATGTTCACGTCCATCCTAATATCTTTAATCTTTATGAATGCCAAGGCCTGATGTGAGTGGCCATAATCAGAACATATAAGTGGTAAGATTTGGTGCTTTGGGTATTCCTAGAAGTCAAGGTTCAATCAGCTAAAATCAGTAATGGCATTAAAGACATGAGAATGGTTTTTTTCGAAGATGTCCTAACATATGACAAGAAGTTAACAGATGGGCACAACCACTGTGGGAACTAACCAAGGATAGAGCAGGAACTAGGATCTACCGGTTATATTCAGCCAATGACAAGAAGGCTTCAAAGACTGATAATTTTTTTGTTACTATAGTCAATTGGATGTAAATCCATGTTTGTGTCTTGTAAGAGAGTCCTCTCTGCTTTTGAGGATTTTTAGATTCTACAATTTCTTTTTGACATATTCTGTCAATTCTTGTCAATTAAACTTGGAGATTCTGACATCACAACCTCTCCATTTACGATGTTTTAATCCAGAGGGACGAGACTTAGAAACTGGAGTTGAAAGCGCTGTCATTTAACTTTCTTGAAATGAAAATTTGCATTAAAGAAACTGCAAACTTCTGTGTAATGGATATATAGACATAGTGATGCCCTTAGTACACAGGTTCGCAAATATTGTTGTTAATTTTTCATGCATTTATTCTTACTACATTTGATCCACAAACTTGCATGACTTTTTCTTTTTCTTTCCCTACCTACTCTTTTTTTTTTCTTTGGTGAACTAATTATTGTCACCTTCTTCTTCCTTATTTTATTTATTGGTTTAATTTCTGCTTCCATGCAGATACTCTGGTAGTTTAGCAGCTATGAGCATTGTTGGTCACATGCTGGGCCTCGGTGACCGACATTTGGATAATATTCTTATAGATTTTTGTAGTGGGGATATTTTGCACATCGATTACAATGTCTGTTTTGATAAAGGGCAACGATTAAAAGTTCCTGAAATTGTGCCTTTCCGCTTAACTCAGACAATAGAGGCAGCTCTAGGTTTAACTGGGATAGAAGGTGCATTTAGAACAAATTGTGAAGCTGTTCTTTCTGTTTTAAAGAAGAACAAGGATATTATCTTGATGTTACTGGAAGCATTTGTTTGGGATCCACTTGTGGAATGGACACGTGGAGATTTTCATGATGATGCAGCAATTGTTGGTGAGGAGAGAAAGGGCATGGAGCTTGCAGTTAGCCTAAGTTTGTTTGCTTCACGCGTGCAGGAAATTCGTGTTCCATTGCAGGTGCTCATGTTATAAATCCCTTAAATAGCTAGTTGTAAAGATGCATGAGTTCTGGATTAATCTAAATTAATCTTGGCTTATCCTCCAAATATCTTCTTAGCTCCTTACCACTTGGGGCAAATGCTTCAGTGTACATTTCTGTGAGGATACATTGATATTCTCAATATATTTTTTTTCTTCTGTTCAGGTGCTAACATCCCCCCACCCCCACCCCAGATGAGGTGTTTCACCTGAATACCTGTTTCATGTTGACAAATTTTGTTCTTTTAAATCTGTACAGGAGCATCATGATCTTTTACTTGCTACATTACCAACTGTTGAATCTGCTCTTGAGGTATGTGAAAGTCACTACATTTTACACCTCTTAAGTTTTTCTTCCATAGAGGCTTCCTTTGACATTTTAAACGCTTTCCTTTAATTTCAGAGGTTTGTAAGCATCTTAAACCAGTATGAGATAGTGTTGGTGCTATTTCATCGTATTGACCAAGAGAGATCAAATCTCCTTCTCCATGAGACATCTGCAAAGTCAATTGCTGCTGAAGCAACATCCACCGCAGAAAACATACGTGCCTCATTAGAAATACAGGCTCGGGAATTTTCTCAAGCACAGACATTGGTGATGGAGAGAGCTCAAGAGGCAACAAATTGGATTGAGCAGCACGGAAGGATACTAGATGCTTTAAGAAGCAGCTTGATTCCAGAAAGTAATGCTTGGACTCAACTGACTGGTGCAGAAGAATCTATGTCTCTTACATCTGCTGTTCTAGTGGCAGGGGTCCCATTAACTGTAGTTCCTGAACCTACACAAGCTCAGTGCCGTGACATAGACAGGGAAGTTTCTCTGATAGTTGCTGAACTGGATCATGTACTTTCTTCTGTGGTTACATCACTCAAAACATACTCATTAGCCTTGCAGAGAATCTTACCATTGAATTACCTGACAACCAGCCCAGTGCATAGTTGGGCACAGGTTCTGCAGCTTTCTGTGAATACACTTTCCTTTGATGTTCTATCTCTCGCCAGAAAACAGGCTGCTGAAATCATCTCAAAGTTCCATACTGATAGGTGCAGTTCTTATCAGAGTAATTACGATGAGCTTTATATTAAGATTGGCCAGTATGCAGCTCAAATAGAGAAAATGGAAGACGAGTATGAGGAGCTTGTGAACTCAATTGGTCCAGAGACTGCATCCAATGCTAAGGATCGGCTTTTGTCTGCTTTCCTAAACTACGTGCGATCTTCTGGACTTATGGGGGGAGAAGATACCTCAGCTTTGGAATTACTGAAGCTGGAAGTTCCAGGGGATGCAAGATTACAGGGGGGTTCTGAAGTGAAGAGCGGGGATGTTCTACATGTTCTGAATTCAGCTGCCATAAGTCTTTACAGTGATGTCAAACGTAGAGTATTTGATAGCCTAAACAATTCCGCTGGGGCAAATTTAGGTAACAGCAGGTCACAATCTGAACTTGGGCCTGTTTTCAGTGAGTTTGAAGAGCAAATTGAAAAATGCATACTTGTAGCAGGGTTTCTTAATGAACTCAAGAAATATATTGATGGGGGTATTCCTTCAGTAAATGTGGACAACGTTTCTGTAAACTTCTCAGTTCAGGAGAACTGGGCATCAATTTTTCAGACCAGTTTGCTTTCCTGTAAAAGCTTTGTTCAGCAAATGATTGAAATAGTCCTCCCAGAAGTAGTAAGATGTGTAATTTCATTTAACTCAGACATGATGGATATCTTTGGTTCACTCTCTCAAATTAAGGGATCTGTTGATACAGCTCTGGAGCAACTTATCCAAGTTGAACTGGAAAGGGCATCTTTGATTGAACTTGAGCAGAACTATTTTCTGAAAGTTGGTCTGATTACTGAGCAACAGTTAGCTCTCGAGGAAGCTGCTGTCAAGGGTAGAGATCATCTGTCTTGGGAAGAGGCTGAGGAGCTTGCATCCCTTGAAGAAGCTTGCAGGACACAGTTGGATAAACTTCATCAAACATGGAACCAGAAGGACTTGAGTACAACTTCCCTTATTCAAAAAGAAGCAAATGTTGTCAGTGCAATGGTTTCTTCCAAAAATCTTTTGCAATCTCTTACAAGTACTGAACAAGAGCGGGAGCAACATGTTTCAAAGAGCAGAGTTCTTCTGACCTCATTGATGCAGCCCTTCTCTGAGTTGGAATCAGCTGATCAAGCATTAGCCTCATTTGACAGGCCTGTTCCACCTGGCTCAGGTGCTATTTCTCAGATAGTGGATCTGGTACATTCTGGATGCGCTCTATCTGATTATATATGGAAGTTTCCAGCCATTCCCAGCGGTCATGCCTTCTTTATGTGGAAGGTCTCTTTGGTGGATTCTTTTCTTGATACCTCCACACATAATATAGCTTCATTTGTAGAACAAAATCTGGGATTTGACCATCTTGTCAATGTGGTAAAGGAGAAGCTTGAAGTCCAGCTTCAAGACTATATTGGTCAGTACTTGAGAGAGCGAGTTGCTCCTGTTCTATTGGCAAGATTAGACAAAGAGAGTGAATTGTTAAAGCAAATGACAGACTTTCCTTTTGATCCGATCAAGATTGATCCTGGGGCAACCCAAAAAGTGCAGCACATGCTTGAGGAGCACTGCAATGCACATGAAACTGTTAGAGCTGCAAGATCAGCTGCATCCATCATGAAAAGGCAGATGAATGACTTAAAAGAGGCTCTTCTCAAGACAGCCCTGGAAATTGTTCGGATGGAATGGATGCATGATATTACCTTTAGCCCCTTGCAGAATAACAGGCTTATATATCTGAAATTTCTTGCAAATGATGATAATTTACTTCCTGTTATTTTGAACATTAGCAGGGCTAAATTGCTGGAGAGTGTACAATCTTCCATGGCAAAAATAGCCAGGTCATTAGAGAGCCTGCAAGCTTGTGAGCAAACTTCCATTACTGCTGAAGGGCAGCTTGAGCGAGCGATGATCTGGGCTTGTGGTGGACCTAGTTCCAGCACAATGGGAAATAATTTGGCTAGGAATGCAGGAATACCTCCTGAATTCCATGATCATCTAACAAGAAGGCGACAATTTCTCTGGGAAACTAGAGAAAAGGCATCAGAGATAATGAAAATCTGCATCTCCATATTGGAATTTGAAGCATCAAGAGATGGCATTTTTCATATTCCAGAAGAGCTCTATCTGTCGAGGATGGGTGCTGATGGCAGGGGTTGGCAACAAGTTTACCTAAATATTTTGACAAAATTGGATGTTACCTATCATTCCTTTACACGTGAGCATAGAACCTTTCATTCAATTCATTTGTTGGGTTACTGAACTGCTTCACTTTCAGATTTATATGTTTATCTTTTGCAGTTCGATGAATAATAAGAATATTTGTCTTCCAGGTACTGAACAGGAATGGAGGCTTGCACAAAGCAACATGGAAGCTGCTTCTTCTGATTTATACTCTGCAAGTAATGAACTTTCTGTTGCTTCTGTCAGAGTGAAATCAGTTTCAGGTAACACGCTTTGGTTTCTGAATCTCATCTCTGTTTCCTATCATCTGGTAATCATAATCTAGCTATTTCCAGTACAAATGCAATAATGCAAAGCAAAGTTTATCCATTGGGAACAAATCTTGCCAATTTGAGAAGGGTTGTATAAGAAGTTCATGGAAGACTAGAAGTTCTACTTGAAATTTTTGGTTGATATTTTTATTTCATCTGTCTTGCTAAAGCATGTTAATTGTTTCATTTTTAGAAACAGATTTGCATAGCCGAATGATCAAAGCTTTGATATCTAAATGGTTTATCTTGGGGGAACAAACATATCTCTGTGCATTACTGTTTGATTCAGCATAATTGAAGGATGTCCAACCTCTTATAATGCTTCTAACTTTGGTTCATTCAGGTGATTTACAAAGCACTCTTCTTGCAATGCGGGATTGTGCTTATGAAGCCAGTGTGGCACTCTCTGCTTTTGCAGGTATTTCCAAAGGCCATACAGCTTTGACATCTGAATGTGGTTCCATGCTTGAGGAGGTATGACTCTTTTATCACATGATCCATTCTTGTATGTTACATTAGGGACTGAGTTTGTTGTATAATTATCCTAGTGATTGGTGTTATTTTCTTTAGATCTCACATTGATCCTTGTTTCTCAATTTTGAGTTTGGCTTGACCATTGAGGTTTATACTCAACCAATTGCTTATAGATTAGAAGGGTACCAGAACAATAATACTCTCTGTATTCTATTGGGTTGTATGCATATGTGCTCCTCGTAGCATGATCTGGATCATTGCTTTACATATAACATAGATTACTACTTTTTTTTGTACCGACGTGCACTTTCCCATAGATCTTGAATACTTGAATTAGTTTTTCTATCTTTTGGTTTTTAATTCTCCTTTTGTTTGGTTCCTTCACATGCCACTCCCACTTCCACTTCCATGCTAATCTTTAAATGTGTTTCTTTCCCTTTTCCTTTCAAGTTTTTCAGTTGTTTCTATCTAATGATACGTAACTTTCAGTCATCAGGTTTACCATCTCCATGAATAGAGCTTGTTACATAAATAAAATCTCTCATTGAAATTTTCAATCTTAACCTATGTACTTATATTTGGTGATTCTATACAAACATGGTCCATAACCCATGGTTTTGCTTTGTCATTTTCATAATCCCTCATCTTTTCAAGTTTTTCAGTTGTTTCTATCTAATGATACCTAACTTTCCGTCGTCAGGTTTACTATCTCCATGAATAGTGCTTGTTACATAAATAAAATCTCTCATTGAAAATTTCAATCTTAACCTATGTACTTATTTAGGTTACTCTTTGGTGATTCTATACAAACATCGTCCATAACCCATGTTTTTGCTTTCTCACTTTCATAATCCCTCATCTAGAACTAAACATCTCTCTTTGACTTGATACAAATATTAAGAAGCATTTGACCGTCTTACCCTTGCCTATGAGTTAGTGGGAATGATATATTTTTAAACATTTTTGAGCAATTTGACATCCTCCTTTCTGCCTGACTGGTCAAATTCCCATCATTAAATAATATATTGTCAGGCTTGATATTATGATGAGCTTTTTCTAGCCAGTGACATGCTATAACCTCCATTAATGATCTCTACAACAACAGAAATTATGGAATCAGTAAAGATTGCTGATAAAAATTTCAATGATCATTTCCTGTTAGATTTGCTAAAGTAATGTTTAGCGTTTACAAGAGAAGAATCTTGAAAATTTTGTGCTGATAGTTTAATTATTTCAATAAGAAGGGGCCAAATATGGTATGCAATTTCATAATTACCTGGTTAGCAGATTATAACACAGATTCGGGTGCAACATGTGTTGGTCTCTGATTACATGTTAAATTTCTGTCTGCTCTAAAAGCTCAAGCTAATAGAGATTGATAAAACACTATCAAAGTTCAAAATGTCAATGAGAACAATTCATCAGAATTTGGGGGATTGACCTTATCTGGAAGACTTGGATAACTTTTGGATCAAGAAGTACGTTTTAGATAAAATTCATCGTTTCCCTCAGGAAATTTAAATCAAATTCTTTGGAGAAAACATTGATGCACAAAAACTTGGAATTAAAATAACATACCATACCAGCAATGGCATCTACTTTTCTGAAAAATCTTCTAATTGAGTCCTTAGAACAGATCAGAATTAGAAAGTTTAAGAACGATGGCCATAGAGATTGATCTCTGTTTTAGAGAGAGAAATTCATACAAGGACACTTTAGTCCTAATGATGGTCAAAGTGCTGTGTTCAGTAGTAAAGGTGCAGAATTTGGATCTCCCTCCTTAAATTAAGGAGGTTATTGCTGAAATTCAGATAGAATATGTGATTATTTTAGGAAAAGGTACATTCATTTTTAACATCAAAAATAGAAATGTAAACATGTATTTTTCTTTTTCCTATATTCCTGGCTTATCCTGCCCTCGGTTCCTATTTTCTTTTGTAGGTCCTGGCAATAACAGAAGGTCTTCATGATGTTCACAGCATGGGAAAAGAAGCTGCTGCTTTGCACTTATCTCTTATGGAAAATCTTTCTAAGGTGGCAGATTCTCATGATCACATTTCTAATCTGCTTGCAGTTGATAGTAATGATGTGAATTTCTTTCTTTTTCTCTTCAGGTTAATGTGATTTTGCTGCCACTCGAATCTCTGTTATCTAAGGATGTTGCCACTATGACTGATGCTATGGTTAAAGAACAAAAGGCTAAAATGGAGATCTCCCCTATCCATGGACAAGCCATATTCCGATCCTACTCGACAAGAATCCAGGACACTTGTGAAGCAGTCAGGCCTTTGTTACCATCTCTCACATCTGCTGTGAAAGGACTATACTCTATGTTGACACGGTTGGCACGAACTGCCAGTCTTCATGCAGGGAATCTTCATAAAGTAATTCATATATCCACTGAAGGACTTCTGCTTATACTTTTAATGATTAGACATATTAAATTTGTTCTTGTCTGACCTTTTAGGCCCTTGAAGGATTAGGAGAAAGCCAGGAAGAAAGATCCCAAAACAACTTGTCAAGATCAGACCTAGCAGCTGAAGATAACATATATGATAGTGGGGAGAGTGAGATATTTGTTAAATCTGAAGCACAAAATGATGAGAATCTTCTTGATCTTGCTGGGTTGTCTCTGGAAGATAAAGGATGGATATCTCCTCCTTTAAGCATTTCAAGTGGCAGCTCAGTTTCTGGTGTCGTATCAGCTGATGCTAGTCTTGCAGATAGCTCTGACAGTTCTGATGCAACCACCCCACCTCTGCATATTTCCAATAGTACAGAAGTGAAAGAATCTTCAGATCAGTTTGTGTCTTCTGATACTGATCCCCAAGAGAAGTTGTCTCCTGCCGAATCTGGCTCTGCAAGCATGCAGGTCATTATTAATGACTTTATTCTCATATGAGTCTGGATATATAACTTAATTTCTAACATGTCTTGCACACCAGGGAAATTCTGAGGGGGAGCTAGTACTGAGAAATGAAGCGCCCTTTTCAAATCAATACAAGGGTGAGGATGGACCTCATGATTCTTCATTTATTAATTCAGAAGCAGCTACTCGAGTTACCAGGGGTAAGAAATATTGTCAGATGCAACTTCAATTCCCAATTTACCCTCCCTTTTTTTTTTTTTGAACTTTTGCTGCCTCTTGGCATGCTAACTAGTTGTCACACCATACTGCTCTAAAGCATTCTCTGTTGTTCCCTTCCCTTTGAGAATTATGAAACAATTAATTGTCCTTGCAAGTATCTCCTTGTTTTCCTACACATTCTTCCACCTGAAGCATTTAAATCTCTTTGATGTTCTTGTACCATATATGTAGTTTTTTCTTGCCTGTTAATGTTAGATTGAGTACCATCTTTTAACAAAAATTGGCACTTTTATCCCATATATTGTTTACAAATTTTTACCTACAGGTAAAAATGCATATGCAATGTCAATTTTAAGGCGAGTGGAGATGAAGCTAGATGGCCGAGATATAACGGACAAGAGGTATCTGCTTAGTCTTGATTTTTGTGATGAGTTTCTATTGATTAACGTGGAAATGATGATAAGCCCTGTGTTTCTCCTCCCTTCAGAGAAATCAGCCTCTCCGAGCAGGTTGACTTTCTGCTTAAACAAGCAACAAGTATAGATAATCTATGCAATATGTACGAAGGCTGGACACCGTGGATTTGAATTTCTGAAGATTATCCCATTGTTCTGAGGTTCTTCATTCAGATGGATGGTGTCTCATGAGTGACAGTTTGTTCTCTCCTCTGCATCTGGATGACAAGGATTTTGATAGCTGCCCTGAATTTGACAATGGTCCACGATTTTGATCTTCTCTGTTCATGTCAAATGCGCCTGCAACAGATGAAAAGTTCAAGAACATGCCTGAGAACATATGCTTTATGAGGCGCTTAGCAAGATTTGCTACTTCTGCCATGCTCCCATCTCAGAGTGCATCAAGTTATTCCTTTCCTCTCTGGCACATGGAATGCGAACTGTGGTGCCATCGCAACCAATCTGAGACATTCCCATGATGTTGGTGAGCCTAATATTGCTGGTGGATCAAAGTTGACATTCTTCAGATTTGAACGTCTACCACTGCTAGATTGAGCTCGTGGTATCCGAGTGGATTAGTGGCTGGATTGTGTGTTCATCGTTCTATTGTGCAGTTTGCTCGGAGCTTATCCACTTGCGTACCGAGTTCTCGATAAAGGAAAGCACTTGTTTGGGTTGCATAAAATTTGAAGAATTTAGTGGAATTCTCATCGAGCACAGTTTGACGCTGGTTGAGCTAATCATTATAGCCAGTGCCCATCCGCCAGCAAATTGAGGTGTTCCTTCGATGGTTGTATAAACTACAATAGATGCCTCTGCTGGAGAATAACATGGATAACCAATAGAGATCCGTACAGTGTCAGGTCTTCTCCCACAGCTAACTGTGGTATTGGTAAGATACATTAATACTAGTGTCATGTAATTTACCACGGGGGAGGAACAAGCGAAAGTAGAAGGTGGTACTTTGATAATAGTTCGTCCTTTTTCCTTTTTTTTTTTTTTTTTTTTTCTTCTTCTTCTTTTAAAATTTGTCTCTTTTAGATTTTTTTGTTTTTTTATATACAGATGACGCTTGTTAAGCTTATTATACTTTGCCTCGTGAGCGGCTCCTGGGCTGAGGACATGAATGTGTAATTAGCAGATGCATATCATCTCGTCCGGATTTAAAGAAAAAATATTGATTCTATCCATATCTAAAACTTAATATACTTGCTTTTTGTTTACTTCTTATTACTTTATCAAATTATAAAATTAGTCAAACTTCTGAAACAAATTGAACCTTAAAAGTAACTTTGATGATGCACTTTTGTTTTTTAATTATTAAATAGTAATATTCGAAACACGACAAACTTGATTTGAAATTGTGGGCCAATTCCCCTGTCAGGATCCGCCACTTATAGCCCAACCAGTATTTCAGAGTTCCCAAAATACTGTATGCAGCTGCGGTTTTGGAGGTAACCGACTGTACCATCATCTTCATCTCTCACAGTTTTTTACCGTCTCCTCTTTTGGAAAGCACACAGAAACAGTCTCATTTTAGCGACTGTGTGCAAAACCACCATTTTACCCTTTCTATATATAGGAATCATAAAATGCAGAACAGAATCACATATTCGAGTATCCCAAAGGAACCCAAAAGTCTTTTACTTTTCCGAGTTGATCTTTTATCTGAAAATTTTCATTTATTATCAAATACAAGACTTTGCAGAGATGTCTGGGCTGATAGATATGTGGACAAACGAGGCAGATAAACTGCGAGAGAAGGGTGAATCCGTTTTCTCAACAGCTCCACGAAGCACTACAGTGGAGACTAGCCAGACGGTTGGTGTTCAAATTGATGAGAAGGGCTTCCTCGACTGGACCAAGAATTTGGGTGGAAGCATTACCCAACTCAAAATGCCAGCATTACGGTATTCAGAAGCCTCTGTTTCTATGCTTGTGGATTACTGTAGTCCTTGAAACTGGCTGATCAAAATGTTGGTTTCTGAGTTTCCTTCCAGTTGATTAAAATAATGCTTTTTTTCTTCTTTTTTGTACCAATGTTTACTACTTCCTGCACATCTCATTCGATCAAAGAAAGAGAGTAAGTACTGCTGGATAATCATAGTAAGGCGTAGAATTTAGTTTTATTTCATCTAATAAGAACTTTCTGTATATATCTATGTATGTTTACCTCTGTCATTAAGGAAAGAAAAAGGAAAATGTTCTCTAAATATCTGTGCTGTATGTATGTATTACCTCTGTCATTAAGGAAGAAAAAAAGAAACCACTTTCTGCAGCCCTAGAGAGGCTGGAGGTGCGGGGAATCGAACCCCGTGCCTCTCGCATGCGAAGCGAGCGCTCTACCATATGAGCTACACCCCCAGATCAAACACATCGAATTCAAATAAAGTCCAGAAATGTCATATGATTTGAGTTTTCTTGAATTGTACATTATATATGAGAGGACTGGTTCCAATTAATTGTCAACGGAATTGAGAAAATTGGATTTTGAGTTCAAAGGTCTATCAAACCATGCAGACCTTTCTTTCTCTATAAGAAACAATTCAGGTCCCATCAAGAACAGCCTGTGTATGAGTGTCTTTCTTTTAAATCTCTAAATTAATCATGCTGCAATTAATTTGTAAATCTAGTAAGCTTAAGAGCACTTAAACTCATTTTGTAAATCATGTTCAATATTGCCACACATGTATTTATCTTCATTTGAAAATTATTACTATCTCCATTTCGTTTCATTTTAAAGTTTGAGAATCCAATTCAAAATAACAATTGTTTCAATAATAAATATTTTCCTTAAACAAAAATACTGCTTACGTTAAATAGAGTTTATATTAATTCAATCCTTAACATTTAACTTAATCATAAGGGTATGATTAAAAATATTTCACTAACTTTTCATTGGAAAAATATATATATTCTATGAAAAATAAAATTTATTAATTAAAACGACTTTTAAAAAGTAAACGAAAAGAGTAATTACCAAGAAAACTTGGCAAGTGTATGAAAACCTAATTCTCTGTCCTATTGATGTGATTCACTTGAATTATGGTTGGAATTTCAACATCCATCTATCCAAACCCAAGGTCACTCATAATCTGAAAT
>JAOXNR010000029.1:3071835-3101898 GCA_028571225.1 Parsonsia alboflavescens | reverse complement strand
CTCGACGTGGGAATAACATTGCAGATTTTATAAAATATAGAACCTAAAATCTCGGACAGTAACTTTTCTATCACCAAATTGTAAACACCTACTTTTCCAACTAAAATCTTCATATAGAATATTAATAAGCCACAAATAAATTATAAAGATAATAATAATAATAATAATAAATATTAAAAGTTCAAGATACTTCTATATGGTTAAAAATAAAAACGGCCAAAGATGAAATTTGGGAAAGGGAAAAAAAAAAGATTATAAATACTTGCTAAAAATAGAATTGGTTGACAATTTCTTAGACGAAACATCTACTCCTAAATTTTTACTATATTAATTATTTTATTAATTAAAGTAAATAAACCTTTTAGGTAGATTATTAGGTAAGACCGTGTCAAAGTGGCGAAACATCAGGGGAAATTTTCCTAAATTTCGAGATTTGTTTTAAATAAACACTGTTTTACTTAAAAACTCCTGACCCAAGCGAAAAAATGGTTGGACAAAAACGAAGGGCCCATAAAAAAATTAAAATAATAATAATAATAATAGAAAAGGTCTTTTTTTTCCCCATTAGAAGGAAAGTTCCAAATTTTACACACGCTATCAAATTCTAATGTAAACGGTAACTTTCAATTTTATCATTGGTGAATAAATTATCTGTTAGAAAACTTTCCAACCGCGTAACAGTCACTGGGGGTTACCCTTCGCCTTTTCAATTAAAGATTTTGCTTTTTGATGAAGAAACGATCTATTCATTAAATGAATTGTCAAATTTTACGACATCAGAGGACTAGTGATGTAGTCAGAACTTTTCCAATGTGGATGGGTTGAAGTTCGACTCGATCATTTAGGAATAGAACTCTCGCATGTCTCCTAATATTTTATTTTAATGTTAAAGTCATATATATATATATATATATATATATATAATTGCTAAACGTTAGAAAAAGAGGGAATACCCATTGAATTAATTACAAGACCTTTCATATAGAGACAATCGCATAAAAAGTTTTTGTTTTTAATCCGATGTATGATTGTTGTATAATTGTCCTTGTTATATTTAAATTGATAATTTATTATTCTATTATACATAGAAAAGTACAAAGTAAACATATATATATATATATAAGATTAATGTATAAGCATTTTTAAAAAATAAATAAATAGATAAATAATGGAAAGGAAATTAGTGTATTTATACACTAACTAGTTTCCTATGATATTACCCGTGTCAATAACCCTATCAATAATATGGTTAAAAAATAAAAAGATTTTTTAAACCAAACTGGTATTTCATTTTTTAACTTTCACGTGTGTCACAAGAAAGAATCAATGGTCAAAGTAATTAAATATTATGTTTAAAATATCTCTAGGCAAAATTTTCTTTCTCGATCGTCTATAATTATTATATATTTTGACACTCTTTCTTTTTAACTTTCATAACTATTATTATTATTATTAAATAGAGAATAAAATTAATTTTTTTTAATGGGAAGAACATACTAATAAAAACAAACGTAGTCGGAAACTAAATGAGAAAATTGGGACGTAAATGAAGAATGAGTAAAGAATTTGAAAAACAGTAGAAGGGGAAAAAATTACTATTAATAGTGGAATCGATTTATTATATCCAATTGTTCCCCAAAATAGAAACTTCGTATAATTTCTTACCCAGAATACATTATTAGCAGTAGACTTTCCAATGTTCCAATCCCAGAATCCAAATCCTATAAAAACAGAGAATGCCCAAAGTTTGAATGTTGAAGTACGACATCCGAATGCAGCATCGAGATCGGGCTTTTCTTTATCCAAGAATATGACTGCAAGTTTATGGAACAAATCAGAAAGAATAACGGTAGGTAGGAGGAGTGGATCTCCTATTCCTTGGCATTTACAAGTATAATATTGGTTTTGATACCATACTCACCAAAGCTATAGAATACGTGGATGTGGATCTTATCTCCGAACTATTCGATCATACCTTCAGTGTTAAGGTGTGCTTCTTCGTTCAAAAATAAATGTGTAAATGGCTCTAGATCTCTTATCTTACAATTGTGCTCCTACTTCCTATTATACACTAACATTTGTCACTAAAATATGTTTATTTTTTAGGATTTAGTATATTAAATAATAATAATTAAATGTTACATAAGGTTTTTATTAATATCTTATTTGTATAGCATGGAGTGACGAACAATTGTATAATAGGAGATTCATAACCTGTGTAAATCCTTGAGATATCAAGACGGTTAATGAGAAATTATATTAAAAATCTATTTATTTTAAGAGATGATTCGTTAATTCTGAATCACTATATTAAATATTAAAAGTTGAGTGAATGATTTATATATAGAGACAAAGATAGGACCTTTCTTTATATTCCATTTGTTCATAATTAAATGTTCACTTTTAATTATATGTCATTTCGTTAATTTTAAATTAAAAATATATGTTAGTCGAGACAAATGAATCCAAATACCAATCTAAAAGTAATTTGACTTCATTTCAAGGCTGCTACAATAAATACGATCCATATACGTATTTTACCGGATCTTCCGTAAAGAATAAGTCCCGCTTCCTATTTGACATGTTGATTTTCCTGCCCCTTTAAAAAAATATATAATATATATCAAATTAGTTGCTGCCACTCAACCAAATTTGCCAGTCTTTAGTGAAAGCGAGTGGAAATCTATTATTTTGACACACCACTTGATTATCATTGTACATGTAATAAACGACATAAAATTAATTAATTAATTAATTAAATTTAGTGAAGGAAAAACAAAAGAAGAAAATTATGCAATTCAAAAAGTTTCAGTCCATGTTTGAAACTTGGATGCATAGTATTAGAATCTTAGTTCAGGTCTTCAAAACCAAGAAAAAGAAGAAAAAAAGAGTGAATTATTATTATTTTTGGTCATTTTGAATTTAGACTTTGGACCAGTTCTTCTTGCCTTAGAGTTTGGTTCTAATTAAGTTCTTCGTTTTTTGTTTTATCTGTCTTTTTTCTTTCTCTTTTGGGCAGACAATTTTTGTAGAATATAAATCCTTTAAAATAAAAGGTTATTAACTTAACTTCAAACTAGAAAATATTTTATTTTTTAAAATTAAAAGTTCAATTATAAATGTATCCAAAAATAGATATATAAAAATATTCAATTTTGATGGGAATGAACAGTAAGCCACTAGAAGGGTTCGGAACTCCTATTATGTCACTCTCTGTTATATTAGTAAAAATTTAACGAGTATTCTTAAAAGATCAACTTTTATTAAGATTTAATTTATCATTTTAAGTTTTAATATATTAAAAAATTACTTTTTTTATTTATTAGTATAACAGAAAATAACATACCAGTATATAATCATAAATCCAGACCCCACAGTAAACTACCTCTTTTGAAATTAGCTTTGTAATTCATATGCCGGTCCTATCTTCATTAAGACACATAAAATTACGGTTACGTCAAGTTAGACATGCTTGTTGAATGGGTTACAATATAAAGGTTTAACCCAATACTCATGAGCCTTAATAAATATATTATAAACTATATATATATAAGAACAAATAATTGTAATAATAATTTGACGTCAACTCAATATATATTCTAACCGGAGTAGATTTCAAATTTATTTCAAAAATAAATATCAGAAGTTACTTGAGAAAAAGGCCTGCAATTTTAACGTTGCAATTTGTATTTTTGTATGTTATTTTATAATTTTAAAACACGATTAGAAAAATAAATAAAAGGAGTAATTTTATTTAAGTATCAAAATGGAAAACTGTTATAAAATTTAGCCGTTTTATAAATTCTAGCTAAAAAATATTTTTTTGGATCATACTATCCCTGAAATAAGCAGGAAGTACGAAACAACCCCTAAAAAAAATTAAAGGTACGAGTTGTTAGTTATGTTGTTACGGGTTATTGGTTTAAGCTTAACTCCAAACACTCCATACAGAAATCCAAATGTATTGGCCTTGGTTCCCTTTGTTGTATGTCTTTTTTAAAAAAATATATCTGATTTTTTTCTCTTTTCTTTATAAAAATTGAATCTTTTTGGTAGAAAATATTGTTTTCGATGTAGTTTCTTTGTTTCCTACTGTACATGTTGTTTTGAAGTAATATGGATTGTTTGCAAAGGTGGTATGTGTTATTACTTGTAAGTGTTACAAGTTATTTGAAAGGTTGTATGATCTGATTTTTTCCCCCTTTTTTTAAAAAGATTGAATCTTTATGGAGGAAAAAGCTTGTTGTGAGTTATCTATGTATGTTTGTCCTCCTTATGAGTTATTTTTCATGTAGTTTCTTTGTTTGTATAGGTTGTTTTGAAGTAATACGATTGTTTGTAAAAGTAGTACAAGTTATTACTTACAAGTGTTACAAGTTATTTGCAAAGTTGGTACGAGTTGTTACTTGTAAGTGTTACGGGTTGTTTGAAATGTGGTATAAGTTGTTTGTAAACTTTATGAATTATACTCTTAGTTTGTTTTTGTTTATGTTATGAGCATTTTCATGTAATTTTAAAGCTATCCATATTTAGAAAACAATCCGAATAAGTTAATCAGATAACTTATATCATTTTTAAATAACTCATAACTCCTTTCTTACAAATAATCTGGATAAGTTAAAAGACAACTCATATCACTTCTAAAAGCTTATTTTATACATCTAGCTTGAGTATTTGACACATTATATTTGATCTAAAGTTCTATTTTACAATTACATGAATCGAATAAAGATAATAAAAATACATGTAGGAAGAATTTTCATTCAATCGTGACTGAGATTTTATACACTTGGAGTGAGATGTCATAAGAGTCATATCTAATTGAAATTGTATATTTTTTCCCTTGTAATCCATCTTAACACATTTTTTCACTATCTTCATCAAACCAAGATAGTTTAAATCAGATCATAAATTTGCATCGTTGCCCTTGTTTGTATAGGTTGTTTTGAAGTAATACGGTTGTTTGCAAAAATAGTACAGATTGTTACTTGTAAGTGTTACAGGTTATTTGCAAAGGTGGTACGAGTTGTTACTTATAAGTGTTACGGGTTGTTTGAAAAGTGGTATAAGTTGTTTGTAAACTTTATGAATTATACTCTCAATTTGTTTTTGTTTATGTGATGAGCATTTTCATGTAATTTTAAAGCTACCAGTAACCTTTAGAAAACAATTTAGATAAATTAATCAGAAAACTCATATCATTTTTAAATAACTCGTAATCCCTTTCTTACAAATAACCTGGATAAGTTAAGAGACAACTCATATCACCTCTAAAAGCTTATTTTATACATCAAGCTTGAGTATTTGATACATTATATTTGATCAAAAGTTCTATTTTACAATTACATGAATCGAATAAATATAATAAAAATAAGTGTAGGAAGAATTTTCATTCAATCATGACTGAGATTTTATACACTTGGGTGAAATGTCACAAGAGTCATATCTAATCGAAATTGTATCTTTTTTCCCTTGTAATCCATCTTAACACATTCTTTCACTATCTTCATCAAACCAAGATATTTTAAATTAGATCATAGATTTGCATCGTTGCTCTTGTAAGTATCATCTTCCATTTCTTGCCAAATGTTAAATATAGTTGAATCACTTTCAAAGATCTAAGATTAAACATAAATTCGAACTAGCGAACATTGAACTAAACAATCCATCATCCAGATCAATACATAAATTGCACAAAAACAAACTGACAATATTATCCATGAAACTTAAAGACGACCCATATCACATTTCAAACAACATATAATACTTACAAATAACAACTTATATTGTAAGAAAAGCAACCTATAAAGCTTGTAGACAATTCATATAACTTTAAATTACATAATAATGCTCATAACATGAACAAAAACAAGTTGACAGTATAATTTATAAAACTTAAAGATAACTCATACCACATTTGAAACAATCAGTAACACTTACAAATAACAATTCGTACAATAGGAAAACAACCTATCAATCTTATAGACAATCCATATACCTTTAAAATTACATGATAATGCTCATAACATAAACAAAAGCAAATTGACAATATAATTTATAAAACTTATAGACAACTCATGCCACCTTTCAAACAACCCGTAACACTTACAAGTAAAAATCTGTACCACATTTGAAAACAACCCATATCATTTCAAAACAACATGTGCAGTAGGAAACAAAGAAACTGCACCGAAAATAACATTTTCTACAAAAAAAATTCAATTTTTGTAAAGAAAAGAGAAGAGAAATCATTTTTTTTTAAAAAAAAAAAACTTACAACAAAGGGAACAGAGGCCAAGATAAGTTGTTGGGAATCATTTACAGCCAAGAAAACCAAAAAAGGTGGAACCTTTCCAAATCCTAAATTCATAATGTAACTTAAAAAATAAAAAATAAAGACACTCATTCGTTTTATATGATGAAAACTGATCCCTTTTTTTTTCATGAAAGTGCAATCTTTGCAAAGATAAGTAATCAAAGATCCGATTTTTCTGAGCCGATTACTTGAGGAACACGGAGCCCAATGGAGGAGGCCATGGGTTTGAAGAAAATCTGATTTGAAAAATAATTTGAATTTGTTTTGATGTCAAAAGGGTAAGTAAGAAATTCCACACCTCAATGTGACTATATGTTGAAAATTTTTAAAAGGTGATCATTTTTGAAAATATAATAACAAAAGTGGTTATTGGTGCAATTTCGTCTGAATGAAACTCATACGTACAAATAACTACGTGTATTCACAAATTGAGACAAGAAAGTATCTAAAAATTTATTGAAAAGTTATCTATAACACAATGGAGGCCATGGGCAAGCTTAGTTCGAAGCCCATGAAAATATTTGTTCACTCGGGCCCAAGTCATTGCCCACTGTGACCCAAGTACAAAAAGGCCTCATATTTCAAGATTCTATTCGATCCATTTAACTATAAAGCATAATAATCAAACTCGTAAAAGTTAACCTTAATTGTCACTTCTAATCATTCATTAAAATACCATATGTCGTTCCATCCCTAATTATAGTTCATTTGACCCTTTTTTTTCCCCTCATTATAAATCATTATGGCTAATTCAATGGATATTTTATTTATTTTTATCAATATTATCCCTATTTTTTTCTTTTTTCATAAAATATTTTTTTCTCATTTATTCTTAATGGTCTTCTCAAATAGAAACATTTTAATAAAAAAAAAAAAAAGGGGTTTACTTTCTTATTAATAAAATGATTATAGATGACTTTAGAATGCCGACTCTATGTGAAGTAATAATGATTGATTTTTATTGATCGTGTAAATACGCCTAAAATGAACCAGTGCAGCAGTACCATGTAAACATATATTTTGATTAGTTTAACGTGCATATACATTCTGTTTAGTCACGTGCCTTGTTTGGAGCGTATGTATGGCATTTGATTTGAGCTAAAAAGAAAATACAAAAAATTTCAAATCAAATTTGTTTAAAATTGGGCAAAACCAAATTTTCTGAAACAAGCAAAACTATTATTTCATTAATTAATTACAAAAAATACATTTAATTCACAAACCGCACTATCGAACTTTTTTTCCCACAATTGTTTGAATTTAAAACAAGAAATGAAAGATATTGTGCATTTACATTGGACCATGGTAAATCACTACTACTATATTATATACAATTCCTTCCCTCACAAAGTTTTCAAATCGCTACAGAATATGGTTCTCCGAAGTTTGAAATTTTGGTGACTTCTTTGTGAAGGTTCCCTCCCTCCTAAAAAGCCTGCGGCCCAAAATTGCCAGGGGACCATTTCAAATTCGTGCCTTCCCCCAACGTACGTCCTTTTTCAACGAACGTCGGTTCTACTGCCCTGTCCGTATTCATCACCGTACCTGGTGGCGCGTTTGCTACAAGCTCAGCTGACTACGTCTACGTTATTATTGGCTTGCATGCTTCTCCCATTCTCGGATACTCTCCACACATTGACGGATTTGTCCAAACTCCCGCTGTAAACTATCCACCGTTGGTCTCCTTTCTCAGCTTCGTCGTCGGCTTCCACGGCCAGGCATTTCACGGGTCCGGTGTGACCCGTTAACACCGACAGGCAGACGTGGATCCCTCCTTCTCTCTTCCACGCGCATATGCTTTTATCAGCCGAGCCACTGAAAACCAAGTTTCCCGCCGCGGCTAAGCAGAGAACGGCAATTTTGTGGCCCCTCAGCACCCCGCCGTATGAAATTGAACTCTTTTCGCGTTCCCAGAAATTGACAAGCCCGTCGGATGACCCAGCGTACAGAACTGCGGCTTCCACGTTGACTGCCAATGACGTAACTGCACTTTCCTGCTCCAGCAACGTGGTCATGAGGACGTGCTTTGTTGACTTACCGACAAATTCTCTCCTCCAAGCTTTCACCGTGCCATCGGCGGATCCGGTGAATATCAGCCCATCGAATCCGACTACCACTGAATTCAAAGCATCATTGTGGGCAGTCACTGACTCTAAGCATTTAGAATCAGAAATTCTCCAGACCTTGAGAGTTTTATCCCACGAACCCGAATATAGTAATCCTCTGTCTGCGTCCACGCTCAAGCACGATACGGTGTCAAAGTGCCTGATCCACGGCATGTTCCGCTTCCTTCGGACTTCAACATAACTTTTTGGGTTAATGGAACTTTTGAGATAATCTCCGGTGGTAGGCAAACTACCCACGCGTTTATAAGCATTCTTTTTATTATTCCCAGAAAACTTCCACACGCGGATTTTACCATCTTGGTGACCCGTGAAAATCTTGTCCTCCAAAACAACAATAGCTTTCACCAATCCACTATTGGACTTGAAACCGGAAAATTCTTTCATATTCCCCCATACTCTGACATTTTTGCTGTCAGAGCCGGTGTACAAGAGACCCCGGGAAGTAGCCAGCGAATAAATATGACCTTCTTCACGAACGAATGAGCAGATCAGAACTGCGTGTTGGGAGTAATTATCACCTTCTTCAGAAGAGCCATGTTTTGGTGGAAATTGATAGGTCCATGGGGATTTTGCGTAAGGGGATGGTTGATTCCAGGGTGACATGAATCCCGGAGATCCGTCTCCGCTATCGGAAGCGGCCATGTTGTTGTATGGGAACCGATAACTGGGATAGCAAGAGGCACTGCTATTGCGACGGGAGTTATCGCTGCTATCCTGATCATCTTGATTATTGCTGAAAATGGCCGGATCTGCAGAATTCAAGAGAGTCCCAAATTTTTGTCGTTGGACACAATGCTTTTTCTCCGGAAACAACGTGGTATCGTTGATTTTCTGGTTCGTCATCATGAATGAATGAACAGAAGGTCAGTAATGGTGGTTAATAATTCTGCAGTAGAGAGTGAATGCGGGAGTTTTTTGAGGTAGTCGTTGGAGAAGAATCAAACAGTAGAAATTCAGAAGAAGGATGGATTGAAGAAAGGCGACGTATTCTAAGATTTCGGAGAGTGGAGCGGATTATATACAGAAGGAGGATAGATTTTAGATTTGCCAAAGTAGGTGCCCTTGGGCTTTATTAAAGGGTTTTATGGTTGGACACGTGGTGAAATGTTCCGTGAGGGTTACGTAGGGGAGATGGGCTACGGGTAACAGTGGAACAACCTGTAGTTTATTAATTACTTCACTAAGATACCTTGAATTAAAAATATTACTCCTTCCATATTGAATATCTTATTTTATCCTATACGAATGTTAAGAAAAAAAATTAATTTAGTTAATTTTAATGTTACAATGTCATTTTTTTAATAAAAATTTAATTAATTTAGGAAATGGAACATTTAATTCTGGATAATCCAAAATAAAAACAAAGACATTCAATTAAAAATAGAGGGTGTAAAATTTATATCTATAGATATATTTCTGTAACATTTTTCTGTTTGTAAATTGTAATACATAGGCTTGATAATAAAGTAATTAAGTATTAACTTCTTTATATGAATAATTTATAAAACTTCATTGTTTTATATATTAATTTAATATTCTCTTAGTTTGAAAGAAATTTTCTCATTTTTCCTTTTAAACGGTCTAAAAATGAATGTCTTATTTTTTAAATTAGATAAAATTTTATTAAGAAAATTGACATTATAACTTAAAATGAAATCAATTAATATTTTTTTTCTTAAAATGCGAGTAAGATAAGATATTTAACGCACTCAATTCTGAATGAAATGAGTATTTAAATAGCAAGTGGGGTTTTTAAGTAAGATAAAAAAGGAGCTGTATAGATTTAATTATAAACAGTGATAGTCACAAAGTTAAAAAAGCTCAAATAAGTTCGTTACCTTAAATTCAAATTACTATTGGAAGCAAATTTATAAATATTAATCCTTCTCTTGCAAAATAGATAAAGAAATAGAAATTAATTTTGTTCCAAAATATAGGACATTTTATACTTATATAATAGTAAAAAAAATTGATATTATTCCAATTTATTTCTCGTTATAGAAATCAATTCTATCTCCTTTCTCAATTAATATACATTTTGAATTTTCTAATATCCCTTCCGATTGTTTACTACTCTCTCCGTTTCTATTTATAAGTTGTGAACATTTATTCTGATAAAATTAAAGTAATATATTTTTTTTCTTCTAAAATGCCCCTATTTAATCAATCTAAGAATAGTGAGAGATAAAGATATCGATAATATGGTAAAAAAGCAGTGAAATACCTGATAAACTGAAAATAATGATTTATAATTCGTGATAAGGAAAGTAACTAAAATGATTTATAAATATTGACAGAATTAGAGAATCACTTTTTTTTGTCCTTATTATATGTCATTCCTCATAATTTTTACTTATTCTTTTCAATATTATCTCTTAATCTTTCCATCCATCTCTCCATATATAAAATATTTTTCTCTGATTCATTCTCGATATTCTTCTCCAATAAAGGCATTTGGAAAAAAAAATTTACCTTTAACTTTACAAAATAACTACAAACGACTAATAATTAAAAACAAAATAAGTATAAAATTATTAAAATAAAAAAAAACATTAATAATATTTAAAATGATCATTATCTTACAACTTCAATCGTCATTTATTTTAAAATGGAGAGATTACTTAGGACTAGAGTTTCCTAAAATAGATTAGCTAGAAGGCCATGTCGATGTGGAATGGAAGAAAAATTGGCAACAAGGAGAGAGCTTTTCTTTCCACTACGAGATGTTCCTTTCACACTGGTAAATACATATAGAAATTGACTTTGACTTCTCTCCTTTGAAAAAAGGTGAAGTTCGTTCCTACAATTTTAGACTAGGTTTCCAGTTAGGAATATTACTTGTACTCAACGACATAAAGGTCATCCTTTAAATATGAAAGATCAATTACCTGAAGAAATTACTTTATGCGTTCTCTCCGAAACCGATACCAAACAATTCGTACAACACGGTTTCAAATCAAATCAAACGTTATAGTACCATGTGATTCATGCATAATAATATGGGAGTATTTCTAGAACGTTACCATTTATCTCGTATAAAATATGGAACTACTTTAAGTTAGATGTACGATTACGTGATTCATGCATAATTTGGGAGTATTTGAAGAAATTATCATTTATCTCGTATGAAATATGAGATGACTTTAAGTTAAATGTATTATTATGTGATGCATGCATAATATAGGAGTATTTCTAGAAGTTATCATTTGTCTCGTGTAAAATTGTGAGTACTTTTAGTTAGATGTATTAGTGTGTGATGGTTGAATTTACCTTAATAAATTAACAAAATACTAATGGTAAGGATGCACGAGCATGATTATACACTCCGTTGTCTTTCTTTCTTCTTGTTTTTTTTTTAGTGGTGTTCTCGACATTTTATTTATTTAGAAAGGTGTTGGTGAGATTCGAAATTGAGACTTATGGTTTGCGAGTTCGCCATTTTATCCACTGGGATGTCCTTGAAGGGACTACTTCCTCCATCTCTATTTATAAGTCATTTTAACTATCTCTTTTTATGTCATTAATTATAAATTACTATTGTTAGTTTGTTAGGTACTCCTTTTGCCATTAAATATAAGTCATCAATTTTTTTATTTTGTAAAAATTAAGTTAATTTTTTTTTCTTCTTAAATTATCCTCTAATCACCCTCTAAAAAAAAGTCTAAATAACACTTTAAGTATATCATTAAAGGTTTAATATAGTAAAAATACATTCAAATAAGTAATCAATAATGACTTATAATTAATTTTAAAAAAGTTAGTTAGAATAATTTATATTTAGTGATGGAGGGAACACTTCATTATTTCTCCCTTTATTTTTTTATCTCCAATTGATTAACTTTTTTTATTTTACAATGACATGCTCTCTATGTTTTTATTTAAAAGTCATTTGAGCTAATTACTTTTATTATTTTTAATTATAAGTCATTATCGATAAATTAATAAATATTTTACTTATTTTTTTCAATGATACTTGTCTTCTTCATAAAAAACAATTTTCTCTCTTAATGTTTTTCTCCAGCTTGGGACATTTTGGTAAAAAGTTTTACACAATTTAAAGAAAGGGAAGGAGTAACATTATAGGGTTTATATATAATTATAGCCAAAATTAGCATGGCTAATGCTCCAAGGGCAAAGTAGTACTAAGGGTTTTGAAAAAGTCAACCGTGCCGGTACAATGGAATGCGTAGCCACCAGATTGGCGAAATAACGAAGGAGTCTCGCATACGCAGCCAGTGCAACGAACTAAAGGCGCCAACGCTGATTAACAGAATCTCACCACTTACGCCTCCGGGAGATCCATAGTCCTATTAACAGTTCACACGTATTAATTCCTGAGGTCATTCTGACGTCATTATGACCCATTACTGTTCGACAGATGTCCGTACAAAGCCGCAGACAACAATCTCAATGGAAAAGCAGCTATCGCTGGCCTTTTTAGGTTTACGAGGTCAAAAATTGGTTAACAATAACTGACACCTGTTGGTTGTGGATTTCTTCCAATTTTCAGTTATGGAAAGCGTTTAGACTTTGAGGACCACTATTGATGATAGTTACCGTACATATCTTGCATCCATTCATAATTGAGCACTCATAATTTTCTTTTAAAATATTTAAAATTTTACTATAAATTTATTTTTAATATTCATAGTTTATGACTTGGTTTAAGTCTTAATTGAAGAGAGTATCCAATTATCAAGTACTCCTTTCATTTGGAATTTATTTTTTTAATTTATATTTTGAATCATTCATAATTGAATGTTTCATTTTCTTAATCAGTTAAAATCTTAAAATTGATATTTATTATATTCAAAATGATAAGCTTTTGTAGATATATTTTATTAATAAAATCTTTAAAAAATATTTCAAACCCTATCTATGGGTGCTTTAGTTATCTAACTTGGATAATATATATTATTTTGTTATATGGAAGATGAGTTAGAATATCCCGTATCCCATAGGTAAAACTTTTTCATAAAAGTTTTATAAAATCAAAATGGACATTCAATTTTAGATAGAAGAAGTAATTACTAAGTAAAAAAAAAAAAAAGATGTGTGTGGGCAAAAACCAGAGGAAGATGACTTTTACGAGATCGGCACACATAGGATGTAAATCTTGGGACTCAAACTTTTGTCAATCATAAGGGTTCCCCCACATCACCTTAGATTAGTCAAATGCTTGTGTCCTTGTGGGCTTTTTAAATAAGTTCTATACTTCGCTAATATAACTCACGTGGGATCCATTATTTTCTCGTAAATGACTAGCCATTTTTATCAAAATAATTTATCTTCTCATTATATAAAAATACACAAGTACTCGCTTCAAGTTAAATCTTATCAAGTATTTTAAATTTGATGTCGTATACATTAAGAAAAAAGTTACATTAAATATTGAAACTTTTGGTAAAAAATAAAAAATTGCACCTATCTTGTCTCCACAGCGGCAAGCATTATTTGTTTAATTAGATCTGGATTTAATTAATTATTAATTTGCAGTATGATTAAGAATATATATATATACAAAAGTTAGATTGTGTTTGTCCAAATTGAGTTATAACTTATAATTTAATTAAATTAATTAAGTAGATGATATAAGCATAGCCAGTTATAACTTGTGGATATGTTTTTTCTCCTTCTAGTAATCTTTAACTTGTCTCTTCATTTTTCAAATAGCCACCGGTAGGTAAGGAACTGTAATATAAATCAATTAAACAATAGCCCTTTAAATAATTTTTGACTATAACTAGGATCATCTTTGGTTTAAGGGGAAAGTGCCATAACTAAGATCATCTTGATTTTTAAAATAGCTACCGGTAAGTAAGGAACAGTAATATAAATCAGTTAAACAATAGCCCTTTAAATAATTTTTTAATATAATTAAGATCAATGCTCGATGTCCCTTTGGGCACATCTCATTAAGTGGAAAGGTGAGTGCGTAGATCATAAGTCTCGAATTTAAATCACATCAACACATTTCTAGATAAATGAAATATTGAGATGTGTGCAAACTAATTCGGAAATAAAATAAAAAAATTCAATGTCCCCTATCCCCGGAATTGGCATTCCGGGAAAGCTATTCAGCTCCAAGAATATACAAAAATATTAGAGCTCAAAATCAAACCACACGTATGAGAGAATTTGGTGATGACCATATCTCAAATATTATGTCAATTATTGCATTCTATCCTCCACCTGTCAAAATTTTAAGGCAATTGTTTTGCATTATCATTATTATTTTATTATTATAACTTATTATTAATGATATTAATGGACACCAATAGTGTAGTAATTTTTTCCTATTTCAATTTATGAGTTTGTTTTTTATTTTATTTTATTTTATAATATATATATTTTGTAAATTTTTATAATGATCTATCACATTTTTTTTATTGTCCCTAATAATATTTATTATTTAAAATTTGTTTAGATGATTTGATTAATTTTTTTAATACATATATATTTTTTATGTAATATTTTTTAAAATTCAGTGTTAATTAAAGTATTTTAGTGTAAGAAAAGAAGAGAAAAAAAATCATAGGAGTACGTTTGGCAGCTACAGTTGACCGGTTCATTTGATTTTGTCAAATTGTTGGGTGCATTGCTTGTGATATTTCCATGGATAGTTGTTTACGTGTTCTTGCATGATTTGAAATTTAGACCCCTCCTTCCATCGTCTCTCTCTCTCTCTTAATAATTCAATTATTATTTGTTCCTGTTCTTTATTTTAAGATAAAAAAGAAAGGGGGAGCGTATATGGAATGCTTATGTAATGGTTTAGACAAAAGCGTATCTATGCATTACACTTAAAAACGTTAATCATCATCGGTATGACTGAGTATTCAGATAAAACGTGTCGATTTTGGGTAAAATTTGCAGTGATGATAAGCATTACTAATTCCTCTTTCAGTGTTGACATTAAGCAATTAACTAAGGAATGTTAATTATTCAGGTCTCTTATCTTCTCGACACTTGGTTTTGAGTTGAAACGAATTAAAGAAGATGAAGGCCAAATCCTCAATTTCTCAACTAAACATTATTGCTTCTAGAGGGATAGTGATATATATGCAAAATCACTATATATACATTATATATAAATATATATATATCCAAAATTAAAATGCCAAAATTAAATATCTATTTTTTCAAATTAAATAAAATTTTATTAAAAAATTGACATGATTACATTAAAAACTAACTAATTCAATTTTTTTTGGTTATATACTACACAAATAGAGTAGTGTGTATATATAGGGATATTCAATTAAGAGAAAACTATAAATTCATTATCGAAAATAAACAGTTAACTTCAATTTTTTTTTTCTTACCCATCCCTTTTCTAATCCTTTGTAGATCCCTCTCCTTAAAGATTAATGGTGACATCCCATCTATCCTCGACGTTTCTTAAAATCGAGACTTCCTAGTCCCAAATGTTACTACTTACTACTAAACTAACAACGATTGACAGTTTGACTTCAAATTAATGTTTCAAAATAGAAATATGAGTGAGCAAATTAAGAAAGTATTAACTAATTAAACACTGCCTTTTTCCAGGGCATGCATTTATCATGTCTGCAAACTTTTAGTCACTTCCTGATCAGTTCCTCTTGCAACACTTTGTGTCTTTCTAGGGCATGCATAATCAAGAGTTTGCACAGGCAAGAATATCAGTAGCGATGAAATAGGTATAGTCTATATATACTTGGCTAGCTATCATATGAAAATATAATTTTGATCATTCATTGCCATCATTAAACACCGAAGATCTTAATTTGTGGTTATGGTCAATTCGTTGTGAATACACGTTTGCACTCCTTTATATTTTATATAAGTGAAGTCTTGAAGTGGAAGATGGAAGGAAAAAAATCATGAACCTCACTACAATATTGTTTCTCGGATTACTGAAGCACTAGAATTTCGGTGAATTAAAAACGAAACTCATGAACAATTCAAGAATATTCTAGATTCAAATCATTTTGGGAAAGCTGATCACCATCAAGAACTGCATGCCCATTTTGGGAAATGATGTATTAATGCATCAATATATGTGGAGCATGTAAATCTTGAAACTCCAATCACCGATATCGAAAAGTATCTCTAGCGCATGCCCAAAAGTTTAAGTGTGCCTCCGAACAATAAAATCCAATGAAAATAATTCAAGAACTGGCCAGGGCAAACTACACATAGAAAAAAAAGAGAAAAAGAAAGAATATCTTCCGCCATGTTTACTCTATTATTGCAAAATGCAAAAGGAATTCCTTGCAGGTTTTGACCCATAAGAGCCTATGAGTTCCCAGTAGTCTTTGTCAGTACATTCTCAGCTCTCGAATCCAAAGAGTAGTTGCAGTTTCCACTTCCCATTACATGCATTATTATTCTTCTTCTCTTTTTTTCGTCGCTTTCTGCAGAAAAGGGAAGTCGCGACAGGAACAGATAATTTTCTTTAGATGTTTGGTTTGGACCATAGTTTCCCTATGGGGTTCACTTCATAATGCTTGAAATGAAATATAATCTCTATATTCAAGGAAGACCACAATTATCGTCCCGAGGGTTTGATGGGAAGATATTTGTACTTTCTCTGTACTCCTCCCGAAGAATCGATTAATAGATTCACAAAGGGATGAGTTCTGATCATCTCACAGTACAAGTGGCGATGGATAGTCCACTGCTACTGCGCTTAATTAGAATTAATATATAAGAACAAGTGGCAGCATATGGAGAAGCAGCGATGATCGATATATCGGTCAAGTAAAAGAAAAGGGTGGCGGGCCAGCGGGTGGGAGTTGGGTGCCTGGCTGGCTAGCTGTGCGTGCAATATGACATTGCTTTGCATGAATTAACCCTAATCATCAATAAAGCTGATGTTGATAGTTAAACTTATTTGGATCATTACATAATGGTAATGGTAATGGATATATGATTGTGACCGAACTAATTAAGGTTCCATCTATTATTACATAAATAAAATATTAATAAAAATCATATATATAGTCTTTAATTGTTATTTATCAATATATTTTATATAATAAATCTTAAAAAGATAAATTAAATCCTTCTTCATTTTTTAGGGATACATGTTAAAATTTTTTAATTGGTGTAATAGGAGTGATGCACAAATATGTAATAGGAGATCCGAAACCACTAAATAACTAAATATAAATTAAAATTTTAAAATCTTTCTCAGCTTAATTATCTTTTGGGGACCATATTATATACATATATATATATACGGATTTGCTAAGGCGCTCTTCAACCGTTACCGTAACGGAACTATTGCTCCGCTTGGTTGGCTGCATGAGCACTGTAGCAACAATTCCGTTATGGTAAGGATTGGAGCGCGCCTTAATGGGCGTTCTTAGCAAAACCGTATATTTATATATATATATATATTTATACTGTTATGGAGGGCACTATTAAGTTTTTAATCGTCAAAATTAATGATTAACTATTTTTTTATTTAAAAAAATAATAAATTTGATTCATTACCCTTAGGATTTAATTTATTTTTTAGGATATAATATATAAAATATATTTCTTTTTAAAAAAAATTTATTGAATATTTTATTTTTTAAAAATAAAATTAAGTATTGATCGTTAACTTTTATAGCTAGAAACTTATGCATTCTACATAATATATATATATATATTTATATACATATGGATTTGCAAAGGCGCGCTCCAACCGTTATCGTAACGGAATTGTTGCTCCGCTTGTTTAGCTGCATGAGCTCTGGAGCAACGATTCGGTTACGGTAACGGTATATATATATACGGATTTTGTTAAGGCGCGCTCCGACCGTTACCGTAACCGAATTCTTGCTCTACTTGGTTGGCTGCATAAACACTGTAGCAACAATTCCGTTATGGTAACGGTTAGAGCGCGCTCAAAACCGTATAAATATATATATATATATATATATATATATCTATT
This sequence comes from Parsonsia alboflavescens, assembly GCA_028571225.1. Lineage (NCBI taxonomy): Eukaryota > Viridiplantae > Streptophyta > Magnoliopsida > Gentianales > Apocynaceae > Parsonsia > Parsonsia alboflavescens. Next base: position 3,083,528 of record JAOXNR010000029.1, on the reverse strand, counting down.
TATATTATCCAAGAATTTCTCTGGATGAGTTTTGTTGATCCTGCATGATAATTAAAAGCTCATCGCATTGATTTTAATTTTTTTAATAAATTAGATGTGCTGATTAGGACATATATCAAGTCAACATGGGGTTAAAACAGGTGTCACAGTTGATATAATCTGATCATCAATGTGAAGGGGTAATATTAATCTGTAAACCAAAAACCATACTCAATCTGGTTTTTCTATGGCCATCTGGCCATTTTAATTTCACTCATCACTCCAATTCAAAGGTGGCTCTGAATTATTTTCCCATTAATTTGGCCCTTTTTTTGGGTCCCGTCATTCTTAATTTTTTCCACAATGTATTAATTTTGGTAGGTAAAAAACTCATCTAATACATAGTGATAGTTTAAATAAGAACAAACGGAACGACATACTTAGTATGTTTTTCCAATGCAGGTTTTGAAAAGTTTGTAATTGATTATTTTATTTTTGTTAAATTAGTTAAATTTTAATATAAAATTCATACTAATGTAATTACATTATTTTATTTATATTAAATCATTTTGTTTAAATTTTTTCGAGTCAAAAAATATAGATAAAAAATGCTCCCTCCGTTTTGAAATTGAATATCTCATTTTGATTTAATAAAAAATTACTGAGTGCTTTTAACTTATATATCCTCTTCATCAATATAATTCATAGATTGAAACATTATGCAAGTGGATGTAAATCAATTAGTATATGAGGTTATTAATGAGTTTTTATATTAAAAAACTGTTTATTTTTAGAAATGAGACATTCGTTTCCAGATAAATTAAAACAAAAATATAAAAATTCAATTTTGGACAGAGATAATTTATATATATATATAGCTTGGCTGCGTTGTGCGACGTCGTACAGTGCAATGGCACTGAAACGACATCGTTTTTGGCCCAAGCTTTTTTTTTTTTTTTTAAAGGATCAAAACGGCTTCATTTCAGTGCCGTCACACTGTACGACTGTGCATATCCTAGAAATTTCCTATATATATATATAGGGAAAGACTCTAGAGGGCGCCGTTGCCTTCTCTACAAAACGCGCTCGGACAGAACAGACCAAGACTAACGGATCCTTCAGTTAAGCAAAACAACGCCGTTTTGAAAGGAGTGAGCACTCTTACTGAAAATCAAACCCTCAATTTTTCTTCTCCTTTCTTCTCTTTTCACCTTTTCTTCTCCTTTCTTCTCTTTTCACCTTTTTCCCGCCTCTCGCTCTTCTATTCTAACTCTCCTTTTTTTTTCTCACAGCAGAATTTTCCTTTATATATATTTCCTTATATCTTGAAATTCCTCTCTCGAGTCTTGAATCTCGGATCTCGAATCTTCCTTGGTCTGTCTCAAAATCCCTCTCGAGTCTCGAAATCCCTTTCTCGAATCTCGGATCTCAAATCTTTCTTAGTCTACCTCGAAATCCCTCTCTCGAATCTCGGATCTCGAATCTTGAATCTTCCTTAGTCTGTCTCGAAATCCTTTTCGATTCTGGTGCAAATGAAAAACGACGTCGTTTTGGAATCCTTCCAAAACGGCGTCGTTTTGCTTAACTGAAGGATCGGTTAGTCTTGCTCAGTTCCGTCCGAGCGCATTTTGTAGAGAAGGCAACGACGCCTTCTCTAGTCTTTCCCTATATATATAAATAATTATATAGCCATTTAGTATAATGTCTTTCTTTTTCTTTCATTGATTCAAAATTATCTTTCATAAGTTGCCATTGAGTGTGCTGCACTTGCATCTTAAATATGCTTCTTTTTTGCATTGAAAGTATATTACTGGACAATTATGATTGTGAGAATCTTTAATGAGATTGTCATTATTTCATCTTAACTTTTATGAACATGGTCATGTCGCACATTTATTTTATGGTTCATTTGGAAATCCAAAAAACAAAATAACCACAAATTACATGCAGGGACCTTTTTGATGTTTTGATTCAATTTCGATTATAAGGTTCATGTATGGAGATATGGATTATAAGATCCATATCAGAATAGTTTATCACTAATGAAGGATTCCGAAGTTCCTTAAAAAATATCTCAGTGGATGGAGTGGCGATTACGTGAATCATAGGTCTCAAGTTTGACTCAAACCAACACCCTCAAACTGGTCTAAACATCGCTAAAATAAAAAAATAGTAAAAAAAGGGATTTCAGATCTTTTATCACATTTTTCATTAAACCTTCTACATCATTAATAATAAGTAGATACATATGTTTTTATAGATATATTTTATTAATAAAATTATAAAATAATACACTAAATCTTGGATATTTAATTTTTATCGAATAATATATATTATATTATTTGATGAGATAAAAAATAATATTTCAAAGAAGTATTGGCACAACCAAGAACAATTACGTGGGTCGATAAGTGCAACTCAGCGTTTGTTCCTTCTCTAGTCCAAAATAAAAAGTTGGACCTAATATAATACCTAGTAATGCTTGCCCTTGCATTAGTTTTCCAGAGCCCGTTAATAGAGCCCAATAATGGGCTCTGGCAAAAAGCCCAAATAGAAGAAAAAGCAAAAAAAGAGATGGTATTACGACGTCGGTTCTTTCCACGGGCACGATTTGATTAGTCGTTACGGAGTTCCTCTGGAATCAAGATCACCTTTAAGAGCAACCACAGACCTCAGTGGGAAGCAAGGGTTTTCGGTGGGAGGGAACCTTAGATATGGAATTTTTTGTTGACGAAGGTAAACAGTTGAACGAAGCATGTTCGACTCTTGTCCTGGTAACGTTTTCGACCTCTTTTATTGTTCCGTTCAATTTCTCTTCCTTTTCCATTTTTGTCAAATTAGTTCTGAAATTTGCCTTCACCATCGACAGCCGGCGTTGTCGATCGGAAATGTTGGACAGCTTGCGACGGACCTGCTGATATCCACCCTGAGAGCTGAGAGAATCGGTTACTTTGACGATCCGAACGTTCTCCCCTGCGTTGGTAATAATGCTTATTCGAATTCTCCTCCCGGTGACCTCGTTCTCCCTCTCGAAGGTAATTCTTACTTTATTCTTTCCGGAATTGAGGTTTTCCATTCTTTTTTCAATGCCTATTAAGTTAGGAGTATGACTGAATGATCATTTTCTGCAATTTTAAATCTGCATTGCTCCTATATTTGATCAATTTTGTACTTACATATTATGTTTAAGTTATTGTTTCTGTGCTATTAGGATTAGGTGGTTTTTACGTTCCATTTAATAATGAAAGATGTTTTTGGATGGGCAGCTTATGATTCGTCATCTAATGGATTAACTGTTATCCAGCAGAGGTCTCCTGTTGTGAAGGTACAAAATTATTATTTTGCTTTTCAACTTTTTATTTCCTATGAATATATGTTCTTTCTGGCTATGTGTGGATTGAGGCCGAGGTTAGGAAGAGAAAGAATTGAGAAACTAAGGAAAAAGTATTTTAGTTTTTTTCCTTAAAAATCACGTAGATCTTTTTTTGCTTACATGAGGGTCTCATTTTGGTGGATAAAAGAATATTATAAAACTTCCATGTGATGTTTTCTCTGAGAGTGACTATATTGATGCAGCAATAATTTTCATGGGAAATGGAAATAGCAACTCTTGTAGCTATGACAATATAGCAATAAATTGCACAAAGATATTCTATGGTGGATAAAAATATCAGATCTAGAATTCTCTTTGTTTTCTTTGTAAGTGACTATAGGTATCTCGCATAATTATTAATATGAATTTTCTGTAGAAACTCTTGTGCGTCCTATAATATGGACGTAGAGGTGCAGTTAGAGTGAGTTGAAGGGAACCTAAGAATATGTGATTGACGAAATGAAAACTCATTTGTCTGGGTCAACTATGCTTTCTTTTGCAATGATATTGTGCTCTTTCATAAAATGAACTGACCATATTTTATTGCCTGTAAACCAGGGTATGATGGTTGAGTTTGCTAAAAATTTGTCGCACTTTGCTTCAAAAAATGGAACAAAACATGTAACTATCCTCTCCAGCTTGGATTTTAAGCAATGGCAGAACATTGATCTGTTAAGGTATGTCTAGTAATTTTGCTTCCTATGGAATAATAAAACTTCCTCGCAGCTTTTCTAGCTTTCTGGAAATATAACCCCTATTGGGTGGTTTCTTTTTGGCCTGGATGCCATTTCCTTTCTCACTTATTTTTCCCATATGCTTACGGAACAAACTCAGTTCAGAAAAACCAAGGTAGATGTACAGGAAGTTGAGTTCTTTGTCTTGTCTTAAAGAAAGAGGTGGCATTCACCTATAAGTGTGGACAGTCTTCCAACAATTATTAAAAATGAATATTGTTCGAAGTTTTGGAAGTCATGGCTTGCTTCATTCATATGGATAACCATTTTGGTGACATTACTGTAATCTTTCAGTGGGTTGCAGATATATTACCTCTCTAGTTCCAACAGTGATGGGACAGATGAGGACTGTGAAACATTTGGTTGGAAGAGACTACAGGAATATGATCCTGCTCAAAGAAGGTGGAAATATCTTAGCTCCATAGTTGAAAACAATGTCAATCCTGATGATGACTTCCCTTTTGAAGAATTAGAAGAAGAAGATTACTATCCAAGTCTGCCTTTTGCTGCCTTATTTTCTTGTTTCAAGGTAATGATTTTAAAGACTTTCTGCATTGAATGAAAAATAATCAACGATCATGGTCTTGGGTCTTACAGTGTAGTGTATTGATTTCCTTGAGAAGGAAACCTGAGTTAAAGTTTCCTATGCAAAAAGGTTAAATTTGGTATCTTTTTCACATTTTTTTGTTCTTGAGAATTCTGCATCATCGTTGTTATATAAAATTGTTTTAGGCTGATAATTTTCAGTAGTACTAGGCTGCAATGTGTCAGTTTAGCTAGTTATTTGCAGTCCTGACACCAGTGAAGTAGTGCTGCTTATATTTCAAAAATATGAATGTACTGGTCCATATGCTGTTTTAGTCTTTGTGAAGATTCAGAGGGCACATACTGTTTTTCTTTTTATTCACAACAATTATTTTTTCCGAAAGAGCTACTATATCAAGGGAACAGCAATCGAAGAATAAATTAGCTTTTGAAATCTCTTGCATGATCAAATCTGAAGATTAACTATTCTTCTTTGGGCACTATTGTTGATGTCCTTTAGGCTCAAATCTGTCTGATAAGAAATCCTCCCTCTCTGACTAGGCCAAAGGTATAAAGGTCACTTGCTTGTTTTGTTATTGCTCGGAAGGAGATAACACTTCGGATGCTTTTCACCTGGCTGAGGCTGCAAGCAAACTTTTGAGGCTTAGCCCAGAGAGTTGCCGAGGTGAGTTTGCTGGTTGTTCTTTTGTTGGTGCCGTGTTACCATTTCTTTACTGGAAAGAATCTAAACTCTTCTATCCACCGGTTTTTCTGCTTTTGGTACTGGAAAGTAGCTTAACAGCATGGTTGTGTGCCATCTTTTTCTTTCTCCATTACTTCGACTAATTATAGTTTTTAGATTACACAAACTGTTATTAAATTTGCATGTTTTTAGGCATCTACTTAAGTAACTGAACTAACTTTCTTCTCCTGGTCCTTTTCAGGAAATGAAAGTAGATGGACGGTTCCATTCTCGTGGATGAGCGTCTACGGACCACCCCCAGACTCTTCCATTTTCTAAGTTAGTTGCATTGATGGTCTGTGGCACTAAGGTATGCACTGGCGTTGATATATTCATTAATTATTCTTTCGTGATTTCCATTGCAATGGGAAGCCCTTAGAAGGAAAGCAAATCTGAAATTTCTCTTCTGTTGGTGTATTAATTTCTAGGTCCAATTTGGCTTTACCAGTTTCTTCCATAAGATTTTACTAGTATTCCAACCCTGCCAAGAACGATGGGTGCAAATCATTCCGTGTAATTTATAATTTGAACTATCGAATATAAATGTGAAATATAATTATATTATATAATTTTGATTTAAGTAAACACTAAATAATTAAAATTTTCAATTTTTTTATTAATATAAAAATATGTCAATAAAAATTTCGAAAAACTTTCTTATTCACATTATTTTAACCTTAATCGATTCAAATTGATGAGTCATAAATATTTTAACTTTCTCTTTTAGAACATCAAGCGGTTGACCACGATTTTCTTCAAGGATGGAATACAGTGGAGTACCAATTGGCCCATATGCAGCAGGGGATTCAAAATCTTGTATCCCTCCCCAGGCGCCTCCTTGAAATATTGCTTTCGCGCAATAAAAAAGGTCATTTTTCTAACAATCCCCTTCTCTATAGTATTACCTCATTCATGGCTCTGAACTTCTCGTAGTCCTTGAACCCATCAGCACTGTAAGTTAGTGTCTAACGTGACCATACCTGAAAAGAATACTACTAATGGGTAACAAAAGAGATAAATGGCTATACATGGAGCCTGACCAACACGAACATAGAAGGCTTTTTTCATTCCCTCCTTTTCGATCCATTCTCGATTGGAATGTTCTAATTATTTTTTCCTCCTAACACTAAACCGAAGAACCACTTCATCAAATACCTGTAATAACACTACTAATGCCTCTAGGGGTATAGTGTTAGTTTAGTGGGGTATAATGTTGGTTTAGTCTTTGCATGTAGGGTGTAGTAAGTTCAATTTTTGTCAAGTGCACAGGAGTTGGTTTGTTGCTTGCAGCGGTTAAAGGACATACTTTCTTCTAATCCCATTAAGGCATATCTCTTAATTTACATCCTCCATGTGACTTGGAGGCGGGAGCATGTAGGGTCTAGGGTCTTTATTTGATGAGGTTTATCCTTTTTTTATAATAACCCTACTAATTCATCATCACCATCTTTTAAAATTGCGTCTTCAGTCCTTCCTGTATTTCTCTAAACTTAAAATTACTATTAAATCACTATTCCAAGACTAACAAAACAAGCTTCGTTTTTTCTTTGAAGAACCCTTCAAACTCTTTTTAGCAAATCCTAAAACCTTCCACAACCCAAATGATCATCTCAGTAAGTCCACTTTTCAGGAAGTCGGACTGCCTCGCTTCTGTTGAACTTGAGGGAACACACAAGTTCTATTTCTACCGGCAGAGAAATCTATAGGTTTTCACAAGGATCGGATCTAATGGCGGATTTAGGCATGTCACACTTATTTAATCATATATTTTTTTTATAATAAAAATCAATTATTTTATTAAAATGATAAGACAAAAAAACTATGCCACAACTATATATAAAAAAAGTTATAACTATTGAAACATTGTTTTGAAATACTTTGTTTATAGTCACAAAATTGTTCTTAAGGAAATTTTTTTCTTTTAAAAAATTTATTCATATCCTACAAAAGAAAAGATAATTATTTATTTCACAAGAAAAACAAGCAAATCTTTCGAAAAATTAAAATCAAAATCTCCAAAATTTTAAACTTTAACCATTTAAAATTTTGGTGTGCACATTTATCAAAAAAGTAATCAAATACGTAATCAAGATGAGATGGTAAAAAAAAATATATTTTTCTTACTGAATAATCTTTGTCTTTGTGCTCTTGATTATTGACATTGATGGAAAAATTAAACATTGCTTTACAAATATAGCCTCTTTAAGTAGGGATATGAATAAATATAATTATATATAGTTGCTTGGTTAAATAGAAAAAAGTTTTCAAGTGAAATTTAGAAACTAAAATTGTAAAGGAAATTTCCTTCTATTCAAGATTTTTTTAAAAAAAATTAAGGATTTTGCATATGATTCTAAAAGGAATACACAAATTAAGCCTTCCTAAAATAAAATTTAGGGTGGGCAAAAGATAGGAAGATTAGTATTTTTCATCTATCAATTTTTTACGGATTGTGACTTTCATTCATAAAATTTTTTTAAAAAATTTTTGGTCCTTCAACAAATTTTTTTTTGGTGCAATCAAACATTAAGATCGTAAATTGAGTTTTGTAACTTTTTTCAGTTACCAGATAGGGACTTTTTGTCACAATATATTGCATTTCATTTTACCCATTTATGACTCACAAATAATCCACTGATAAACTATCCATTTTCTTACCTGAATCGGGTTAAAAATCTCCCACCCATCTGCAAGTCGCAGTCATAATCCTTCCATTTTTAACCGGGTAAGAACGCGGATTTCCCACAGTGGCGACGCCTCCTCAACTTGCTTGCATTTCTTGATAATTTCTTCCTCTCCTTATTTCCTCGATACTGCCCCTCCCAATAAGCCCCATCGAGCTCTTCGGATTGCTGTAACCTTCCCCTTCCAATTCATACATCTTAAAAGCTTCTTTCAAGTCTTTAGCTTTATCTTCTTCAGGCGCACCTTCCACCAATCTAATGAAGTTCTCCAAGCAGGGCAAACTATCCGAATCCGTATCCATTGATCCCACCGCAGTTTTCGAATCCTCCAATGAGATTTCACTTCCCATTGAGTCCAAGCACAGCTGCAACTCCTAATAAAACACCAATCTTCCACAAAAGATATAAAATAAAAAATCCTCATAAAATTATAAATAACATTAATATTTCTATTTCTATTTTTTTTCAGGGTGGGCGCTCTAAACCATAGGTCCGCCCCTAATCGGATTAGAGCAAGCATGTGTAGTGTAGAAATTAAAGATCCAAATAAAAAAAACATAATGATATACGATTGGAGTATTATTTGGTTAATTATCTTTTGCCGTCTCTTACCATCTAGGGCTTAAAATAACTTCTTACCAATTTTGTAATCCAATCAACGTGATTGAAGGAAGCATATCAAACGGATTGACAACAAACGATTACTTGTCTTCCTCAGCATCAACGAGTTGATTGAGAAACTTATTTCAGCTAGCTTCTTGGTGAAAGTTTTGAGCATCGTTGAAGAAAAGTTTAACAAAATCAACAACAATACTAGTTAAGGCATTACAAATAGTTAGGGAAGCTTAGGCTTCATCGAGCTGCTTAAACAAATTCCTTGGTGTCATTTTATTTTATTACTTTACGTTTATTTGAGCTTATTTGTCTATTATTATCCTACACATCAAAATTAATTGATTTTAAGAAGTATCATTGCAGAGCTATTTCTTTCACATAACATGCTCAAGGGTACTCTAGATCTCGTACCATGATCAGGAGCAAAAACCCTGGTTCAAATTCAAGGCTTGGACCAACCTGTTTGGCAACAAAACCGCCGAACAACCTGCAATACAAACACAATATGATTAGTCACTGTATGGGCCAAATTAGAACCACTCAAAAAACCTATTTAAATCAGTTCTCTTTTACATGAAATTATGGTCTTTACGTTATTGGTGAAGAAAGGTACTTGACGGTGGAGTTTGCGATATTAGGTTATCGAAGAAGAAAAGAAAACTGATATTCAACATTTTTTTTTTTTTAAAACCTGCGAATTATTATTAAAAAATTTAATTCTAACTGGAAAAAGACTTCTCACTCTTTCATTAAAAGATAAATTCTCTTAGGATTTAGTTTGTAAATTTTAAAAGATTAAAACCTAAACTAAACCCTATAAGGATTTATCTTTTAAAAATATATGTTAAATTTTTATTATTATAACAGAAATGACATATAATTATGTATGAGCGGTTATATACCGATCTGAATCGGTCCGCTGCTTGTGGGCGCCTCGGTACACCTTCCTGCCCGATTAAGATGAAGTTTAGTAGACATACTAAAGTCTGCATCAACCAACATCACTTCATCTTTTCTCGTCTTTCATCTCCCTTTATTCAATTTTATATTAATTACTAATTTTGTTGTGGGTGAAAAAAAAATAGTAATTCCTCTCTTTGAAATTGAATATCCTCATTTCTATTTTAGATTGTTTGGAATTAAATATCTCATTTATTAATAGATAGACTTTTAGTATATGGGTTCATTGTTTCTTTCTCTTGTTCGAGATAAAATATTGTAATTCTTTACCGTGAAAGAAGTTGGGGCAAAGTTGTTAATAATAGATTACCTAGAGATAAGTAAAAGAAATTTCTATCCAAGAGTTGTTCTATCCTCAACCTTGATAAAGTCCATCTTGTTGCAATAGGAATGAACAAGAACAAATAAGTTTTAGCTAATGTAATAAAGATGCTCATTATTGTTCCAAAAACTTTTCCTACTTGTGTCAAAAATTTTAGGAGCAAATAGGTATGGAATAGAAAGATTCCAACCTCCTAAGTAAAGAACTGTAACAAATAATGAAGAAACTTGATGGACTTTTAGTATATAGGTTCATTGACAACCTTCCTAATCTAACCTATTTACATCCACCTGGCTCCATTACATCAATGAGAAGCACAAATTATTACTCACTCCTTCTGGAATTGAATGTCTCAATTTGACCTGTATGTATTTTAACAAAATAAAATTTTGACTTGATTCATTGACAATTTGCATTATCAATTTTTTTAATAAATTTTTTATTGGTTTAGGAAATGAGACATTCAATTTCGGACAACGAAAAATGTAATATGAGATATTTATTTCCAGACGGAGGGAGTAACTTTTATGACATTCAAATGCACATCTTAATTTTTGATCAAGTCAAAATGGGATATATAATTTTGGACAGAGGGCTAAATATTGTTTTGATAAGTAACAAAATTTGATTTAAATTACTAGTACTTAATTAGGTTTTCAGTGATATCTCGTTTTGTTTTCATTTAAAACATGCAGGGAAGTTGCTTACGTGCCTTGCCTCTAACTTACCTTTGAAGTTTAGACTAAAATTTGTGTACATTGAACACATGCTTGGTTCAACTGTCAAGAAGGTTCGTTCCTTTGACGACTTGTTCCCCTTTCTCCAAGCGGATAACCGTCTCTGTTCATCGTTGAAAAAGCTAATTTAATACTTTTCTTCATTAAATATTTATCTACTTTTCTATCTATTTATTTCCAAAATTAATGCTTAACTTCTTCTTCCAAAAAACGTTTTTTATTAAAATTTTACTGATAATCCTTTTAATTTAATGTTTTATATCCTCTAAATTTACCACTTACATTATCTAAAAAGTAATGATTAATTTCTTTTATTAAGTAAAGAAGGAGTATTGAATTTCTAGATTTGGCAATGCATCATTCAATTTTAATCTAATAATTATAGGTAGAATATCTTTGCCAAACAGTATGTATATATATGGGATTTGGCTAAGGTGTCCACGTCACATACTTTCCTGTGTGCCTCAAAGACAGAACGATACTGTTTCAAAAAAAAAAAAAAAAAAAAATGTTGCAGAGAGAACGAAGCAGAGTTGAGCAAGACCAAAGATGTCCCAGCGAATCGATGGGTGCTACTGGAACAACTTGCTGCATAGAGCAGAGAGACCAAAGAGGTCGCGGCGAATCGATGGGTGCTGCTGGAATGGTGCAAAGCTTTCTCACTTGGTATCTGCTATGCTGTTCCATTTTTGGGTTGGGAGATTCATGGGTTGAATTTTTGAATTATGGGTTTGAATTTCTATCATGGTGTAGGAAACAGCAAGGACATGGTGTAGGGTGATCGTTGATCTGCCATGGTGTAGGAGAAGCGACGGCGAAGGTGGTACATCTGATTTGGGTGACTGCAGATCTGCCATGGGAAAATAGATTTGGTTGGCTAGTGTCGATGGGTGCTAAGTTGCTCTCGTCAGATCTACCTCGTTGGTCTTACTCTGATTCGCTCGAAGCGATTTTTTTTTTTTTGAAATGACATCATTCCGTCTTTGGAGCACAAACGAAGGTGTGCTCTCGGATACTATATA
>JAOXNR010000029.1:3036882-3071735 GCA_028571225.1 Parsonsia alboflavescens | reverse complement strand
GCCTACAAGGATATATATTTACATATCAATTATGCTAGCCATTAGATCTTCTTCACATTTAATCTAACGGTCTTAAGTAAACTTCAATCCTAAATTTGGTTTGCCTGCCTACAATTACAAGGTCACTCTCAATTCTCAAACTCAGCCTCTCTCTCTCACAATTTGAGAAACCAAATCTCACTCCTCGTCTCCTCCCACAAAAGCCTACACCGCTGCCCTCTGGTCTTCCATTGCTATGTTGTCTCCTTTGCTGCTGAAGTCACCGGTTGCTGCTACCACTAAAGCCGTCAACTACTGCTGTTGAAGTCGTCGATATTGCAAGTCGATAGAGGTATCAATTGGGGCTGATCCGGCCCAACCCAATCCCAAGGGACCAAATCATTTGAATTGCCATCAAAACCCTAACCCAACCCTAACCCCACAAAGGCTAAGGGTCGGGCAAGGCCAGCCCTCTTTGGTTTTTTTTTTCCCCTCAATTGCAGACTGGAAACTTACTAGTGAGAAGAAGAAGTTGTGAGTCTTGTGAAGAAGAAGAAACCCCAATTTGTGAGTCGAGAGTAGTAGAAATGTCATTGCAGGAAGAAATAGCGAAATTCACTCCACCATCTTTTGCAGTGGCACCAAACGAGAGCGGCGGTCAATCAAACACTTGGAAGCGCCAGAGCTTTAGCGGAGGCTTTTCCACCACCACTGCAGTATTTTCAGCAGTAACCCTCTCAAGGCCTCCATCCCTACTACTAGCATTGATCACAATCGACAAAAATACAAAATTCAATCTCAGAGGAACCATAACCCTTATCATCAAACAAATCAGACTCATCACAACAACGTTCCACACAACAATGAAAGCTATGCCCATTATTTGGATCGACAGTTGCTGGAACCAAGCCATGATCCTTCCGATCTGAAACCCATACTCCAGACCAATGTTTCTTGACCAATTATCCACCATGTAGAAGATCCTGCTAAGTCTTGGATTAGCAAAAACTTTGGTAAGGGTTTCGCCTAAGCTTCTGGCCACTGCGTGGGTATGGAAGACTGCCAAAGTATCATCCACCTGCTTCAGTAACCATATTTTCTTGTGTATAAACATCATGCCAAACCATGGAATGGATCCTGACATCAATCCCATCAAGATTGCCACCCAACCTTGCACCACCCTTGTTTTATGTAAAAGATTTCCACCACAATTACTCAAATTCTTGCCCAAGCTGTTGAAACTCCATAGATTTTTCAAAATTCCTTGGGAATAGCTTGGGTAATTAGTGATTTTTGGAGCGCATACTGAGATTGAAGGACAGTGGATTAATTCCATTGCTTGATAAAGAGCATGAATTGTTTGTGTTATGCTTGTGCTTGACAACCTTTTTAGTGAGAACTTTTTTTTTTTTTAATATCTGTAGTTCAAAGGGTCAGGCTAAAAACCCAACCCTCCAAAATTATGGGGTAGGGTCGGGCTGACCACAAGGGTCCAGCCCCAATTGACACCTCTACAAGTCGTTCTTCAATCGCAAGCTGTCACAACCACTGTAGGTTGCTGGCTACTGTTGTGTTGTACTTGACTCCCCTACTACATCTTCTTCCTTCTTTTGTTGTTCCCTTCCCAGTCGTTGCTGCTGGCTACTGGCTACTGGCTACTGTCTACTGTTGGCAAATAAGTAAATTTTGTACAACAGTTGAGAACTAAGAGTGAAAAAGAGAGTGTTGCAGAAGAGAAAAGATTTAAGGTTGATAGATATTATTGTAGTTGAATGCTAGTATGAGTACTCTGCTAAGAAGTTTTGTTTAAAAGTTTACCTTTTCTTCGTTTTAGACATTACAGGATTTTAACAGTTTTTATTCATATTGTGATTGATTTGTTTCAATTGAGAAAATATAAACGGGTGTCCTAACGGGTTTGGATCTAAGAACTTGTTTTCCATGCCTGTTTGGACCCGTTTACGAGCCTACTTGGAATCATGTTGAAAAGATGAGGAGGCAATAAATACATAAATAAAATTCAAATTCTTGTTGAGAATGTATTTGCAATTAAAATCACTTTATTTTTCTATCATCTTTGTTCTTCTTTGATAGATTTTTTTTTTTTTTTTCATTCTTAAGCTTGTAAATATTTTCATTTTTGACTTTCATATAAAAGAGACAAGTTACTTGTAAACAAGATAAATTGGCGACTCGTGTTTGAACCACTACAAGTTTGAGTGGAGTTAAAATAGAGATTGCGTTGAGTGTCAAGTTAAATTTAATTTAATTTTCACCAAATTTCAAAGCTCATAAAATAGATTTTAATATATAGTTTATTAAGTAATCATTAATATTGAGAGGATTAGAAGCAAAAGTTGACTATTGAAAATAGATATTACTAAATCGGAGGAAAAAATGAATCAAAGAACACATATTAAGTATTATATTTATATATTGTAATATATTATATAGGTAATATGTTATGTATAAAATTTATAATATAAAAAATAAAAAATTTATGCTAATTGGATTCCCAAGTTAGAGTTGCAAATTATATTCACCCTTAATTCAACCCAAACCCTAACAAGGTACAAGTTATGATTTCATAAATCCTAACATCAACCCTCATCCCATTTTATTCGGATTCAACCCTAACCTATTGACATCCCTAAGTATATTCCCGTTGTCTCAAAATATAAATCCTTTTAGTCTCCTTTATTTGTCTTATAATATATGTCATCTATAATTTACACCGCATAGTTATTATTTTTTTCACTTTTACCCTCCATTTAATATCTTTTTCCATTTATTGTGAAGAAATGAAAATATAATTATAAAAGGGTTCTTCGCTTATTTAATCCCACGTATTTGGACCAAACTATATAATGGTCTTACATGTTTTTTTTCCAACGATAACAATCCCTCATGAATTTACAAGTTGCCGTAATAGTCCAAACCACTCTTCTCGAGCCATTCTCACGGCGGAGAAGGTCACATGCCAAGTACATAATTAACTAGTAAGGGCAAATATGCTATTTTAAAAAAAAAATTCACTTATTTGGTTCCACATGTTTGGACAAAAGTATATAATGATCATACATGTTTTTAATATATTCTATTAAATACTCTCATTAAGGATGACAGTAAATTTATCATTATTTATAAGTTATTTTAATTACTTTTCTGATCATTAATTATAGATCATTGTTTTTAGTTTATTAAGTATTTTTCTGAATTTTTTTTTTTTACCATATTTCTCATATCTTTTTTTCTTTTCCTTAATCATTATTATTATATTAATAAGAATCATATAGGGGCATTTTAAGAGAAAAAATATATATAACTTTAATTTTGATAAAATGTCAATCAAGAACTTAAAAAGAGTACCAAAAAACATATAATTTTGTCCACGTTTACGTTTTACTAAAAATAATTCTCTTCGTCTTAAATAAAATTAAAAGAGTAATCAGGTGCGCTTAGCAGTCTATTTATAAATAGTACAATTAAATCAAGACGTTCATCATTACAAAGCAAAAGAACAGAGAATCAGAAGACCCACTACACTGAAGGGCATGTGTTGGCAATAAGTATGAAGTGCCCTCACATATGACAGGATTTATTTATTTGCAGTTTTCTCCACTCCGGTTGTCAGATTAGGATTTATTTATTTATTCATACGTATCTCAATATTTCATTTATCGAGAGAAGTGTATTAATGTGATTCGAAATTGAAATTTTTAATTTGTGTATTCGTTACTTTACTCATTTGGATGTTTCGAAGAGACAAACAATGTTTTGACTTGAATATGAGAGACCATTTTCATTAAAAATCCTCAGATATTTAGTTGAAAAAAAAAAAAAAAAACCAAACAAACAAACAGATACAAAGTGAGTAACTTTTACTTTTTCTCTCCTAACAAATTAAATATATATTAGATTGACACATTTATTAATGTGAATCAAGTTGAGTTGGACTTAATTATGTTGAAATGAAGTCAATCTTTTATCAAATCTCTAATAACAAATTAAATATATAAATTAGATTGACACATTTACTACGTGAGTCAAGTCGAGTTGGACTCAATTATGTTGAAATGAAATTTATCTTTTATCAAATCAAGCACGAATAGTGGATAAATCATCTTATTTCATTTATACCCCTAACTTATGGGGTAGAATCCTACGTCAACTTAAACTCGACTTAGTATCATATGATCAGGCAAGTTACATAATCTTGATTTTCTTTAATGATATCCGAATAGGTAGAGTACCGAGCAACCACACCATTAATTTGTACTTTTACAAAGTGTTAGTATAGTTTTATCCATGTTTTACTACAAATAAATCTTTTCTGACAAATGACAGGATTTAATTAATTAATTATTTATTTGAAGTTTTCTCCACTCCGGTTGTTGGATTGGGATTTATGATGAAACAGCCAAAAACCTTGATTGGATTGCGGTATACCAAATTTCATGAAGAACACGATAATCTTCTTGTTTTCCTTTTTTTTTTTTTTCCCGCGTCCCAGTGACTTGACCATGTGTCGATTATGCAACTCGTGTCTTTGCAAGGACAATCGAAAGGTAGTGATTTTGGACTATTTATTTTAATGGTGTTCGGATACTATTTTAACATTTCATTTATCGAGAAGAGTATTAATGAGATTTGAACTTAAAAGTAATGATTTATTCGTTTGCTTTCCATCAACTAAAGCATCCTGAAAGGAGAGATAATGTTTTGACTTAAATATGAAAGATCATTTTAATTAAAAATTCTTAGATGTTTTGTTGAAAATTTGGGGAGGGGCGAAGGGGGGTACTTTTTCTCTCCTAACCAATTAAATATATATTAGATCGACACATTTATTAGTGGGGTTGGAATCAATTACGTTGAAATGAACTCTATCTTTTATCGGATCAAGCAAAAATAGTTGATAAATCATTTCATTTCATTGATACTCCAAACTTAGGGAGTAGAGTCTTACCTCAGCTTAAACTCGACTCGATATTATATGAGCATGCAAGTTGCATTATCTTGATTTCTTTTGAAAACATCTTAGTAGGTAGAATATCAAGCAACACAGACCATTAATTTGTACATTTGCTAAGTATTAGTATAATTTTGTTCATGTTTTACCACAAATAAATCTTTTCTTACATTTAAAATAAAAAATGTAATCTGATGTGCCTAGCAAATCTATCTAATATATAGTACAACTGAAACAAGACCAACAGCAAGCATCATTACAAACCAATAGAACAGAGAAGACCCACGCCACCACCATAAACAATATGCCTTCTCCTTCCTCCACTTCTTCTCCTCCGGCATTTGATCTTCCGTTGCCAACAGAGCTTCCTCTGTTACGAGAAATTCCTTGCGACTGTGGCTTACGATTCTTCGGAGCATATTGGGATCGCCTTGACTATTTCTACAATCAAGGCACCGAGGAGTTCTTCAAGTCCCGAATACAAAAACACAATTCGACTGTTTTCAGATGCCACGTGCCGCCGGGGCCTTTCATAGCTTCTAATCCAAAGGTCGTGGCCGTTCTTGATGCCATTAGCTTCCCAATTCTCTTTGACAACTCCAGAGTTGAAAAGAAAGACATCCTTGACGGTACTTACATGCCTTCCACTGGCTTCTTCGGCGGTTACCGGCCCTGTGCCTTTCTCGATCCTTCTGAACCAGAACACGCTGCATTCAAAGGCCTTTTCATATCTCAACTTCCCAAGTTACATAACAAAGCCATCCCACTCTTCCAGAGTACTCTGACCAAGCTCATTACCGGAATTGAAGATGGTTTAGCTAAAAAGGGGAAAACAGATTTCAACGCCCTCAGTGATGAGGTTTCCTTTGAGTTTGTTTTTCGTTTGTTTTGTGATAATAAATGCCCATCTGAGACCAAACTTGGGTCCGGTGGACCAAAAAGTTTCGACAAATGGCTCCTCTTTCAGCTTGCTCCCCTCATGACATTAGGCCTCAGATTCGTACCAAATTTCCTAGAAGATTTAATCCTGCACTTATTTCCAATGCCGGCCCTGCTCGCAAAACCAGACTACCGAAAGCTCTATGATGCTTTTCAGGAGTCAGGAGCATCTTTCTTGGATGAAGCAGAGAGAAACGGAATCAAAAGAGATGAGGCTTGCCACAACCTTGTTTTTATTGCAGGATTCAACGCTTATGGAGGCATGAAAGTTCTTTTCCCAGCTTTAATGAAATGGGTTGGCCTGGCAGGAAAGGACTTACACCGTCGGCTAGCCGACGAAATCAGAACCATTGTCAAGGAAGAGGGAGGAATCATCACTCTGTCAGCACTGAACAAAATGAGCTTGACTAAGTCAGTAGTCTACGAGGCACTCAGGATTGATCCGCCAGTGCCCTTCCAGTACGGCAAGGCCAAGGAGGATATCATCGTCAGCAGCCACGATTCGTCGTTCTTGATCAAGAAAGGGGAAACCATCTTCGGATATCAGCCCCTTGCTACTAGAGATCCCAAGATCTTTGCAAAACCAGAAGAATTTGTCCCGGATAGGTTTATGGGGGAAGGTGAGAAGTTGCTGAAATATGTTTATTGGTCGAATGAAAGGGAAACAGAGAATCCGACTGTGGGGAACAAGCAGTGCCCTGGAAGGGATCTGGTACTGCTCTTGAACAGATTAATGTTGGTAGAGTTCTTCCTCAAGTATGATACTTTTACGGTTGAGGTTACGACGATCTTGCTAGGTCCGGCGGTGACCTTCACTTCACTGACCAATGCCAAGTGATTCATTCAATTATTACCACAAGCTTTACCAAAAAAAATAAAGTTTTGGGTGATCAAATGTAGTAATAAAACCTCTATTTTATGCACTTATAATTGACAAACTCGGAATAGGTTGATATTTAGTGGGGTGCTTGGAAACAGTACGTTGATTTAGATGGTTTTTCTGATCTTTTAAATTTTTAGACAGTTTTTTATTTTAATGATGTTTTTGTAATTTTGTGTTTCCTATTACTATTTGGTTTAGGGTTAACATCCTTTGCGTTTCCTATTGCTATTAGGTTAAGGGTTAACACCCTTTACGTTTCGTATTAGGTTTAGTATTAACACAATATATATAGATTGTTTTAAGGTCTCATTATAAACAAGCTATTATTATTTGATTTTGATAATCATAATGAGAGAATGACTTGTTCCTCTATCGAATTCTAATTCTTGTTTAACTAGTTTTCTATTGCATTCCGACATCAATTGGTATCAGAGCACAGGTTGCTTAAATTAATGGTTGAACAGAATCGAGTTGGTCATGGACGGCTTGCTTGTGATGGCAAAGGACGTGGAGTCGTTCCTGGAACAGATGAAGAACTTTGTCTAAGGGACCCGCGAGACGTGGAAATTGAAAAACAGATAAGTCGAATCTAGGATTTGGAGCGACAACTTGCGAATGCGAGATTGGACGTTCAATCCAAAGAAGAAGCGGAATCTGAAGATCTATCAGATGATGATGAAGAAAACGTCAACCCTTATGGGGTTTTAAATTGGGGACAGAATCGAGGGGTACGACCTGGAAATCAACCCTCTTCTCATAATTTCTGGATGAAGATCGAGATTCTTTAGTTTCACAGTAAAGCTCATCCTGATGAGTTTATTGACTAGTTACATACAGTAGAAAGGGTCTTTGATATCAAGGATTTGACTGAAGAACTAAAAGTTAAGTTAGTTTCTAGTAAGCTACGAAAACATGCCTCGATATGGTGGGAGCATGTGAAAAAACAACGTGCTAGAGAGGGGAAATCAAAAGTGAATCATTGGGAAAAGATGAATTGCAGAATAAAGTTTTACCTACTTATTATAGGCAGGAGGCATTTATTGAGTATCACACTGTTAAGCAGTGGGATTTAACAGTCGAGTAGTACATCAAGGAATTTGATCGACTGTGGATGAGTTGTGAAGTGGCTAAGGAAGAAGAGCAAACAATTACTCAATACTTGGCGGCATGAAATCTCTGATGTCGTCCAATTACAGAAATATTGGACCTATGAGGATATGTGCAGATTGGCCTTAAAGGTGGAAGGTCAGTGTAAAAGGAAGGACAGCAGTTCCAAATTCCAGAACTGGTGGTCAGGCAAATAATCTGGAGAAGAATCTAATTCGACAACAACTGCAGTTAAGGGTGAGAGTTCCAAAATTGCATCCAAGAAGGGGCAGACTAGTGCTGGCAGGGAAGGAGCTGTAGGCAAGCGATGTTTCAAGTGTCAAGGACTCAGACATTTCGTTGCTGATTGTCCGAACCAACAGTTTGTGACACTTGTTGAAGAGCCAGTCTATGATGAACCTGACAGGGAACAAAAGGTTGTGGATGCAGTTGCAGAACAAGAAGAAGTTATCTATGCTGATTCTGGTGAGTCCCTATTCATCAGAAGAATTTTAAATGTTGTTGTGGCAGACGATGAATCTTGGCTTAGGCATAATATTTTTCATTCTAAGCCCATTAGTGGAGGAAAAGTATGCAGCATGATAATAGATGGGGGGAGCTGCAAGAATGTGGTGCCCACTATCATTGTGGAGAAGTTGGGGCTGAAAACAGAAGATCATCCTCGACTAGATAAGCTGTCATGGTTTAGGAAAAGGAACGAGGTGGAGAGCAAGAGGTGTCTTGTGCAATTTTCGATTCGAAAAAATTATACTGATGAGGTATGGTGCGATGTATGCTTATCATATTCTCTTATTGAGGTCATAGCAGTTTGATAGAAAGACACAGCATGATGGCTTCAGAAATACCTAAACCTTCAAAAAGGATGACCGGACCATTACTTTATGTCCTTCAAACTTGAGAATGGAAGTAGAAGAATAATATGTTGTCTAGATCATAATTTCAAGAAAAAGCACTGAAAACACCTGAGCTTTTTGCCATTGTGGTAATGGAGTGAAATTTTGATAGTCCCGAAGTTCCTACATAAGTTGCGCCCTTGCTTGAGGAGTTTGCAAATGTCGTACCAGAAGAGATGCCACTGTTGGGATTTATGCTCAAAAAAACTATTATTTTCTGAGAAAAAGTGTAAAAGACTATAATCTTAATAAGTAATTTTATACATATTAGTATAACATGCAATAAGGTCCAAATTGATTTAAATAGGTGATCTGTGTGTTGGGACGTTCAGCATAGTAAGGTACGGATCACCGGAAGTTTAAATCATAAGGAATTAGTTCTTGGCCGATTAATGGAATTGGGCATTCCATTGAATAAAGGTCATAACACATTAGTCTCCTTTAATGAGGGTGACTTACCTTTAGTCATTGGGTAGTGCTCCCGAACTTTGTGTTAACACATTTTGTATGTGTAAAACAGGATCATTCAGTGATTGTTCTCTAAAGGCATTATCAAAGAAGAGAGAACAAATATCACTGTTGCTACTGCGTGGACACGTCCCCATGACATGAATATGGGTTGGTGGTCTGGCAAAACTAGTTCCTTGTGCTTTGATATGCGATGGATGGGATCTCATTATGGAGATCAATAGCCTTGTATGTTAGGTACTTGGAGTTAGTTAGTTAAGACAGACTTATACAATAGGGTGTTTATGCCATTTCATTTATGAGATGGGTTAATCGTCCCCTTGTGCGTTGTTCTTAGTTGGTTCACTGGTAATAGAACTAGATACGTGAGGATGGTAGATGCTATTGAGTAAGGTGATAGTATGCAAGACCTAGGCTCAATAATAGATGTTACATAGAAGGGCAAATGTGTCATTACACTTGTAGGTCAAAGATTAAGGGTTGAGATTTATCTCAATAAGCCTTCTGTTTCTACAGCAATGTATCATAGAGCACATCATCTTTTTATGGTGATAATAGAAATTGTTTAAAATGACTAAGTCAATTACTACGATATAGTAATAGTATTTAATCATTTTATAGAGCTATGAGTATTATGTCTTAAGGTCCCTAATTTGGCCATATTGAAAATGAATGATTTTATATCATTCTTAAATAGGAAGATCGAAGAATGAATTAATTTTATTCTAAATAGTATTAATAATTAATTGAGGATTTAATTAATAATTGAAATTAATTATTTGGGTTTGAATAAAATTAATTAGTTATTTTATTTAGTCTTATAATTAATTTGGACTTAAGTCCATAAGATTAATTATTGTTGGGTTTGAATAAAATAATGAAGTGGATTTTTTTTATTAGTCTCATAGTTAATTTGGACTTAGATCCATGAGATTAATTATTTGATGGGTTAAAAATAAAAATAAATATTGGGCTTTAATTAAAGGGTTAAAATAATTATGTTGGGTCCATGATCTAATGAATAATTATTGGATCTTTAATTAAATAAAAGAATTGTTGAGCTATTGGACTCTTAGCCCATAGAAAACCCATATTTCGATTTTAGTTATTTAAAGGATTATTTATTAATCCTGTAATAACTAGAAGAAAGACGATCATTCTAAAACCCAAGAAAATTAAAACAGACGTAATTTTTCTCTCTGCAGAAAAATTACAAAATGTTTGTTTTCTCCACTCCACTTAAAAAAATTCTTCGATCTTTTATTTTCCTTTCTGTTCACCTAGACAGATAGGGAATAGATTAGAAGATCTTTTGCATGGTAGATCAAGACATCCAGATCCATTCCGCAAGACAAATCTAAACAAGAATCATCATTCAAAGTATCGTTCTTGAACTCTTTATGTGAGAAATTTTTAAATCCTGACACTCTGGATCTCGTTTCCTCGTTTCCATGAGCTATTATCCCCCATAAAACAGCTTACAAAATGAGTCATAAGGAATCTAAAGAGATTGAAATCAATGAAGATGAAATAGATTCAAGGGTGAATCTTTTCTTAACAGGGGAGGATGATGCACTTATAATTGACAAACTCGGAATAGGTTGATATTTGGTGAACTGCTTGGAAACGGTCTACTGATTTAAATGGTTTTTCTAGTCTTTTAAGTTTTTAGACAGTTTTTTATTTTAATGGCATTTTTGTAATTTTACGTTTCCTAT
Source organism: Parsonsia alboflavescens (assembly GCA_028571225.1). Taxonomy (NCBI): domain Eukaryota; kingdom Viridiplantae; phylum Streptophyta; class Magnoliopsida; order Gentianales; family Apocynaceae; genus Parsonsia; species Parsonsia alboflavescens. The sequence continues at coordinate 3,060,776 of JAOXNR010000029.1, read as the reverse complement.
TACTGTTAGGTTTGGGGTTTACACCCATTGTGTTTTCTATTGCTATTAGGTTTAGGGTTAACCATTACTATTAGGTTAAGGGTTAACACCTTTTACGTTTCCTATTAGGTTTAAGATTAACACCCTATATATAGGTTGTTTTAGGGTCTCATTATAAGCAAGCTATTATTATTTGATTTTGATAATCATATCGAGAGAACGATTTATTCCTCTATCAAATTCTAATTTCTGTTTAGCCAGTTTTCTATTGCATCCTGGCATCATCTTTTCTTGTCCATGATAAGTTTTACATTTGATTTGTTTGAATTATTTGATTCAATTCAAAAAAGTTATAAGTGAATCAAAAATATAATTTTCTATAAGAAAAGTAAATGAAACGACTAATTTTGGACATTTTATTATATAAATAAATATATTAAAATCAGTTTACAATTTGGAGCTGGCAGAATCCGGTCAAGCTGATCGGGAAAGATCCAAGACTAATACTGCTCTTGTTTTAAGATAATTGTTGTTTATGGTTTTTTTTTTTTTCCACTCAAATTAAGATAATCCCAATATTATTTCTTTTAAACGATTTTACCTCTTATTATTGATATTGAATTCTAGTTTCTTTTCTCTTCTTGCCCCTTAACAAAGATTGGTAGGTTTTAAAATGAGGAGGTGTGAACATAATAAAACGTTGTTTTGAAAGGTTAAAAAAAAAAAATTATTAAGGGTTAAATGAGAAATTTACTTATAACTTTTGTATTGAGATATTTAAGTGACAAACATTTTGAAAAGGAGGAAGCTCTAAGCTAGTATTTCTTTTATTTATAATGGTATTTAGAACTCAAGTAAATGGATTCATTAAAATTAGAGTCAATAGAAAGACTTGGTTGTTGAGAAAAAAAGTTGATCCCACTAAGTATTATACAAACTTTGTCTTCCAATTTCTAATGAGTTAGTTTGGAAGTTTTAAGGGGGAAAGGAAAAAAGAGAAAGTTTAAATTACGAGAGAAGAAAAAAGAAGAGAAAGTATATCTAAAATTATTCGGGAGTTATAAGAAAGAAAAGAAAAGATGTGTAATTGTTTTTGTTTGGATGTTTGAAAAGAAATGAAAGGATATGTAATTTTTTTGTTGGAGACATCTTGGACTGGACAGGCTGCTTGGATTGAACCACGGGCCGATCTCATTTTATTTGTTCACTTTATACTCGTATTGGAATCAAGATTTTGAATAATTTGACTAAATTGTCAACCTAATCTTTAATTTAACAGAGATTAAGCTTCATTTTGCTCTTCCTTTTAAATTTATAAGGGTAAAATAGGAAAAAAATGTTCTACTAAATATTTCCTTAAAATTTTGGACATTTGGGAACTATTTTTTTTCTTCCTTTCCAAAGTAGACATATAAAATGCAATGGAGAGATAATTTACATAGAGCAAAAAGGACTCAATCTTCTAGGTGAAAGATCGTCAATCTTCGTTTTTTTTTCGTGTTTTGAAATATAAATCATTTTGTAATTATAATTGAATAATTAAATTATTATTTAAATCACTATAAAGAATTATTTGATCATCTTTCTTCAAGTGAGAGGTAAAATTTGCATTTAAAAGTGTAGTCGATTGATTTGAAGGTGATGTCTGCACAATGATGATGGGGAGTTCAATTAGATCTTGCTATCTTATCAACTTGAATTACGAACCTTTTTTAGAAAAGTTAATAAAAAAAAAAATTAGGTGAAGTGAAGGGTTAAATAAAATATCAAAATTTTTTAGGATTTAATTTATTTTTTAGAATTCTAATAAATAAATATATATATATATATTAAAAAATAATAATTAAAAAGTTACAAATAACATTTTTCTTAAAAGACAGTGACATACATGCATAACAAGAAATCCAAATCTATCTTTCCCATGCAAAGGCCCATTTTCCTATTTTTCTAATTGAAAAATATCGTCAGGCAATTATTAAACCTTAGACTTATCCAAACTATAGATATCCACATGAAAATGTCGATGACTTTCTTGTCTGCCATTGAAGGGTCACTTTTAAGTTTCAACTTTATTTTATTTTGTTTATAGTAAGATTTTTTTAAAAAAAATATTTAAGTGATCAAAATATTCTTGTAATTAATGTATATATTACATCATAAAAGAATCTATTACTATTCTATTAATTTAAAGGAGTATTTAAAATTTAAAAATATGCTCTTTTAAAAGTAAATTTTTAATTTTGAATATATATAATTAATGGGTACATCAAAATGAAAATAATTGGCATTTAACTTCAAATAAATCGAAAGGGAAATAGCTGGCTTACCAGTATAATAAATTAAATAATAATTGGAAATGAAAGGACAGCTGGCGTATCATTTATAGCGATCAGGATTTTTAATTCTCCTCGTCATCTTATTTCTTTTGACTCTCTCCGTGTTCAGTGTGTGATTGGTTTGGGTTAGTTGCTCTTCTCTGGAAACTCCGTTCGGCAGAGTTTCATCCATCGATTCATTCATGGGGAAATTTGGGTATCTGTCAATGAAGACTGATCCAGCAGCCAGTGAGTTGATTGCTTCTGATTTCAAGGATCTCGGTCATGTTGCCCAGAGGCTAGCGAATCATGCTCTCATGCTCGGTGGTCTTGGAATTGGGACTTCCATTCTGAAGTGGGTTGCGTTTGTTGCTGCTGTGTAAGTCCATTATTTTTTGTTTGATTCAAGTTTTCGCTTTCTTTGGCTGATATGCCCAATCCCTTTACGTATGATGGCTGAAACAATACGCGAGTCAGTTTAGTGTGAAATGGTTTTTGGATTTTATTTCGTTGGTCAAAGTCTAAATGGTTTTTTTAATTTTTGAAACAAGTAGAGCAAATAATATATGAGGATTTAAGGTAGAGAAATCCATTGCGAATTCAAGTTGAAAACGCAGAATATGATCCATGTTTTGGCTGGTTTAGGCTAAGAAAAATTGGCCTAGAATGTCCTGTCAGTCTTGGCACAGTCAATCCATGGTGCCATGTTTCTCTCTTCTCTTGTGTTGTGTTCGAAAATTGCTCATAGAAAGCTAGTTTTTTCTGTTAAGCCAAAGTTAATTATTCTTCTCAACGCAAGCCACGTTGAGGTTGCTCACAGTTTAATCGAATCCAGTTCAAAGAACCCAGATTCTTTTGTTCATTTGACTTTACTTGATTTAGATTCTTCGCCTCACTCAAACTAATGAGAAATTTCTTGTTCTAATGATCTGGCAGTTACTTGCTCGTGTTAGACCGAACCAATTGGAGGACCAACATACTTACAGCCCTTTTGATCCCTTACATCTTCTTGAGTCTTCCTTCAATTTTGTTCAATTTTTTCAGGTGAAGCTTCTTTCATAAACTAAATATATTCAACCCATCATGTATTTGATACATATGGCAAGTGTCATTTTAATGAATGCAGGGGAGAAGTTGGAAAATGGATTGCCTTTATTGCTGTCATATTACGCCTTTTCTTCCCCCGTCATGCTCCAGGTCTGTATCTTCAGCATTCTCGAAATTGCTTTCAATTTCCATCCATTCCATATATAATATTTCATCAGTGAAACAGCGCTTAAAGATAAAGATTTGCTGCTTGATTTGCAGAATGGGCAGTACTACCGGGATCTTTGGTCCTTCTTATCGTGGTGGCTCCGGGCTTATTTGCAGACACAATAAGAAATAACTGGATTGGGATTGCGATATGCCTCCTCATCGGGTGCTATCTGCTGCAGGAACACATCCGGGCATCTGGAGGATTCAGAAACTCGTTCACTAGAACCCATGGAATTTCCAACTCAGTAGGGATAATCATTCTGCTGGTATATCCAGTTTGGGCACTTGTATTCTAATTCTTTAAATGTGTGATTCTTGTCCATGAATGTTTCTTTTAGCAATTCTGGGTACAGTTGTGATTGCTTTTATTTGTCAAATTCTGTTCAGCAAAACAATTAGCCAATCCTTTTGTTTTGATCATGTGGCTCGATTGATTCTTACAGTAGGGATAATCATTCTGCCGGTATATCCAGTTTGGGCACTTTTTATTCTAATTCTTTAAACGTGTGATTCTTGTCCATGAATGTTTCTTTTAGCAATTCTGGGTACAGTTGTGATTGCTTTTATTTGTCAAATTCTGTTCAGCAAAACAAGGAGCCAATCTTTTTGATCATCTGGCTTCATTGATTCTTACAAAAAACAAAGGTTGATTGATACCGTTTCCTGTCTATATGTATACTGGGTTATCTTTTGTGTTTTACATGGAACAAATAAATCTTGGTTTTGCCTGTCAATAAAATTCGACTCCAACCATTATATTTTCGTGCATCACTTTGTCCATTAGGTTCATAACCAGAGCTTGTGGCTCCACCCAGCGTGAGTTTCATTCATCACTTGTCCTCCAAGATGTTCAGCAAGATATTCATCCTGATGTTTACGAGACTTTATGTTAAAATAAGTGAAAAAAGTTTCTTCTTGAAATGGCTCACTCGTCACTTTTGAAAGAAGTTTACAAATCCATATAGTTGTATAAACATCACTTTTCCGTGAATTTCCTTTTTTTTATATTATTATTATAAATCATTGTTATTAGTTTCATTTCATATATATTTTACTTAATTTTTTTTAATACTAACCTTTTTTTTCTCTAAATTTTCTTTAATGTTGACAAAAGGAATAAAAAATGACTTATAATTAGAAATAGATAAAGTAATTAATTGTTCCCAATGATAAGCTAAATAACAGTAGTAATTGATTAATCCACATTTCACACGATTGTTTTCTTTATCTTTAATTACATACTGATTGTATGTATCATCAAAGCTGAAATTGGAAGATATCCCTTCACAGTTCACACTAATGAAAGTCTGGCTGACAAAGATGAGAATGGGAGGTTGCTCTAAAGATTTTATTCATGTGCCCTCCACATCAGAAAGTTCTTGCCCATCTCAGCTAATATGTGGATATACATCTCATGAACTTTGACTTGATCTTTTATACCTTTGTTCCCTTTGCTTCATTGTACAGTTGATCAATGCAATCCTGCAAAATTGAAGAATGCAATTAGGGGAAATTGAACTGAGAAGTATTCAATTCACTATAAATAGAATGTGCTGGAGGGAACCTTATGGTCTAGCAATAATACCAAAGGGCTGACATTGTTGAGAGCTAAATGAAGATGGATGATACCTTATAGTGCTTAAGTAGCTGTGGCCTCTTCAGTTTGAATGTTGGCGTAATCAGATCCCTCTCTATGTCGAAGGGAATGGGTTCCAAATGGATTGTTTTCAGCATTTCAAAACCTCGAAGCTGCATGAGTTTTGGCTATAGGTTAGACGACATGAAACCGATAAAGATAAAGGTTTAACTGGAGGCAAATTGAAATGGAATGAGTTTGTGCACATACTTGGTGCTGCTTGGCTGTGTTGTTAAGTTCATCTAAAATGTACTTCCTGGCCTTTCCGTTGTTGCAGAGTGATTTGAAGTCTAGAGACTCATTATTATTCACTGCCCAATCCTCAAGTGCCTTTTTTTCTGGAACTACCACGGCCACCAGAAAAGACTCAAAGCTGTTCCCATAGACCCAAATCTAGGCACCATCCCAAAACAACAGATGACAATAGAAATCAAATTCGATATATACAGAAACTAGGATGATACTCTGGCAAGAGAGATGTCTTAATAAATCATGTTTTTCTTAGGACTTACCGATGTTATGAGAGGACATCTGGAGTAAATGCTTTCAAGACTTTCCACAGCAACATATTCTCCTTGAGACAACTTAAAGATGTTCTTTTTCCTATCAATTATTTTCATCACCCCATCGGACTGAATCTCCCCTATGTCTCCTGCAGCAATTTCATATCTAATGATCTGTTCCCAAAGGAACTCACTAATGCTTTTATTAAAATGGATACATAATTCCTGTGAAACTTACCAGTGTGGAACCATCCATCAATAAGTGCATCTTCAGTGAGGTCCTGCCTTTTATAATATCCAGAAAACAGGGAAATACCCCTTATGCAAATTTCTCCCCGAGGCAGGTCTGCAAGGGCATCATATCCCAATTCGGGCACTGACTCAAGCCTTGATTCAATGGTTGTAATGGGGACACCTACAGTTCCCATCATAAAGAATACATTTGCTATGGAGCTGAAGCATCCACCACAACTTTCGGTAAGCCCTGAAACCATAACAACAATGAGAAATCTAATTGGCTAATCATTGAAATAGGAAAAAGTTTAGGCAGGAATTTAGTTCTTGAAAGATGTTAAACTTTCAGAAGTGCGGGTTACTGAAGTGATTTATTTTATTGATGATATCTGTTAGCTTTGATTTGTAACCCAAATTTCAAACCTTTAGGGGAAATTGTTGAGAAAATTTATAAATTCTTGAACATACCATATCCTTGGGACACAACACAGCAGCATGTCACCCTCAAAAATTCTTCTACATGCTTAGGCAAAGGTGCAGCTCCAGAAAACATAAGACGCACCCTTCCACCAAAACCTTGTTTGATCTAATACGCAGAATTATTAGATTACAAAGTAGATATTCATTATTACTAAAAAAACCCTTGTATTTATGAGGAAGGGGAAATAGATGACCTTATCAAAAACCAACTTGTCCAAGAGAGGAGCAGCTTCGTCATGTCTAACTCCTTTTTGCAAATTCCTCAATTTGCTGTTAATGAGATTCTGTGGTTATGAATAAACACTAAATAAAGTCATGAACTTTTCATTCGAAAATGTCAGAACAATACTTACTAGTTGTATGCAAACTGAAATAGAATCTTCTTTATTGAACCGCCAGCGAGTATTTTTTCCATTATACCTTATGATTGAAATATAGGACAACAGCAAGAATGTCAGAAGGAATATCACGTGTGCTTCTATGTTTTGTGTCAAACTTGGTTACCTGTGTATATACGGTCATACACTCTAGGAACTCCACAAAACATTGTTGGCTTCAATTGCAAAAGATCATCAATCAAGAATCTGATGTCCTGCAAAGTGGGAAAAGAAAGGAGGGAAAGAAATAAAACTCACAATCAAAGCATTGGCGAACTGAACTATTCACTTATTGTAACAAAATAGTATTAGTCTTACTCCTTGCCAGAATCCAATTGAAGCACCCTTGAATATGCAATAAGTCTCCATGACCTGATCATATATGTGAGCTAGTGGAAGGAATGAGAAATATGAGTCCTCTTCAGTTACCTGTCATGCAGGAAATTCTCGCCATGATTATGCACAGTTCTTGTAACAGTCCCTTGAAACACAATCAAGATACTTAAGCATCTTCAAATAAAGAACGTACCACTTTATCTGTTAACCTGATCATTTCATCCACGGATAAAACTTCTGCCATGAGTGCCCCATTACTCAGAATGACACCTTTTGGTTCTCCCATCGTTCCACTTGTGTACATTATTGTGCAAACATCAGTCTTATCTTTTGGTGGTAAATCATGTTGAATCTGAACCTGTGAAGGTAGAGAAAAAAACTTAAGTGCCTAAGCGAATAAGACATTCACAATATAGCTGGTTCAATGTAGCGGAATTATCCTTACCAACTGAGCAAACTCCTCCCAAGAGAAGCAAATAACTCCAAGTTCTTCAGCTTCTCTCTTTAGCGTTTCAGAAATCTTTCCAAAACTAATGATAGCTTGAAAAAGGAGCTTGATGAGTTAGTCATTGTACACTTCCATCTAGAGAATAATTTCAAAATTGAATCTTAACATACTTTTTAGATGCGCTGAACACCTGGGCAGGCATTTCAAGATCTGCAGAAAAAACATATTTGCGTGGCAATCAGGGGATTAAAACTACTAATATCATCCACCAAATGAAAAATAAATATAAATAAAGAATGAGACAAACAATAACTGGGGTTATATAATAAGTGTCCAGGATTTTTCATGAATGATTATTTAAAATCAAATATTTACTAAAAGAAAATAAAATCATAACTCAAATAATGAGAAATGAGGAATTACAGATTGTATCTTGTTTTCTTGAACAAAAGCCATTGAGAGTTCTGCATGGTTGATGATGAACTCGACTGCATTTGCACCTAAGATTAAGAAGAGAAACAAGTGAAACCGTATTTCAAATAATTTCATGTAGATCTCCTTTGCTGTCAAAATTTCATAAAACTGGCTTCGAAACACAACACATTGGAAAAAGAAAAAAACATACCAAGTGTGTCATACAGTGGAACATAAGTGATGGCTTGACTAGTACAAGCCTGAAACAGAATTAAACAAGTAAGCAAAATTACAAATTCCATATGTTGTTGGTTTGGCAAAACTCAGTAGCATTCATAAAACATGAGTGCTAATTATCCTCAGCTGTTGAGAAATATATATACTCCAGTAATGGTTTAATAAACATGCTAATAATACCAGAGACTTTGCAACTTATAATTTTTAATCAGACACTTTAAGAGAACAGATGCAACAAGAAATGAAATTTTAGTTAAAAGCAGAAATGGAATGCTCTTGTTAGTGTTCAAACATAAATAGTACCTCCATTGCCATAATCCATTCCGGACAGTTGGAGCCATATATGCCACACCTGTCTCCCTAACAAACACAATAAATTCTTTTCACATATATTTTAAATATTTAAGAAAAAATTGTGTGCATTCTATGATTGAGGTTTTTTTCTTTTTTGTTTACTAAACTAACAGGATTGAGGCCTCTGCTTCGGATGGCGGAACCAATTTGAAGAGTGTCATTGTACACTTTCTCATAAGTCAGCCACAAATATGGACCAGCCTGCAATTTTGAACTTGTTTTGGAACTTCATTCTCATTATAAGTTTAAGGTCACCAAATAGAGACTAAGATTTACTTATACCTTTCCATCAGTGACTTGACGGCGTCCCAGCATTTGATTCTTGGCATTCTTCTTAGCAGTCTGGCTGGAAATAATGAAATAATGAAATCTTTTTCAAAATAAGATTTGTCTAAGAAATTTTTAAAATTAAACATTTATATTAGTAACTCAATTAGTTAGTGCCATCCTAATAATGCTACAGTAATTGAGGCATAAGGCCATTATTATTTTTTAAAACATAAAATACTCATCCATAAATCCAACAAATAATAATAATAATAATAATAAATCTATTACAAAAAATAACAATGAGGAAAATCCATAAAAAATCAAAATTTAGCGGGTAGGATAATCCAAAAAAAATATATCAAAAATCAATTTTCAGCAAATTTTTCTTTAAAACTTCATCTCATTTAATAATAATAATAGTAATCTTACACCATCCTTCTCCTTTTAAAAAGAGAAAAAAGGTGTCTCATTTAAAGAAAATTTTCAAAAAAATAAAAAATTCTCATCCCTTCCAAAATTTAAAATCAAATTAAAGAAATTAAATATATTTTAAAATTAAAAAAATGTCGCCTATTTGAGAGCGTCGTGGTAATAATGCATAGTTCGACACCTGCATGAGCCTGAATTTCATGATTATTTTTCCCCAAATTTAAGAGAATAGATCTCATCCAACCATAAATATTTTCATTTTAAAAAAACTCATTTATTTATCTAAATTTTACATAAATATATTATTTAATAAATTATGAAACATATAAAACATATGGCCTATTAGCTCAGTTGGTTAGAGCGTCGTGCTAATAACGCGAAGGTCGCAGGTTCGAGACCTGCATAGGCCATTATATAATTTTTATTTCAGAACACAACCAAATGGTCAATATCTGATTAAATTTCTTCCTTATTTTTTAATTTCCTTTTACAACTATCAATAAACACAAATCTGATTTAAGATAATGAATTTCAGAATACAAAAGCCAATTGCACCCCATTCCCACTCTAGCCATTTTACCTTGACCAATCGCAATGCATGCAATAAAATGATTTATCCGCTCTGCAATTGATAAATTTCATCCAATTTTATAAAAAAAAATTAAAAAACAGGAGATACCTGAAGAAATCCCAGGGAGACTCCAGTCCTTCCGGCATCTCCAACAGACCATCTTTAGCATAAATGCTCCGATACACAGGTCCAGCGGCTGGCTTTCCATCGGCCGCCGGTCTTCCTTCTTCTACTTTCACTAAATACTCCGACATTATCTTTTTTTAAAAAAAAAAAAAACACAAAACGAAATTAGTTCGATCTTCTGCTCTCGAAAAAAAAAAAAAACTTTGGATTTGTTTGATCAGTACTACAAAGAAAGAGAGGAAAAAAAAAGGGAAGAGATGAGAGACAGTTGAAACAGAAGGAGCATTAAATGGATGAACAGTCAGTTGGGAAAACAGAAAGCTAATTAAGCTTGGTGGCTAGTAGTAGCTCTGTCTTCTATAGCGGCGTTAATGAGAGAGTAACTGATGGGGTGTGTTGTACAGATGGGATGAAATGAGTGCCATTTGCAAAACGCATTTAAATTTGGTTGTTGAAGCTTTTTCAGAGTATTTTGTCCCACTCCCGCTTCTTCTTCTGCATAATCATGTAATTACCCGAATAGATATCGCAACTTTAGCAAGGCGGTTCAGGGTCACCCCTGTCCATTATAATTCTGTACTCCCATGTAAAATCTTACTCACTCGTCTATGTCTCGTAGATAGTATAGACTATTGTCATTTTTCTATTGGCACTTAATTTTATTTATAAGATAAGTACGGTTAACCTTTAATTAATGCATTAATTTTTCAAACAAGTAAGATGTAGCTGTAGTCTATAGAGTATAGACTATAGTCTACGACCAGTGCACGCGAGCTATGTGACTACATATTTTTGGCTCCGACTTTTTTACTAATATACTTTTCAGTATATTAATTAAAATCTTATACTTATCTTTTAATTATTCTTATATATATTTTATTAATTAATTTTTAAAAATACTTAATCTTTAAACACATACGTAAGAGTGTTTTTTTATTGATGTACGAGAGAGAGAGTTATGTAAAGATATATTGAAATAATTCTAAACAAAATTGGTTCAAGATCTTCTAGTATACTTTCACGTGATACTATCTAATACATTAATGAAAAACTTATATCTATCATAAAAATCAAGTTTTTCTATAATTTAGTTTATCTCTTTAAGATTTAACTAATAAAATATTTCTATAAAAATAACTAAAAGATACGTAAATTTTTTTTATTAATATATTAAAAAATGTCACACAAAAACTACATTAAAAGATTTGAAATCCACATTTTCAAGTCGATTGTAAGGATTTTGGAATATAACAAGTTGAGTGTGCTAATGGCATAAATTCGTCAACTCTTAAAAGAGGTCTAGTTGGCGTGCATTCGGTCGAAATTCTGTGGAGAGCGAATGCCACCAATTATTTGTATGAGATTATTAAATACATCTCGATCCCTTTTACCAAATATAAATCATCAGTTATCATTTTATAAAAATTAAATAATTTTTTTATATATATAAAATGCTCTTTAATCATTTTTTCAATAAATATATACATAGAAAATTTATTATAAGGGTAATATAAAAAAATATCTTCAAATATTTCTTTTTTTAAAATTTTTTTTATCTAGCTTTGTCCGAGACCAATTTTCACTCATCTCGACTATTTCGTTAGAATTTGTAATTTATCAAAGCTAAAGTATGTAATAGGATTTAATCGAGTCTACGAACTGTAATATGCAAGCTATACCTTCAAACCATTTGACTACATCCTTGGATACTTTAAATACTTAATCAACTAATAATAAATATTTATAATTTGTAATAAAGAAACTTAATTGGAATGACTTATATTCAATAACAAAATAAAGTAATAATTTAAACTGACCCGGACATAGTTTAAAAAGAGAGAGAGAGAGCAAGAATTTTTTAGTTAATTGACTTTGAATTATTTAAGGAAATTTGAACGAAGATAAAATATATAATTATTAATAATTTTTGAATAATTTGACAAGAATTCTCTATTTGTTAGAAGAACATGAATACTCCTTCCGTCACTAAATATAAGTAATTTTAATTAACTTTTCTCATCACTAATTATAAATCGTTATTATTAATTAATTAGTTTTTTGAAAAGAACTTTCTATATTACCCTTATCCTTTTTTTTTTAATCTTTTTCTTATTTGTTGTTGTTATTAGTTTGATTCGGATATAAATAGGAATATTTTTAAAAAATATATATATATTATCTTAATTTTTTTAAAATGATGACTAATAGTTTATATTTAGTACCTGAGGAGGTTTATCTTTTGTGCTGATTTACTGTAATATTTTCTTCACTTTTAAGATACTCCAACATTTACTTTTAAAATAAAATGTTTTTTTTTTTTTTATTCTTTATCTAAAAGTAATTGTAATTTTATCTGAGGAGTGATCCTTGGTTGGGAATGAAATAAGGCTCTTTAACTTGCGGTCATCGCACCCTGCAAGTTCTCGCTATACTAATTGTAATGGTCTAATTGGGCCTAAGGTTACGGGCCCATCCCTTTAGACCTGAGAGGTCCACTCTTTCGAATTATATTGTTTGTTTTTATTTGAAAATATGATCGAGAATTTTGCCTCGTAAATTCATTAAAATTTAACAAAAAAGTAAATATTATTATATTAAAATTTAATTAAATTAAATATTTTTCTAAAAAAAATCAAGTCATAATAAAAGATTTTTTTATTCCTTCAAAAACATTCCAGTACGTGGAATGGCGAATTCCTAAACTATAGATATTGAATTCGAATCCCACCAATACCTTTTTGGATTGAAGATGTCGGAGTGCATGCAAATTTTTTTAAAAAAAAGACAAAAAGCTCAGCGTGGCATATGATGGTGGTAAATGTTAATTAGCACAAATTAGTTAACCTATATTAGGGATGTAAATGAGATCAAACGATTCGCGTACTGTTCGGGCTTGGCTCGACTCGATAAAAGTTTGAATTCGACTCTCTTTAATCAAGCTTGAGGTGAGAATAATTGTTAAATGAGTCGAACCAAACTCATAATTATTCGATTCGTTAAACTCGCAAATCTAAATGAGCTTTTAATATAAATAATGTTTTATTTATAATATTATAGATAATATAATTTATTTGTTAAATATAAATTTTTTTTATATAATATATTTTATTTATTCTTCTGCTATATATAATATATAATATTATTTCTTAGGTTTTAAATAAAATAAATTAATACATAGAAACGAAAATAAACGAATTCGAGCTTAGATTCGAGTCGAGTTCAAACGAGCCTAAACATTTTACTTTTTTGACTGTACTTAAACAAGTTTGAGCTTGAGTCTTTCTAAATATTTAATGAGCAACCTCAAGCTTAAATCTTAAAGTTCATACGAGTCCGGACCCAAGCATCGAGCATAAAGAAACATTAACAAGCCAAACTCGAGCCTGATATATTCAAACTCGACTCGACTTAACTCGTTTATAACCCTACCCTATATTGAGGTACTATTGGTTTTTCTTTTCTCTTTTGAATGAGAAATGACAATTGAATAAGGTATGTTGCTCGAGTTTTTAAAAGATATATATAATTTAGTAACACATTTGAATATAACTTGTATTATAATGTATAATTTTTTTAAACAGCAATAAAAAAAACAGAGAATGGTTATTTATTAAAAATTTTATTTAATAATATTCTTTCCGTTCAGAGTTGAATATTCCATTTTAATTTGTATAAATTTTTTAAAAAACTAATTCACTTAATTTATTTTAAACTTAACAAAATTCTAATTAATTTAGGAAACGAGACATTAATTTATGAACAACTCAAAATTGAAATTGAGAAGGAGTAATTATTAGTCTTTTATTGACTTAATATGCATAATAGTTTAATTAAGAGGATTTTTTTTTTTTTTTTGAAAAGAAAGGGAATTTACGGAAAATATATAATTAATCTGTACATGTTGTACATTAAAGAAATATAAAATAATAATATTAACAAAACCTTTTAAATAAAAAGATAAAGAATTATTCAAATACTTCTCAAATCCTATAAATAAAATGTGAAGTGTAAACCATCCATTTACCTCATCACGGTTTACGGCCCCCTCCCCAAAATGCTTCCTGTTTTCTTGAATCCGTTTCAGGTCTAAAAATAGCTTCACTCAACTGCTCTATGAAATTTATTTTGAGTAATTGATCAATTTAATCCTCAAACTATATCCTTTTGGAATCTTTGATCCATAAAGTTTTTTTTTTTTATCTGTTTAGTCTTTAAACAATTTGCTGATTGTCCATCTTGATTATTTTGACCAAATTTTTAAAAAATATTATTAGAATTTGAAATCAATGAAGAACTGATCAAAATGAAGAAGACATTTCTGTCATGATAATGTATTAAGTGAAATTAAAAAAAAAAAAAAAAGGGTTTTTTCCCCTTTCTTCAACCCAAACGACAAAATAAGGATGAAGAAAGGGGCTGGCTAGGACTGTTGTCTCTGCTTTCACCTATTCAGGGCAACTTAGAACCCATCTACCCTTTTGTTTAATGCAATTATTCTTGCACTCTGCATTGTACGGAGAGTCCTGTAAGGCCATCGAGATTTGTTTGTACGGAGAGTCCTGTAAAGCCATCGTCTCTTCGGATTTGGAGGTGGGTTCATGGGCTGAGTTTGAGAACTGGGTTGGAGATTGATATTTATGTCGGGACTTCTTTGATTGATATGTATGTGAATTTGAAGATGGGATGAACTTCATTTGATGAAGAGTTGTCCGCCTGACAAGAGTCAGTTTTTTCCCCTTAGCTGAAGATGGAGCTCAACTTCACGGGAGGATAATGAAAGAGGGACTACAATTTGATCCATATATCGGCAACACGCTTGTGCACATGTAAGTAAATTGCGGGTATTTAAATGATGCCAGAAAACTGTTTGATGAAGATGGGATTTTTGATGTTGTGGCCTGGAATTCAATGATTTTAGGGTTTTAAAAAAAAAAAAAATTCACCTAATGAACAATGTAATAATGGGAATGTCCTTCCTATTTTGATAAACCCACCGTTGACTCCAAATTCAAGTGACACTTTTTAAGAATCCAATCAAAATGGCTAACTCGTAAATTGTTTAAGAACTAAATAAATGGAAAAAAACTTTAAGGATCAAAGCTTCCATAAGAATATCGTTTAAAGATTGGATTGATCAATAACTCAATTTATTTTAGCTCATCTTGGATTAATTAATACTCCTACGATTGTTCGCTTCAAGTTTTTTCATTGAAATTTTGTCTGTTGGACGATTTTATCCCTTATTATTGACATTGATTTCTAGTCTTTTTTCCCTTCTCTCTCCTCAATGAAAATTGATAGATTTTAGCAAGATAGTAATGAATGATTGTAATAAAGAGTTGGAAAAGGTTAAAAAAAGTTTGATTATTAAGGGATGAATGAAAATTTTACTTACATTTTGAAACAAAAAAAAGCATAACTACTCATAAAACTGGGGAAAGAAAAAAGATCAACTTTTTCATCGGGTTTTAGTTAATTTGATTTCATAAGTTTGGATAAAAAAATAGTTTAATCCCTAAATTTTTTTTAGCCATAACAATCATTTACGTTTTCATAAGTAGTTGAAATAGTTCAAACCATTAATTTCTGGCAACCCACTTGACGAAAAGTGTTACATGCACTGCACATAAGAGGTAAAATCATCATTTCATTATGGAACGACGTTGTTTTGAAATTGGATTTAAAAAAAAAAAAAAAATTGCTGTCCAGTTCAATTGTTGCAGCCCACCACCAGCTTGCGTTGCTGCCGCCGGCCGGTTCCGACTCCCTGCCACCTCACTGCAACTCGATGGGCGTATCGAACGCGACCTAGTTGTGGGATAATGCTGACGCCAGCTCTTCCGTCACAACTGAAAATTTGAAGTATTCAATCGAAATCGTCGAAAAGGAGAGTGGTAGATGGGGATTTCTGTCTCTTTTCTTGTTCTGGGTGATCTTTACTAATTCAAATTGGAGTCCTTCTTCTTCTTTACTGAGAAGTTAATGGGAAATTGACAAATTTGTTAGAACTTATCGGCCGAGACATGGAAAATAATACGATGAAGAGATGACAAACAATAGGGTCGAAAGCATTTTGAGATTGGGTCGAACTTATCAGCTGCATTCACATTTGTTCATAACAAAGGGAGAAAGCTTTTGGGACCGACTCCAGATTACCGCAAAATCAAACTGATAAACAATCCACGAAAGCCTGAGGCATGCCCTTCGTGGGTTCTCAGTAATTGTCAGGGAGGAGAAACCAATTTAATGAGAAGATGACCATTCCAGTTACCATTGGGAAAATGACTATTGGTTCCACCATAATCTTTCCTCTATCGGCCCTATGAAGCAAATCCTCAGACCGATTCCCACAAACAATTTCGAGGGATATTTAGATGAAAGACTGGAAAATCATTCATCTTCTTAGCAGAGCATAGGTTTTTGTCGGGGTCAAGCCGACATCGGAATCCGATCCATCTAATTACTCGATGAAGAAGGCTATTTTACGAGGGTGGGCATGGAGGAGATCCAAGATCGTCTGGGAAAATACTAACAGTAATAAGGTAGAAGCAGAAGCAATCAGTACTTAGGAAATTGTGGAGACGAGAACATCAGTATCAAGTTGCAGTAAGCTGGCAAGGAAGTCAGAGCCACTCGGCCCAGGCAGATGGTGGGGTGCAACAATTGAACTGCACGGCAAATTTTTTTTTAATTAATTTTTTAAAAAAATTCAATTTCAAAGTGAAAGGATGATTTTATCCTCAAGTGTAATGGACTTGACATTATTCATCATGTGAATGATCAGAAATTGATGATTTTGATCTTTTTGACTATCCATAAAAACCGTTATAACAGAAAAAAACTTAAGGAATCAAATTATTTTTTAATTTAAATTTATGAAATCAAATCAGTTAAAAACCTTTTTTTCATCGGATGAATTGGCCAATTCCTCGCCATGCACCGGATCATTTACACCAGTGGAGAATGTCCGACGAACAGCATCGGACTCATTTCTAACGCCAAAAACAAGGATCGGGACATGCACAAGCTCCAAGAGTCACTTATGCGAGGTAAATTATTGTAGTAGAAATTATGTTTAAAAAGTACTTTGTGTTTTAGCTTTCAGGAAGGGGCAAAACCCGGATCAACGCTCCGAATAATGTCTCGGGTCGGCCTTTTCCAGTAAAAGCAATTTCTTGGCTTCATTCACAAATATACAGACTAAAAATTTGTCTTGTCCTTTGAATTCTTATGCTCAGAAGATGCTTGCTTATCTTATCCACATAGTATATTCTATTTCTCAATTCACATTAAAAGCAGATTAATTAAAAATATAAAAACAATAAATTGTTTACTACTCTTAATTACATTGAACACTCATAGAAAATTTACGCATAATCTAAGAAAAAAAAATGAAAATAAAGGTCCAATCTCTATAAATATCGTGGCAAAAATGTCAAACACTAGTGTGAGCAAGACATTGTTACATATATATATATATATACACACAAGAATGCATAGGGAAAAAAGAAAAAGAAAACCAAGCTTTCACCTTAACTTACCTTGGTCAAAATAAGTTCATTTGTAGGGTACTGAGATCTAAAGGATAAGGGTAGGTTCAAATTCAAAACTTCTTCCGCAAATTTCAACGGTGGAATTAAGGCCATTATCGGAGCCAAATATCTCTAGAAACCCTCCAAGAATATGATCCCAAATCCATGTACCGGCATTAATGTATCTATAAATGTCAATCAATAATCAGATTCCTCCCCTTTTCCATAACCCAAAAAGAGAATAAAACTGAAAGAACAGCCAAAAAGCTAGTCCTCCAATATTGCAATCAATGATCACTTCCCCCACTCATCAAAACAATGTCCCCAATAAAAGGAGAGAGCCTTTCCTCTCTGTCGTCAATTCTGCCCATTCAATGCACTCTCTCACATCTCAACGTCTCCACATTAATAACCGCCACCCGCTTCCCTAAGCCGCTCATTTATTTCTCCTCTCTTTTGCATTATGACTTCTTCGTCTCCTTCCCATTTCTGTCCGTGCCGTGCCATGCCATGCCATCTATAGAGAGACTCAATAAATTCTTTTTTTCATCTCCGACCGTCCGTTTTAATTTTAGACTATCCACGTGGCGTTGATTCTCACCGTTTGTTAAACCTGTCCGGGGAAAGTAATGCTTCTGGATCACCACTCCTCAGCCGGCTTGACGAGAAAAAGCCTGATGAAGCCGATCCTCCCGCGGATGATCTCATGAACATTGGGCTTGCGAAAGACGTGTTCCGTCTCCTAGATGAACCCCCTCCTCCTACAGAAGCTGAGCCGCTGTATCTCGCACTCGACTCGGACAGTGGAAAGAAGCCTAAGCCGCCGCTTCCTTCGCCGCGCCTACGGAAGAACGGTGACTTCATATTCATGCCTCTGTAGGAACGGAACGAGAACACTCTAGACTTTGTTAATGAGTTAAACGGCGATGGGCGTTTGCTCCAGAAATTTCCTACTCCTCTCCTGTATCGCCATGGTGAGGCCGTCACCGGCTCAACCACAAGTCTCTCGGATCCTAAGTTCCGTTCGAAACCAAATGAATACGATCGCTTTAAGAAAAAATCGCGACCGTTGTATCTATCTTCGGACAATTGCTCGTGCCTGCTAGGAGATGGTTCCTGAGTGATTTCTCCTCCGCCGGCTGTTGAATCGGCTTTTGGTGGAATCTCCGTCAGTGTTTCTAAGATTGTATTCTGGACAATTATATCGTCGAGGTCTGGTCGAATTCTCGTAGCCATGACAGGAGTGAAAGGAGATTCCGGTCGAAATATCCCGGCGCGACACAGCGGACAATTAGCGTGTGATCTTAACCATATATCAATACAGTCCAAGTGGAAATCATGAGAACAGACTGGAAGTGTTCGAACATAATCATTCTCTTTGAACTCCAACAAGCAGATTGCGCAATTGTGACTGTTGCTTTTCCGACTGTAGATTGATAGAGGAATACTTTTAATAGCCGAGTCGACCAGTCCACCGGGAGAAAAGACGTGGAAGGTACTGGTAGGGTCGAAGGGATAAGGAGGTGAATCAATGTTGCTGATAGAAGAGGAAGCAACGTATTCCCTGCGACGACGGTGTGTCCAGCGGAGGAAGCGACGGTAAAGGTGCAAGAAGTGACTGGACACGAGTCTAGAGGAAGTGACGATTACTAAAGCAGCTGCTATAATAACGACCATGGCAATCAACGGAGGACTGAACTGCACCGGGAATTTCGAGGGCGGAGATGATGTAGAGGAAGACGTTGAGGTAGACTGTTCTGTGTTAGTCGACGGTAAGAAAGCGGCAGCCGACGGAGAAGGAGATGGAGAAAGAAACCGCCGGGAAGCATGGTTGTAGTGGTCTGGAGACGGAGCGAGAGCTATGCGGCTGCTTTCCATGGTGAGCGGAGGTATGCAAATGGCGGAGACGGACGCCTCAGTGCGGAACGACAATTTGAGTTTCTGGGTGGAACTGGGGCAGTGTCTGGGTGAGTGCGTTTCCTGTGCAGTGAGTGGGTTGACTGGAGAGAGAGAAGTCTGTGATTCGCAGCAAATTTGGTTCGGTAACGATTTTCCAGCTTGACCGATTTTGTGGTTGAGGGACACGTAAGCATTTATGACTTTAATGCAAATTGGGATTAGCCATTAAGGTTTTTATTTTTATTTTTTTATCCCCAACTAAATGTAGGGAGAAATAGAAGTGTGAACTGCCTCGGGGTTGTCTGTGAACTTCGTCACCGGTGTGTTTGCATGTGACCTCTCTCAACCCCGGTGGGTTATTGATTTGAACTTGAAATTTAAGAATTGTTATTATGATCATATTTATTTATTTATTACAATTTATAAATTAAATTTTAATGATTTTGAATTAATAAATTGATAATTGTGTTAGCAATAAATAACTCCTTAGCGTCGCCTTCATAAGAAAAGTTTTCGACCTTTTTTTAACAATGAAAAATTTTAATTATAAACTTCTCAAGAAGAAAAATATTCAATTGTGAATTTAAATAATGTATCTTCATTAAACTTGTGTGAGATTAAATAATTAGGAAAAAAAATCAGATGAGTATGAAATAATACAAATTTACTTTGTTTATATAAACTATATATTTGATAAGTTCAAAATTGGATATTTTATTTTAAAAAATATAAATTAATTTAACTTATTTTTAATTTTACATTATCAATTTTTCTTAATTTAAAAAATATGATATTTAATTTCATGAGAATGAAATTTAAGCAATATAGTAAATATTTAATTAAAAAAGAAGAAAAAAAATATATATATTTATTTACCGTGCAGAAATAGAAGAATATAATTTCAATGTGGTATTTATTTAGTGTTTAATGGTATGACCATAAGTGTATTCAAATTGTGTTTCATTAATCTCTTTGATGATATTAAATAAATAGAGTGAGAGTGCATTTTGAATCAATCAAATATCAAGATATATGTAAAATGGTACGAACATCATTAACAAAAATTATGTTTCATTCAGTTCAAGTGCGAAAAAATTGGTATTGGGGGAGTAGGGCTCCACATTTATTGAGGCCCATGTAATTATTAGTAGTGACTTTAATGACAAGGTACTCCATGATAGTATTGAATTAATTATTAGAAGAACGAGTAGAACCACTATAATCAGTATATTAATGTTATTAATGGGTGGACTCACATGAATAGGTGATCCATATATGCCTGTAATCTCTTCTCAAGTTTTGACCGATCTATACTTAGGAAGAGTTTGACCAAACAGTTGGCCACGTACGTCTCAAAGGGGACTGTTGAGCCCGCCCTTTATTTTTATTTTCCTCCTTCCTACTTCACATTATTCTTTTTTTCTCTTTCTCTCTTCTTCTTTTTATTTCTTTTTTTCTTTTTAGAAATTGAATGTGTTATTTTGATTTTGATAAATATTAAGAAAAGTGTTGGATTTAGTACATTAACATACTAATACTCATTCCTTCTAGAATTAAATATCTCATTTTTACTTATATGCATTCTAAGGAAAAAATTTGATTTAGTTCATTTTTAAATTATAATTTAATTTTCTTAATAACATTTCATCTAATTTAAGAAATAAAACATTTATTTCTGGATGGTTTAACATGGAAAATGAGACATTTATTTATTAAGAAAAAGTGTTGGATTTAGTCCATTAACATACTAATACTTCCTCCATCTAGACTTAAATATCTGATTTTGACTTATAAATATTTTTTAAAAAATATTTGACTCAGTTCATTTTTAAATTGCAATGTTAATTTTTTTAATAAAACTTTTTCTAAGTTAAGAAATAGAACATTCATTTTCAAACGATTCAAAATGAAAAATGAGACATTTAAATTTAGATAAAGGAAAGTGAATTTTTTTTGGACATCTCAACATAGAAATATGAATATTCAAATTTAAATGAATGGAATATTATTTTTCTTCTGATGCCTCTCACCTTTTTTTTTTTTTTTTTTGCCGTGAGATGATGCCTCTCAACTTAATATATCTAATTGATGTTGTCTAATACTCTTTCTCGATCTTAGTTTATATGGTCTATTGATTTGATTTAAAATTAGGAAGTTTATTTGACTTTTATAAAATTATTACTTACTAGTTTTCTTTCTCATTAATTTAATTTAATTGGTAGGGATAATTATGGGTAAGTTGATATAAATTACGAAATTAAGGAGGTCAGTGATAAGATTTTATATTAAAAATCCATTATTTTTCAAAATGGAACATTTCGTTCTAAACAATTCAAAATGGAAATAGGAACAACCCTATTTTGGATACAAAGTAATATTCATTATTATTATTTTTTTAAAAAACCGTATGTCCAAAATTGGGTATTTATTTTTTTCAAAAAAATTTACTAATAACCTTTCTAATTTGAAAACCAAAAAAAAAAAAAAAACCATCCAACTAATTAGGGGACCTCAACATTAGCTATATTAATTACTATGAGGATAATTCAAAAAAAAAAAAAATAATAACTCTTAGCTTTTATCTAAGACTCTCTTGACTCATAAATTACGGATCACGCATTCAAATATGAATATGATGAAAGCCTTTTCTTTTTATTTTTAAATGAGTTAATAGTATACAAGGTTGAAAGATCCTTTGAAAGACATCTGCGTTGCATTTCCCTTTTTTTTTTTATACCAATAACAATTTAATTACGTTTCAATAGATTAAGCATATCTAAATTTTAATTTATCTTTTAATGATTTAATATGTAAAAGAATAATTAAATATCATAGATTTTTATTTGAGTAACTAATAATATATACTCAGGGGTATGACAAGTGATTTCAAAGGTATTGAAGTTCGTGTGTTTGATTCCATCTTTTTGCTTTTCCCAAAAAAAAGGGGGGGGGGAGAGTAAACTTTATTCATAATCAATTACTTCCACGTCTAGATGAATGTGACTCATAATTTTATTATTAATTTTATTTGAATTATTTACACGGGGCAAAGTCACCAGTTTGGGCCGCCCATAGCTTTCTTATTATACCCTATTGAGCATAGAAAAATCAGCGTTTTATCAATATTTATTTTATATATATAATAGGAGTCACTAGTATGAGATCACATGAGATGGGTGCATTATTTTGAGAGTGATTTATTGAAATCATATATATATAAGAAATCATATATATATATATATATATATATATATATATATATTTTAATTGAGTATAATTAACTACTAAGTACAACAATTTCCTTTTGATGGATTTCTTAACTCAACCTCAATATAGAGCATGTCTGAATGAGATTAAAAAAAAAATTGTGAATTTTTTTTTATTTAAATAAGAGCTTAGTTTTTAAAACATGTAATTTTCTAACCAAACACCTTAGTTCTAAATTGTATTTTTCAATATAAAAGGGTTTTTTTTTTATTCATTTATGATATTTTATTTTTAAAATACCTTGTAAAAAGCTTATATTATTATATTTGTGAGAAAGTAAAATTAGAAGCTATTTTGTATGATAAACATATTTCTTATCGACACTTTTTTTTTTTTTAATTATTCCACGAATGACTTGTCACTATTCAAAGTCAAACAGCACAAGAGACAAAAGAAAAATAAATATCATAATAAAAAAGAGACAAAAGGATTCAATTCCCCCACCCCTCCATCTCAAGTGGATGGATCAATTTTTTATAAAATAAAAATTAAAGAATACATGAATACCTATCTTGAAGGGGGAACACAATAGTCCAAGATAAAAGCTTAAAAGACCTTAACTAAAATCAAATTAAACATAGGATTTTGCTAAAATTAAATAGACGAGATGTTTTTATTTATTTATTTATTTTAAAAAAATTTCAATAGATATCTAATGGTAAATGATGTTGCTGGTTAGATCTTGCAGGTTCTTGCTCCTTTCTTCGATCGTTCGGGTATATATGCACAAGGGAAGATCACGGAAGAGAGACTTCCTCGATGAACCCCTATGGCAAAGTTAGTAGAGAGGTAAAATGTGAATTTAGAGAGAGAAGATATCGAATTAGAGTGACATACTTTGAGGATGAGTTGTTATTGAATATTTATAGTAGAATGTCGTGCAAGTAAAGTAAGAAAAGAGATCAAATCGTAAATTCTCTTCTTTATATAAATGAAAATAAACAAATAATATTATATATTATAAGTTGTAATTATTATAATATTAACAAATATGAAATTATGTAATATATATATATATATATATATATATACGGATTTGTTAAGGTGTGCTCCGAAGTGCCCCTTAATGCGCGCTCCAACCGTTACCGTAACGGAATTTTTGCTCCGCTTGATTGTCTGCATGAGCACTGTAACAAAAATTTCATTATGGTAACGATTGGAACGTGCATTAAGACGCGCCTTAACAAAACCGTATACATATAAATATATATATATATATATATACGGTTT
>JAOXNR010000029.1:3017896-3036782 GCA_028571225.1 Parsonsia alboflavescens | reverse complement strand
ATATGAATCCTTTGAAAAGTCGAAATCAATTCATTTAAAAATATGATGAATATAGAAAGAAAAAGAAAATTCATTGAATGTTAAAAAATCGATGTCATAATTCACTTGCTACCTGACACTCCTTTAAATATAAAGGTCAATTTGAATTATATAAGTCTCATATTTCAACAATAAATCAAATTAGTTGGTTATTATTATTATTTAAAAATATTGTATGAACAAAAAGAAGAGAAATGATGGCATCCGAAAAGGACTAGATGAACAACTCCTCCCATGATGTGGAGGCCCTTTTTTAAATTTTTATTGTGATTTGATTTTTTAAAATAGTTTCATTAAAAATAAAATTATTGAGATATTAATTTTTTTCTTCTATTTTTTAATTTTATTATCCATTTGAATTGAAAACATATTGTAAATAATCCTTCTAAATAAATTTATTGACAAATAATGGAAAGATAAAATAGGTGTCCTAATCATTTATTTGACTCAAATTCAATTTATTTTAATTTTAAAGTTTGATATACCATTTTTCTTATATTATTTGTGGATCTCTTTAATCATGTTATACACACATTCATTTATAGTTTAAGCGATTTAAAAATTGTACCTTCATGTTTGTTTCTCTATTTAATCTCTAAAAGAATTAAAAACTTTGTATTATTTTTTGTTCTTGGTTAAAAAAATTTTAAAATTTTTTGTAAGATGTATAACTACACCGTAATTATATCCAAACATATAAAAGTTAAATAGTCCATGTTATTTAACATAATTCTTAATGTATATTTCAAATTATGATTTAATTATTTCAATCATTAAATTTTAAAAAATTAATATACTTTTTTTTATCTAACTAATACAGTAATAAAAAAAAAAGTTGTGGTGGGTTTAGAACGTTTAGGACGTAGGTAGAGAAAAGAAAGGCAAAGAAGAGACGAGAAGGAAAGGCTAGAGTTCCATTCCTGGTTGTAGTCAAATAGAACTTATGAAGCCCATTCAATGGTATTAATTGTACTTAGAGAAAGCCCATAAAGCCCATTTAAACCCTCTCCAGTCTGGAATAAATAAGCGACCGGCTAATTCTGTGGCATAGATTGAAACTGAATTGAATTTGGGGGTTAGGGTTTTTGTTGGTGGCTATCAGTATCTACCCGTCGGATTGGAGAAAGATAATTCGCAAAGGGGGTTAGGGTTTTTGTTGGTGGCTATCAGTATCTACCCCGTCTGATTGGAGAAAGATAATTCGCAAAGATGTTCCCTGGAATGTTCATGAGGAAACCAAGCAAGGCTGAGGCCTTGCAGCAGCTCAAGAACCACGGTGCAATGTTCGGGGCTTGGGTCGTGTTGATTCGAGTCACCCCTTACGTTCTTCACTACTTCTCTGACAGCAATGAAGAGCTAAAGCTCGAATTGTAGAATGCTGTTCTTTTCATCTCAGGTAACCATGGTAATGTGAATTTATTTGCCGTGCGTAAATTATTACATTGTTTAATTTTTTGGAAAGGACTGAGGGTGGACAATTTATATATATATATATATATATATATATATATATATATATATATAGGAATGCTGTGGTCAACAAACCGTCTGCAACTGAATTAAAAGTAACCGCAATCTTGATATCATTTTTTTTTTTTTTTAAAATCAGTCTATCTCAACTACTTTTTCATCAGTAGCACGTCATTTGTAGCATACCACAGCATTCCCATATGTATATATTTATATAGTTCTTTTGGAATCTGTTATTGGTTATTTATATTTACCATATAAGAAATAAATTCTTATGATGATGACTGATGAGACTAGAATGCGACTAGAATGCTTATTGGCATGCTTGTCTCCGTCACTTGTACATTTATTGGCTGATTGAATTTGGATTTGGAAGTAG
Source organism: Parsonsia alboflavescens (assembly GCA_028571225.1). Lineage (NCBI taxonomy): Eukaryota > Viridiplantae > Streptophyta > Magnoliopsida > Gentianales > Apocynaceae > Parsonsia > Parsonsia alboflavescens. The sequence goes on along the minus strand of JAOXNR010000029.1, from coordinate 3,034,894 downwards.
CAAGCATTATAGGCACGATATGATTCCTAATTCTGACAGAAGTATTTGAGCATTCTCTTTGTTTGGAAATATAGAAGGCTTGGAAGAATCTTCTTTAGAATAATGTGCCTCTATAGGAAAGACCTATATAGAGAACCAGTGCTTCTGCATTGTTAACTAGAAAATATTAATTATATCATTTCATTTATCTACTGCTCGGTATTGTTTAATGCTCTTTATGCCTCTCAAGTCATAGAGATTGTCTTCTTTTTCTTCCTTAGAATTTTCTTTTTCTTTTTGGATGTCTGTGCCCCTTTAAACCTTTTTTCTCTTTAGTTGAATTCTTTTGTTAGCTCATGGTGGCTCTTTAGCTGTTATATGTCTTACGTGTGTATTGCTTCTATGCTGTACTTAATTGTTAATTTTGGAATGGTATGGGTTGTTCATTTGCAGTTTATCCAGAGGAGGTCAACAGCAGTTGCAGAGCTGTTCCAACTTTTTATGCCTATGTTTTAATTTTTTTCTTTCTCCCCCCCTTTCAATGTCTGGGAGCCTAGTCATTTGTGGTAGAATTGGAGGTTATAGTACTGAGATATGAATTTTATGTATGTTTTCATGGTATATAAGAATTGGAGAGGGAGCTTCTATGCATGGTCACAGAAAGCTGTGATATTTTTCTAGTTTTCTGACTGACGTATCAGTTTCAACTGGCTAAACCTCGGAACCTTTGTGTAATCTGATAAATTTTGCTGTTATTCATTCCTCAGTTTAACTTAAATCTGTGGTGGATAGCTTTTACCTCACACAGTTCTGGGATCTGATGATTATTATTGTTCCTTTCAGAATTTCAGATAACTATCATGCTATAATGAATGAAACAAGTAGAGCAATGATCACTGTTTACATTATAGTCAGATTTACAATCTCTCCAGTTCTCCAGTCCATTATGGAACCATAGGCCTTTGAAGGAAGGCTAGTCGAGTGATAAAAGCGGATGATATGAGAAAGGGCTATGAGACACCTAGTTTGGACCTGGAGGGAAATAAATGAAGGGAGTCTGGAAGGGAAGGTGACCCCTGATGTTGTTAGGGGGAAGAAAGAAGAGAATAGAAGTTAGGGAATCGACCTCTCCTCCCTCAAAGGATTGATTTATGTTCTCTCCATCAGGAGGAAGAATTGGATTCCAGGAGATGGGATAAGTGATTTCAGGAATCCCAAGTCCCAACCTTCTCTATATGTATCTTTCCTGTCCCGGGGCATTTTTTTTTTTGAAAGTAAAGATGCTACTTTGGTCCGGAGACCTCCAAAAATTATAAAGGACTTGTCTTTTCCTTCAAACAACCTTGTAGTTGATTTTATCATTCATTCCCTTTTTGGTTTCCTCCCCTTAAATTACCCAACTGCAGCAACAATAACAAATTTTTATGAATGGTGGCCAGACTGATACAAGCCAGATTCCGATCTTTTTTTGCATTGCTATTTATTTAGTTTCGATTTTAAACCAAGAAATTTCAAACTTGCATGTTGAAGAGAGCACATATTTTAAGTTAACTACATTAGTTGTTGAACCAAACATGAAAGTGGCTCCCATCCTTTTGCCGTCGGTTACATTATTTACCTACCAGCCGTAAACTGAACTTCTGTGACTTTCACAGCAATGTCTTAAGAATTCATCAAAGGAATTATGATGTGTTTCCACCACACTCATGGTTGAGGATCCTTTAATCACACAAGAAGTCTACTCACTCATTCCCCAGTTGACATTGTCGGCAACGTGAGCACTGATAATGACCAAACTAATTTCTCTGGTCCACTGATCTAGGGTTCCACACATTTCTCTCCATATATCCTTTAGTATGGTCTTTCTTTTCCTTTCTTTCTTCTTTTTTAAAGGAAAAAATAAGAAAAACCCTTTCGTATATTCCTGAAAAATGAAAGAAAAAAAAAGGACAAATAATGGAGGGAGAGAGATAAAAAAGGCAGGAAATCCAAGTGTCAAATCTGAAGCAACCACAGCGTTGGTTATGTCCGCTCAAATAAATTTTCGTTTTCCCTCACCAAAATAATTATTAGAAATGAAACCCCAATACAAACGGATTGATTCCAACTTAATCAACCCCAAAACCATCCCAAGCCCTGCGAACAAATCCCAAGTTACCACGTCAAAAAGGAGAGTTTCCTCGACAGGAAAACAGGGGAAGAAGAAGGGAAAGGATATTGACAATCACGTTTTCTCCTACCAACTTTCTTCATCCAATGAAACCATAAGCTGATCAAGGCAGGCAAAAGTTGTGGCAATCCATTGAAGGTCTCAACTGATGCTTTGCCCAATCATCAGTTTCTGATTGGTCTTGATGATGAGTTCAGGCAGGGAGTGAAGTTGACAGTTGATAGTCACAAGCTATGAGGAGTCCCAGAATTATTGGAAGAAATTTTACCTTTGACATCAGAAAATCTTGCAAGCTGGTGATGGAGGAAATGAAGATTTAGACACCATGCAAGAACAACGTATGGTTAGACATGTTGTGCCAGGTTCGATGGGAGCAAGTGCTGGCTTAGTATTGAGACTCGGACAGGCCATCTTCTCTTCTGCTTCTCTTCTCTTCATGTCTTTAGGTGTAAAGTTCTACAGCTACACCGCATTTTGGTAATTCCTATTCAATTATTTCAATATTCTTGTTCTACAACTTGATCCCTTGTGCATGAATCTGGAATCAAATTCTAATTGATTTATTCAGGCTCTCCTGTTCTTAGTTGTTTCCTGTGCTGTCCTGCCACTCCCTTTTAGCAGCTACCAATTTCTTCGCTTTCTTATATATCCTTAAGTGCTGTCCTGCCACTCCCTTTTAGCAGCTACCAATTTCTTCGCTTTCTTATATATCCTTAAGCTTCAAAATTTAAGGATGCTGTGATCCCTAAAAAAGATCATTTGGAATCAGACAAATTTAATGTGCATGCATAGAGAAGAAAAAGAGGGTGATGTGCATTTACCAATAGTAATTTGTTGATGGCTCTGACCATATTCAATTGTTTTAGTATCCTGCTCTGTTGTCCCCTTTGCATTGATGAATAATACCCATTTCTACATGTTGAGTGCAGTTTCTTGGTGACAGTCATGGGTTTGGTCATCCCATGGAGTTTTGCTCTGGCTCTGCTGGATGGATACTCCATCCTGGTCCATTGCCGTGTTCGTCAACCAGGAATACTGCTTGTCATTATTCTAGGAGATTGGGTATCATCTGCTCCTTAACATATATAAAACATGGTTCGATGAACTAGTTGTGACAAATTATATGCCACATTAACAGGTCTTGTCCATTCTCATACTGGCAGCAGCTAGCTCAACAGCCAGCATTGTGGATCTCCTGCTTAGAGCCGATGAGTCTTTCTGTCCTGCCAAGTACTGTAGTAGATATCTCATATCTGCCCTGTTAGCCTTCTTCTGCTGGTTCTTCTCTGTAGCATCATCTCTTTTTAATCTTTGGATACTTCCCTCCTTGCAATAGTTTGAAATCCCTATCAAATTGGCTTTTCTATAGATACTGTGTCAAATGGCCAATCATGGAGTTGTATATGTTATTGTTTTCCAAAATCGAGAAGCAGCATACCAACCAGAATAGTCAGGATCTGAATGTAGCTGAAGAATCACATTCAGTATATCTGCAGCTGCTGCTTTAGTTTCTTTTCATCCTTGGTGATCAGAAACAATGAGACCCTACTTGGACCAAATACAGCACACCGTAAGTTGGGAATATCATTCATCATCAGGCAAACAAATGATACAATAAGGAGAAGTTTGAAAGTTATAGAGGAGTCAGGGAATTAAAAAAAATCTTCTCTTACCAGATATGTACACTGTAATCTAATTGCCATATTAAAGAAAAGGTTTGGCAAGAAGAAAATGCTAACATAGTTACCTACAAAGTTTGAACTTAAGCATATAGCAAACGGACAGAATTGCTTTGGTGAATCTGCCTATGGCTTAGGGGCTTAAGCAATTTGAGAATCAAGTTAATTGAACGGAAATTCTCTCTGAGTTGCCAAAGATACATGGTACCTCCTCCATCTAAATTTGAATATTCAATTTTAAACTCACGCAAAAACTTTTTTTAAAAAAAAACCTTTGAACCATATGAGAATTATATGTATTGATCACACTGTGATGTAAATCTTTCAATTAAAGAGGTTGTTAGCAGAATTTTAGATGAACAATATATTTGTTTGAGAAAAATAAACATCCAATTTTGAATATTTTAAAAAAGAAATAGAGATTCTCAATTTTGAGTAAAAGAACCATCATGTAGCATTCTCTCCAGAATCTAGCCTAATTATAAATCATGAAGACCTGTTATATCAAGTTATCAACACTCTCCTGCAAGGATCTGGGCTGAGAGGAACAACTGATGAAATTTTAGCAGCTCCAAGAAACCAACACAGTTCAACAGTCCAACAATTGCTCAAGGGTACCAAATTTAAGATAAAATAGCTTCCCAGTCCCTTTCCCCTCCTTGTCTGCTTGATCATTCAGATTCAAAAACATATCACAGCTGCAAGATGAGTTGACATGTATAGCTACACTTATCATTCTTCTGAGGTTCAAAATTTAAGCGTCCAACACCAAACTTATCAATGATCCTTAATATGAACTCAATCCTTGAGTCATTGAGAAAAGGATTCACTACATAAGTTAAAAAGTTCAAGCGGGGATGTTTTAAAGCCATGCCCTCCACTTTGATTGCAAACTTCGCAAAAGATGCATGATAATGGACCATATTTTCCTACCAAAATATATGTGCTCACTAAAGCATCTCAAAAGAGAAGGAAAAGTAAAGAGGTTAAACAAATACAACTTTGGTCATTAGTAAGCATGAGTGTTACTCCGTTGTTTACCTGCAGGCCACTCAGGGCTGTTCCTTAAATGATAAAAAAGGGGTCAATTTTGATCACCCTTAAGATAATAGACAAATTTATTCTCATTATATGAATAAGCAAAAGTTATGGTTACGCCTTGTGTTAAAAAAGAATAGACAGTTGACCATGTGACAGACAAATACAACATCATATTGGAACTCTAGAAACTCTAATCCTTGATAGCCAACAGAGAAATCACATTAAGCAATAGATGCATTCATCCTGATGTCACTGAAAATGAAATCCCATTCTTTGTTTACCTCAAGGAGTTTGGAACCCTGGTTCAAGATGCAACTTAGGGAAGCTGTTTCTATTCTAGCAAAAATAGAAAAATTCCACCTGCATTTCCAGAAAACACCCTTTCAATGAGTCTTTTTTGTTCTTTTTTGAGCAATGCAAAGATTAACTTCATGTTCACAAAGAGAGACGCGTGGTTCAACAGTAAGCATGCATTTGTGTGTCCTCATTCAATTCTGAAAAAGAGATGACATATAAATATTGGACAGAAGTCACCCTAGTCTTCTCCTTGAGGAGTTTGAGTTCTTAACATTTCCATCCTCAACCTCTGAGCAATATCTTCATTTCCTTGTTTAATGTGCCCATTAATGAAAGCACCATAAATCTCTTCATCTGGTTCATAACCTTTACCAACCATCTCTGCCTGGAGTTCCATTGCTTCTTTCATGTTTCCCTCTTGACAAAAACCCTTTAGCAGAAGAACATAACTCTTCTTTTTTGGAAACATATCATGTTTTTTTATTGCAGTTCTGAGAATCTCAAAAGCTTCATAAACCTTATTCTTGTTACAAAGCAACTCTATTAAATCATCAACTGTTGAACTCTCTGGCCTAAAACCTTTTCTAGACATATCACTGCATAAGAGAATTGCTGAATCAACATCCCCGATCTTACAATATCCAGTAATGAGATGCTCAAATGTCCTACTTGTACTTTCCACCCCACTCAATACCATCTCTCTGAAAATCTCTTCTGCCCTGCAAACCTCTCCAATCTTGCAAAAACCACCAATGATAGTGTTGTAAGCTACAATATCATATTTTATACCTTCATCATGCATTTCCTCCCAAATCCTCATTGCATCTTCTATCCTACCATTGTCACAATACGACGCCATCAAAATGCTATAACTATATGCATTTGGAGCACAATTCACTCTCACCATTTCGCTCCAAACCTCTTCCACCCTTTCCACCAAGCCCTCTCTATAGAAACCAACCATGATAACATTAAAAGTATCCGAATTGAGACCAGCACCTCTTAACCCTTTATCATTTTTCCTATCAACCCAGAATATCTCCTTATACAACTCATAACCAGCAAAACAGCCACGAGATTTTGAAACCAACTCGATCAAAGCATTTCGAGTGCTCACTTTTGGGAAATTCTTTCTTGACATTAACATTCTAACAATTTTGACAGACTGATCAATTCTTTTAGACCCTATACAAGCATTGATTAGCAAATCAAACACAAAGGGTGCCGAGTCACAAGCTCTATACGTTTTAATCAAAGTTTCAAAAATTGGAGGTGGGTTTGATGAATTGGAGCCCGGGAATTTGGAAAAGGAAGTTCGGATCAATCTTTGGGCTTCGGTCTTGAGGCGTGAGCGAGAGAGAATGTGAATCATGGTGGCGTACGAAGAGAGGCAGTGACTGCAGAGAGAGTGTTGAACAGTGAAAGAGAAAAATCGGAGAGCAAGATAGGGATCATTGCGGAGTTGAAGAGTAACTTCAGAAAATTGAGACGCAGTGAGGCCCGTGCTGTTGCCTTCTGTTGGAGAAGTAAGCAGAGAACGGAGGTGGCTCCACCGTGTTTTTGAGCGCTGGTGTTTAAGTATTGAAACGACAGTTGAGACAAGATCTTGATCGGACGGTAGTGGGGAAGATAACGAGGAGACCGAGCAGCCGACTCTGGTAAGGAAGGGGCGCCTGGAAATGGTCGAATGAAGAGCCATTGGTAAATCAGAGTTGGTTGGAGAATTTCATCAAACAGTTGGTGTTCAAAGTTTAACAACCATGAAGACATTGAACACAGACTGGGAATTCCATGAAAACCTTATTGGATCAGAGCCCAAACCCAAAAAGACGTAAAAGTGCTTGAGATCGAAACATGATTTGACCCATCATTACAAAATTAGGTATAAAACGGTTTGGCTTGGGATAACATAGTCCAACACTGAACAGGGCGCCGTAGACTATGGCCAATAAGTTTTTCCATATATAATATTGGGATAATTTTATAAAAGTGTCATTTTGAAATGACATTTTAAATTTTGTTCAACCAGTCAAGTCTAAAAAAAAGGGTCAAAAGTATATTTTTCCAGAGAAGAATATCTTCGAATCTGGTGGGATGGGACAAAATAATCCATTATGATATAATGTAACGGATTGTTTACTTTTCGTATACGGATTGTCTAATTTGACATAAAATAGAGCAATCCATCATTTGAACTTAGCAGTTTCTAGAAACAAAACAAAGCAACCCTCTATCTCCTAGAAGAGTTTCAAAAACTCATTGATTCCAAACTACATCCTTTCATCTCATATGCGAATAAAATTAGCAGCTCACCACCATTTTGGTCACTTTTCTTCTTCGAACTGCTTTTTTTTCTACGCTCAAACTGTTGAACTCGCTCACTTGCAACAGTGACATCATCAATGACTCACATAATGCAAGGTTAGCTTTCTTTTTCGTTAAAAAATTCATCTTGTAATCTTCATTTGTGATCGAAAACGAGAAAAACGCAATTTTTACAAGGCTTTTCTGGAGGAAATTTCAAAGATACAAGCTTTCATCTTAATTGTACTTTCTAAACCGAAACAACAAAGAATCTTTCTTTACCATTGAAAAATTACATAATTTTTTAATGTAAACTATGATTTCATGGCAAAAGGTTAGATTTTTTTGAGTATGGAGGAAACTTACTGGGTGACTGAATACGTGAGATTGAGGAACTCTTGCATGGGACACTTCCTAGACTTCAGTCAAGTGAACCATGTTGCCGGAAATATCTTGCACCAAATACTATGCCAGAGGGTTGTCATGCCTGATACAACCGAGGACGAGATGTAGTTCTTAATAGGTAATCGATTAACAAAGTTAGGTAAAAGAGAATTTTGTTTGGTTTCAAGTCTTCGATTTGGGCTCATCCTTTACTTCATCGCACAAGAACACAATGCAGTTGCAAACCAACTACACAATAGATATTGGTCATGTCGCGAGAAGATTGAAATCTCAGACTTTTATGAGCTTTTATGAGTAAAATAGTTGGAGGACAGCCAGTTGATGTCCATGCCGACGACTCTGTCAAACTGGCATTGTTGCTGATGTGTCATACTTTGATAATGGGAAATCAGTTGGGTCGTGTCATCTAGTCATGGAATGCGTTCCCTTGGGGTTCATTCTTCCTCCAGATATTGATCTGGTGTTGCATACATGACTGGTGTTCTCCAACCATTCTTGGTCACAAAAAGACAGGAGTAAAAGTGGGAAGGATTTCAAGAAACATATTGACGGGATAGTTTTGGGCACTGCAGATAATGTATGGATAGTTTATTGAGTAGTTGGGTTGTTGTTGTTGTTTTCAATGAGTTGTTTCTGGAGTGTTATCATACTATACTGGATGTACCCATATTATATGGGTTGTTTTCAAAGGGTTGTTGTTGGAGTGTTATCATACTGTGCTGTATGTGTTTATATTGTGTTGGTTGGTTTTTGTATTGTATGGTTGTTTCTAAAGTGTCATTATATTATGCTAGATGTGCTTATATTATGTGGATTGTTTTAAATGGGTTGTTTTTGGAGTGGCATAATACTGTATTGGATGTACTTATATTGTATGGGTTGTTTTTATATTGTATGGGTTATTTTTTTTGGAGTGAATGGATTGTTTTTTTCATTTGTATTACCTTTATTTGTTGTTTAGTTCTGGGCGCTAGAGGCAATTCCAAGACTTAGAATATTTGCTAAGGAAGTTTTCCCACCAATTGGTCTTCCGCATAGATCTAGGATGTTCAATTGGCTATATTGTTGTAAGAAACAGAACTTGCACATAAAATTCAATGAAATGGAAGGAAAGGGAGAGGTAAATAAACTAAACTGAGTTACAGCAATGAAATTGAATGGATTTTTGATAACAAAACTTAGTCTAATTGGTTTGTCACTGAAGCTGCAACCAGTGCTGGTTTTGGTTCCTTCAATGGAAAAAGAACAGAGTGACTACTGGCCTAAAATTGACGAGGATGCATTGGCAGGGTTGAGATACCAAACCCTAATGTGTGGCCTACTGGTTTTGAAACTTTCTTTATTGAGTTATCCATACACTTCACATGTTTCTAGAGATTCGAATGGCATCATCGCATCAAATGATACAAATCTTGGATAAGAATCTACAATGCATTAGAACACCCTCATTGATGATCCTTTACTCCTAGGTGCTCTTGAGCCTTCGAATATCATTTTCATCCAAGAAAATTGACATAACATAACTGTTGTAGATTCACATATTTCATTTATTTATTTATTTTTAATACTCATCCCTTTCATAATTCTTTCTATACCCCTTTGAAGATCAATAGTAACATCATACCTACCATCATCATATCTCAAACTCAAGACTTCCCGATTTGAGTGTTGCTGTTTCCTATTAAGTTAGCCAGGCTTCACGAGTTACAAATTAATTATAATGATAGCATGATGCCAATTTGAATGATTTTCATGTGGAGTTGAAGTCATCTATAAATAAATGATGATGAGTTCATGCATGGTATCCGGGCATATACGTGGCTATAACTCACGTAAACAACATAAAGAAGAAGATGAGGAATGATTTAGCAACAAAGTACCAGATTCATTTCTCCACTTTTATTCTCACAATTAGTACAAAGTCTCAAATTGACTAGGATAGAGATGAGAATATAATTCAAAATCCATATTTATACAAATGTATAATATATATAACACTTGGTCTATTTGAGATATTCCATATGTTCTTTCTTTTTCCGTCTTTTTTTTTTTTTCTTTGTATCAAATTAATTAAAGGAAACAAAAGCAAAGAAGGGTGAAGAAAAAGGAAAAGGAACCATGCTAACCCTTTTTTTTTTTTTATGTCTCTATTTTTCCAACAACTAATATTCTTCTTCTTGTTCTTGACCATAAGTTCGAGATTCGGCCCTCCCTCCCAATTAGTCTCGGATTAGAAGAGAACAAAAAGGAGAAAAAAGAGAGAATTGGAATTCATTTTTGGGGGATTTTTAGTACAATTCTTGTCATCATTTTGCTAAAGAAAGGAGACCAAAGGATAAAAGAAGAAGCCATGCTTGTAGTTTACTCCTTCATCCATTCAACATGTACGTATATAGTAAATATATATATATGCCCATTGTGTTAAACCTACTTTCTTAAGGCAGGGATATAATGGGAATAAATTATTACAACTTTTACATTTCACTACTAATTTTAAGGGTAGGACTTAATAGTTGTGAAGTAAGGTTGACTAGGTCTTCTTACAAACTCCAATCTTGATAAATCGATCTACATAAATTTGAATCAAGTAAAATTCTTTCGTGGGCCAAAAAAGAAAAGATCATATTAATCGAAGAGATTTTTGATTCGGATAAATCATATATTGTGAAGGAAACGTTGCTTAAACAATTGGGGATGCCTTTTAAAAGGCATTTTATCTGGATAATAGAAGACGAAAACAAAAACAAATGAAACAAGTTAGGATCAATTAAGTTTATATTCCGTGTAAGTTTTACAGTACAATCGTACCCTTCATCTTCTTCCACAAAGTGAAGCAACTTATATGAAAATCTATCCATTCTGTTTCCAATGAGAATCAGTTCTGTTCTTTTTCTGTATCATAACCACTTATCAGGCATGTACATCACTCCCGGAAAGGCAGTGGTAATGGTTTAAGGAGTCTGTCTTCCTAATTTGAATCCATCACAATTATGACTTATGAGTATACTTATAAATTTTTTGGGATTTATACTCTTCATAAACGCTTCATATATATCATTCGGTATCACGAGAATATATAAATTATGGGATGTACATCACTTGATCCGAAAGGGTTTTGAAATCTCCAATCTTATTCAGGGTTCAATGCACAAGTTTGTAATCCTTTGTCCGATACTATAATATCACGTAAACATGTAAATCACGAGACATGTACTATTTAACTCTATTTATTTGAATTAGATTGTGTAATTTTATAAAAAATTTAATGCACAAGTTCGTGATCACATGCCTACTAGCCATCAATATTGTATTGAAACTGAATACTTATGTTATTATTATTTTTGGAATTTTGTATCATATAACTGAATGTTTGTTCCTTTTAAAATAAACATGTAGTCCACCCATTTTAGAATATCGATCGTTTTAATTAATATATATTTATTTCAAAATATAAGTCCTTCCTTCTATCTTTAATGAAAACTGGTAGACATTTACTATCTTCTTCCACTATTACCCTTAGTAAGTAATCTTTCGTATTCTAATTTTTTAAAATAATTTTACAAAGGACATTTCTAACACGTTCACTAAATCAATCAATTATTTTTTAAATCCTAAAATACATATATTTATAAATTTGAAAATTGTGCATTATTAAATCTTTAACCGTCAAAGTTAACGATCAACTATCTTTTTCTATTTAAATAAATAAATAAATTTGATCTTATACCCCCTAAAGATTTAATTATCCTTTTAGGGTATAATATATAACCTATATTCAAAAAAATAATTTTTTTATTGGAGAAATAATCATTAACCTTGATGATTAGAGATTTAACTGTACACACTCTTATCCTCTCTCTCTCTCTCTATATATATATATTGCTTTCACAATTTGATGATTTTTTTTTTTTTTTCTGAATAAGTATAGTGCTTGTCAATGAGATGGTTAATTTCTTTGTCAGCCGGAAACCCCAAACAGAAGCGTACAAATGGTCTTGGACTAATATTACTCCATCAATTTTGGCCTCTAATTAAGCAGATTTTTGGTCCTTTGATTCAGGGACTTGCTTTGCTTGAGGAATCTGTTCTTTGCATCGCATCTCATCTTTCACTCCAAGAAACACACACACACTCCGATATATCTATCCGTCGAGAACATTCTTTTATTGTCAAATTTTTATCCATCTGCTTAGAATGTTTTTTAAGATGTGGTAATCCTCTTCTTGTCCATTATTTACTTTTAAGGTTCCAAAATGCTTATTCTCTTTAGTTTAAGTTCCTAATACCTCGGTTAAGCATCAAAACTTTTCCCTTTCATTAATCCAGGTATATATATATAATGTGACAAGATATATATTAGATTAAATGATTACGAACGTCTCCAATGGTGAATCCTTCCAAAGGGATGACAATTGAGGAATCCATGTAATTAAAATCAGATTTTATCATCATAATGAATTCACTATTAACTCATTTTTCTCCTAAAAATCGGTTAACCATCGATGTTTAAATATGCATCATAATAAGTGAAGTGCCTCTTAAACACCTCTCTTCGATGGGGAGGGGTACCTCTTTATTTTCTCTCTCCTCTAGACATCTTCATAAGCATCCCATGAAAGATGCTTTTAATTTCAAAAATAGGAATCCATAATTAAAGGTATTTAAATTGAGAACGCAAATACATATTACATAAATGTTTGTGAATGTAGTCAATATTACTATATTTGGATGACACACAAATTCCACGTGAACAATATCATATCTACTCATATATACTAAAATAATCTACACAAATATATACGCGCACATTCTATAATATTACCATATATATATACGATAATGCACACTCCAACCGTTACTGTAAAGAAATTCTTGCTACAGTGTTCATGCAGACAACCAAACGGAGCAAGAATTCCGTTACGGTAACGGTTGGAGCGTGCATTAAAGAGCGTTGCGAAGCGCCCCTTAGCAAATCCGTATATATATATATATATATATATATATATATATATATATTGCTCTTTATCCCATCTTCAATTTCCCTCATAAGAAATTGTCACATTGATCCTCTCATTTTAACTAAAAATTTTTTCGACCATAAAAAAAAAAAAAAATGTTATCGTAGTAAGACACTTGATGCATTATTTTGGATAATTATTATAGCCAAACTTTAGATTGGCAAATCACATAAAGGTGAAAATTATTCCCATTCTTATGTGGGGATGACCCAATTATGCCCTGTGTCTCCTCCTCTTCCCCCCTATGCACTTCCCTTGACGTTAAGATTCTCATGTGTAGTCTCATAATGCACCACCATCTTCTAAGAGCATAATTCCTCCATGATATTGCTTGCTTCAACTTCAAGCCACAGATTACCTTAATTACCAAACCAAACCTCATTTCCAGTATATATCCATCTGGGATTCTCCCCTCCGCCATTTTTCTATTAAAAGCCCAATTAACAACTACCTTTATTTTAATTTTGCCAGCCTCTCCGTTCGATCTTTTGGCCTCCGGCTTTGCCTCATAATTACCAACCAACCATGAAATATAACGAAATTTCTCACTTCAGCCACCCTCAACACAAGCTCAAGTTTGAATACACGGAAGTTCCTTTCAAATGCGACGGCTGCAAAGAAGTCGGAATCGGGTCCCATTACAAATGCAGCATTTGCGATTACGATCTCCACCTCCACTGTGCTCTGCCGTCTCCCTCCATCTCCCACCCATTCTACAGCCGTTGCTCCTTCCAATTTCTTGCCCGCCCGCCCGGATCCGTGCCCCGGTACTGCAACGCCTGCGAGAAGGACGTGACGGGTTTTGTCTACCACTGCAAATCTTGCGGATTCGACCTTCACCCCTGCTGTGCTAAGCTCCCCACGGTGCTTGACGATGGAGAAGTGAAGCTTTACTTGTACCGGAAAGTTAGCTCCTCCTGTCACCGGTGCGGGAGGAAAGGGAGGAGCTGGAGTTACAGATCCTCGTGCAAGAAGTATAATCTTCACGTGGCGTGTGTGAAGGAGATGCTGGTAGAGAGTTGGCACGAACTCTACTTTGGATCATCGTCTTCAAGAAATGGGAGAAAATTGGAGACGAGAATTCCTAGCCTGAGAGGGACATTACCCAGTCATCGGAAAAGCAAAGGGAAAGTCCAGAAAGGATGTGAGGTGGCTGGTTTAGCCCTGCAATTTGTTATATCGGCAATTCTGGGAGATCCCACTACTCTTATTGCGGGGGTGATTGGTTCCCTTATGTCCAGATAGATCGACATTTGATAAATGCTCGCAAGGTGTTTGATAATTATTTACCTAATTAAGGAAGCAGAAATCAGGAACATTGTTTGTCATGATATATGCATGCGTGGGATGATTTCTGGCTTTGCAGCTGATATATGGGGACTGGCCGAGCGACGCATTGACAAATTATAGGGTGATGATGTATCCATAATACATAGTTTGGACTTGGACCAAATTATCACTTATCCATGATGTGAAAGTTAATATCATATTCGTGATCAAAAGGTTATTATTATCTTCCCTTAATTTGATGAAATTAATAGTTTAATTAATCCTTTATTTGACCATCAAGTTAATCTCTTATGAGTAATTATTAAATAATGAAATGGGGGAAAAAAAAATTAAAGTTGATGTGACCTTTTTTAAGAATGTTTTAGGTGTTCCATAATAATATTCAAAATTAGGGACATGCAATGGAGATCAATGACACTCAAGAGACTAGCGTTCCTTTCAAAATTCACGTAAAGTTGATTGTATATTGACTATTTAATTATATACAGGTGCTATATGTATTTTGAGTTTTGTTACTTTCTATGTTTTTTCTGTATTTAATATTTCAGGTGATCAAAAGGTTTTTGTTATCGTAATTATCTTTGATAAAAATAATTAGTTTAATTAATCTTTGATTTGACCATCAAATTAATATTTCCCCTTTGAAATTGAATGTATCATTTTGACTTGATTAAAAACAAGTAATTCATGACCGAGGGAGTATTATTAAACAATGAGATGAGGGAAAAAAAAATGTGATGTGACATTTTTTAGAATGTTTAGGTCCTTTATTATAATATTCAATTCAAAATTATATACTCTATCTGCTCATAATTGAATGTCTTAGTTTGACTTTATTAAAAATTAAGAAGCGCGTTTAACTTTTATATAGTTTGCTACTTGATCCTCCTCATCCTTATAATAGAAGTGTGGTATTCAAGTAATTAATAGCTGTAAATCCTTAAATTGATTAAGGAGTTAATGAAATTTAACATAAAAAAATACTTATTTTTAGAAATTGAACATTCAATTTCAAATATCTTAAAATGGAAAATGAGATATTTAATTTCGAAAGAAAGTGTGTATTAGGTAAGGGATTGTATATGAGTGGAGGACTCTATATGAATATATATAAAGACAGAATTAAGGTAAGGGATCGGATGAATTCCGGTTAAGCAAACCTATATATATCCATCTTAATTTGCTGTGCTTCTTGAAAAAACCAGCTCATCTATTTCACGCGGTGCCTGCCGTGGAATGCAACGTACGTGCTATAAATGGCGGAGGCAAAGGATATCCTCCTCCTTCTTCTATTTAAATCACCCCCAACTTCAAGCCTCGTCCACCCTGTATTTAAATATATTTTAATAATAATAATAACTGAATATACTTTTGTCTCAAAACATGCACCAAGCAATTTCATATTCTATTTCTAGAAATATCTACATGGAAACATCCATTTGAAAGGTTCACTATTCTTTAAAAATATCATATTTTACGACAAATACTTAACTATAAAGTTATTGTAAAATTCAATCCTAAAACTTTATTCTTTTGGAAGTTTTGGTTCTTAAAGTTTTTTTTTTCTTTTCTTTTATCATCCTTAAACAATTTACGATTGGATATTTTGATCTTTTTGACAGGATTCTTGAAAAAAAAAGGCCAGAATTTGTGGTCAACAACCAACTGATCAACTTATGAGGGGTAATATTAGAATATCACTATTGACTATCAATTAAAAAAAAAAAATTGAAATTGTCTTCAAACTTCAATTGGGATTATCACAATCTTACAAAGCATTTCAAATTTACAAAGCACAAGAACAACAAACAAGGAATCAAGCAAGAACCCCAAAGTAAACTGGGAAATTCTAATCAATCAGAAACAAAATTTTCACAAAATCCAAATCTCTATTCTCCGTATGTGCACTAGCTGCGATCCTTCACCAGCCAGCCTCGCCGTGCTTCCCATCAAGGACATCGACATCTAGGACCCAAAGGAGGATCACCATAGCTGTCGATCTTGGCAATGCAAAACTACATTCGTCCTGGAGATGCTGTGATGTGATTCTTGAATTATGACTGGAATTTCAACATCCATCTATCCAAACCCACGGTCACTCATAATCTGAAATTTTGCCCAAGACTTCAACTAGAGATTCAAGCTAGTAACTAATGACCATGATTGTCTTCCAATATGATCTATTAATTTGGATTTCTTCAACCCAAATCAATTACCCTAACCAAGTATTGATAAACCCTTAAGTTTTACTAAAAACCCTAGAAGAGCCCTAATAACCTCTCGATCAAGGAACCAATTGAATCCATAAGGATTTCTTTTAATTACTGAAAAGTGTTTGTTCAATTAATTGTTCTAATGCAATAAAAATGATGGACTATTTATAGGCTCAATCCCAAACATGATTAGGGACTTAATTAAGCCTTTTAAGCTAGCTTAGAACATAAAGATAACAACTAACAATAAGTGGAAATGTCCAACTAAAGTCAAGATAACAAAGCTATAAATATATAGGACCAAAATAGAAAATTTCTAGCAGATTTCACCAATCTGTCTAGCTCATGCAGCTTCACTTCCAAAGCTTCAAATGGCTTGATTCCTTGCTGAATCATTTCTTCTTGATGTCTTCTAACATTCACATGTTGAGATCTTTCCTTGGTTCAGCCTCCATTGACGGTTGTGCTTCAAACAATGTTGTAAAATCTAGTAAAGTCTCAACACATTTGCTGAAAGTTTCAGCCTTGTTCATTCAATTTCCAACCTTGCAATGTCTTCTAATCTCCTATATAAGTCTTCATACTTGAATACATTACAAGGT
>JAOXNR010000029.1:3000459-3017796 GCA_028571225.1 Parsonsia alboflavescens | reverse complement strand
GGAGGGGGGGAATTGCCATTAAAGGTATTGAGGCAAGCCAGAAGCCAGAGGAGAGAACTACCTGAACTTCTCAAGCAAGGGTTCAATTTTGCTTAAGCTTTTGGTATCTCTATGAATCCCTTGCACTTCAGCCACAGTAGGGAAAGGTGACCTAAAATGTCTGGATGATTCAATATGGAAAGAATTCTCCAACCATGAATTTGCATTGCAGTGCAGATTCCAACCATCTTGTTGATCTCCTGGAGAACTCCTTGATGTTGAGATTGACACCGGTGATGAAGGGAAACATTGCAAAGGTGGTTCAGCAAGTTGACAATAAATTGCAGAAATGCTTTTAACCATCTCCTCAGAAATCCTGTTTGGTGTTTCCCAAAGACAATCCTGAACTCTAGTGCCATGATGTTCATCCAGACTAACATTGTCACTGCTCTGAATTCTCTGGAAAATTAAATTATAGAATTCTATTACGTAACCCATGACAAAATTTCACTGAATTTCAAAAATTGTATATTCCCCTTTTAGCCACAGATCAGTGAAAATTTTAGTTTCCTGGAAAAGAGAAGTTTAAAATGACAACCAACTTGTTAAGTTCGTTATATTTTGCCGCATATATGGGATAGGGGTGTAAACATATATATATATCAGGATACTGACCTCCAGCATTGACAAAGGTAAGGAATGATAGGAATCTACAGCTTCTACTAGAGTTCCTAGTGAAGTTCTCAAGGCAATAGGTGAACGCTGAGAGAGTGATGAGTGGCTTCTGCCAATACTAGAATCAACAAGTATCTGAGCTCCCAAAATGTCGCGAGACTCCTTGACTGAATTGCCAATTGAATCTTCACACGGCATGGAACAGCCAGCATTGACTGAGTTCATTGAGTGATTGAATTGCTGAATTTCTGAGTGCAACTCCTCCTCAATGGCTGGACTTGTATTTAGATGTTCATCAGTAATACATTGGGATGTCAACCTCTTAGCATAAGTTTTTCGATACATTGAAAGAAGATACTTTTCAAGGTACGAAACTTCCAGCTCCAGGACAGTAACTTCTTTTATCAGATCCTTTGCAGTCTGAAACAAGGTATTGCTTCAGAAAAAAAGGATGCTCAGCCTAACAACAATACTGAATTCTAAGGTAAATAAACAAATGAACTATTGATTCTTAGCAACACATGTATCAGTACTTCACCTTATTTAGGCAAAAGTGATTATGATCTACTTGGCAGAAGGAAAAACGGTAAATTGACAGTTGTATCATATGGAAAAATAGTGCTAATATATTCGAAATGCTAGAGACATAAATTAGGAGAATTTTGATGGGTTTTGGAAGCGAAATCCGAAAAGAATATCTTTGGCAATATCAAAGAATTTATAGCACAGGCAAATAGCACAGAAAATTTATCAGATCTGCATGTTTTGCAAAATGAAGCATTGGAAAGATTCGAACATGAATATTTTCTGAACTTAAAGACAGGAACAACCTTGGAAATGGAATATTCATTGGAGAAATCATCTGAAACAGGCTTGCAAAACATTGCACTTTCTAGCGCCCCCCGCTCTGCAAATTGGTTCTCAAGTTGCTTCTGAAGTTCTAAAATCTGAAAGAAGCAGCCAATTGGATCATCATTCTCTTTCCTAACTCTTGAAAGATGTGCAGGCATCCATTTTTTTTTTTTTTTTTGTCAATTGAAATTTACCTCTTTCTTCAAAGAATTCTGAACCATGGAATTAGCGAGGTGCCTTCTCTTGCTCTCAAAAGAATCCTCCAATTTTCCCATATCCTAAGAAAAACAAAGATTGACACTGAATCAACATAACTAACATGAATTGAACTAACTAGAAGAAATAAATGCAATATCTTACCCGTTCAGGATGATATGAAGAGTTGGAGATATTACCAAATTTGTCTTCCGGAATGATATTACTGATGTAATCACTATCAAAATGGAAATTAAAGTTTCAGTTGATTATGGAAGAGAAATAAGAGGTACTTTGTTACAGCTTACAAGCTAGTATTATTACTTTTTTCTTGAATTCATCAAAGTTATAATCAGTTTTTTCTCTCCTAATGATGCAAAAATTCATAGCTTCGAAAAATGAAATTAGGTGGTAAAAACATGTTCCCCTGCTGGAAGTACCTAATATTGATGAAGGCTCATTCTTTTCGTAAGTGGTCTCTGAACTAAAAAATAATTCAAACAAGAAGATGAATGCAAGTAAAAACTCCAGCTACAGGGCCTAAATTCTCTTGTGACAGCTTCATTGGATATCCAGAGCCAGCTTTACATGGATTATGAAATTTTTTCAACTAATATGGAACACAAGAAGAAGCAAGGAGCCCCATAGCTGAACTTGGGGAAAAACAGAGAAAGATGCATGGATTTTTTATTTTTGGAAAAAGAGAGAAGAAAGAATTTGAATCCAGAAGTGATAATGACCTCTTGGAACGCTTGTGTAGAGTATGTAATTCCATTTATATCCGAACAGCGATTACGAACAGCCAGCCCAGGAAACGAATGAACTCAGCAAGCGGCTTAGTACCCCACTTGGGAATTGAACTGAAACAGCAATAAATGCAGCAGGTACATCCAACAGAAAATGACAACAGCCTAAACAGAGACAAGGCCCGGTTGCAGAAAGACTCCAAGAACCATGTACTATAACAACAAAAAACTTATTCACAAGAAACAGAGTGCAATAACAAAACAGCGATAGAGGGAGACTACTCCCTTATCTAAGTCATTGAATAAAAGAATATAAATCTGCTATTCCAAGTGACATATGGGTTCCATCGTATTCCTATCCTAAGCCAAAAGGCGTATTCACATGCTCATAGTAAGCTGAAATATGCTAGTTCTTTAGACGCATATATGCGGTCTGTGGTGCTCAAAAGAGTGACTAATTTGACTAGTCCCTGTCTAAGAAAGCAATACCACCCGGGCTGTGGCTTTTGTAAGAGAGTGCTTTTCTGCATTAAAAGATGTAAATTAGTTGGTGACTTTTTGATTGCACAAAGTCAAGACTCTGGAAATGGGCACTAAAAGCTTCAAAGTACAACGTTTCCTAATGCTCTAACCTAATTACAACAAACAAGAAGACTATATAAGACATTAAACGGATGGGCAGCTGAGGTATACATGTGATTAGAAATCTAAGGAATCATAGCATACTACTATTAGGAGTTAGGAATTCATCTTTTGGCCCTTCAGACTTGATAATGATAGTATAAAATTGTGTCAAATTCAAGTCAGAGCACTTGACACTCCTTTCGTAACTCTTAGAAGTAGGTAAAAGTCGAGATGGTAAGTAAAGGCGCGAGGCAAATCTTTTACTTTTATTCATTTACTGTAGAATTCCACTCTCCCACAGCAAATCTTGAGTTAGGGAACCCCCCGTGTGCTCATGCTAAAGTGACTTTATCTACGTGATATAGAGCGAACATTGCCGAAACTCCAAAGAACGGGGACACTTAATGATTTGCCGTGACCATAAAAACATAAGAAGACGAAAAAACCCCTGCTTCCTGCGTTACCATTTGCTCCTGCGAAATGGTAAATAGTTAGTTTTCTTGATCATTGTTTGCAGCTAAAAAACTAAAGAACTAAAGATGAAAACTTTGCAAACCATCCCCCAAAAGGGCGAAGGAAGACGTGATTTCTTTAATTCCAACGCAAGGAGTGTCTACTTTAAGTTGTCAGAGGATTTTCAAGACCATTGACCTGCAAATCATTTAATAAGAGTATAAAAAGTTTTGCATATAAACTCACTTCTAGGGATTTGTTTAACCGTAACCCTTTCCAGCATAGGATGCCACTAGACTAACCAATGCCTATATGTAATTTTCCCATTTACACATTCTCTAGAGTGAAGTAATAAAATTAGATGTAGCAGTTTGTTGGCTTAGACTAATAGCCTTCATTAGCTTAACCTCAAAAATTAAGGAGTTGTTTGGAAAAGAAAAAATACAACATATAGAGTATGGCACTGGGTTTCACCACATAAAGGGAAGAATAAAATATAAAGTGATGTTAAGAATTGCCTTAAAAGGGCTGAAAGGCGAAGGTCAAAATAAAGGCAAAAAGAATGCTGGAAAGAAAATTCCCAGTTGCTGCCATTTGGTGGGCTTTCTATTGTCTAAATCCCAATAGTCATTGAATGAAAAAGGTGGGAATACCATTCATACAACGAAAAAGGGCTTCACTTTGTGATTCACAGCTCACAACCATTTTACATGTAGAAGAAGAGCTTTTGACTCTTCCATTGGACTTGGTGCCCAAGCTGCATCAGCAGAATGAACCAAAAAGGCAAAACTTCTATCCAGAAAAAAAAGTTTAACTTCTTTTAACCAATGTCCTTTCAAACCCTCACCAACCAACCTATACTCCACTAAGAATCTGATCTGATCTAAATGTCTAAAATCACCATGTGTGTGTTCTCTCATGTTACAGTGAAAACCCAAAACATTCTTGAAATTGAGTGGTAGCTTCAAAAAACAATGGTATGGTTCACTAAATTATGTTCTTTGCTCTTGGGCAATTCACTAACTTGGCATTCAATGATCACATAAAACAAAGGTAAACATTTAGAAACTGACAGACATGCCCACAGATCCATTAAAAATTAGCAATGTTCCATTGAAATTTTCCACAGCTCGGTGAGTATACAAACTCCAAGATGGTTGTAATGAGTGTCGGAGAAAATAAATACTACTACTTGAAAGTATGGGGAGGAAAAATGAGCGTTCAAAATTGAATCTCTGAAAATCTCATTTTTTAAATACTATGAAGAATCATAGACTCTTTGCACAAACTTGAAAATTAATGGAAGGTCAAAGGCACTACAAAATAGATATAGTTACTAAATTCAAGAACAGTCACATGGATCGAAGAACATATAAAATTCAGCCGTGGGATTCTTCGAGAAATTGAAGTTCTAGTGACTTAAAATAAGCAGTTCTCATTTGAAGAACCTGACAGCTTCTGATCTCAGTAAATATATATATTCAAAGAGACATTTTTCTAACTACCTCAGCTTCAAAAGTTTGTTTGTTACCATAGCATACAAACTTCATGTGTTGACATGCAACAACCCTAAGAATCTACTGTTCCCAGTTGGCAGAAGCGGTGAAAGATGAGATCGAGGAAAAACATGGGTGTGACACGGAATGAGAAGTACGCATCCTAATCCTACAGAGGGACCGTCATTGAAGAATCTTGTAGTATACTAAGAGTTCAGTAATTTGAGGCTTCATCCAAGTGCTCACCATTACTGCAAGTGACCACCAGGTGGTCAAACTGGAGAGTAGACCTAGTCTTTTTTCTTTCCCTTTTTTTTTTTTTTAATAAATGGGATCTTGTCAAATTAGAATAATTATTTGACATTACTACCCGATCATTTTTTTTTTAAAACAAAATTGTGTTTCCATAAGTAGAGAAACATCATGGATATAATTTGAGTTATTAGTCAAACCAATCCTTAAATTATACCCTTTTGAAAACTTTGATTTCTAAAATTTTTTTTTTTTTGACATGTTTAGATCTTAAACAATTTATATTTTGAACATTTTGATTCTTATGACCGGATTCTTCACAAATTTTACCAGAATTTATAATCATTTTGGCCAATTCAATCCTTAAACTATACACCTCATGATGCATTTTGCTTATCCTTGTCATTCATCAACTATATTGACCAAAATAATTTCATATTCTAGTGAAATTTGTAAAGAATTCGATTGCAAGGATCAAAATGACCAACATGTAAATTGTTTAAGGATTAAACAGGCAAAAAAAAATAATTTAGGAATCAAAGTTTCTAATAGGATATAATTTGAGGAATGAATTGATCAAAAACTCAATATGATTTAGTCAAAATATAAGTAAACCATGTTAAAAGTTTTTTAAACCTTAAACCATATAATGTTAAGGTATCTACTTAAAGGAACTTAGATATGGTAAAAGAAAAGGCCTAGTTTGTTTCCATTTCTTTTCCTTGTGGCTAGATTTTGATTTTAGAGAGGGTAACAAGGTCGCTATAATTTCTGCAGATTATCAATGTTGAGGATGGAGAAAATTAACGAGGCACCTTTATATTGGCCTCCTCCATGTTGTCTTGTTCCTTCATATCTACTGTCTGATGAAAGAAACAGAGAAAGCAGAAAGCAAAAGCAACTACTCTTTATTCGCCTTAATAGATGAGTTAATTCCAATAATAATAATAATAATAAGTATTACAAGGTCTGGAGTAAAACTTTAATTAATTTATTTATTTTAAAGGCATTTTAGTTAAACGAATTTAAAATAATATTATTAATTTCTTTAAAAAAAAAATTAAAAAGGCTGCTGAAAGGTAATGCAATGAGTGAGCTTTTCATGGCATTCCTCACCGACAAACATTTCCCTAAATATATGATCTTATTTTAAAGTATAAGTCAAATTAAGAATTGAAAATGATATATTTTAGCTGTAGTTCTTAAAAATTTAAAGGTAAATTACTTAAAAAATTGTCACGAGAAAAAATAAAATACAATAATAATAATATATCCTCCGTTTTGAATTGAATATCTCATTTGAACCTATATGTATTTTAATAAGAAAATTTCATTAACTCATTAAATCATTAATTTTCTTAATAAATTTTAATTATTTTAAAAAATGAGACCTTTAATTTCGAGTCGTGGTAAACCCAATCTCAGTCGGCAAGCTCAGACTTCCTGCGGGTTCAGAAAGCGAACCCTCCCTCCTTAGAAGACTTTAACCGTCGGAAATCAATTGGAAATTTGGAATTATACTTTTTTTGAATTTTTCAGTCGTTCTCTAAATGAGAACAAAATTTTAGCCAACTGAATTCCCGCCCCTTACATTGGATATCAATATCGGCACAAGTAAATCGGAGCTGAGCACTTCCCGAATATGATTTAAAATTATTCGACCCACTAAATATAAATATTAAATATTCCTTCCATCCAAAATTAAATATCTTATTTTTCTTCATTTTGAATTTTTTGGAATTGAATGTCATATTTTCTAAATTAATTAATAAAAGTGACATGGTTAAAATGAACTCAATCAAATTTTTTTCTTAAAGTGCGTTTATGTCAAAACAAGATATTCAATTCAAGAGAGAAAAAAAGTTTTATTTATTACCAAATATTTACTTAAATTAAACATAAGAGAAACTAATGAAAATTTTATTAATATAAAAACATGTAATTACAAATTTGAAAATACCTTCTTTTTTTTTTTTTAATATTATTTCTAATTTTTCAACTCAAATAACTTCAAAAGCACGATACTTTAAGAATAGTTAATATTTCGACAAGCATGGTTAAGATAAGACTCGAAACCATTAAATATAAAAAAGAAATTAAAATTAAAATAATCAAAATAAAATTTTTATGGAGATTAAATATATGATTATAAATTTTGAAAATCATCGAAATAGATAACATTGTGACTCGTTAGCTTCTCGACTTCAAATGATTTTCATAGCCACGTAAGTTATGGATGACAACTTGATTTTTGGCGATTGGTAATTTTGTAAGTTTTTGACAAAGTTGCCTTCATTTTGGTGTAAAATATTGTTCTCATTTTTTTATTGTCAAATTTATTTTGCTTATTTTTTGACACATCATACGGTTTCCTTTGCCCAACATCAGCAGCTGCTAACACACACCGCAACAGTATCCTCCAACAGTTCCCTCAGGCCCTATCCCAAGCAACCACGGTTACGCCATCCTTCTCCTGCAGCGGCGACATAAAAGAACACCAGAAAAATGAAAAAAATAAAAGCATTCACAATAAAAGGAGGCAAAAAATATCATACATAAATAAAACGGAGGACATTTACATCAGATTTTCAAAGGAATCCTATTCTTAAATCTCAGTTGAAACAAAACCTACTCTGTAAATCCAACTTCCGGTTGTCCTCCTCCTCCTTTGCTCCATCTTAATCTCGGCCACAGCCGGCTCCACCACGAAAGGCTGATAACGGTTTGCACAACCTGAATCTCACCACGTTCCCGCCCAAACTCTTACCTTCCATCCTTGGGCTTTCAGGAACTCTCCTCTCTAATTGTGGCCGCAAACATCTCCGGCAATACTCCAATCACCATATTCGCACCATCAGACTCCTCCCTTCTCACCTGTTCTACCTGCTCCATGCCTCTCCTTCTAAAAGAACACTCCATCCCCGGCCTTTGTCCTCTCAGCTTCCTCCGCCATTTGCCCTTCGGTACGAAAATTGAAACTCTTGTTAGAAATCGCCCGCAGCGGAATATCTAAATATTCAAATATATAAATAGCTTTTGTCACGTAAATCTAATATCTTAATCATTTTTTCAATTATTGAATCTAAACCACGTTTGTCTGTGCCTTATGTATTTAGAAGTTAAATTACGGTTAACAGTTAAGTGACGATTAAGATAATTCAAAAATTTTTATAAATAAATCTTTAAAACTTAGTTCTAATGGATTAAGTCCATTAGTTGGGCCTTTTCTTATCCTTTTAAGAAAAGGCTTAAAACTAGTCTTAAGGATTAATTAATTAACTAATTAATTAATTCATCCAAATTCATAGCCTTGTCACTTAGTTTTGAGTTTCAGAGTATACTGATACTCATTTACAAATAAGGTAAAATGTTCAATATCATTGTAAGCTTTAATTCTATTGTGTCTGACTTTCTAGGTCCATTATCTATTAGCAATAGAAATTAATATTAACTCTTTAACATTAATTAGATTATTCTAACTTAAATATTCTCCCAAAATATATTCAAACTCGCATAAGTCATAAGTAGTAACCTATCATGACTATCCAATAAATAGTGAAAGATTAATTTCTTACTATTAGATCCACATTGTAATTACCATGTATTTAATCTCTCCATTTATATTCTTATTAAGTAATTTTCATTACTTAATCATATGTCTAATTTTATTTAATCACTTGACTATTCGAGAAACATTTTTCTCTATAATTGTCTTGGCCAAGAACTTTTTAGTCAAGATAAATAGAATAGATATTAAATTTTGTATTTCACTTATTTAATTATGAAGTAATGAATCTCGTTACTTACTAATAAAGTAACTTCATAATTAAATATTTATGAATTACATATTACCTTAACACTTAATCAAATAAGTATATAGTAATAACAAATTCTAAATACTCAAATATAAGTCTCAGGTATAGTATTTCTGGTGTAAAGAATAAACATAAACTAATATTAATGAATTATTCTTATCGAAAGAATAATTCAACTATTAGGAACACCTATTTAAATTATTCATACAAAAAGATAATATCACATTAATTTTTACTCATAAGAATAATATATCTTATCTTAATAAATAATTAAGGATATAAAAAAACAATAAATAAATAAAACACTTTATTTATTAATACTATAATTACGTGCTCTTATACATACTAATATAACAACTCTAGCCCCCCATTTTGGATTCAGACCAGACCGTCCAATCGAGTTTTTTTGTTTTTCTAATTAATTTTAATAATTTAGAAGACATATTATAAAAACCTTCTATAGAGAAAAAAAACTGAAGGTTAATTTTCAAGCAATTATTAAATATTTGATCTAATGAAATATAAGTTTTTTTATTTACCTTTTAAGAAAACAAAAATAAAAAGAATTAGTATGATTATAACATTTTAATTTTCTGAGATAAAAAATGTAATTGAAAAATTTTATATATATATATATATATATATATATCACAATTTGTTTTAAAAAAAAAAATTTATATGGCAAATAAAAATTTTAATTAAATTTTGGCGCATGTTTTAAATATCTAAGTTATTACTAATTTAAAAAGTTATGAGTAGCTTTTTCCTTTAGCTGTAATGTAGGTGGTAAAAAAATATATAGATTCAATTCTGGCGCAGAGAGTATAATGGAATGCATTGAACATCTTCAACAACAGTTTAGCTGCAGTACTAATTGCATAAATCTGCAACTATACCATTTCCGATGATACTCCAGTTTCAGTTTCAGATCTAATATTACATGTTTCTTACTGAAACTATACAATGGTTCTTCATAAACAAAACGGCCCAATAATCAGGCTATTTACACTATAAAAGATTTTTTTAATGAATCCCATATCGACCTAGCTAGCTATCCATTGTGCTCAAAAGCTATTTGACAGACAAAAATGGGAGGGTGGTAGAACACTTCTACCCACTTCCAAGACATTGTAAAATCTTGCAATTCAAATTAGAGAGCTGTACACTTACTTCATCAGATATGAAATAACAACTTCTGTATCAGTTCCCGTCAATAACCTCTGCGGGCAAGTTGAGATCAATCAGACTGCTTCCTAGACTTCCTTTCCTAGCACGCTTCCTTGCTGAGCATGCACTCTCATCAGAGGTTCCAGAGGCTGATGGTTGATCAAGTAGTCTAGTATCTCCTGCGAAATGAATGGGAAGAGTAGATGAAAGGTTACATAGTTATTTATCACAAGTGAGCACCTATTAAAGGAAATAAGGGTGTACATCACACACATGTCAAACTAACTTAGGAGTTCAATTAATTGTGTGTTATGTTTCTGATGAATGTCTGCAATTTGTGATATCAAAAATAAAATTACCAGAATAAATTATCTGAATTCTTAAAACAGGGTTAAAGGAGGATATCACCAGGATGATTTTCTTTTATATTCAATAGATGAGAAGTACTTACCAAAAAGAGAAAAATAGATTAAGGTGGTACTGGACTGAGTTTAAAACGCTTACAAAATGATGGCCAAGATGTATCTTGGGTAGTAAGCATAAACAAGAAAACGTAAATACTCCATCAGGGCATTTCATAATGGCCTTTTGACCATTTCTATACATACATATTAAGAGTGAAAACAATGAAATGTTTCCACAAAATTCCAGATAAAACCTCAAAGAATAATTTTTTCTCTTTCCAAATTAACCACACTTCATCTCTAACCCCCTCATTTATCTCTCCCTTACAATTGCCATCATTCAAATAAGAAATCAAAAGGTAGCATGTCAATATGCAACCCTACATGACTCATATTCAACAGAATTTAAATGAAGAAAAAGAATTGGAGTTTGGTGGGATCAATTTGGCTGAACTTGCACGGATGAGAAAAATAAATCAAGCAACATAACACAGAGCAAAGGTAGACACTCATTTCATTTATTAATTTAATAGTTGTCTGTCTTTAGAGTGGTTTGGATAGCACCACCAATCAAATTAAAACAGCACAAAGTTTCAAGAACCAATTCAATATTGCATAAGTTAAGAATAGAATGATTAGATTCATCAGACAGAACTATTTCACTGTAACTCTGGTAACTTGGCATAAAGTATTTAGACAATTTTAGGACTTGCAAACGTATGTAATACAGAGTCAAGAAATTCTGCTAGCCAACTTTAAAAAATTACAAGCTTTTTACAGCTCCAATAACATGCAGTATACAGGGTTTGCATAGTTCTAGATGACTTCCAAATTCATGATCTCAAATGATGTGCACAAGATACTAAGGGAAGCAGATGAAAAGACTAACAGCCTTACCATTAGTCTGTTCATCTGGTTTTGGACACTTTTTGCTACTTGTTTTGCTGCTCCATCCAACAGTAAGTTCAGCTGCCTTTTCTATGCCTTTGGACTGATATGGAGCTATGTTATGATTAGAGAACTGAAGAGAACCCAGCAAATCACTTTCAATGCATTCATACCTGCAGGCACAGAACAAAGAGCGTGTAATTTCATATGTTACTTTTCTTTTCAAGTTTTCAACTAACCAGAATTTTTATTACAGCATACTCACATTTTCTTGCAGAGAGTATCAGTTATCACAGAAAGGTTGATAACTTGCATCCTTACTTCCATAATTTGTCCCTCTTCATACTCATCAAATCGCTCCTCAATAAATTTGGACAGCCTCTCAACATTTTCCTCAAGCTGCTGTTGCTGGTCCTCAAATAAATTCTGTTTTATTTCTCTATCCTCTCTCGTCATTTCATCTTTGAACAAGTCTTCACCAAACATATAAAATGCAAAGGGATATGAATATGAAAGTGCACGCCTTGATCTGAAGAGCCTGTAAAGTCCATTTGTAACCCAGCTGAAGTCTCTCAATCTTGAATCTTTCGCTTCCAAATTTGCTACCTTTTCCCTTATAGTCTCCCTCAGTCGAGATTCTTGCTTAAAGGAATCAGTGTGAGCTTTGTACCGATTATGATAATGTACATAACGATAAAGTTCTCTCTTTGCACGCTCAGTTTTTTTCTCTCCATCTACTTTATAGCGACCACAGCTATGACCAGCTATAGAAGTCCAAGTATGGTCTCGTCCAGTAGCTCCGCCACAAAGCCAACTGGCTCAAAATTTTGCCAAAATCAAAGGAAATTATTTAACCACAGTATTTCAAGAAGCATGCTGGATGACAAGGAAAGCAATGTCACTGAATAGCCTATTAGAGAAAATGGCAGTCGAAAGCACTTCCCAACTCTGCCAGGTTATTACAACCAAGTCTATACGACAGAATGACATAATAACTTCAAACGAATGGGCATGGCTTAAGATTGCATGCAATGCAAACTTCAAGTTGCTTTCCAAACAATTTTTATGCACGCAGCCAAAAATAAAATATAATCTCAGTGGACATCTGTTATTTTTCCCAGTTTCAGGTTGGTAAGCTAGACAGCAATGGTCCAGGAATAAAACTTGCTGTCCAGGAATAAAACTACTGTCATAAATGATTCACAAAAACAATTTTTGTGTAGTCACATGAGTTCATAGGTCTTGGTTTAACAGCTTCTTTGTATTGCATTTCCATAATATTACCAATCTTAATAGTCAAGCTCCTACTTTCACGAAAACCCATGTATGTTTCATATGATGTCATTGATAAAAGTGAAGCATCTATTCTAAGGACAACCACATAAAGAGAATGGTCACAGTATAAATTTAAAATTAACCTCATCAAATTACAAAGACGTACATTATCATTCTAAGAAAAAGCAAGCACCAAAAACCCATTAAGCTCCTCAAAAAAGGAAATGAATAAATAACAAAAATAAAAATAGAAAAATCAAATAAATTGGACAAACTGCTTCAATCTAAGACAAAGCTATGTTTCACATCCCTTCTTCCCACCTTGCCTATGTATGTTGAAATAATAAAGAGAGATCAGCACAACAAACTTAGAAAGGGAAAAAAAAAAAGAAGTGCTAAGAAAAGTACACAAAGGCAGAAAACACAACCACCACATGAGAGACTTGCCGCCGATTTTCAACTTCAAGTGAAAAACCATATCTCAACATTATACCCATAACAGATATTCCCCTGCCAACTTGATGTGGAATTTCAAAGAAAATCTTATCATTATGGCATATATTGATAGAGAAGCAACTCACCAGAATGGTTGTCCACAAACGCAGCTAACTAAGTTGCAACCACCATTCTTCTCCACTGGTTTGTGACACTTTGGACAAGGCTTGGTATGAACTGTAATCCAATTTACCGTTTCTGATTCATCTCGACACTTCTTGGTCCAAAGCTCCCACATTATGCATGAACAAGGTGAATGTGCTTCTGATAGACAATTGAAACAGAATTGCAAACCACAAGAACATTCAACCTCACAAAATTCATCCTCCTCAACACGTATTGCATTCCCACAATGGGGTACACTAGGGCACCACTTCACCATTTTATTGTCCTCGATGTATGACTCAAGCAGAAAGCGGTCAAATTTCTTTGCTAGATCAGGATGCCTTTTACTAACAAGATTTCTGACAACAACTTCATCACAAACAGCAAGGCACTTGTGTGCCATGCACCTGATGCGTTTACTCTGACCCTCATTTATCTTGACAACAAAATGCTCAGTCCAACCTAAATAACAGGAAACAAAAATCCAGTTCAAGTGTCCACATTGAATTGCGAAGAGTGACATTAAAGTGGAACGTCATTCACTGAAAATATAACAAATAAAGCTGCTTAAATTGGTTGGATGCTTGGAGAAATAACAGGGATGTACAGAAACAGTTAAAGTCCAGGCAATGAATGCTTGACCCAAATTCGTAGGAAGTACTAGTCAGTGGATACATTAATTAAACTTTTTAAGGGTATAATAATACCTATCCAGATTAGGAATATATCTTGGCTTCTGCTAAAGGCAGTTTGCCACACCATTGTGGACTTCAAAACAAAAAAACTAATATCATTCAATTTTTTCTTTTTAAGCAAACTAGAGTTTTTAGTTTGTCAAAAGGAAAGAACACTCACAACTGTTGCAAAAGCAATGGCCACAATCCATTGTAGTCGCATCAGTTCCAGGAACGTCCTCAATGCACACATTGCAGAACACAGAGGATGAAGATCCAGAAGTGTCAGAACCATCGTTAACGGTAACACCAGCTTTGGCAAATAAGAAAGCTTTACCCTTCTCCGCAAGAACTGCAGAGAGCTTATCAACATCCCATCTATAATAAATAAGTAGAGTCCGAGCACGGTGTTCTCTTACAGATAGCATATCCATTACTCTACACATATCTTCTCTCTGCACAAACAGCGGAACCCAACCATATCTCAGATATACTGAGAATTTCCAAGATTGCAAAATGACAAAATCATGAAACTGAAAAAGCAAAGAAGCTAAGATTTGATAATTTATGTTATACCTGTGCAGCAAGGAGGGATTCTTTTGTAATCACCTGCAAAAAGGAAAGCCGAGTTCATTTATCTGAAACAGAAATCAAAACCATAGAAATGGTAATGGCAACCACAGAAAGAAACACTTCCGTACAAAATGTCCTTGGAACAAATCAAATTCCACCCATATTTTGTTGAGTATCTAAATTCAATCCATCTCTATCAGCTTAAGCTTTTAAGTAGGTGGAAATTCCTGTGTACAACTCTTTAATACATTTGTGCATCGGCCCACACGTGAAAAGGTTTGTTAAATGTATAAATTCAACCCTTTCAAGCTGATAAAGTAGGTGGAAATTTATCATACAGTATGTGGAAATTTATCTTATTTTACGTGTTGATGCCAGTCTGGAATTACAACATACAATTTCAATGTCTCCCTGTTCCATGTTTTTCTTAACAACCTCCCCTAACTTCATTAACTTCACTCATCTCCAAATTTTAAACAGATTGGGAATAGCCAGCCTAGAATTAAGATCATTGAGTGGTGAAACCCTGACTTCAAGAGAACAATAAAAAATCGGCAAACTAGAGTGATTGTAACTACTACCCCACCAGGACGGTCAAGATAAAATTCCTTTCCTCCTGGCAGCCCAAACATATCAACAAAGAAAAGAAGAAAATCCAAGGCTCTGCTGCAGTTAACAAATCAGAGCAGCAATCCAAGAGCGAATTCAATCATAAAATAACAGATTCAACCCATTTCACCTTAGTATACTCTAAAGAGAATGTGAAGACAAAATCCCATGACCGAATTAGTATCAGCAGAAAAGAAAAAATATAGCTCTACAGCCAAATAAATTTTGAGGGAATTAAAGGTAAATGTAAGAAATAGAAACTCACATACGCGACTTTGCGGTATACCTTGCAGGACGGTGCCTTAGGAGGCCCCCAATGAGTATCCGAATCTTCGTTTTCAAATCCTTCTTGTGATTCTTCATCATAACTGATGTAGTCTTCGTCACTACTCATCCAATCCTCCTCCATACGCAGAAGCAAATTGAAGTGTGCGTCTGCGCAATTAGGTTGATCGATTATCAAATTGAATGGTTCGATCAGCCAAAAAAGGGATGGAAGAAGGAAAAACACGTCGACGGCGAGATCGCGCTCGATTTCCGGGGAACTTGTCACGGCTATCGGCGGAAGAAAAGCGATAAATTGCTGGGCAATTCTCCCAAAGGAGCGAGCAGGGGCATAACCGGTGCTTAAAGGTTATTCCTACTCAAGTCTTTCAAGTCAAAGGAGTCGGCATCACCTTCTATATATTTTTCTCTCCCTTTTAATCTTTTTCTTTTTTTTTTTTATATCTTTTTATTCCCGATATAGGGTACACCATACATTGAACATATTGAAAATTAAATTTCAAGGTACACCATTTATATATTTTCTTCCCATTTTAATATTTATTTTTTAATCTTTTTATTTAATAGAATATAAACATATAAAAATTTCTTTACAAATAATAAATTCATATTCTCAAGTATAAATTTCTTAACACATATAAAATTAATTTAATAATTTATTGATGTAATTTATTACCTAAGAATTCATATCTCGTATGTGAATTCATATTTTATAAATTAATTTACAAATTATTAACCATATTTTTAGAATAATACAATATTCGCGAACAAAAAAATTTATAAAATATTAAATAAATCACACACGTCCACTTCATCCTATCCAATATATTGATTTTGTATACTTTTATATTTAAATTCATTTAATAATTTGTTTATTTAATTTTGTTTGTTTCTAGCTACATATATTTATTAAATGATTAATTCTTAATTTCTCAGAGTTATGAAATTAATTTAACAATTTATATATTCATCTAAGAATACATATTTAACAAAATAGTACAAAAGATAAAATATTTTTATTTTTAAAAACCATTTGTCATTCATGCATCCATTTAATAGGATACTGTATAAATTACCCTTCTTCCCCCTAAAATACATTGATTTCATAGACTCATTAGAAAATATATTGTTATAACTATAATATTAATAACACTCATAATAAAAAATAATATTGATTTGTAGGTTTTTTTTTTGTTGACTTTATCAACTTAATAAATCATGGAAATAAATTTTAATTAACAAGAGAGCTCCTTTCACCTTCCATGGCCTATATGGCCTAGTAAAATAATTTCATTATCTAATTTTCAAATTCAAAGGATTATGTATAATTGATTTTATTTAAAAAAATATACTAAATTATTTATTCATTTCTAAAAAGATTGTAACATATCAAGTCTTACTTTTATATGAATTGTATTCCATTCAATTACACTCTATACACTAATAATTAATCACATCTACCTTTCATAAAACTTTCTCTATTTCATAAATTAATTTACAAATTATTTTTGATTGTTATGTCATTATATATCAATAAATACGAAATTTAATCTTTCATCAAATAACCAAATAATTCACGAGTAATGTTTCAGCTAACTTCTATAATTTTAAACATTTAGTTTAAAAATCTTCAATTTCTATTTAAAGTTATAATAGTTTATTCATAACATATTATGTATGAAAAAATTATACTCAAAATAAATAGAATAGATTAATTTTATAAAATCCATATAAATGAATAAAAAAAATATTTTATAATTAAAATGAACCAATCT
>JAOXNR010000029.1:2967429-2994630 GCA_028571225.1 Parsonsia alboflavescens | reverse complement strand
ATATATATATATATATATATTCTAGTAGATCATTTCAAACCATTAAAAAAATTTGTATAAATCTATTAATTTGAAAAAAAACAAAACCCCCCTGTCTAGTACATTCATAACACATTAGGTAAAAATGTCTTCAGTCTAGCTTACTCTCTCCTCCTAATAGGGTGGCAGACAGGTTAAGAAAAAAACCAAGAGAAATAAAAAAAAAAAAAAAAAAAATATATATATATATATATTTATTCAATCCTCACATTTTATGATTCTTTCTTTTAAGGAAATTTTCATCTTTAATTATCCTTTGGTAGTGCCAGAAAGGCAAAATGTCCAACAAAGGAGTTAATAAGGTTTGCACTAACAGAGCTACCATCTTGCTTCTGCCAGCCCTTCTATTTGCTTGCAAAACTTCTGATTGTGTTCCCTTCGTTACCTAAAGATTTTGGTTGATGGAAAGGAAGACAGTTGAATACAGGAAATATAGAATAGTCTGTTGGATGGCATTGAATGGCAACACTGCTAAAAATAAGCTCCCAATCTTCCAAGTACACATTTGTGTTCACTGACATTTGTTTCTGAAAAACTGTGTCCTTAGAGTTTAGTTTATATTTTAAGATTTAAAAATTAAAGATCACACATAAGAATTTCAGAGACACATAATAATAATGTAAAAGGGAGTGAGTGTGTACTAGAAGATCCGGAGCCACTAAAATAGAACAAGTCCAGCAATGGGCAAAGCATGTGAAATTACTTCTGAAACTTAAAAAGAAAATACAAGAATGTGGCTGTTTTACAGTTCAGTAAGGATTTCCCCTCTATATGTTTTGCATTCTCTTTACAGAAAAAACATCACTTTGGACTTGGTTTAGGTTGCTTCATTACAATGGCATATACTTACATGGACACTTTTGTACCGAAAGGGAAACTAAAAGGGGATAATGAAGAATCACAAAGACAGTAACTTAAAGACCAGTATCTGAAATGAGTCTTATTAACTCACTGGGGTAGTATTGGTTTTGCTATTTATCTGGAACATTGTTGCCTCCAGTAAGTTGTGATGCAGAAGAGCTGAGAAGTTCCTCTCTAGGACCACTTGGAGTAGGACATGGAGAAGTGGGCGGCTTCAGATCTTCATAACTGGCAAAACCAAATCAGACGACATCAAATGTGTTACTCTTTTATCTGTCAAAACTAAACTGAGAGAATGAATTAATATATGTCTATGGAGAGACAAAAGGAAATGACTTAACGCTGGGTACGGAGACAATGGTGATTTAATCTCCAATTTCACCGCAGGTGGTTCAGGCTTGGCAACATCAGAGGCCACAGTCGTGGAAAAATGCGGCAGATTTGGAGTTGGAGATGTTGGTGGCTTCAGGTCATCATAACTACAATGAGAAGTAGTGAGAGAATACAGAAGTTCAGCAAAACACAGAAATATTTATCATAATATATTAGATAGTTTTCTCTAGTTGATGGGAATCTCTAGCCAAGTTAAATTTCAGTATTTACTGCATTATATTGTTTTAGGATCTGTTGAGAATCCCACATCGAGTTTGTGTAAGGGCCTATTGTAGTATATAAGGTCTTGGACAATCCTCCCCCCTTGAGCTAGACAGAAGTTTCAGGATCATGATCTGGAAGCTCTTCTTTTCGTTCTATGGCAGAAAACTTACTTTATATAAGGTGATAAAGGACTTCCTTTCTTCATTTCATTCTCGGTCACTGTTTCAGTGGTGATGCTTGGAAGTCCTAAAGAATTGACTGCCACAGGAGAAGAGTTAGGGGCCATCCCTGAAACACTTTCTTTGACCGTAACAGAACCTGTACTTGGTGTTGGAGTAGGTGATGTTGGAGGCTTTAGGTCTTCATAGCTTCAGTAAAGTTAAATTTAATAAATTAATTCTGTCACAACATAGGAGGAATACAAATCCATTATCAACAACTATGCTCACGCAGTATATGGAGAGAGTGGTGTTGGTGCAGCTGCCTTAGTCTGAGTTTGTACTTTGCTCTCTACAGAAATTCTTGGAGTTTCAGAAGGGGAATTGAGAATTGCAGTCCCAGGCTTCCCCACGTCACCTGACTAATAGGAACAAATTTAAATAAATTTTTTTGCTCCAGAATTAGATAGGGAATTCACATCATTGCATTTGATTTATCTGAACATGATCAAAGCACCCATATTTCTGTCTGATGAATGTTTAATAAGCAAGGCAATCATGAAAAATTATGTCAGCTGAAGGTAAAATGAGAACTTCAACTCTAAAATATTAACTTCAGAACACAGTAGGATTTCAAGTATTTTAAGGATGACTAGGTTATGACGAAGTAGATGCAGGTCCAGGTCAAACCTTACAAGCTGAAGGACTTTACCTTGGATGTGGAAACATCAACATGTGATGGAATTTTAGCAAGAAGTTCCTCCATCAGAGTCAATGGAGCTGTAGTTTCTGCAATTACTTCAACTACTTTACAATATGAAAGGCTATGGTTTTTAACCATACATGCCATGAGTTCGGCCACCTGATATCAAATAGCTGAAGTTAGTTTGGCTCCAGAGGCACATAATTGAAGTTTCTTCCTCTGCAGAGTACCTATTTGAAATAGTATACAGCTTAGGCTAAATTTTCAGTTTCTGAACTAGGAGTATCGATTCACCTTTTCCCCTATCAGTCTGTTTTTTCCTATTAAAGATAAGTTGACTAGAGTTTTGTTTAAGCAGTTTGACTAAAATAATGTGATGTTTTTTAATTCTTAATTTGTGAGAAAAATCTAAAATAACTTATGTTTTGAAACATAGGCATTATCTCACATGGCACCACTCATAGTCCAGTACACGGATTCCTGACAGACCATTGATGAATGAGAAACACACCTGAAGGTTTGACACTTGGCCACCAAATAAAGTATCTTCCTGTGAAAGAGTTATATTATGAGTTTCCTTATAAGCATCCGTAGGCCTCTCCATTCCTCCTGGTCTTACAATCTGAGGAGAAAGTAAAAAATAAGAGTACAGAGATCACAAAGAAATTAATTGCTGTTTATTTCTAGGACATAGACTGAAAGAACTTACTGTGTAAGGAAGTCCACTGGCAATCAGAGCTTCTTCAGCTTTCCTTTTCCATATCAAGACACCCCAGAACAAGCTTTTGAGCCCGACCCCCCAAAAAAAAAGAAAACAAAGAAAAAAGAGAGAAAGAAAGAAAAAAGACAAGATTTTTATTAGTCAAAGGTGGCAGTCGACTAAAATTTTTCTGACAACCAAGGTGTTGTCACCATGATAGGAAACTTGTGATAATGCACACAAAGAATATCTGCACTTACTTCAAAATAGCTGCAGGAAATCCAATTTTATTTGTTCCAAGAGATGTGACTAAAATAAAGTGGTCAACTTTTGCAACAGATGCTGCATGGAAATCAAACATTATATGACAAATCTTACTCAAAAATAACTAAACAAATAACTAAGTTATCATGCAACTGATGTGTATATATACCGACGGTCTCAATTACTTCTGCAGAGAAAAAATAAAAGAGGAACCTGTATAGTGTATAGTTCACATTTAACCAAATATATCTGAACAGTAAATTTTGTGGGATTGAATCAGACATAACCAAGTAAGCAATAGAAAAAAAAAAATCCTCAAACAATCACCAGTTTATTTAACTTTTTATGAAAAGGTACACTACTAGGAACCATATGCCTGCATTCAAAAGATTTGTTTACCTGCATCAATAAGGTCCTTTGTGGCTCGATAGTCTATTCTGCATGGACCAGTCACATCAAACACTTCCTTCTCACTTGCCCCAATAGAACATATAACAATCGAGGCATTTCCCAGGCCTGTACGAATCTGATCCTTCTTTTCCAAGTCACACTCTACAATCTCAAGCCTTTCTGTTGCTGGCTAAAGACCAAGGAAACATTTGATTTTAGCACAAGAATAGCCCATAAAAATAGCAAAACAATCCCTACAGGTTAAAAATATGGAGATGCATATGCATGGTACTACTTGAGCTCTCGTCTTACGTGGAGTTAATGAGCTAGCAGCACCATCAAGCTTCATCTGTCGCACACTCTGCAGGAAAGCAAATCAAATTGATCACAAAATTGGGCGAGCAGTGAACAAATGTTCACTAGGTAGGATCTCTTACTTGAACAAGAGATTCAGCTCTTTGAGCACTTCTAACACCAGCTCGAACTCTGAATCCTAATTTTAGAAGCTCCCTGCAGGAAATATGGTTATCCAGAACAGCAATGAAGACTTTCTCTTTTGCTTTAAATTGTGAAACATAAGGGGTAAAATCTAACCTCACAGTCCGGGAACCCACTCTACCTGTAGCACCAGCAACAAAAACAAGATTCTGATCCTTCATTTCAATGTCTGATGGAGTTGCTTCCACTGCCCCTGAAGTTGCCTTGATGGTACCTTACAGAAAACCATAGCTACTCATGAATAAAGAAAAGGTGAGTATCCTAGGAAATATTTTCGAATCATATCAAAGGAATGACGAGCATCTGATAGGAAATAGTGAAGGGGACTCATTTGCTTTCATTTCCATTAATTTTCATTTATCTATCAAGGTATTTCTTTTGCTTCATTGAAGAACCCTTCTCGACATTATAAAAACTCCCTTTAAGGGAAAAGAAGAAGCAGAAAAATTCTTGGAATTGCAGTTGTACATTTTGATAAAGTTAATGGATATACTATTGACATATCACATGCTCCTCGAATAGTAGTAGGCAATACAGATAGGCATATAGAAAAGAACTTAAGTGCTTGTCTGAAGGCAAAGGTTCCAAAGAAAAAATATGCCTATCAACTATGATGCGTTTGACCAGCATTAGTAAGAAAAGCTCAGAACAACATTGACCGGTTATCAGCAAAATTTCTGGTTAATTAGAAAGATGAAAATGCTTCTTCATAATCTCAAACAAATTACATGACTTCAACCAGATACGGTTGGATATTGAAATCCTTAAAGACCAGAAATAAAGGGAACATGGAGATCAAAATCCAGGTAAAATGTTTTAACAAAGATTCATTGTGAAACTTGATGTCTTGAGAAGAATGTCATCATCATAACCTAACATTTTTAAGGATAGCAAATAGAAAAATGAACTCTCAACTACAGAAAGTTTCATTGCGTACTTCTCAGTAAGACTTTTAAACTACTTTATTTATGCAAACTTTGTTTCATTTGGTATAGAAGAAAACAGAAAATCCAATTCTTGCTAGGAAATTCCCTTAGGCATCCAGGCACAAAATAACAACGCATTCCTCCATCAATGACCGTGTTATCCTCTATAATATTCAATATTCATGCAAGAACCAAAGGGAAAAGAATAATAGTACAACTCAAGAGCTTCTACCCTGACTTTTCACAGTTCCGGATTCACCAGTATAAAACCAATTCAATTAAAAACCGAACCTTTCTAACTAAACATTTCGACATTGCACTTTCTGTATAAGCCCTTTTTACAAGAAAGATCATGATGAAATAACTAACTAATAAAATTTCTTCTGGCCCTAAAACACTTATAGGTTACAAATGGGATTAAACAAAATAAACTGCATATTATAAATATGGTACCTGAAGCAGAACCTCTGCAATTAATAGCTTTAAAAGTTCTGGGACGGGCACATGAATTTCTCTCATTTGTGCTGCTCACTCTAACAGCTTGTCCAAAGATCAAGGGCATCGTTGGCAACCCACATTGAGGAAAGTTATGGCTTAAGCTGAACGAATGCAGAGAATGCAAGACCTGCATCTTCATTGTGGGGCAATCCTATCTTGCAAAGAGGGGAAGTGAAGTGAGAACAAATTGTTAACAGAATTTGATAAGAATTTTGAAATGGTTGTTTAATGCACATGCGATCAGGCTATGGTCCCAGAACGAGCAAGACTACCGCCACATATTGCATATCTCCATCTTTATTCTTTTCCTTTCCCTTCTTTCTTTTGTTGTAGTGACAATTTAGTCCTCCAAAATTTAGACACTTTTCAATTTCATCCATCTCTTTAAAATTGTTCTAGTTTCAGCATATAATTGTGGACACTTTTTATTTTTAGCCGTATCTAAATTAATTTGAACTTATCTGAACATTCTACTTATTCAAAAGAGTGTTAGTGAAATTTGAACTCAAAACCTATGGTGGGCTCGTTACTTCACTTCCATTGAGATGTTCTTGAAGGGACTTTTTAATTCGTATTTAAATTACAATTTTTTAAAAATATTTTCATACAATTTAAGATTTTTTTTAATTAAAAAAAAAATTCAACTCCTTTATTATAAGTATTGCAGCCCCCCTTGCAGCCCCCCTTGCCGGGAACACTTACTATAGTCTTTCAAACTCTCTAAAAATGCCTCGAAAAACTTTACTATCCATTCTACCTTTACAAGCCATGCAATTATTGGAACGTATGTATTTTGTAAAAATGTAAATTAAATATTTGTTTTAACAGAGTAAATATTTATTTTAAAATATTTCAGAATCGAAATAATGTTATTTAATTATGAACCACACAATCAATATTTTATAATCCAACATAAAAAATTCATTATAAATTTTAAATACATAAATGTGTTCCCTTCTTACTTTTAACCATTCCAAAATAAAAATTCGTACTACTAAATTTAGATAAAACAATTATTAAGTTAAAAAATGAAAATATTTATCCTCATTTAAAATTTTAAATTTTAATTGATCAAAATAGAATTAGTCATTAAAAAGAAACAACGTGAAATCTATAGAAAGTGGAAAAACTTCATAATAAGAGAGGGGCAGGGGTGGGGGGAAGGGAAAGATTTTGACATGTACCAAACATTTTGGATCATATCAGCACATAATTATTCACAATAAGAAAAGGTCAAAAACCCAGACTACACATATACCGCATCCATATTCACAAGAAATTCTGAGATGGGTTTGATTTATACTTCACGTATAGATTACGTAATTTATATTAAGTCACATTGTAATCTGCACCTACTAATGAGGTCTACATATAATGATATAAATGTATATGAAAATGTTAGTGTGTATAATACTATGCACACTAATGCAACTATTAGTTAACTAATAGTCAAAATTAATAGTCAACTATCTTATTTTTTCAAAACAATTAATTATAATGTAATCAAATACTCCTGAAGTTTAATTTATCATTTTAGGTTTTATTTTATAAAAAATATTTTTAAAAATAATTTTTTATAGAAGAATTTATTTTTTCTTAACAACTAATCGATGATCAGTTACAAAGGAGCAAACGTCTCGGGATAATCAATGCCATAGCTTTGTGTGAAACCTTTCGCCACAGTACGAGCCCTCTCTCAAGAGCCATCCATTTTGTGTTTCAGGATATATACCCACCTGCGGCCAACTGTATTGGTAACGTGATCAGTTCCCAAGTGTTGTTCTTCTTTAGAGCCTCCATTTTTCTTCTATCATAGCTTTCTTCCATAGAAGATGATTGAGGACTTCTTCCTGGTAGAAGAAATCGTTGAAACGAAAGCTTTAAAGGCACGTAATGATAGGACACAAAGCGATTGATAGAGTGAGAAGTAGCATTTATCTTTTCTTTCCACAGAGCAAAAGTATAATTTGAATCCCCATTGCCAGGTACAGTTTCATCTCTATCATCCGAATCCATCTCTCTTTCTTTCCCGGTACGGAAGCATTAGAACGGGGATAGACAAGAGAAGAGAATAGCTTCGTGCCGATCGATGGAAATCTATTCCATGAACCCAAGTCCTGGCCCAAGCTTTCTACGCTGAATGCCTCGGCTCTACATCTATCTCTCCATACTCGAAGGGACGTAGATAAAGGGAATCTGTCTGCGGCTCCAAAGCACCATTTCTATCCATTCCCGAGTCATCACCAGTCAATGATGGATCTCGATTCCACTCCAACAACAGCACTTGTTAGTGTGCATAGTATTACCCACACTAACATTATTATCTATATATTTTTTTTTTACTTGAATTGACTAGAATTGACATATCAATTATTTCCATATCCAAATTTGCCAAGAAGTTAAGAACAAACGACGTTTCTGCATGTCTGGAACTTGGACCTTTGTACCCGATGCCAGAGGATCGGAGGAGGAGAGCCATAGGGCAGCACAAGCGTTCCACGTCGTGAAGTTTCTGTTAATGGGAAAACACAATCACATGCTACTTGGTGATTAAGGTAGATGTCACCATCACGATTTTGGTTCATTCCGGGCAATATTTATATTCTCCCACTAAATTTCATTTTTCATGTTTTTTTAGTGATTTTATTGTTAAATGATATACATGGAAGGAAAAAAAAAAAAAAAAGAACTAACTCATCTTAATCATATTATGTTAGAAAAATTGTATATTATTTGAGATTGATAGTTTATTTTATTGGTTATAATTATATTTTTATTAATAACTTCACATCACTTCAATTTTTTTTATTATACTTTTTTATTGATACTCTTCACGTTCTTAAATTCAGGACCTTTCGATTTTCAAGTATTACTGCTTCTTTATATGTGACAAATTAAGAACTTTTTTTCCTCACTTGAGAGATGACTCATTACTTCCCCTATTTTGACTTGTGTATTTTTTTTCCTTTTAACAATAAATGAATTTGCTTTTCGTTTGTATTACTATGTGAATTTCTTTATAAAATTTTAAATAATTTAAAAAATGAGACATTTAATTTCTAATGATTCAAATAAAATCAAGAACATTAGTTTTGAATCAAGGAAGTATTTATTTTTACTTTGTAAGTAGTTTTGTGTTCTCCCATTCTTCATACTTTAAAATACCAAACATTTCCTTTTTGTCGTT
Source organism: Parsonsia alboflavescens (assembly GCA_028571225.1). Classification (NCBI taxonomy): domain Eukaryota; kingdom Viridiplantae; phylum Streptophyta; class Magnoliopsida; order Gentianales; family Apocynaceae; genus Parsonsia; species Parsonsia alboflavescens. The sequence goes on along the minus strand of JAOXNR010000029.1, from coordinate 2,985,809 downwards.
TTCATATGTGTTTACTATTGGAAAAATTTTGATATGGATCTAATTCACATTATCACATATGGATTTTATAGTCTATATCAAATTAAGGGGTATTATTTATTTTTTTCCACTGGGAACATAAGTCACAAGGTCTAATGGACTTGGTCCATAATAAAATTTTCCTTATTATTGTTATAGTTATACTCTTTCTGTCCCAATTTATAGGTTTACTTTAAAAAAAAAAAAAAATTTGTCACAAAAATACATGTCCACCTCAAGTTTCAAAATAATATTTAATGTATTTTTTTCTTCTTATTTTACCTTTTTAAACTTTCAAAAAGAAAGGGGGAAAAAATCACTATTACTTATAAAGCCTTTACATATTCTCAAAACAACTAAGGACATTTTAGTTAAATTACTCAAAAATTATTATCCAATAATTGTTTATCTTAATCTTGATGTAAAGTTGAAAATATTTTATATGCACTATTAAAATAAATAAATTCATCATAATTTGTAAAATAAAATAAAATAAATTCGAGTTAAATGAGATAAAGTGCTATTAATTGGTTTTCAGAAAAAATAAAAAGTTTAAAAAGCACAATCAGAAAAATTCTCAAAGCCAGAAAAATTCATTGATGCTCTAAGGAAAAAGCCAAAACGTAATACTAAATCTCATCCAAGAAAAAATAAAAAATAATAAAAAACAAAACACGTAACACACAAAAACAAAAGATCATTTCTCTGTAGAGGATATATTAAACTGCGCGGTCTCCACATTTCGTTAGTCTCCATACGCAGCCCTCGTGTAAACGTGCGCACTCCCGTCCAGCGACTAAAACATGGCGATGTCTCTGCAATTTTCCAGTCTCCCCGCTCGCCGGGCAGACCTCGGCTTGACGGAGCCTAGAATCTTCTGGTGCAGGAAACCTGTGTCCGTACGCTGCTCCACTGCCGGGGAAGATGCTACCATTTCTTCTTCTTCGACTTCTGCCACCGTGGAGTCGGATTTTGATCCTAAGAAGTTCAGGCACAACTTGACTAGAAGCAAGAATTATAATCGGAAAGGCTTTGGACACAAAGAAGCGACTCTTGAACTAATGAACCGGGAGTACACAAGTTAGTTTTTCCACATTTTTTCCCCTCCTTTCGTTGTGAAAATTTTATGAAGTCTTGTCTAAACTTGATTAGCCTTTTTGGTTGTGTAATTAAACTCTTTCAACATGAAATAGAAGTATGTGACCAGGAAAATTGTGATCGGAAATCAACTTATGTGTATATAGAATGGGATAACCCTCTATCATTTTTTGAATTTCATTTTCTCTATCTCCCGTTATGATTGGTCTATAATTCAGTTAGGTGCTTGGTATACAGTATTTTCTTTTTTGTCTTTCAAGTTTCAACTGTTCGTTTTTTGGGTTGATCCTGTATGATGTTTTTGAATCTGTTCATATTAAGTTCTATATGTAAGCTTTTCATTCTTATATTCAGGTGACATCATTAAAAAATTGAAGGAGAATGGATATGAATACACATGGGGAAACGTCACTGTGAAACTTGCAGAAGCATATGGTTTTTGCTGGGGAGTTGAGCGAGCGGTCCAGATTGCTTACGAGGCCAGGAAACAGTTTCCAACAGAGAAGATATGGCTCACTAATGAAATTATTCACAACCCCACTGTTAATAAGGTTTTAATAGCACAAATACCTTGATATATGTTTTGCAGTTTCCTTAGTAGTTGCTTTTTGTTATTTCTTCCTTTTACCTTTGTCTGGCAATAGTTCTGAAATCATATTGTAGCTCCTCATTTCATTTTTGGAAGTCTGTTCCAGCATGACAAGGAGCACTGCTAGTCACTTTTGAATTGTATGTTTTGGTTATTCCCCGTTTCCTGAGAAGTTGAACTCAGTTTATAGGTTTGTTAATGCTACTATTCATGATTTGGTTTTGAGAAACTCATGTTCCACGGGAGATTGAATTGTAGAAACTTTATTAAGGTTAAATGGATGAAGGGAATACTGTTTATGCTGTTGGATGATGAATAGCATCAGAAACATCTTTATTTCTCTAGATATTGAATAATCTAGTCCCAAGAAACATTTAAATTGAAATATGACTTTGATGTATTTGCTTATTTTCTGCAGATCTTTTGACATTCATATCTTAGCCCACAGATATTTGTCCTTGTTAATTTCTTCCACTAAACCAAACTAAGGTCTTAGCAACTAAACAGATTTCTTTAGCCTATGGGACCTATAGATCTTCATTCAAGATAATTATCTCTTAACTCAACATAATTGTTTGTAATGCCAATCATATTTTCCTTCTACAGCACCAATTTTGCTTCTCTTTCTTTTCCTTTCATTTTTAACCTTACTGTATAGTTCAATGATTGTACTTGACTAGCGGCTGGACGAAATGGAAGTAAAGACAATCCCGCTTGAGGATGGAAAGAAGCAGTTTGATATTGTGGAGAAGGGAGATGTGGTAGTTTTGCCTGCTTTTGGAGCTGCAGTGGAAGAGATGTTTACTTTGAACAACAAGAATGTGCAAATAGTTGACACCACTTGTCCATGGGTATCTAAGGTACTATTCAGACTCACAGCCTGTAAAGTTAGCATGAGGACGCATGCATACATTTCCAGCATTACATCATCTTGTGTTATGTGTGCACATTTCCCCTTATGTTTATTACTCTATGCATAGTTGTTAAATTTGTTCAATTTATTATGAAGGTTTGGAATGTCGTTGAAAAGCATAAGAAGGGAGAATATACATCAATTATCCATGGCAAATGTGGCCATGAGGAGACTACTGCTACTGCATCCTTTGCAGGAAAATATATTATTGTGAAGGACATGAAAGAGGTATGGATTTTATTGTTTAATTTTTCTAAATGTCCAACGCCCATCCTAACTCCAGGAAAGTAATATTTATTATCATTCTAGAGTTTTAACTACTGAGTTTCTTGAAATCATTTAGGCTACATATGTTTGTGATTATATCCTTGGAGGTCAACTTGATGGATCCAGTTCAACCAAGGAGGCATTTATGGAGGTGCAGTCCTTATGGCATTCATCTATTTGCATTAGTTGAAAATGCTTTCCACGTGCTCCATCCCAACTTATTTTGTTTTTGTTGCAGAAATTCAAATTTGCAGTTTCTGAGGGTTTTGATCCCGATAATGATCTCGTAAAACTTGGTATTGCAAACCAAACAACAATGCTGAAGGGGGAAACAGAGGAAATTGGTTGGTGTTTCTTTCACAGTTCTATCTTCTTCTCTGCAAACTGTAACCAGAGATTTTAACAGAGTTTGGATTTACAGGTAAACTGGTTGAGAGGACAATGATGCGTAAGTATGGAGTGGAAAATGTTAACGACCACTTTCAAAGTTTCAACACTATCTGTGATGCGACTCAAGTAAAGTTCTTTTTGTTTTTTTTGTGTGTGTGTAATTGTTTCTCTCTTGCCACTCTCTTGTGGGATTCTGAGTAATAAAAACTCTTGATGTATGCTTTTCAATATGTTTTAACATCCATCTGCACTTCCGGTGTGTTTTACCTATTATTTGTAGTTATTTTGGTTGCTTTTATGGTGCATGTAATCCACTTTAAAGCCTCTTTAATTTTCAATCATCAAAACCATTTAAGAATTGCTGTTCTTAAGTTCATGTCCTCCAGGATCAGTTGAAATATCATCTTTGAAATTTGAACAAATTTTCTACATCAAGTACCCCATGGTATTGAACCTGCTTAAGACAGAAATTGATCAGTGTGACAAACGGGTCCTATCTGAAACTGAACCTAATTGAAACTTTTCCTCTAATAAATGCCCTGGTCCTCCTTTATCTCAGGAGCGGCAAGATGCCATGTATAAGCTGGTTGATGAGCCCCTAGATCTTATGCTAGTCGTTGGAGGCTGGAACTCAAGCAACACTTCACATCTACAAGAGATTGCTGAAGAACGTGGAATTCCTTCATATTGGATTGATAGTGAGCAGAGAATAGGTCCGGGAAACAGAATAAGTTACAAGCTACTGGTGTGTTTGTTTAAAGAACTCATTATTGTTAAACTGTATGCTAGTTTTTGTAGACATTCTTCTGACTCCTTTTGATATACAACCTCATATGACAGCATGGTGAGTTGGTCGAGAAAGAGAATTTCCTACCAGAAGGTCCCATCACAGTAGGAGTAACTTCAGGTGCATCAACCCCTGATAAGGTAATTTCTAGATGCTCTATGGCTTTTTTTCTTACATTCCAGTGTTGTTTCAAAATCAGGAACAGTCATATGTAGTATCATCTTGGATAGAATCTCTTTTTCTCTTTTTGCAAATGATCCTTTGGCTGTTATCCATACAAAGCCGTTCTTTTCATATTCACATTCTGTTTCTATGGAAAACTAGAAGGGGCCTATTTGATGAACCCAACCCTCACCACACCCCCCCCCCCCCCCCAAATAAAAAAAAAAAAAAAACAACAAAAAAAACACACACACAAAATGTGTGTTCTTGTGCAAAGCAATGCAAAAACTCAACGTTTTAAAAAGTAGCCTTTCTTTTTTCTTCTTGTGCACAAATCTTCCAGCAATGGGACATTATACTTATTTAGGATCCGTATAGCCTATAGTTATTAATTTTTATTCTCTTGGTACAATGAGCTGTTGCAGGTTGTTGAAGATGTCCTTGTCAAGGTGTTTGACATCAAACGTGAAGAAGTGTTGCAACTTGTATAGATTAGGTCCGCAGCCCAAATATATAACTATGTGATTGTTCAAAGAATGGATTTAGCTGAACAATCAGATTAAGAATAGGGTCTGCACTGCACAAGCCGAGCATGTAGCAAAAATTCGAAATGCATTCTGATGTATGAATAGCCTTTCGGTATACAACAAAATATATATTGTGGTTTTTGTATTATCAAACATATCTCTTTATCTTTTGCCTAAACTGCTTTATATTATTCTCTTTTGACTATCTGCTGCATATATTTCTTCATCAAGATCACAAACTTCATGATGAATGATGGAGAAACTGATAATTTGAACCAATACTCTCTCTTGGTGAATCATTCAAGAGCCTGGTTGAGGTTCCGTCGGGCCTCCCCATTCCCTCACACGGTCCTCAGCTTGAAGAGACTGCAAGATACCTCGGCATCAACTTTAAGACTAAAATGGAATTCAAAGAAAAGGTGTGGGAATTCTATTAAGGAGTATTCTTTACCTCTTTGAGCCAATTTGTTCGAATGATGATGATCAACAAGACAATTGTCTGAAGCAAGCTCCCACCGAGCATTGCCCACCAGATACCCTGGACCCCCAGGTTCAACTTATACCCTAACACAGCTCCAATTGGAAGGCCAATTACATAATAGCAGACCACATTCAGCAGTGCAACAGAGAATTGCCATCCTGCCCCAACAGCCACCCCTGCAGAATTCCCACATCCTCCATCATTCTCATTGTTCAGGTAGCCATAAATTTCTGAAACTTTCTTGAATAATTTGATCACTTACCGTGCAATACTGGTTGAATGCTATTGAGAAAGATGGTAGCGGCTAGAAGGTAGCCCAGCTTAGATGTCTTTCTCATTACTTGTGGCTTATCCGTGAACATCATGGAGAAATGGTTTTTTGTAGCAACTATAATTGCTGCAAATATTATTCCCAGCACCCCAGATGTCAACACGTTTACAAGAATTGAGAGTTTTGCAAGTTTTGGTTTTCCAGCTCCCAGTTCGTTCGATACTCTTACACTGCAAGATCAAGAATTGCTTAAAAACCTTCCCTCTTATCTGTTGTGAGAAACTACTCTATAAAGGGAAATTGCCTTACCTGACTGATGCATTGAAGCCGAGTGCAACCATCAGCGTCCATAGTTGCAAATTTATACTGTTGAACCCAAAGAAAGGCAAATCAAAACAAGATTTACGTTGCATCAAAACAAGTACGGTTTCAGTTGTTGAATTGGCAGCAAAAAATGGCCGTAAAAACTAACCAAATGGAAACAGCATCAACTGCAAGTGTAGCATCCTTCAACCCTCCTACCATGAGAATAACTGCTGTGAAGTACCACACTTCCAAACTGCATTAAAGTAGCAGCTTTTATTAGAGAATCTCTACAAGAATGCAGTTAGTTAATTTCTGTATTCAGTACTCACCACAACATTACTGCAGATGCCAGAGAGAGCTTGACAAAGTTGGTCAATGACCTGAAGGCCAACCAGGAAAAACCAGTCCAAGAATCCGGAAAATAACCTGAGATTACATAAACCACTTGGGCCATAATCAGAACCCACCACGAGATGTTTCCGGCAATAGCAGCACCAAGCAAGCCCTGGTTGAGCTTTATGACAAGAACCCAATTCAGTAACACATGAAGTGCCAATGATACCACAGAAACAATAGTCATGACCCATACTTTGCTCTGGGATTGAAGAAACTTCTGTATAGGGAAATTCAAGGCGTAGGCATACAATTGAGGAATAACCCACACGGCAAATTTACCAGCAAGATTAGATATCTCCTTGCTCTGTCTCAAAGCCTTCAAGATAGGCGAAGTAAAGACATAAATTGGGGTTAAGGCCAAAGCTGTAACCAAAGAAATTATCCATGATCTCTGCATGTAAATCCCAAGCATGTTAAACTGCCCAGCACCAACTGCTTGACCGCACAGTGTTTCAAGAGCACTTCCCATTCCTAGCTATATATATAAAACAAGAATCAGCACAGTTTCAATTGAAAGAATAGAATAGCAGGAAAGCAAGAGAAGGCAGCTGTACAAAAAATCACATACCATGACTCCATAAACAAATCCTTCGACAACATTCTGAACCTCGGAGACTGCAGCAAGCTCGACATCTCCCAGATGTCCGACATAGGCAGATGTCACGAAGTCAATAGAGAATTGGGTGACTGCAGTCAGAATGGCCGGTAACGCTATGTGCCAAGTCTTCTTGGATTCATCCCACAATTTCTTTCCAATCTTCCTCTCGCGTACGATCCCTGAAATTTTTGCCACCACCATTTTCTTAAATTTGATGTTCCTCCCACTGTTCTACCCCTTACCAAACTAAAAATTCTTTTTTGCGAGTAATCTGGTGATTAAACTAATTTAAGCCCGAAAAAACGGAATGTCGACCTTGTATGAGTATGAATGATCCTGTTCCTACCCGACAAGTGTTTTGTAGGTATTAGGAAATTGGTAAGCCTTTTTTAATAAAGAAAATCATAAATTTCGTTCCCTATTTGTGGAAAAAATTGCCATCGGACTCACCTACTTTTAGTTTTAGATTTTAGATTCAAGGAAGTATTTATTATTTACAAAATTGTTCCCTGCCGCAGGCTACCAACCATACCTTGGTTTAGAGTCAAACCCAGGAGCTAGCAAATACTATTTCGTTTTCTCTTTTAATTCACTCGTGTGAAATCAAGAATCTTTATATAGCTTATACATGTTGGGGGGGGATGACGATCGGTCAAAAAAATCTTTTAATAGTTTTTTACATGTTAAATTTATCTGTAGGGTGGACCTCCTTTTGTCCCATCACCATGAATTAGGTTAAGAATGTCTCCAACTTGACCATATATATACTCTAAGTCTTTGGATTGAATTTTTTAAGCCTCGTGATGGAAACCTTTTGGTGGAAGTCGGAGGGTTAAGTGAGTTGGTCTCTTCTCCATTTACTTTTTTTTAGAGGGCTTCATATTTTTTTGTTACACGGATAAAGATTTAATTTGTATCCTTATCCTTAAAAGTTTAAATTTCTTAGGATTTAATATATTTTTTATGATTTAATTTATCTTTTTAGAATTTAATCCAAGTCTTTGATTTTTTTTAACACCTATTTCTCCCTTAATCTCTTTCGTACCCTCATTTTGCAAAGAGTTGATTATACAACAAGACTTGATTCAATAGTTATTATGTAAAAATATTAAAATAATGTTATTACAATTTACAAGAAACTATACGTAATACTAGAGCTCAATATGCAAAACGTCACTATATCTATTTATATTTTCATGTAAGATTGATTACACATTAAACTATTTAAATGATTTAAATGTACACAAGCACACTCTATATTGGGATAATACTCCCTAGTTCAAGATAAAAATTATTTTAGGAGAAGTTAATTCATCGAATTGGTCCACTCTGTTTCAATTAACACTCAAATCTTTTCGTGTCTGTTGGCGATGATTGGATTGCAGAGAAATCATTAAAATAAGAAACTGAAGTTTGGTGCAATCCTCAGTTGACTAAGCCTTCTCCGATTTGGAATATATTACACTTAACAATACAACCACCTTTTCCTGTGTGGTTTATTATGAACGGCGGCTGCCCCTGGGAATTGACTTCCTCTAATTCTAATTAAGCTAAATCATTCAAAAAAAAAAAAAAAACACACTAACAACCTTTAGTTTCTTCATAGTTTCAGTACTTCATCTCAAGCTAAATGCCGAGCCTCAATCATCTCAGTACCTCTGTTCTCACTTCTCACCAAGGCAGTGATGGCACTGTTTCTTATACGCTCCTCGGCCTGCATTGCCTGAACAAGAAAAGGATTCAAATTTCAATACATAAACAATCTTTGCATTACCTGAATTCAGTCATCTTCTTGATCATCTTCTTGATCTTTCAATCACTAATTTTCTATGTGAAAGATTTCCCTATTTCACTGATCAAAGGAAATTGTGAATGGTAGAGTACATTTAGTCCATATATTTACCATACCTCTTTGGTCCAATTAGTTCGGAACACATAACCCACGAGAATGACTGTCTGAAGAATGCAACCGGCTAACATTCCTGTCCAGAATCCTCGGACACCAAGCTTGAATTTGTAGCCCAACAAGGCTCCTAAAGGAAGTCCAAACACGTAGTAGCATCCTGAATTTACTAGTGCCACTGAAGATTGCCATCCTGCACCCACAGCCACTCCTGCGAATAATTCCAATTTTTGGGCAGAAGTTTCAGCTCTTTTTACTATTCCTCTTCTGATAAAAAGTTTTGTTCTGCTAAGGTTTTGAGGTACCATGAAGCACGGGTTGGATACTGTTGACGGCAATTGTTCCTGCCAGGAAATAACCCAATTGGGAAGCCTCCCTTATGACCCCTGGTTTATCAGAGAACAATTTTGGGAAATGATTCACAAATGCAAGCAGCAAAATAGCAAATAAAAGTCCAAATAAGGTTGAGGTTGTCACAGCAACAATAACTGAGAATTTGGCAGCTTTGGGATGTCCAGCTCCGAGTTCATTGCCAACCCGTACGCTACAGAATAATTTATGTGAAAGCTGATCATTTAAAAGTATCACATAAGATACAGTTGTTCTTCTGTTTCTGCTATCTTAGAAATAGATTTGAAATCTGTTTATGGAACAAAAGCCATCAATCTAATTACTCCATAGTTGATTGGGTGTTAAAACAAAATAATCTGACCACTGGTTTTACTCTTACCTTACTGCTGCATTAAAACCCAAAGTAATCATCATCGTCCAGTACTCAAAGTTCATGCTATAGAAAAAAAGGAAAACCAACAAAAATGTGAGGATATAAAAGAAAAAGAAAACGGTAAAATTACAGAGTTAAAACAGGTCACAAACCAAATTGACACGGCATCTACAGCAATTTCTGGATTTTTCAACCAGCCTACCATAAGAATCAGCACAGTTGGGAACCACATCTCCAGGCTGCCAGCCCAGATATTATCATTGTCATATAATTTACCACTAATATAAGTTAAATTTTCTTTATAGTAGAATTCAAGATTCAAGAACCTACCATATCATAACTGCGGATGCAAGAGATAACTTGACAAAAGAAGCAATGGATTTGAATGCTAGAGATGAAAATCCTGTCCACGCATCAGGGAAAAACCCAGAGACAACATAAACTGATTGAGCCAGTACCATAAGCCACCAAGAAAGATCGCCAGCCATAGCAGCACCAAGCAAGCCATGCCCAAGTTTTGTCACAAGAATCCAATTGAATAAAGTATGGACTCCCAACATTATTACATAAATTGTAGTCATGACCCATATTTTACTCTGAGCTTGGAGAAACTTCTGCACGGGAAAGTTGAGAACATAAGCATACAATTGAGGAATGACCCATACTGAATATTTCCCTGCGATCTCTGAAATTTCTGAATTTTGATGCAGAAGTTTTAGCAAGGTCGACGCGAAGATACAAAAGGGAGTCAACAACAGGGCTGTGCCAAAAGTAATTACGCAAGATCTTTGCAAATAGATTCCAAGCAACTCAAATTGCTCCGCTCCAACAGCCTGACCACAGAGTGTCTCAAGGGCACTTCCCATCCCCAGCTAATATACCAAGAAAAAAATCAATTAGTTAAGTGATATTTTCAACATAAAAACAGCATTTTTCAATTGTCAAGCATACCATTATCCCCCATATAAAGCCAAACATAACATTATTAACCAGAGAGAAAGCTGCAAGTTCCAACTCCCCAACATGGCCAATAAAGGCAGCAGTAACGAACTCTAAAGAAAATTGAGCAACTGCAGCTAGCATAAATGGGGCAGCAATCTCCCACATCTTCTTAGATTCATTCCAGCTTCTTTCATAAATACTCTTAGCAGCAATCAATTCATCTGTTTCTTGGACTCCTGGAGCCATTGTAGTACAAACTTTAGGCATCTCTAATTCTTCCTCTTTCTCATCATAGAAATACATCCCTAGATTGGACCAGAACAAACAGTGGGTATCTCCTTTACCTATCACATGGAACCATTTTTATTCTTTATTTCTCTTTCAAATAAAGAACATGGTTCTTCGCTCTGCATCAGTTTCAGAGGTTGGTGTCACCCTCCCACTCGAATCCATCCACCGAATCCAACTTGTGCAAGAAAAAATCCCACAAGTTTTCTCCATAAGTTTAAAGATGGGAAATGGAGTACCCACAAAAAGAGTCTCTTAAAAAAAATTTAAATTCAAACAAATCAATGACCATGATTCCAGGATAATAGTAAGGAATCAAGGGAATAGAATGACCAATAAAAAAAAATTTTCGAATACCCTTCCAGACATGCAGTCAGGGAAGTCATACAAACTCATTGACCAATCACATAGAAAAAAATGAAACCTTCGAAAGGGAAGTCAGACGCTCAAACCAACTGGAATGAAAACGTAAAAATTCTCGCAACATTCGACACTTAGAGACAACAAAAATGGAACACGTGCAGAGCAAGTTGATCGGTCGTCGCTAAAATATATTCTCTCTTAAGCAGATGCAAATATTCCCTTTATATAGAAAGTTAATTTTCGTTCAAAATAATCAAATTTCCATGATAGTAACACACAATCAAAGATATGCCAGTCAATAATGGCATTCATTCCAAAAATTTTAAACAGAACAAAGCATTCATAACTTAAACGACATTACAAAAGCTCACCTCTTTGATCCAAAATTTTCTTGATTTTTACTTCTCTACTCCACGTATCCCCTAAACTCTCCAATCCTAAATATGCTTTCATTTTCACAATATTTACTAATAAGCGTCTTAAACAATTAATAATCCTGTCTTAAAAACAAACGGTTACATAGTTAAAAATTCTAATTAATTTAATTATGACCCTAAAATAAATGTGAATTAACTTTTAGTGAGATAATCGGGCTTTTTTTCCTATTTATTTTCTTTTCATTCATAACAATTAGTACCATCTAATTTTTATAAAATGAAAAATAAGGAAGCAGTATGATATGCTTTAGTCTATTGTCTAAAAGAAAATTGCATTTTTTTAACGTAGATATTTAAATTCGGAGGGAAGAAAAAATATTACATAGTAGTGTTAATAAAAGTAGTTTTTATAATTTATGTTCTCTCCATTCTTTTACTCTCTTTTTTTTTGCCTATTATTGTAAGTTATTATCGATAATTTAATAGATATTTTATTCATTATTGAAGTTGTAATTAAGTTATTTGACTTTAATTTTTGTTCCTCCTAATTATAAGTCTTTATTCGTAATTTAATGGATATTTTATTCATTTTTTTAATATTACCTCTTGCTCTCCCTCTTTTATTCATAAAATATTTTTTAATTTACTTTAATATTGACACAATTTATAATTAGGGATGAAGAAAGTATAAAATTTGATTTTTCTGCAAATGTTAGTAGTTACCTTCGGAACACACTAATAAAGCTGAACATTTTTATCTGATTAAAAATTTAAGGCATTAATTGTCATTTTACAATAATTAAACAAATAATAAATATATATTTGTTACGTCTAAAATATCTTTTATCACTAAATACTTTCTCTATTACAAAATATAAATTATTTTAACTAACTTTTCTTATCACTAATTTTTTAAAAAAAGTAGTAACTTAGAATCCAAGCATGTTTTTGGGAAAAAATCCCTCCCCATGTCCTTGAAATGAACGTTTGGCCGCACAAAGGACTGACTGCATCATACACAAATGTAAAATAACTCGTTTGGTGAAATCCTCAGTTGAGTAAGTAAACCTTAAATTCGTCACACTTACAATTGCCTCACATTTTAAAATGTGTATATTCCTCAAATTATGATGATATCCCGGAAAATCACTAAGGTCAACACATAATGAGCCATCCTCCTACCATGTTTTGCTCAGGGCTACAAGGGAATAATTCCTCTTGTTTCTCAATTTCCATTCCTCTATAAAATTGTGTATACAAAAAAGGTTCAACTCCACAAAAGAAGGTCGGTTGGCCTAAATAGGATTATCCATCAGTTCACATGCTCCTGACTGTCTTCAGAATGCTGCACTGCACGCACTGCTGCCGGTTGCAGTTGGGCGTTGGAGTCGAATTCTGTGCGTGATCTCAGGCAAAAGGGTGAGTCTCAATCATCTCAATTCTTCCTTGCTCATTTGCTGTCAAGGGAGTGATCGCTTGCGATAAGCGCACCTCAGCCTGCATTACCTGAATAGAAAACGATTTAACATTAACAATTCTTGAATCCCATCCCATGGCACATTTGGTTATGTTCTAGTCCCTTTGAATTGAATTTCTGTATGAAATCAGACAGATCATATGAAGTAGTGAAGAGATCAGTGTATTTAGTCCATGTATTTTTTTACCACACCTCTTTGCTCCAATTTGTTCGGAACACATAAACCATTAGAATGACTGTCTGAAGAAGGCAACCAGCCAACATCCCTGTCCAGATTCCCTGCACACCAAGCTTGAATTTGTAGCCCAGCAAGGCTCCTAAAGGAAGTCCAAACACGTAGTAGCATCCTGAATTTACTAGTGCCACTGAAGATTGCCATCCTGCACCCACAGCTACTCCTGCAAAGATTTCCAATTTTTGAGCAGAAGTTTCATCTCTTTTACTATTCCTCTTCTGATAAAAATCTTGTTCTGCTAAGTTTTCGAGATACCATGAAGCACCGGTTGGATACTGTTGAGGGAAATTGATGCTGCCAGGAAATAACCCAATTGCGACGCCTCCCTTACAACCTCAGGTTTATTGGAGAACAATTTTGGAAATTGATCCTTGAATGCAAAGACCAAAATAGTAAATATAAGTCCAAATAAGGCTGAGGTTGTCACAGCGACAATAACTGAGAATTTGGCTGCTTCGGGATGTCCAGCTCCAAGTTCATTGCCAACCCGTATGCTACAGAATAATTTATGTATCATTTAAAGTATCACATAATATCCAGTTATTCTTTCAGTTTTTGAAATCAGTTTATTGAACAACAGAAAAACAATCAAAGTACTCCATTTTTTTAGTGTGTTAAAATTATCTGACTACTGGTTTTACTCTTACCTTACTGCTGCATTAAAACCCAAAGTGACCATCAATGTCCAAAACTCAAAGTTCATGCTATAGAAACAAAACAAAAAGATGAGAAATTTGTAAGAGTGCAAAAGAAAGAGGTAAAATTACAAACAATTCATCAAATTACACAGAGTTAAAACAGGTCACGAACCAAATTGATATAGCATCCACAGCAAGTTCTGGATTTTTCAACCAGCCTACCATAAGAATCAGCACAGTTGGGTACCATAGCTCCAGGCTGCCATCCCAGATATTATCATCATCGTCGTATAATTTACCACTAATTCAAGCTAAATTTTCTTTATATTAGAATTCAAGATTCAAGAACCTACCATAGCATAACTGCTGAGGCAAGAGATAACTTGACAAAAGAAGTAAGGGATTTGAATGCCAGCCATGAAAACCCCGTCCAAGCATCAGGGAAAAACCCAGAGATGACATAAACTAATTGAGCCAATACCATAAGCCACCAAGAGATATTGCCAGCTATAGCAGCACCAAGCAAGCCATACCCAAGCATTGTCACTAGAATCCAATTGAATAAAGTATGGAATCCCAACATTACTAGACAAATTATAGTCATGACCCATATTTTACTCTGAGCTTGGAGAAACTTCTGTACGGGAAAGTTGAGAACATAAGCATACAATTGAGGAATGACCCATATTGCATATTTCCCTGCAAGCTCTGAAATTCCTGAATTTTGATGCAGCAGTTTTAGTAAGGGCGATGTGAAGATACAAAAGGGAGTCAACAACAAGGCTGTGACAAAAGTGATTATGCAAGATCTTTGCATATAGATTCCAAGCATCTCATATTGCTGTGCTCCAACAGCCTGACCGCAGAGTGTCTCAAGGGCACTTCCCATCCCTAGCTAATATACGAAGTAAAAAAACCAATTAGTCAAGTGATATTAAGAGCTTGAAAACAGCATTTTTTTATTGTCATGCTTACCATTATCCCATATACAAAGCCTAGGAGGACATTATTAATAACAGAGACAGCTGCAAGTTCCAACTCTCCAACATGGCCAATAAAGGCAGCAGTAACGAACTCGAAAGAGAATTGAGCAACTGTAGCCAGTACAGCTGGGGCAGCAATCTCCCATATCTTCTTGGATTCATTCCAGCTTCTTTCAGAAATACTTTTAGCAGCAACCATTTCATCTCTTAAATCTTCTGTTTCGAGGGCTCTCGGCTCCATTGTAGTACAAGATTTTAGCATCCTTACTTCTTTGTCTTTTTCATCATAGAAATACATTTCTAAGTTGGAAAAGAACAGACAAGTTCGTATCTCCTTTACTAATTATCTCAGGGAACACGTCTTTATTCTTTATTTTTTCTCAAATAAAGAACACATCACTCGCTATGCATCAGGTTCACAGATGTTGTTGCCACCCTCCAACACCAAATCCAACTCGAATAACCAAAAAAAACCCTCAAGTTTTTTTCAAAAGTTGAAAGATAGGAAATGGAGAACTAGAAAAAATCTCCACAAAATTAAATTTTAAATTCAAACAAATCAATTCTCCGTGATCCCAAGGCAAGTAATCAAGGGAATAGAATGACCAATAAAATACTCTAAAAAGCAAATAAACTAAAATAGAACTAAAAAAGATTTAAACAAACAAATTAAAATTTTCGAACACCCTTCCAAACAACATGCATTCAGAAGAAATCAGAGTAATTCCCTGATCAATCAAATATACACAGAAAAATGCAACCTTTGGGAAGGACAGACAGACGCTCAAAGCAAACTGCAAAGAATACATTTTTTAAACAGACGAAGCATACAGCTTTGAAAGATCTAAATATTCCCTTTATATAAAAAGCTTTTTTTTCTCAAAATAATCAAAATTTCCATGATAGTATCATACAATCAAGATATGCCTGCTGTCAATGTCATTCATTCCAAAATTTTATGCAGAATAAAGCATTAATTAATTACATAAACGACGTGAGATATACTAACCTCTTCGTTAAGAAATTTTCTTGATGGTTACTTCAATAATCTTCCTGCAGTAAAGTAGAATATTTTACCTCTTGAATTTGCTGTGATATCCCCCTAAACCCTCTAAACCTGATAGTATACGCTTATATTTTAAAGCTGTCAATTGGGGCGGACCGAGTCCTAAACCCTCTAAACCTGATAGTATATGCTTATATTTTCTCAGTATTTACTAATAGAGCTGTAAATTGAAGTTGGCTTAATACTAACCTCAACAGGTCAGAGCATTTGAAGGGTTGGGCCGACCCTTTTCTTTGAAGGACCACCAAAACTTTAACCTAGCCTTAACTCCACATGATCGAGGATTGGGATGGATTAGTTCCTTTTTTTTCTTTTTTTTTTTATTGGGGATTATTTCGCCAATTGTGGTGAATGATGATTTGAATGATGTTCTAACATAGTTTCCTATTTAAATAGAGGTTGAAAAGCTATTTAAACTTGTATTGTGAACGTTTACATCGTTGGACTTTATCTTTTTTTAAAGTTAATCATCCAGCTAGAGATGGTTGGCAAAGAGGTTTAAAGATATGGGATAAAAAAAAGGATGATGAAGATAGTGATTTGGAGAAAAAATGTTTTATTTTCATACAAATTAATGTCCTGTACATTACAATATATACATATTATTAGTCCCATCAATTATGCGAATAAATTGATTATTGCTATTTAAGGAAAAAAACATAAAATCTTTTATTTGTGGCAGGTAAGTATCAATTTTGCCAATAATATGAAGATGAAGATGGTGATGACTTAAAAGAGGAAACTGACAATAGTAGCAGCTTGCACATTGTTGGTGAGTTGGGATGCTTGCCTATTACAAAACCTCAATCAATGTGAGACCGCGATAAGTGTTGGCGACCCTACTTTTTTGTTTGATATTTTATTTTATTTTTTTTAAAATATCCCTGGCCCCAAGGCCCAACCCAGCCCCGCCCTCCCTCAGAACTTCTTGGGCCCCGACCTTAAAGTGCTCGATTAAAAAATTCTTAATGTTATTCGGGTTGGATTTTTGAAGCCCTATCCTCTAAAATTATGGGGTAAGGTCAAGTCGATCCCAATTGACAGCTCTATTTACTAATAAGGGTCTTAAACAATCTTTTTTTTTCCCCCTCTTATTTAATTTAATAATAATAATCATAATTAAACTATTTTAAGATTCAATGCTAATCTAATTAATTAAATTAGGCTCTAGGTCTAGTTTTACAAATAATGTATAACTACATGTTACATCAATAAAAAATTTAATATATATCCTTAAAGGTTAATTTATCATTTTATGGGTTAGCATATAAAATATATTAAAAAATAATATTACAAGTAAGATTTTTATTAATATTTTTTTCTTATAATCGAGAATGATAAATAAGTCAAGCATTACGAATTTAGTGGTGAATAGTAACTCATAAAATGCAAAGGTTTTGAGTTTGAAACAAGTGTGAGGATAGATGGGATGTATGGTTGATTCTGGTGGGAATGTTTGGAAAGGGATGGATGTTAAAAAAAAGTTTTTTTTTTTTTTATAAAAAAAAGGAGTTGCACATTGGATCCAGGGACATTAAATTATGAATGGAGTAAAAATTTTCTCAACCTCAATCCGTTGACTTGGGCACGATCAGCAAAACGTGCCCAATTTAGATTCTCCGTCCCCTCGTGCAAATTATGATTCCCCCCCTTCCCAAACGAGGCCTTAGATTTGAACCAAAAGAAGAAACCCGCAATATATCGATTGCCATCCCATCCCAGTTTCCATAAATGCGACGTTCTGAATGGCTATCGTGTGAACGCATGATAATTGATAAGGGCTCCCACTATTCCATGATAAAAAATATACATATGTCATTAAAAAAAAAACCTGTACATTTAATTTATAAAATAATAATAAAAGTATTTAATATTTTTATAAACACGTATATTATTTTAATTGGACGTCCATGGTCAGTTTTTAATGACTTATACTCCCTCTGTCCCTTTTTATAGGTCGTTAAAGGAGATTGGACTTGTCCCTTTATATAAGTCGTTCTACTGATTTTTATGTGTATTTCGTGCTAAACTTCCTATATTACCCCTCAGTCCTCTTTTCTCTCCCTTCTTCTTTCTTCCTTCCCAACGCATAGTTTCCCTTCCCAACTTCGCGGCTTCTCAAAATTTCTCCTCCAGAAGCGTCTTTACAGTTGCTTCTCGGAGATGAAAAAAGAGGCAAAAGGAATTCTCCTCTCCCGATCGTCAATCGACAGAAGCTACCCAACAGGTTTCTTTCGTTGTTTTCTCTTAATGCCTTGCCTACAATTTCTAGTTAAAATTTTAAAATTATGCTATTCATCAGGTTTTCTTCACTTCGAGGGCTGTTTTGAGGCCATCTTTTCTATGTACACGAATTTTTCCTGAGAGGAGTATCAATTTCTTGCAGGGAAATAATGGAGAGCTTTCATGAGAATGGAGAAAGCCCACAGCTTGGTAATCGGAGAAAGCCAATCAAGAAGGGAATGCTGGAATCAATACCAGAATATGAGGCTTCTGAAAGCCAAAACGATGATTCATCCGGGTATGCAATGCAGGTAAGATCAATTTGTTAGCTAATTGTATGCCTAATCAAATGTAAAAC
>JAOXNR010000029.1:2923785-2967329 GCA_028571225.1 Parsonsia alboflavescens | reverse complement strand
GGAAGAGACGAAGATGAAACTGGTTTAAATTTTCTCAGACATCTTAAACTCTGTGTTGATCAGAAGGGTAATTTAGGAAAAAAAAAATTTTCTTAATCCACGTTAAAAGTCTGCAAACGACTTATAAAAAGGGACAGAGGGAGTATTATTTTTGTGTAAATACATAGCCTCTCCACCTACTTCTAATATGAATAGTTTGGTTGGGATGAATAATCATTTTTTCCCCCTGTTTCCATACAATTTTAATTCTTTTATTGGTTGTTTGGAAAAAATAAAATATGAAATAACAATTCCAAAATAAAATTCAAGAATCTTATTTATGTATATATGAGAAAACATTCTTATTTGGAGTTGACATCGATTTTTTTTTTCTTCCCGCCAGCTGAATGCTGAAACCCAAGCATCTCAAGTTGCATTCCCATTTTCCGGCGTCGCAGTGATCGCATGCCTGTTTATGCGCTCCTCGGCCTGTGTTACCTGAACAGAAAAGAATTGTATATATATAAACAAATTTTTCCATGTTTTTGATGGCCAATATTTATTGAAAAATTCTATTATCATTCCATTGGAACATGTAACTCATTACATTCCAAATTTTTCCCACAAGGTATTAGATTATGAGTAGTAAAAGGAAATAATAATTGATAAATTGATATGGATCGCAAAATCTATATATTGGGACACAAATCAAAAGTTTACAAGAATTTTCCATATTTATTAGTACACTCCAGTCAATAATAGATAACTCCCTCACATATGTATTCATATATAAAGTTAACTAAGGTATTAATCATATGATTAGTGCTATATAATGCACCTATAATATCCATAGAATATATGTAGTATATTAACAACATGAATATTTAGTGTACCTATATATATTCGCATGGTCAATAAATGATCCATTAACAAACACAAATGCACTAAATGAATTTCTATTGAATCAATTTAATCATCTTACTTTACGCGAATGATCAATTTGACCGTTAAACTTTTTTTTTGTAATAATTTAGAAAACAATGAAATAGAGTTTTTTCTATTATTATAAATTACTTTATAAAATTTTATGAATATTTTTTTATATTTATCTTTTTGTTCTTTATAAAAATATAATACTATTATTATTAATTGGCATAAACTGCTAGACCTATACTTGGTGTCCATATCATGCCGATACAAGATTCTAGACCGCACACTGGAATAAATTCTTTCAAGAAGGCCTAACATATTTTGAAAATGGCACCAAAACATGATAGCTATGTGACAGGATTGAAAAGATGATAGAAATTGAGAAACCAAATTGAGACCCATTTTCTTACACACATCATCAGTAGCAAGATAGAGAAATTCGACATGAAAATAGACCATGACAGGGGTATGAATTTGTGATGAAATCGAAATACTCTGTGCTTTGATTCCCCTGTTCTAAAAATTGCAAACATGACGCCAAATAAAATTTGCCATAAGTCGAGTTTTTTTTTATTATTATTATTTTTTTTATAGATTACTTTATTATATTATTATATTTTTATAAGGTACAAAAAGAAAAATATATATAAAAAATACTTATAAAATTTTATAAAGTAATCTTTAATAATAATAATAAAAAACTCTATTCCATTGTTTTATAATTTATTATATTTTTTTACAATTTCTGAAATTATTACACCAAAAAAAATGTTCAGTGATCAAATTGATAATTAGCACAAAGTAAAATGGTTAAATTGATTCACTGGAAGTTTAGTGGTCAAATTGACCATTTCTACCAGGTAAGATAGTCAAATTGACTCAATAAGAAGTTCAGTGGTTAAATTGAAAAAACAGTATAAATTTAGTGGCCAAATTGGTACTTAACTCTTGTGCAAAGTTCTAAGACTTATATTTTCAACCAGAGGAAGTAATATATATATATTTTAGAGTTAACCATGTATTAAATTTGTAAATATATATACACATAGACTCGTACACTCTTTAGCATTTCCCTATACATATATTTCATTCATCCCTAATTATAAATCGTTTACCATCATTTTTTTTATCCAATCTTACAGGTCATTCACTACCATCTTTATTCATTCTTTTCAATATTACTCATACTCTCTTTCTCTTCCTACACCATTTTTCTCCTCTCCGAGAACCTCCTTCTAACTCTTTCTCCTAAACTACTTTATAAAATAAGGGCATTTGAAAAAGGAAAAAAAGAAAACTTTATCTTAACACGAATAAGATCAAAATGATGACAAATAACTTATTATAATCGGATAGAGGAAGTATATATTTCACTCATAGATGATATGAAATTAGGAGAGCAGACCTCTTTGCTCCAATTAGCTCGGAACACAAAAATCATTTGAATGACAGTCTGAAGAAGGCAACCAGCTAACATCCCAGCCCAGATTCCTCGTACACCAAGCTTGAATTTGTAGCCCAGCAAGGCTCCTAAAGGAAGCCCAAATAGGTAGTAGCACCCTATACTTACTAGTGCTACTGAAAATTGCCATCCTGCACCCACAGCCACTCCTGCCAAAAAAAAAAAGATCCAATTTTAATTGCTATATTCCATTCCGCTCAATACTGACACATATGTTATGGGCTAACATTAATGAAGAGTTTTTTGAGATATACCATAAAGGACTGGTTGGACACTGTTGAGGAAGATTGTTGCCACCAGGAAATAACCCAATTTGGAAGCCTCCCCTATAACCTCTGGTTTATTAGAGAACAATTTAGGGAAATGACCCTTAAATGAAATGATCAAAATAGTAAATATAAATCCAATTGAGGTTGAGGTAGCCACAGCAACCGTAATTGACAATTTGGCTGCTTTCGAATGTCCTGCTCCAAGTTCATTGCCAACACGTACACTACAAAATAATTTTTATACATTTTAAAGTTTTGTCTGGAAGTGGAATATTTAATATATCCAAAAATACAATAATGCAATGAGCTTCGGCTCCCTCTGCCCCTAATAATAGATCATTTTGTTACTATTAGCGTAATTCTTTTAGAAAAGAATGTTGAGAATAAAAGAGTGAGAAATGCTTTATGGAAAGAGAAAGAGCAGAATGATATTGAAAAAGAGTCAAGATTGATAAACTATCCATAATCAGAGGGCAGAGGTAGCATGACGGTTAATTATTCAGTTTCTGCAAACAATCATCAATCAACCCATTTTGATTCTGTTAAAGAAAAGTAATCTCACCACTGGTTTAAAGTCTTACCTCACTGCTGCACTAAAACCCAGAGTGACCATCATTGTCCAGAACTGGATGTTCAGGCTATAGAAAACACACAATAATAAGAAGAAGAAAAATTTGTGAGAACTGAGAACACGGCAATTGATTTGAATGACAGACCAAAACAGATCACTTAATTACCAAATTGATATGGCATCGACAGCAATTTCTGGATTTCTCAACCAGCCTACCATAAGAATCAGTATAGTTATGTACCACAGCTCTAAGCTGCAAATCAATCCCCACATACAATTAATTCAAACTGAATTTTCTTGATAATATCAACAGCCAGTATATATATATAGAGAGAGAAGTAATGCATTGCACTGTATGTTGATATAGTCAACAAAAAATCAATCTTCATTTACACATGGTGCATTCTATATTCAAGATTCAAGAACATACCATATCATAACGGCGGATGAAAAGGATAACTTGACAAAAGAAGCAAGGGCTTTGGATTTTAAGGCCAGCCAAGAAAAACCAGTCCATGTCTCAGGGAAAAACCCAGAGACAACATATATAAATTGAGCCAATACCATAAGCCACCAGGAAATATTTCCAGCTATAGCAGCACCTACCAAGCCATGCCCAAACCTCGTCACCAGAATCCAATTCAACAAGGTATGTAATCCCAAAATTAACACATAAATTGTAGCCATAACCCATAGTTTACTCTGAGCCTGCAGAAACTTCTGGATATTAAAGTTAAGAGCATATGCATACAATTGAGGAATAACCCATATCGCATATTTCCCTGCAAGCTCTGAAATTCCTGATTTTTGACGCAGAAGTTTCAACAAGGGCGAGAAGAAGATACAAAAGGGCATCAACAACAAGGCTGTGCCAAGACTAATTAAACAAGATCTTTGCAAATAGATTCCGACCATCTCAAATTGCTCTGCTCCGACCGCCTGCCCGCAGAGTGTTTGAAGCCCACTTCCCATCCCATACTAAATTAATTAATATGCCAAGAAATTAAAAAGAAAAGAAAAAATCACCATCTTCTTCTTTTAATAACCTGTAAAAAGGCAGAAATTTCTGGGTTGTCTTGCGTACCATTACTCCGTACACAAAGTTTAGGAGGACATTATTCACCACAGAGACAGCTGCAAGTTCCAAATCTCCGAGATGACCCGCAAAGGCTGTAGTTACGAACTCGAAAGAGAATTGAGCAACTGTAGAAACCATGGCTGGGGCAGCGATCTCCCATATCTTCTTGGATTCCTTCCGGCTTCTTTCACAAATAGTACTCGTACTTTTAGCTGCAACAACCGCTTCGTGATCGTGGTCTCCTTCTTTTCCTATTTCATGGCGGCGTGGCTCCATGTTTTTTGCGTCTCTACTTCCTCTTCTTCTTCTTCATTGTTATATAAAATTCATATTCATATTCTCTTCCTTTTCTTCCCACCTATCAGTCGACAGAGAATGTACTATTAATCGTTAATCCCTTTATTTAAAACTAATATCTCCATTTCTATTTTTTTTATATTTATTTTTTCAAAATAAATAATTTTTTAATATTGAGCACTTTTAACCACCTCCCACTACTAAATTAAAGCTCATACGGATAATTATAGTTATAATGTTAAGAAAGGTGCGGATCTCCTCCTACCTGATTGCGTCTGACTCTTTATTATCCTACTAGAAATAACGTATATTTTTAAAAGATTAAGTTTTATTAAGATTTAGTTTATCTTATTAAATTTTAATATATAAAATATATTAAAAAATAATAATTAAAAATGACAAATCATTTTTATTAATATAAAAGAAAGTGATATTCGATCCAATCTAAAATGATGAACTTTATAAAGTCAAACTCATTCTTCAATATTTAATAGATATTTAATTTTTTATTGATTTGTATGTATTTTTTAAAAAAAGAAAAAGGATTGAATTTCGTTTTAATATTTTAATATCAATCTTTTAGAGAAATTTTTAACTAATTAAAAAATAATACATGCAAATTTAAACAATTCAAAAATGAGCATATGCACATCGAATTCAATTTTTATTTTTATTTTTAAGAAAAAAAAAGAACACGCATGTGTCCTTTCAATAAATCGTAAATGCTGCTTTTCTTTTTTCAGAACTGAAACTATATTAAGATTCATTTAGGTAGATAATTATCGGTGAATATGATTTTAGTATGGTAAATTCCCTAAATAGCCCCCACAGTTAGAGCTGCGCAATTGATCCGTTTAACTCGGTAGTTGGATTGAGTCAACCGAACTGATTTAATTAGATGATCAGAAAAATCGGTGGAAATTTCCAAATATAATTAAATGGGTTGACCCAATTTTAATTTTATTCAATTTTTTAAAACATTTCAATTTTATCCAATTTTCGAAAATATTTCAATTTTATCTAATTGGATTGTCTCAATTTCAACCTATACTCAAAAGTCAATTTTAACATTTTTGGGTAATAAAAATTATAACAGAAATAGAAAATTACTTTTTTACCCTTATACCCGAATAGAGACAAGGGCAACAACGGTTTCTTTTCTTCCCATTTCGAGATCGACTCCCCACCTTTTTCACCGCCAACAACCGAAACTCTCCACCTTCTCCACTCTTCATATTTCTTCTACTCTCACCCATTTTCTTTCCTTTCTTCCACACTCATTTTCTTCACATCCAACCGAAACTGCCCTCCCATTTTCGTGACACACTTCGGTAGAATCCACACTTCGGTAGAATCCACACTCCCGCGATGCTGCCATTCGCTGGTAGATCACTTCGTTGTCACCGTTGCCATTATCGGTTGGTTTTCTTCAAACTTAAACCTTGATTTTGTGTCAAATATGCTAAATGTTATTTATTTTGATTTTGATTTTGTATTTTGTTGACACTGTCTTGGACGATAATGCATGAATTTGAATTCATATCTCGAAATTGTTTGGTCGTGCCTCGAAATTGTTTGAAACTGACTCGAAATTATTTGTTGCGTCTCGAAATTTTTTAGTTGTGTCTCTAAATTATTTGAATCTGTCTCGAAATTGTTTAGTTGTGTCTCGAAATCATTTGAATCTATCTCGAAATTGTTTGGTTGTGTCTGGAAATTGTTTGTTGTGTCTCGAAATTATTTGTTGTGTCTGGAAATTGTTTGTTATGTCTGGAAATTATTTGTTGTTTTTGGACATTGTTTGATTCAATGTCTCGAAAGGGTTTGATTGTATCTCAAAATGTTTATTTTGTGTCTCAAAAGGGTTTGATTGTGTCTCGAAATGTTTACTTTGTGTCTCGAAAGGTTTAGTTTGTGTCTTGAATTGCATAAATTGTGTCTCGAAATGACTCGATGTCCAGAAATGACTACTGTATGTCTCGAATTGTTTACTTTGTGTCTCGAAATATCTGCTGTGTGTTTTAAAAGAAATGTAATTAAAAGTCTGGGTTAATTTCGAAATCATATCTCGAAATTTGTTGAGTGTATCTAGAAATTATTTCTGTGTGTCTCGAAATTCTTTATTAACTAATTTAGAAACTAAACTGCAGAGATATGGATCCCACTCATCACACGTTTCAGTTCCGACACGATCTCGCTGTGCCTACTAGGAACAGGCTTTGCTCACACGCCAAGTTTTCGATCGTTACACAGACCGTGGATCTGCTGCGACAACATGGGGCTTTGGAGCATTTTGAGAGGGGGCCTTTTGGATACATGGTGGATCTTCCCGTTTATCATGGAGGGTACTATTCTAGGGCTACCCTTCATATCTTGAGACACAAGGTCATTTTGGAAGGTGTCCGGCCCGATCAAATGTGGTTTCTCATTAGAGGCCGGTTACACCGACTGAACCTCCAAGAGTACACTCTCCTCACCGTTCTACGTTATGGAATAGTAGACCGACATATTATTGAGAGGGGACCGAATCAGGATAGAGTCATGGCTAGATTGATTAGGGTGAATTTGGTTTCTCCATGGATAGTCTTGTAGAGGTGGCATTCCATGGTTGTGGGACAGCTGTCGGTTGATGATGCCCTCAGATTGGCATACAACATCATCATAGGTCATTGGATCCTAACCTGAGAGCAGACTACAGACATACCTTTTATGTATCAAGTCTGTTGGATGACTTGGAGGCTGTGGAGTCGTTTCCATGGGGAACGATCTGGTGGAGCCACACGATGCATTCCTATCAATAGGCCATCCAGGAGGACTCCCCGAAGAGACATTTGTAAGCCAATTGTTGGGTGTTACTAGTAAGTTTTCATATTATTAATT
Organism: Parsonsia alboflavescens; assembly: GCA_028571225.1. Classification (NCBI taxonomy): domain Eukaryota; kingdom Viridiplantae; phylum Streptophyta; class Magnoliopsida; order Gentianales; family Apocynaceae; genus Parsonsia; species Parsonsia alboflavescens. The sequence continues at coordinate 2,959,863 of JAOXNR010000029.1, read as the reverse complement.
ACAAAAGTTTATCAATAGTGTTTTTTAGATTCTCTCAATAATTATTTGAAATTTTTTTAGTGGTGGGTGTACAATCATTTCCCATCCTTGCGTCCTGAGCTATGTAAGGATGCTCAGGCTTCGGCTAGACGTGGTTCCTCCCATGAAGGGTCACAATGCTCGAGGTGCCTCTCCTTTAGAGGTCCCCGACTTGGGAGAGGGGAGTGGCCCTAGCTACTTGACCAAGTAAGTGAATACTTTATCAATGTTCACTTTCATTTATAAATTAGTTATTATCACTAAGTCAAACTATCAATCACAAGCCCGTGCTAACTCCCAATATATCGAGGCTGATTAGGCGAAGCAGCAGCAGCCGTATTGGACCGATTTCGACTGCACCCTATATATTGCAACGACATGTTGGGGCAATTATCTACCCAGCTCATTCTTTGGGGCGTGCGGACAGCAATTGCCGGTTCCACCATTCGATCAGGTAAGACTAATCTTAATTTTCAAAATTTAAGTTCATTTTGTATAAAGATAAATATAAAGATTGTTAATACTTTACCTTTATTTTTTTTTAGATCCCACGTCCTAATCGGGATTCGACTGAGCAGAGGATTGATCGAGATCGGTCGATCAGTCCAACGAGATCCGGTAGCAAGGCCTCACGGTCGAGTCTTTCGGCAGAGGACCAGGGGAACAAACATCCCTCTCCCGTTCCTTCTCTACACGAGAGGAGTCGACGTCAGGTATGTAGCTCTTCCTACTTAAATAAACCCCCACCCCCCTTTGGAAATGAATACGGATGGATTTTAAATCGGTTTCATAATTACAATCACCTTCGGTGGTCAAGCTACCTATGGCCAAGGTCGTGCTCCTGTTGCAGTATCTTGGGGATTAGTTATTCCAGGGATTTGCATAGATCGGGATGATGCAGTCTAGTATCCTAAAGAGACTCACCCATATCGAGCACAGGCTCGATGTGCTAGAGAGGCATGATTCCCTTTCATGGGCCACCCTCCACCCAACTTCTCCCGTAGTCCTCGACCACACCATTCAGGTAAATGTACTATCAGAAACCCATGTTAATTTCAATTACTGGCTTTTATCTAAATTTTAATTTGAAAATGATTCTTCTATTTTTTACATAATAGGTCGATGCACTTGTCAGTTAGGCAGAGAATCCAGGCGTTCCTCTAGCTCCGGCTCCTACTCCGGCCTCGACCCCGACCTTAGACCCTCTAGCGGCAGCTTTAGCTCCAGCCCCGACCCCTCCGTCGGCTTCGACTTCTGCTCCGGCTCCAGCTCCAGCCCCAGCCCCAGCCCCAGCGGTTCCAGTTGCCACTATCCAAATAAAATTTGGATCGCTGGATCATAAATTTTAGTCTCTATTACTCGTTCATTTTATTATTGAGTAATTCTATATGAATTCTCATATTGAGTAATTGATTTTATTAGGAGCTTGGTTGTACACGTCGGGCCAAGGTTCCGTCTGCAGTTGTACAGTCACCTTATACCGACCCGACCCATCACGTCGAGTCGTTGAGGCCAAAGAAAAAGTCGAGAATGAAAGCGGCCAGGACGACTCGAGTGGAAGAGGTGCAGAGGGTGATTCTACCTACCGTAGTGGACCAGTCCACTCTAGACCGGGCACGGTTAGATGACTTTTGCAACTCTGGAAGTTCAAATAGGTAATTCCCTTTCTTTTGATGATTAATTTGCATTTTATAACTTTTTTGGCTTATTGTTCTAATCCAATTTTTGTGATACGAGCACGATCGGGGGGATCCTATCATTTGTCAAGGCTAACCTCGCGAGGTCAGGAATATGACGGAGTACATCGAGGATGACCAGGTGGACGGGTTCATGGCTTCACTACGGAGAGTGACAGCGAAGGCCCTATCAATTTACCAGATCCGGTTCCACTTCGCACTCACCAGGACATACTTGTACGTACATAGTTAAAAAATTATATTTATTTATATTTCATTTACTGTACTTACAATATCGATTTTTAACTAACTCCAATGACAGAGCGTTCTCCAAGGTGCATGGGAGGAGACGAAAACATCTGGAGTGGAATTGGGGTCCTACGTCTTCAAGGATTATGTCACTGCCTGGGCTGGGGAAGATGAGCATTAGTATTACTCTGGGTCAATCTTCACAGGTCTCAGATGACATTATATGATTCGAAACCATTGATTGAAGCGAAAGAGTCTCAATTTGACTTGATGGAGCCGGTCTACTTGATGTTTCCATGATTACTTCGGCAGGTCGGATTTTATGACAGGATAGCCAGCTCCTCGGTAGAGACGTTCACCGCAGTTTTGCTTGACCCGCCTGACAGCTCAGTGCACTCCATTCCTTATTCAGCCTAACACGACTAGTTGCAGTGCCTATGTGTGCTATTACATGTCACAGCTAATGAGAGAGCATCTTAAGGAGATGCCCCAATTGTCTCATACGGACTGTGTGGGGTAGTACATTAGGGATGAGATGGCTTGGCTCATGCTGTGGTTTAACGGATAGGAGACGACTTTGTAATTTTTTTTTTATATATTATAAATAATACAATAATGTAATGTAATTTTTTATTTATTTATTTTATATTATATCAATGAAAAAATATATTTTTCTTCTTCATTTCTTCAATTTTTACCCAAAAGTCAATTTTAACATTTTGGGGTAATAAAAATTAGGAGTCAAACTATACCCTTTTTGCATTTAGGTCCTTAAAGTTTTTTTTACCAGATTAGGAGTCAAACTATATCCTTTTTACATTTAGGTCCCTCAAGTTTATTTTTGCTAAATTAGGACCCAAACTATACCCTTTTACATTTAGGTCCCTAAAGTTTTATTTTTGCCAAATTAGAACTCAAACTATACCCTTTTTGCATTTAGGTCCCTAAAGATTTTTTTTTAAAAAAATTAATACTTAAACTATACCCTTTTTGCATTTAGGGCTATAAAAATTTTTTTTTAAAAAAAATAATACTCAAACTATACCCTTTTTGCATTTTAGTCCCCAAAGTCTTTTTTTTGGCCAAATTGGGAGTCAAACTATACCCATTTGCACTTAGGTCCCTAAAGTTTTTTTTTTTGCCAAATTAAGACTCAAACAATACCCTTTTGCATTTAGGTCCCAAAAAAAAAACTTTAGGGACTTAAATGCAAAAAGGGTATAGTTTGACTCCTAATTTAGGGACCTAAATACAATTTAGAGACGATCGTGACCTTGATTCAATGACAAAAATGTAATTTAAATTAAACGACAAATTCACTGTTTCTTAAAATAATAGCATTTACATGTCATGAACCGTGTCAACATTGATATTACCGGGAGAAAAAATCCACACCCTCCACAGACATATTGATATGAACGTTAACAAAATTTGTCCCGAAAGATTGTTGTGTGGAATTCAGATCAGATATGGGTACTTCATGATTTAGGTCAATCATTTTTCTTCAGGATGTCAATCATTTTCTTCTGTGTTGTGAGCATTTGGAGAGGTGACACGATTATGTCCTTTACTCTTGCATAGGGAGTACATTTTCCTTTGATGGTATTGTTCTTTCCGAGAGAGAAAGCGGGCCTCTTGTAGTCTTCCAACAGATCTTCATCCAGTAGGAGGATTGACGACCACATCATCCATACTTGTAATTGAATTCAAAGACGAACACAAGGGCATAGGCTCTATCGAAAGTGCATATGCCATCCTTAGTTTTTCCATGTCAAATGAATGACCATGATACAGAGTGTAGTAATGAGCCTCATTTTAACTATAAAAAAGAATTAATGTAAATGGGCTGTGGAAAATATATAATTAAATGCTTATAGAATTAAAAAAACAAAAAAAAAAAAAAAGGAAGGAAGAATTGGGTATTGAATAGACCACATTTGGGTCTCGAATGGAAGACTTGGGTCTCGAATGGACCACATTGGTCTCGAATCTCGAATCTACAATCTTGGGTCTCGCCTGGAAGACATAGGTCTCAAATAGAAGACTTGGGTCTCGAATGGACCACATTGGTCTCGAATCTCGAATGGACAAGCTTCGGTCTCAAATGGAAGACATGGGTCTCGAATGGACCACATTGGTCTAGAATCTCGAATGGACAAGCTTCGGTCTCGAATCTCTATTCTTGTGTCTCGAATCTCTATTTTGGAGTCTCGAATCAAGATTCTACTGTTTAGAATCTCTAATAGACCCCTTTTCTCTCGAACGAACAACTAATGTTTCGAATGGAAATTCTAAATTTAGCCGATAAGTCAGAAAATAAATAAAAAATTTACCTGGCAACAACAATGGCATGTTTGTAAGGTATCTCTTCCACTTACCATCCCTGACATCTACAAGTCTTCTAGAGGATATCCACCAGAACATTTGCGTCCTTTGGTGGATTTCCTATGACATATTCCTCTCTATCTCGAATGGATATAGTCTGCAGCCTTTCAAGGTCAACCTTCACAACTTCTTCCTCAATTCTTTCCATTGCCCGCTTGGTGATAATATCTGGCATTGTAGCTACTACTTCCCTAGGTTTGTTGAAATAAGCCTGACACAAACTCCTAAAACACTCATGTGCAGATGTAATGGGCAATTTCCAGGCTTTCCTGATCTCCTAGTTGAAGGACTCCACGATATTGCTTGTCATTTGGTTGTAGCAATTGTTTGGACAATATGCACCTTAGCAATCTTTGTGTCCTACCTCAACATCCAACCAACGATGAGCTCCGGAGTGCATCTCTTTAATGTCTCCAAAGTAGAGGTCACATGTCTGCTTGTCATAGGCATATGCTGCAATTTTAAAACGGAGTGCAACCTGAGGATTTTTGCACTTTGTCTTTAAATTTTCCTTCAAATGTCGATAACAGAAGGCGTGTGGCTTTGTGCCGATCAGATATAATAACCAAATTATCTCGCAATTCATATGCAATCTTTAATCTTCTCAAGAACCACTCCCATGAATCGTTGCCCTCCTCCTCGCCAAATCCAAAAGCAAGGGGAAAAGTTTGCCCATTTCCATCTGCACAGACAACTGCATAAATTTTTCCCTCACACACACCTTTCAAGTGTGTTGCGTCTATGACAATTACGGGCCTCATGTACTTGAAACCCTCAATTGATGGACCAAGTGCACAGAATGAGCTCAGAAACTACTCATCTCGCATATGTATACTGGTCACCTTCCCTGGCATTACATGCTTTAACATGTGGAGATATGACGGTAGCTGCCTGTATGGGTTTTCTGGAGTTCCATAGGCTGTGTCTTTAGCACGCTATAAAGATCGACAGGCTTTGGTGTATCCGAGCTTCACACCATAATTCTCCCGCATGTCTTGAATCACATTTTTAGGGGTGTGATTCGCATTGGCGAGTTTACCAACATACATACGACCAATCGTCGTTGAACTTACATTTTTGTTTTGGCTTTGCTGTACGGTTTGGAAACAAATGTAAGTCAAAGCAAACTTGTGAATAACCCAAATCTGGCATCCAGCTCTACAATTTGCAAGTATCATGAAAGTAAAATCTTTTCGATTCTTACATGGTGCCTTAAATCTCCCCTTATCCGAACGTATCATGTGATATGGAAATCGATTATTGAGTTAATATTCACCGATTGCTGCTACCAATTCATTCTTATTGTTAAAAACTGCATCCTTTCCAATAAAATCCACCGGTGGAACAATATCGTCTTCCAAAAAATGCAGCTCTTTGTAGTCATTCCAAACCATATTTGCAAAATGAGTAGAAGGATTCAGTATAAATTTTTCAAATGGAATCACCTACCTCATCCCATCGTGGAAGTTGTCATAATTGTCATTGTTGTCACCATTGTCATCATCATCAACATCATCATCAGCCTCAACGTTGTGAATATATTCTTCATCGAATTCATAATTATCATATGTGCGAATATATTCGGATGTCCCCACTTCATCATTTGCATCAATAAATCTTGCCCTTTCATGATCATTTGGATCGGATGGACAATTACGACCAATATCACCATTGATGTCATCCTCGTAAGTCCACTGAATTTTGTTCACGACGACAACTTTAGGATTCCCTTCCCCTTTCAAATACATAATGCCATACATGTCTTCAATCTCTATTAATTTCATACTTCCATCACAAATTTAGAAGCAATTGACATTTATATGTCAAATTGGTTTAAGTCAATCTTTATCAAGTTTGCCACAGTTCCCCTCAAATCTTCATAATTCATATCGGATGGTACGACTAGTGCACACACCCTTCCAACTAGACAACTCTCGTGAACAGCAATCCTCATATAATCCATTTCTACACTGTGTCTCGAAATCAACTATGTGTATCTCGAAATCCCCTATTTGTATCTCGAAACAAAATATTTATGTCTTGAAAGTTCAGATGTGTCTCTCGAAATCCCTGTGTGTGTCTCTCGAAATCCTCTGTCTCGAATCCCTTATGTGTGTCTCGAAAGTCTCCTCTCTTGTTCCGAAAGCCTCATCTCTTGTCTAAAAAGCAACTATCGAGTGTTTCGAAATCACTTAAATAGGTCTTAAAATATACCTGTCTCGAAAGCCTCCTCCCAAATCTCGAAATCTTCTCACTTCGACGGAAATCTCTACAATCCCACCTTCCTTCCTTCCTCCTCCCAAATAAACAACACAGAACGAACAAACTTAGGCTTCCAAACACCAAAGAAAAAAAATAACGAAGAAACAAATCGAACGATGTAACTTCGAACACCCCCTACCTTCGTCTTCTTGATTTCGGAAAACAAAAATCAACAACCGAACACAATAAAAAGTTGATTTTTTTCTTTCTCTCCTATAAGGGAATGGTTTTTTGAAAAATTTTCTTAGCAATGGTTCAAAACTTCTGATCAAATGAATGATGTTAGTTGTAATTTCTTCAATTCATTTTACAGGTAATTGAGTTTGGTTGGGTGTGTTAAATGTTAAGGGGTAAGATAGTAAATGCATGTTAAAGGAGAATAAATGTTATGTTTTGATTTTTTAAAAAAATTAAAAATCGAAATGGATATAGAATAAAGTTAGTTTTAGATATGAGTAATTGTGAAATGTTGTGAAGATTTGGATAAAGAAGAAATTAATGTTTCAATTTGGATAAAAATGAAAACACCCCAAAAAATCATCCAACATTCAATTCAAATTATTTGGATGATAACTGACCAAATCGGATCCTATTTGGATAAAAAATTTAATAAGATACTAAATAATTATTTGCAGCACATATAAAACTAATTAAACGTAATAAAAAAAATACATAAAATAAATATCATACAAATTAAAAGACTAGATAATATTCATCCAATCATTATTCATAAATGATTCATAATTTATCTAAATATACTCAATGATGTGGTCGAGTAAGTGATTTGAAAATAAGACTTGCATAACTCAATCTTATTGTACACTCTAATCTTGATGAATTGTGAAACGGTCAAAACCTATCCAAATATAAAACATTCTCACTCTAAAATACAAAAACCTTAAATAACTTATTTACTACAATGTGTGAATTGTGCTGTTTTTTTTTCTTTTTCTAATTATAAAATTATTGATTTTATTTATATATAACTAAATATAATTAATATATCAGTTATAGACATATATTTTCAATTCTTCAGTTATCGACTAAAAGAAAAAAAAAAACTCTATATTAACAAATTCAATTAAATAAATTCTCTAAAAAAATTCATTCAATCAATCAGCTCAAATAATTGAACTTTTGATCAATTTATTATAATTTATAAAAGCAAAAGAGTAAATGCCTCGTAAATTCATCAAAACTTTCCAGATCAATTGTTTATCTAATTGGGAGGAATTAGGTTAAATGGTTTTGAAATTTTCATATTAAAATTATCTCTGTAAAATTTAGTAAAATCAAATATTATATAAAAATATTTAAAACATTTTATTTTATTTATAAAATTTATTGAATAATCCCTTTATAAACTTAATTTTTTTATGAAATCAAATATCATATTAGATTGATTTGAACAGAATTGGATTTTTACACAGTCGTCCAGAGAATCTGAAAAGCCCACATGAGACAGCCCCCGCAGGAGAGATATTAATTGGATACGGCACGTCCTCTACTTAATTATTATTCAATAATTCCAAAAGAGATACATTTCACTTTCAAATTAATTAATCCAAAAAAAAAATCATTTAAATTATTATGGAATTTTTATTTATTTATTTATTGAAGGTAAGGAAGGAAATTTTAAAAACTTCATTTAATTTTTTTATCATACTCATGTTTTTTTTTCTCTTCCTTTTTTTTCATATTAAACAACATTTCAACCTTTTTTCTCTCTTGTTTTTCTAAGCTTATAGGAGCTCTAGTAATGACTCACTCCCTTCATCCCAGATTAATTATGCTCAAATGAGTTGTCTCAAATTAATTTTCATTTACACATTTTAAAACAAAAAATGGATTTAAATTGTACTCCCTCCATTTAAATAGAGTTTTATTTTAAAATGATGATCATTTACGCAATTCAAAAAAAAAATTATAATTAAATTATCTATTTTATCCTTTCTTTATCAAACCTCCTTTTAACTTTTCCCAATGCAATTAACTGCACTACACATTCCAATTTTTAAACTAGAGAGAGAAGGACAGAGGAAATAAAGCAGGAAAGAGGAAAGAGTATTTGGAGGTGCAATTCAAGGTAAATTAAAGAGAAATAAACTTGGCTCAAATGGGTACGGTAATGATTGCCTTAATTTTTGTGAAAAATCCTTAAAATGATATTTTTTAAAAAACAGGGGGAGTACTATTATATCCTTTATTTATCTTATTTATCTGTGACTTTTTCAAAATCAAATACTCCTGTTGTTCCAAAATATAAGTCGTTTTAACCTCTTTTGTTTGTCGCACAATATAAGTCATTTTAAAATTTACAATGCACACTTATTATGTTTTTTTCACTTTTACCCTCCATTTAATATCCTCCTAAGAAATACAATTGAATTATAAATATGAAAGATAAAGGATATTTTAAACATAAAACAATATGTATTTATTGTTTCTTATATGAAATGGTTACTAAAGCCTTGTATTGTGGGACGGATTTAACAATTGTTTCACATATTCTAATTCTATACCAACTAATTCTAATACTCTTAATCTCAACTTAATAATAAATTTTTCTTAAAAATCAAAGTAATTGTGAGGAATGAAATTATAAAAAATGAGTAAGGTTATTATTTCCGTAATATTGGTAGAATAACCTTAAATGACAATTAACTTGAGACCTGAGGGATTATAATTTACATCATAAATATAAAACCTCGTAATTAACATCGTTCTAACTTGTAGCCATACAAGTTTGATTTCTTGATTTCAAGGGGTTCGGTTTGGTTTTTCGTTGAGTCTTAGAGTTTTGAACTTAAATAATTATTTTAGTGATAATTTAAATTGATTAAAAGTTTTGGAGAAAAACTACTTCAGAAGAATAAGGTAAAATGATCAACTTCATCTTTAAACTTTTTCATATTTCAAAACAAGTCCATATTCTTTTTTTCAAGATATTTGTAACTTGCACGCAAAATGTATTTTTGGATTAAAAAAAAAATACTCTTTCCGACCAAGTCAAATTCTCTTTTTTTCATCTGTCAGAATAAGGACAACTTTGAAAACCTGTTGTTCAAAATCCTGAACTTTGGAAGACACAGACAGATGTAAATTGACTAAAGTAAGCCTTCAGAAAACAAATTTCTCTCAGGCTAAAGGGTGTGAGTCTAAACTCTCAATCATCTCAATTCCTCCATTCTCATGTTCAGTCAAGGGAATGATCGCATGTGATCTCATGCGCACCTCAGCCTGCATTACCTGAATAAATAGAAAAAAAAAGATGTGAAATCCATATGAAGTTGTGAAGAGATCACAGTGTGTTTAACCCATATATGTACATATATTTTTTACCATACCTCTTTGCTCCAATTTTTTCGGAACACAAATACCATTAGAAGGACTGTCTGAAGAAGGTAACCAGCTAACATCCCTGTCCAGATTCCCTGCACACCAAGCTTGAATTTGTATCCCAGCAAGGCTCCCAAAGGAAGTCCAAATAAGTAGTAACACACTGTATTTATCACTGCTACTGAAGATTGCCATCCTGCACCCACAGCCACCCCTGCAATTCCAAGATTTTTACAAGTTTTTTTCATCTCTTTCTGACCAAGAAATGTTCAAAAAAATTTCTGGGATGATGAGGGTTTTTAAAAAAAAATTTTTTTTTTTACCATGAAGCACTGGCTGGATACTGTTGAGGAAAATTGTTCCTGCCAGGAAATAACCCAATTTGGAGGCCTCCCTTATGACCTCTGGTCTATTGGAGAACAATCTTGGGAAATGGCCCTTCAATGCAAGGATCAAAATAGTAAATATGATTCCAAACAAGGTTGAGGTAACCACAGCAACCACAACTGAGAATTTGGCTGCTTTTGGTTTTCCTGCTCCAAGTTCGTTGGCTACCCGTACACTGCAGAAATTGTAAAGAATTCAGTGGCTCTTCAATTTCGTCCTCGAGTATATGGAATGCGGAAACAATTAAATCACCCTAATTTTGATTCCCTTTATATAGATAACTAAACCATACCTCACTGCAGCATTAAAACCCAAAGCAACCATTAATGTCCAGAGCTGAAAGTTCATGCTACAGAAACAAAAAATGAGAAATTTGTGAGCACATACTTCAAAGTCCAAAATAGACACAAACAATAAGCAAATGAGCAAATTATGACGGGGGAAAAAAATGTCACTGACCAAATTGATATGGCATCTACTGCAATTTCTGGATTTTTCAACCAGCCCACCATAAGAATCAGCACAGTTGCATACCATAGCTCCAGGCTGAAATGTCAGATCAGATGTTATCATCGTTGTCAAATAATTTACCACTAATTCAGCTAAAATTTCTTTGTAGTATGTAATTCAAGATTCAAGAACCCACCATAGCATAAGTGCTGATGCAAGAGATAGCCTGACAAAGGAAGCAAGGGATTTGAATGCTAGCAATGAAAACCCAGTCCAAGCATCAGGGAAAAACCCAGAGACAACATAAACTAATTGAGCCAATACCATTAGCCACCAGGAGATATTCCCAGCTATAGCAGCACCAAGCAAGCCATGCCCAAGTTTTGTCACAAGAATCCAATTGAGTAAGGTATGGAATCCCAACATTACAAGGCAAATTGTAGTCATGACCCATATTTTACTCTGAGCTTGGAGAAACTTCTGTATGGGAAAGTTCAGAGCATATGCATACAATTGAGGAATTACCCATATTGCATATTTCCCTGCAAGCTCTGAAATTCCTGTACTCTGATGCAGAAGCTTTAGCAATGGTGATGTGAAGATATAAAGGGGTGTCAACATTAAGGCCGTTACAAAAGTAATTACACAAGATCTTTGCAAATAGATTCCAAGCATCCCAAATTGCTCTGCCCCGACAGCCTGACCACAGAGTGTCTCAAGGGCACTTCCCATCCCTAGCTAACATACCAAGAAAAGAAAAAAGAAAAAAAAAATGCAAACCAATATTCAATTTGAGTTAATCTTGAAAATAGCATTATTCCAATATATTCCCATACATACCATTATTCCATATACAAAGCCTTCGACGACATTCTGAACCACAGAGACAGCTGCAAGTTCTAACTCCCCAACATGGCCGATAAAGGCCGCCGTGACGAATTCGAAGGAGAATTGGGCAACTGCAGTGAGTATTGCTGGGGTGGCGATCTCCCACATCTTCTTGGATTCATTCCGGCTCCTTTCACAAATACTTTTTGCCGCAACAGCTTCTTCTTCCTCCTTTTCTATTTCAAGGGCACTTGGCTCCATTGTACAAGGTTTTAGCATCTCTTGTTCATCCTCTTTCTCGTCATATAAATACATACCTAACTTAAACTAATTAAAAGAAACAGACAGATCTTCACTCCCTTAGGTAGCGCATGAAGCTTATCTTCTTCTGTTTTTTGACAAGACCACACTTCTCACACTCAGCATCCCCATTATTGATTTCTTTCTTAAATACTTCAAATCAGAGCTAAACCTAAACCTTTGCATTTACAGAAACATTAAGCTATGCAAGTTAGATAGGTAATTAACATGGCCGCTAGTTAAAAAATGCCGTAATAGCATGCGGCCAACATTTTCTTGAATAGGGTTGTCTACGACCATGCACGCGGATCATAGAATAATGCATTAATGGGAATCAGAAAATATTACTTGCCCACTATTTTTTTTTTCCTATTTGTGTTTTTAGATTAGAGAGAACCAATCACTTGGGCAAGTTCGATTAACCTGGAGTTGCCTTTGCCTACACTGAATTCCCGACCAAAGACTTCTTTTTGGAGCTTGTTTTATTTGACTATTGACAAAATACAAGAATTGGTCTTTGGCGTGATTCAGCTTTGTCAACCCACTACTGCCAAATTGTACCAACTCATTTATAAATGGAGAGTTTTAAGATGTCGGTTCTTGGTGGCTTCCAATAGATGTGCACGATTCTTGACTTTGGCTCATATAACTTCATAAAATTGGCATTTGATCTTTGATTCTCTATTATTATGAATTGTCTTCGGGTGAGCAAACATCTTAATTTTATATCACAGACATTGTCAACTAACAGCTATGAGATTAAGATGCCATTCACATGGATGCCAGACAAGAGATACGTAAGTAATCGCTGGGAAATTACATGACAAGAAAGGTTGGTTTTCTCCCAATTTTGGTAAAACCCTTATAAAGGAAAGGAAATTCGAGGGTTCAAATCTTTCATTTTCGTTGTCAATTTCAATACCTGTCAGGGTCCAAATGTTTAAATTTGGGAGTTGACAGAGTCAAGGAACAAGATAAGGAAGAAAACTTGACTTTGTCTTTCAATTTTGACTGAAATTCTCCACAATACATAGCATTCAGATGGACCAATTTACTCCCTAGATGTTCCCAACAACTTCCAAACTAAAGATCCTTTTAAAGATGATTGACTAAAACAAAAATGCACACATACAGCAATAAGTAGAATTTTCTTCACTTCCCAGTAATGAGGTGCATCTGTGTCCACATCAGTATGGACAAAAAAATGTACATATATACTTTCCATTTACTTGTCAACAATATATATGTATTTGTTGAGTGGAATGGTGCGGTTATCTATATAAATCAAGAAATCATATCCATGGAAGCCAGTAACCTAGCAAGAAACTATATATAAATATGTACACACACGCCAGAGATGCCTCCATATTTATAACAAAAATGTCATCGCATCCAGCAATGTGAAGAATTTGCTTTTCAATCGCCTCATTTGACAACCAAATTGGTCGGCAAGAGTACCTGGATTCCACTGCAAATGAGGGAAGCAGCTAATGCATCACTTGGAAGATTCAACGAGCTCTAGCTTGGAAAAAATGTCTCAAGTAGAATTGCAGCTTATCTTGTTGAGATGGTTATTCAAAATCAGTCACTGCCACTGGAGAGATCAGATTGCTTCAAGGCAACTGTTTCTACAATCTCTGGAACCCTATCAAGTAAGAGATTCATCTCATCCGGAAATTCACCCTTTGCACGATTGGTCTTCCCCCCGATAACCACTTGTGTTGCATCTTGTAAGGCCCAGATCTTTTAGCAGACATGCAAACACATTAAAAATTGATATGTTTTGTGATAATGACCAATTTCATAATAACTATCTCAATGGCAAATTATGATTTTAATTTACCTGCGCATGGGAGAGGAAACTAACACAAGTCGTGAGCATTAAAGCACCAAATCCAGCATAAACAATTGGTACCCCCGGGTCCGTCTAATCAAAACATAGTTTATCATCAATCTCCAGAAAAATGAAGACAAGGCAAACTCTTAGACATTTAAATGAAGGGAATATAGATTTTATCCTGGAAAATCATTCAAATGTATCACCTTTAAGTCAAGTCCACTGCTACCAATCGCGTCAAGTATAACAATTTTATTGCCATCAATCTCAATTGGGAGTTTCGAGTTGGGCCGTCTGACTCCAGCAAATTGCCCTTCTTTATCATAGAGGACAATTGACTGCAGGTCACGTGCTAGCATTGATCTGGATGTCAAACAGAAAGATCAAACTTTCAGTAAACAGGAAAATTATTCTAACACCTTACAGGCTCTGCCATTCAGAAATCAGTACAGAGGTTTACTTCTACTCCCATCAACTGGGAACTTTTTCCTTTTTCAAGTTTATGTTGAAAAAAGCCAAAAAAGAAAATCACTATTCATCATTTTGGACATACTCTATCATTTCTAGCATCTTGAAAATTTAGATGGATTAGAACTTTTTCCTCTAGCTTCTAAAGAAAGGAAAATTAACCTTTCATTTATGTTCTGGAGATGATAAAGGGAGAATTAGGAGAAAAATGAGTGGAAGAAAAAGAAAGTACAAAATTATGAGCCTCTATAATCAGATGAATTAAGGAACGAAACATACATTCCCTTAACATTAGGAGAGTCAGTATCCCCCACAGGCAGGAAAGTTCCATAAAGTTTCTTGTCCCCGTTTATCTTAAGAGGTGCCATGGCCAAATTAAAAGGTCCTTCACCATCCTTTAATATCTGCAGTGCTGATATACTCCAATCTGTCTGATATATGGTGATCCCTCCATACCTTAATGGATCATTCACACTTACCGTTTTCCGCATTATCTCTTTTCCATTGAGATCAAATAGTGAAAGATCAGTGTGAAACTGGGAAACCTTCAAGACAAATGAAAGAATTTAAAGAAAGATGACTTAACCCCAGAGAAAAAGTTCAGAAGGTCAATAATGATAACTTTTGTAATCATTTCACTTATTAATAGCCTGACCTCTCCACTGTCATAGTAGTCCATGTAGAATCTATTGACATGAACCTCGGTGCTGAAAGCTTCAGAAGGAGTAGACAAAAATCCACTTGGTCCCAGTACATCTCCCACAACAAAATTCAGACCTTGCGGCACTGTTACGGACCCTCTAAAACTTCCAACAGCACTGATAGTTGCTCCACCCATTATCAGCAAAATGGCTAAATGTACTCCAATTGGAGCAAAGCGACCAGCCAACCCCTTAAAGGCATACAAAGAGGGTCCTTTCAGGAATACCTGGAGAATCAAACTATTCAAAACTAGCTCTAATTACTTATACTGTAATTAAGCAAACAACTTAAAAAGACTCTTAAATAAGCATTCCAGGAGAGACGGAGGAAAGAAAACAAGCAGATACATTAGTTCTCATTCTCATTCACCTTCTTTTGTTGAAAGTACAAGAGGACAAATCTTCCTCTTCTTTAATTTTTTTTTGTGGAAGTTCCTATGGGACTTTGGGAACAACAGGAGTCTAGGGCATGGGTAAGTATGTAAAGACCCTGAGGGCCCTTCTTTACCTTTTAACACTGAATTAGTGATTTTTCATCCATTACAACCGCAGTGGGGAGAACAGAACAGTAGAAAGGAAAGTAGAAGAAAAAAAACATCATACCTCATACCCAGCGCCGTTTAGAACAACACCCAAATCCTTAATGGAAGCTCGTGGTAGAGTGTCAGAGTATTCTTGTTTGCGGATTGCCTCAGTTGAGTATAGGAAAGACCATCTGTCAAAGCCATGGCAATTAAAATTCAGCATTCCTGAGGCTTAAATAAATAGGAAGAAAATGCAGATAAAACTTTTTCATTTCTCATGTTCGCCTGAAAATATAGGAAAAAGGATGAAGATGAGAAAATCGGAAAATTTAGGGTGAGTTTCATGAATTAGAGAACATAGAATATGAGTTATTTTCCGTTTCTTTCCCCAAGCTGAATTAGTTCAAAAGAAGATGCTTCCTTGACGGACTCCACATAGAAATAGATGAAGGAAGTTATATGACAAGAGACCGGACCTTCTTGCTACCTTCACTAAGGGAATCTGTGTTGTATATGTGCATGCCATGAGAGAAGATCCCAACAGAACCAAGGTTCCCAGGAAAACAGGAGATGAGTACATGTGGTCAAAACCAAGGGTGAGAACCCATCTCCATGTGAAGAATCCTAACAGGGGATTATCTTCTGGATACTTCTGAAAGTAAAAATCTGGAGCCTCGCCTTGATCAATGACAGTCCCTGCATATGCGAGATATACAAATTATACAAGTAGTATTTGTTTCAGTTCATTCATTTACAATTTTGAAATCAAAAGAGATAACCTGAAACAATATATCGAGATTCAAAATGAAACTAATCAATTAGCAGGCTCCAAACTCTGACAAGCAAGCATGAGAAAGAATTATCATTTATCAAATGTTCATCTACCCAAATTATGACTCTTAAGCAAGAAAACGGAAATGAACTCCTACACAAAGAAGTTCTAAATATGTAGAGGCATAGTGTCAATTTGAGAAAAGGGATGCACTTCATTCCAATTACTTTATTAAAAATTCAACTCCAGTGATCAAGTAACTTGCTATATTCCAAAAATATCCTGCTTCATGATATTTTATAAGCAAGAGACCTCACTACAATTTGCCTTTTTTAGTCTCGCTGTAAATGTTGCGAAAATGAACCGAACTAGAAGGCCAAAAATGAAGTGGTTAGTTGGCAATTCCATACAAGAGTGAGCAAGCGACTGCTGCTTTTGGAATGCCAATGTATCAATCACCGCTATTAAAATGAACAAAACACAGCCCAAAAACTAAGCTCAAACCCCAGAGAATTGGTACTGAAACTAAAGTTAAAGGTAGCAATCAAAACCCATCATGAATGGCAATCCTCTTAAGAACTTGATATCAATCAATACAAAGGGGAAGAAATAATGATAGAATCCAGACCATGCAAGATGAACAATGATAAAAGATCAGGATAGCAAACGAGTGATCTTCATGATTCAGAATATCAGACCCCTCAAAGAAAAACAGGCAAGTGTACTTGGAGGCATGAAGAGTCGTCAGAAAGAAAAACAGAGAGGTGTCTACCCAAAGCCATTAAGGCAGCAACGGCAAACATCTCTGATAAAGCCAACGGTAAATTAGAAAGAATTGACAAAACCCTTTTCGAAAACCTCTTCATAAATCCCAACTGACCAGCCCTTTTCTTCAGGGGCTGCTGCTTCTTCCCAGTGAAGTCATCGTTTAGCTCCGAACCCTCCTCAGAAACAGGCGGAGCTCCATTTGAGTTCGGCACCAGGACCTTGGGCTTTGGCTTGGGACCGCTCACACTAACTTCCTTCTTCCTCTTCTTCTGACCCCGTCTTTCATCTTTAGAAGTTTCGAGCTTACAAAACATTGTAAAGCAAAACCTGATGCCATTGATACTCAAGAAATCGTGAGTGTAAGCAGGGGAACTGGCAGGGAAGAAGCGAGCTTTAACGTAAGATGAATATTTCCGGGGCCCCAGCCTGGATAATGCCATTGGAGGAGGTCTGCAGATTAAGTGGAGCATCGCCATCGATGATAAATTAGGGAAAGGTAACGCCCTAACAATAGCTCTGGTTAGTTTACTTTATCCAGAACCTCGAAATTCTTGTTCTATTAAAGAAAGATATTTCTCTTTTACTTTTATCCATGTCTTTTTTCTTTTAAGATGGTATCTTTTTTTGAAGATTTGTTTCAACTTTAATTTACGTCGAGAGAAATCGCTACATATAAATGGAAATCTCTTTTGCTTTTATTTATGTTTTTATTTTCAAATTGGAAATTAAAAACACTGCGATTTTACAAACTTAAAAACCCTTAGAAAATTGTATAAAGTGACGGGGAAGGTTGAAAGGATGAGAAAATTTGTATTTATTATTTAATGAAGCAAGGAATTTCTTAAACAAAGACAACTATTCCTCCATGGACATTCATGCTATTTCTTTCTTAACTGGATTTAACATTTAAAACATGGATACAACAGAGCGCATAATGCACTCCACATAAACGTTGAGAGAGAATTCAGAATATACTTTTACTGGGTAGTTGAAATTTCAAGGAATATGGTGAAACGAACTGTTTAATACTCAAACTTTCAACAGAAACTTTAACATCAATTAGTATCATGCAAGCTGGAAAACTGGAAGAGCAATCCCTACTGTAATACTACATAGTAGCACCCTTCTTACAATCACATCAAAGCAAACCTATCAAGAGTCTCCAGCTTCTTTTTGCTTGGAAAGCTTTATTAATTGTAAAGCCCTTCTTGTTTCCGCACAAACATCAGCTAGAACAATAAACAACTCCAGCAAATTCCAGAAATCAGAAACATTTTTCACATGAGAATGCTGGAGTCCTTTTGAGTGTTTGCCCATCTACCATGAGAATGCTGAAGGTTTGGAAGGATAAGACCAAGCCCCAGAAAAAGATGCCTAGATATATAATAGAACAAAGCAAAGGAAAAAAAATATGTCAGTAACCCTTGGTTGCAGTGTATATATTCCCATCCACTAATAATGACAAGATGAGCAAACAGCAAAAAGGTTGCCTGATTGAACTTAACAGTAAGTTTGCATCAGGACAGGGATAGATCTAGCAGGTCCATGAGAAGTTTTTAGGTGTATAATTTCATAATCAGGAAGAATCCTAGGAAATAATGGACATGAAGAGTTTACCTTCAGAGAAAGGATATTGACGATAATATAAAGTATCCCACTATGCACATACCAAGAAATAAGAAAAACATCACCAAAAAGAACTTTTTTCCATCTATACGGGCGGAATGGTGAAGAAAACCATGAGCATAACCCCCGTGGAAGGAACTGGAGATCAAGTGGGGAAACCCAGATGTTGCACCATATACAGTTGCATCATGGAATCCATGCACCTGAAAACTAAAAATGGTTGGCAGAATACTAAAAATTGCAGAGAGTGTTAGGTTCCCAAACCATGCAGATGCCATGGGATCCAACTCATCTTGTCGAAAATAGTTTATATCAATAGGTGGAGCTGTTTGTTGTCTCTGTCCAACAGGTTGAACTGGGACATGAACTCCAGGAATGTACTGATATCTTGGATCAGAACTTACTTTTCCCCTTCCATATATAGGAACTAATTTCTCCTCCTGTATGAGAGCCTTACACACGGGACACTCATGGGCATGTGAATGAACGTGCAGCCATTGGTAAATACAAGGCCAACAGTAAAGGTGGCCACACAATGTCACAATGGGATCTTGAGCTAATTCAAAACAGATGTTGCATTCGAAGTTAAGAGCAGCATCACAATTTTCATCAGCAGCAAAAGAGGCAAACGTTGTTTCACCATTTCTGTCATCCATATTCAGAACCAGGAGACCAAAACGCCTGATAATGAACACCAAACAGAGCCAATCAAATGGAGAGCTCAAATCCAAGCAGTAGTACAAGACCTAAATAAGTTTCAAACAGGGCGAAAACAACAGAAATAGCAAACAGTGCAACACACATGACTTGAAAAATGCATTATACCAAAAGTGTTGAAAGGGAAACAAAGTAAAATGAAATGCATGTTTAGATCTATCTAGTGATCAGAAAATTTGCCTCTTAAAATTATAGAATTAACAGGCAATTGTTCTATCCAGGCAAAAGAAAACTTACCTTTTATGCACAATAGTAAACCTTTCCCCTCACAACAGGCAACATTACACGCCTTCGATTATAAAGGTGATACAAATACTATATTCTCAAATAATTGGATTACATATTCTTAAGTTGCTTCTGTTCTTTCACCAGAAAGTGATTGCTAAACTTTCACTCGTTGAGATCAAGAATAGTATCTGAATTGGAGGTTCTGACTGGTCCTTTCTAGTTGATAACTGAAGTGTTATCTCACAATTGATATAGACCACAGAAAGTAATAGGGTAGAGAAGGATAAGAAAAGATGAAAACTGAAGAAACTGCAGAATAACCATGATACAGATAGACAATTGACCAAGTAATCCTTCATGAAGAGATCTCAACTTGGATAGTAAGGCAGTCGAGCGAGAACTATGAATATATGCACTAAAGTGATGCTATGCTGTTTCAAACTTGCAAGTTCATGTCTTCTCATTTCCTACAATATATAATTCGTGTTATTTGACAAGAAGGCATCTCACAATCAAAGAGATGATTCCAAGCATATGTGATAGCAAACCTCAGTTATTCCTACATGATACAGTCGGTAGGAAACTCATTGAAAAAAAAAACTACATGTTCAACAGATATTGCGTTCTCGCCCTGAGTAAACATATTAGCAGAAAAAATCGCCATCATTATCCAAACCAACACGATTCTGTAGCTAAGGGGGATTCCTAAAAGTACACCTGGCAAATTAAACTACACTGGCAGAATTTTTCAAACAAACTTCAAATGAGATAAAGTTTGAGGCTTTACACTATCAATTCCACTCAATGAAGGTAAATTCACCAGAAATAAGGGATAACACATCCATAACAGCTCGATTGCTCCAGCAAGCAAATAAGATTTCAAGAAATCCACAATTCCATACAATCCACAAAACCCTAGATAATCCCAGTAGAGCTATCTTCCATCATGAAGACAACACAAAGGTACCAAGACATAACAGAGGGAGAAAAAGAAAAAAGAAAATGGAAAAGGAAATTTTTTCTTACAACCCCTATTGGAAAAAAAAAAAAAAGCTTAAAAGGAAATCCAGGCATCTAAAAGAAACCAAAATCAAATGCAGAAACAAAAGCGAGCGAACCAACCTGAAATTGAGGAACGGATGGAAACAAAATCCGGTGAGTGCTATTTTAGTAAAGTAATTGGGATTCCTCTGGTCTAGTTACAGGAAAAATCAAAATTATTTAAAATAAAATAAAATATAATAATCAAAATAATAATAATAAAAAGTCGATCCAGTATCACTTGGAATTTTGAGGTTTGTGGTTAAAAATATTTTAAAATATGGTTGTATTTCAAAAGAACATGATGAAATAGATAATTGGAATATCGATCATGTGGGGTCACCGGTATCTGATTTTTATGTTTCCCATTAGTCATTTACAGGTCTGTCACTCACTATTTATAGGTGTTATTTCGTTAAAATTGAAATAATATTTATTTAAATATTTCTATTAATAATTTTAATTAAACTAATAACATTATTTAGGGAAAAAAATAAATAATGATAATATAATAAAAAAAATTAGTAAAATATCTAATAAATTGATAATAATGATTTATATTTAAAATTAATTCAAATAAATTATAAATAGTGATGGAGAAAATACTTTAAAATATTTATAGTTTATTCAAGCATATTAAATTTTTTTAAATTTAGTTTATTAATTGAAGTACTAGAAAAATAAAAACAAAAGTATAATTTGTAATTTATAAATTTTTTTATACTTTCCGGGTTTAAAATTAAAATTTCTTTTTGATTTAATATGAATTTTTATAAAGTAAAAGTTAATATATAATTCAAATAGAGTGAGTAGTAAATAATTTAAAACATTAACTAATCATATTTTTTTGTAATACAAATATTTTAATACCCCTAATCCT
Source organism: Parsonsia alboflavescens (assembly GCA_028571225.1). Taxonomy (NCBI): domain Eukaryota; kingdom Viridiplantae; phylum Streptophyta; class Magnoliopsida; order Gentianales; family Apocynaceae; genus Parsonsia; species Parsonsia alboflavescens. The sequence continues at coordinate 2,938,407 of JAOXNR010000029.1, read as the reverse complement.
AATTATAAATTGTTTACATTTACTTTTTTTTCTTATCTTTGATTATAAATCATTCTCATTGTTTATTTTCAATATCACCCCCACCCCCTTCAAAGACATTTTTTTTCTTTTTTATTTTCAATATTCTTCTTTAATAAAAACATTTAAAAAGGGGGGAAAAATTTTAAATGACTACAAACAACTTATAATTAAAGATGAATAAATTTTTTATAATTTATTTCAATTGATAATTTTTTTAAAAATAAAAAAAAAGTGAGTATAATAGGCTCTTGATTAGTACAAATTTGAACGGTATTAAATTCAACCATAGTCCATATTGGAGTATTAAAAGTTTATTGATGGATCAGGACTACTTAGCCAACGCCAAATAGATTAAATACCCCTAAAATATGTAGAGATTAGCTCCCCTAAAATGTCCCTCTTCCGACCCACCGAACTGCTAAAACATCATAAAAGTGATATTTTTGATCCATTAATTATTTATAAATTATTATTTCATCCATAAATTGTTATTTTAAATTTTTTGATTTTTTGAACATAAAAAAATGATATTATGGACCATTTAAAATTTTATGAGTTTTTTCTTGGAACAAAGCTTTGAAAGTATTTTTATCCGATTTGGATAAAAAATAAATAGGTTATGAATAGATAAATAAACAAATTACAAGTAGGTAAAGTAAATTATATTATATGTTGACAAAAATACTCCTTTTCGAAACTCATGAAATTCAATATCCAATCAAAAAGATCCATTGCACAAACATTTATGTAAATATATATACAAAAAGATCCATTGCACAAAAACTTATGTAAATATATATATATTGAAGAATCAAATGCTCCAAAATAAAAATTTATAGATGAAAATAACAATCTATAAATAGTTGATAAACCAAAAAGACCATCCTTAACAAAAAGATTTTAAGAAAAAAAAATTAATTCATCACTCCCTCTGTCCAAAAATGAATATCCCATTATTCCATTTTGGATTGTTCAGAATTGAATGTCTCATTTCCTAAACTAGTAAAAATTTTATTAAAAAAACTGACAATGCAATGTATTAATCAACTAAGTCAAATCTTTTTATTAAAATACAAGCAAATCAAAATGGAACATTCAATTCACATAAGTAAATAAAAAAAATCTTCGAAGTAAATATTTCGAAACAACTTTTTCACGTGACAAATAAAAAAATAATGACCGTTAGAAATAAATCCTGTTTGAGTCAAAATGAAAAGGATAACTAAATCTGGATATTTCTACTTTTCCCTCCAGCGAATACAAGTGAGTGTTTTTGGCTCCTTGTAGTAGTTCTGTGTTTCTTCAGTGGCAAATGGAGGGAAACGGGAAACATCCCAGCTCTGATCCGGGTAGTAAAGCACGAAAATTTGAAAGCCAAGACTATCAAAAGTACATCAATCTGGGGCTCAGAAGTCAGTGCTGTTCCCCAGAGATGCGGATCGAAACAAGAATGGAGGAAAGAAAAGTTTTAAGAGAGATTCTCAGGACTTGTCTTTGATTCCCCCCACCCCCTTTTTTTGGCAAAAAATGGAATGGAGAAGAGTGTTTAGATAAGATTACCAGGAATTCAAATCAGATATAATCAGTTCTACTTTGTCATCTGTTCAATGTCAGCTCCGACTTCGGCAATCTTGGCTACTTTGGATGCTTTTGCAGCTTTGGCAATATTCGCAACATCAAAGTCCAAAGCTATTCTTCTAACAAGCCCTTCCTGCATCTGAATTTTTGTATAAACAAAATGTTATCACTTGATTGGTAATTTCACTGCAAATGCTGTTAACTGATTTAATTGATCGAAAACAATTTTGTTTTAAAAATAGCTTAAGAACAAAATCAGCTAATTTTCCATAGCAGAAATAATTCTATATATATTTACGTCAGTGAAAATTCAAAAGGTTAAGGGATCCAATACCAATGATCCAATGGCAACCAAAGCCCGGAATTTTGCATCAACTTCAAGATTTTCCTCTTCTGCAATCTTCAGAAGCAAGGAAATAGTCAATGGATAATAGATGATATGATTGAAAATACAGTTTAGAAGTAGGGTTTGTTTACTTCTATTTCCGACTTCTTTGTTATTTTTAAATTTTAACTTCTTTCATCAAGATACCTCAAGAGCAGCAGAAAGAACTTGAGATTGGCCTTCTTCATCCTTTTTCCCAATCAATAAAACAGCATAACTGAGCAACAATAAAACAATAGCTCATCAGAACACATGAGCAATCAAGAAAGCAAGATAGCCATAAAAGAATAATTAACAAGGAAAGGCTTGGGCAGGAAAAAAGAAATACCTGCGGAATCAATTTATTTCAAAGATGATGCTTAGCAACTGTATGACTATACCATGTAACTTCTTTGTATAAAAAGAAATAAGCTAATTGGGCCTTTTTATTTCTTATATCTCACAAGGTGATCTACTCACAAGGCTTACTGTTTCCAACAATTCCGATAATGTCTTGAGTTGAGAAAAAGCAATAAGTCAATAACATATAGGGTTCCTTTTAAACTCAGATATTGTCAATGAGCATTAAAGTCTTCAGAGTCACACATAAAGCTTTTATTGAATTCCATTAAAGGTAGTTTTACACCTAACAAACATCAGATATCCTATTGAGATAATTTAAGTCAGAAAGGTAGCTCTAGACTAGCTACAGTTCACCCATGCTTCTATTCTTTTTTGTTTCTTGTAAATTTCTGACCAAATCCTAGCAAAGACATTGTCACCATATTCAATCCCATCTTTATTACCTAAACAATTAGTGAATTGGCATAGCACAAACCCACGAGGTTTATTCTTTTAAATAACCCAAAACAGTGCAAGACTTTGTAAAGAAAATAAACATTGGACAATGCTTAGCAAAAGAGAGCCAGGTGCATGATCTAGAAATTACATGATTAAAACATCTACCCAATTACTTACTTGAGAACCATTGTGGAATAAGCCACTTGCACATTTTTATTTGAAGATGAGTAACTACTGGAAAAGGCATCTAAAACCTACAAGAACATCAAGTAATCAAATCAGAAAACAGATGCTAAGCAGGATATGGCTATAAAAAGATAATATGATGGGCAAGAATTTCATATAGCATGAACAGATTCAGCCTGAAAATGAATGAAATTGCTCAAGTCAAATACTTAAAACATCACTAAGTAAATGGATCAGATACATCTATCGACAAAAGAAAGAGACAGGACAAACTTGAAAGCAAATTGATAAAACCTTTCCCATTTAAGGTTCACAGTATCATGCATGGATCAGCAACAAAATAGCAAAATTTGGACAGACATAGCCACTTGGCCACCAAAACCCCCAAAATAATCAATAAATAACAACCACAGAAAGATAAGGCAAACAGCAACCACAAGAAGGGGCAAGATCATGTCCAGTAATAAAACAAAACAACTACATATTCAAGGACTTCAAGTCTAAAATAATAAAAGAAATGCACAGATTTAATCCAAAACCAATAGAAACAAGCATTACATAGTAAAATGAAGGAGAGCATCTAGTAAATCGAGAACTTCAAAAGACATGCAAGTTAAAGAGAAATGAATGTGGAATATTTGTAAGAAAGATCTCATGTATTAACCTCAGCACGATGTTTCTCTAACCAGTCATGGAAGATTGAATTCTTGAAGAGATTAGTTACAGCACGGATGTTGGTTAGAAGATTTGCAGGAAGGGGAGAACCTGTCGTAACCTTCTTGATCAGCGCCATAAGCACATCTGATAAGATCAAGCCAAAGATTAGTCCATGGACCTTTTTTCTGGAGATATGGGATTCTAAAGTTTGTACATCTACACCGTGATTTTGCTTCACTTTCATATCTAGTTATTAGCTAAAAGAAAGTTTGAACAACATAACGCGAAATCCAAAAGTACACACAGAAAGTTGGTCTATGTTGTTTCTCCTAGTGTTAACAGAAGCATGGATGAAAAGCAAGTTTAGTAGCCTTCAAGCTACACAAGTAGTAGATCAACTCGTTATAAGTTTAACTAACATTGCACCAGATATTCCCCAGAAAGTTACTGGATCTGGCCTCATAATGAATCCACTTTTAACTAAAATCATGTCAGAAAACAAGTGGATTCAATATCTTAACAATTTTACCAACATACAGAAACAAAAAGTACAAAAGCACCCTATTTTACCATTTTCAGTGCGGACATGCTTGAAAAGTATACTTGCTCCGGTGGGATGTAGCATAATCATCCTCAGAAGATCAATAACTGTAATACAAAATATAAATTAGTGAAGACTTGTTAAGTTTATATTGCATAAATAAAAGATAAGTTTGTAGAGCTCATTGTGATCTTATTTCATCTTATTTGCCTAAGTTTCAAAGCCAGTCAAGATTGTTATGCAAGTCTTAAGTGTTGAAGTAGAAAAAAAGACACTTTGGGAATTGTTGATTCATAAAATAAAGAAAGAGGTCAAAAATAGACCTATCAAAGTATTCAGTAAAAAGAGATGAAATATAAGCTCAAAAAGAAATTGCATAAACGAGTTCAGTTGATTAAGCAATGATACTTTCCCAACACCAGATTAGTGTACACAAGCCCTGAGCAAAATAAACGAAGATTGACATCCAAAAGTTCAACACAGATACCAAAAAACCTAGAATATGTTATATCAGACAAATAACGAAATCCATAAAAGTAATACTTGGGCAAGAACAACTTCAATCCAAATGGCTTATCAATAAAGATTGAACTGAACTTTTGGTTTGCTGTAGAGAAATTGTATATAAACCTAGATCATGAATCGGGACAAACCCCTAGCTTAAAACCAACCTAGAAAAGCCTGACAGGAAGTCTCATCTAGGACAATTCAATCTAATTTTATGCCTCTACTAAATGGAATCAATCTACTCAGAAACAGAACTGCAGAGCAGACTCCTTTTGCCTCATAATGTCAGACCAAGAAACATGCCACTGGTAACTTAATGTCTGCTCCTAAGTTCAGAAGAGAGTACACTCAAACAAATCAAAACAGTATTATAACGGGTTTTCCTGCTCGGTCATTTTGTCTAATTTGCATGGCTTGTTCTCTTCAATTTATTCCCTACCAAATGAAATATTATGCACTAAAGTTTTATCACTTGGCAAAAATATTTTAAAAACTCATAATCTACTTCTGAACTAACTAATCAACCACACATATTGCTGTGCTCCAAGATCTCATTCTCCTCCATTGGGTGAATACGATAAGCTCTGTATTTCAACAGTCACATTCCCATTCTAAATACATAGCTCCATGAATTCAAACAATATTCCCAAGGTGCCCTGCTAACCTCTAACTTCAGAGAAGATAAAGGATTAAATGAAAGTACCACGAAGGCATACAAAACCATTTAGCTCAAGAAAGCATTATTACCAGGAAATAGCATTCCAATTTCCCAAGCATTTAACAACTTTAGCACCAAAGCCACATCAGCATCTGAAAAAACACTGCTGTGATAATGTGATGTATCCTTCAAAACTTTGACAATGGCTCCCATTCTTGACATATCAACCTCACTCATTGATAAGTGTTGATTCTCCTTCAGAAAAGAAAAGAGAATAAACATTGAACAAGAGGTGTAAATTAAATAGCATGTCCCCAAAAAATCAAAATTCTCTTAAGTTCTCAGGTCCAAAGTTTCAAAGACACGTTGATTTTTCAGAGAACAGCAGATAATGAAAACATTGAGGACAAACTGCAATCATTTACAGATAGAATATAATATTGTATCAGAACAGAAAATTTGATTAATGAGATGTTGAAAGATAGCATTATTGAATAATTGGTGAACATGGGAAGAGGTAACACTATTTAAGAAGAAACTTAACTGGATTGGATAATAGAGTATTGTTGAATTCCGAAGCTTTCTTCAGGATCCCATCAAACTGAGCCGTATCGAAGACAAGCATTCCTTTCTGAACAAAGGAAGATCATTACAATTATTAATACTCAAAAAGTTCAGCATACATCGAACAAAATCGTACTGCTCATTCTCTGTCTTGGAATCAATAAGCCAGATATAAGATCACAAGCAGATTTAGACATTATCCAAGGCAACGAGGAAAAAATTTTGTTCAACAAAAATCATTTATACTTTTGATTCATATCATGGATTCAACACAATGAATATGGCTATATCTAGACCTAGCTTGTAATTTTCCACAGAAAAGTCTGAAGTCAAATGTGAGCTACTTTACACAATGCCATTCAGCAACAGCAAAGCATCAAGAAGACTTCAATAGTAAAAAAATTAGCTATTTTTCACTTTAGTCGTTCAATTAACTTGTGAAGTACATGCATATGATGGCATTACAATACAAAAAGTAGAACACCTTCCCGAACACATTATTAAAAATGAAGTAATCGAAAGAGAAGGTATTGCACTATCATCACTAGTTGATAAGCATTTGCCATGCCTTAAATTAGTGAACGCATAGATTAACCACACAGTATAAGTTTGCACACTTCCAAAAAAGTTCATTCAGTTAAAAGAGCAAGCAATTTCATCAAAACAAGTTGCGCGACATGAACAAGTCAAAGATCTCACCTTAGGAATATGCTTAAAAGTAGGCTTTGCCACCAGACCTGTTTTTTAAGCAGAAAGAACCTACTCAAGCTTCCAAGGTGGATAAGACTTGGAACATGAAAACTAAAGGCGAAATATAAAATGTTACAAACAACAAAACGTACCATCTGATTTTGAAGGTTGTCCCGGAATGTAAGCATTAGCTGAAACATCAAAATGAAAAAAATGAGGAAAAGCAAAAAAACAATGAAATAATAACGTAATTATTCCAAACAAAAAAGAAAAAGGGAAAGAAAAATGCAGCCAGGGCTAAGGAGACCACAAATCTACTTAAGAGCTCACAGGAACAAGTAAAATCTGATACTCACACCCAGTAAATGGGTCACGGAAGGATGGATCAAGAGAAAAGTCCTTCTGGCCAGTATTTTGTAGTATGAACTCCACAATTTGTTGACGGTAGGCAAGGGGGAGATTTTCCTTGAGCAGCCACTTATCGGCAGCATCATATGGATTATCTAAAATGATTCAAGGAGACAGAAATTTAGATTCACCAGTTAAAGACATCCCAATGAATATAGATGACAAATGACAATGCCACGGCCAAAGATAAGCAGAGACACATCCATGTCATAATAGACCTTTCTGTGGTGATTTTTATTACAGAAAAGATTCTTCAGGCTATAATTTCAATAGCATGTAAATCAAATAGCACTTTCCAAATGTTGTACTACTCAGCACATAAAAATACATGGCATGTTTTACAGCATTATGCTTGTGACACCCCCAATGCAGCACTAGAAGCGAACAAGCAAGTATGATGCATTTCAGAATTCTTTGTCAAATTACAGGACAAGAAACAGTGCAATTCCAGAAAATTCTCATTTGTCATTTAGTCAAAATTTCCCTCTTGATCAGCATGATTGGGAATTGGAATAGGAAAGGATACATTTTGATGATATAGCAATTATTTCGAATATTTTTAAATAGGATTGTACAGCCAAAACTTGAGACTCGAAAACCATGCTTACCAGACCGATTGTAGGGCAACTTACGAATAGGCTCTCCATCTCCAATATCAACATCAAACACTGAATAGCATCATATTATATCATCAATCAATAAAAAAACAAGAAAAAAAAAGGGTCCACTTTTAGAAAAAGGGAAAAATGATTTGGAAAAGATCTTACCATAATCATACTGTATCCCATCAAGGACAGCCCCTTTCATATTATCATCGGGTCCATCAATGACTTCACCGATCTAAATAAAAAATATAAAAGCAGAAAGTCAAGTATAACATGAATAAAAGCTATGCCTTAGGGAAGTAAAATTTTCAATAGACATGTAAAAATAGATGCTTTGACAAAACTCAGTATTACTTTATCCCATTGCTGTTCCTTCATATTCCATGAGTATGCCATGCCATTGTCACCTTCACGAACAACTTTCGTCTGCCCATCAGTGGTTCCTAACATCACATTAAACAAAATAATAAGTAGGAAACATGTAAATTTTCTGACAATCACTGAGAAGGACCTCCATCTCAACATCAACAAAACCCACATCCTAAGTTATGAACTGAGCCCTTACACTATTATTTGTAACTTATGTACTTCCTACTGTTGTTAAATGTCATCAGAGTCATATTTGTTGATGTTAAATGAAACAAAAGGCAATATCTTATCTTGAACTGAAAGCACTCATGATTATTTTGGACAAACATGAAACATGTCAACTTTATAACACCCATGGAGAACACAACAGAGAAAACTAAATTAAATCAAACCTGGAATCTGTAAAGCCTCAAGGCCTGGTAACTCTTCCAATTTCAGTCCACCAACTCTCTTCCTAGAATAAATGAATTATGATACAGACAATCAGTACTTTCACAATACAGAAATTATCTCTTTTTTCACAAGCAGTTCGAATGGCCTGCTGCTACTTACAATTCAATTCATACGGCAGGAGACGGGAAGGCAAACAAACAACATAGACTTAAACTCAATTGCTCAACAAGAACCATTATCTTCCAATGGGAAAAGAGGAAAAAACCAAGAGATATACAACAAAGCATTTTTCTTGATACACAAAGAAAAGTCCTGCTAAGGAGGTCAATACTTTTCTTTGTGCTACCATAAAAACAAGTTTACATGGAAAGATGCATGGATGGGAAAGTCACACGCATCTTGTAACCACCAAAATTTAAGAAACAGAAGGTGTAATACCATAAAAAGGTGGATATTTACAACAGGAGTAGGACAGAAATTATACCGACTAACTTTGTACTGAGAAAGATGAGAAGCATAAGATTCTATTTCAACTGACTCAGCAATCTTATCTGAATGTACCGTCCAAATCCGGACAACACCATCAGAGCATGCTGTCACAATGTCCCCATTTTCCAAGAATTTGGTATCCCAGACACAACCAGGGTGCTCTATACTCTGGACACATACTCCATCTGTAAATAAACAATGAAATTACATGTAGTAGAGGAACAACTCACAAGCTCATTTAAAGCATAATTAGGAAATGGGAAACATGATTATCCAAAACCACTTTTTATAACCTAATAAGTTCATCAAAAATGGTTTTTTTATTATTATTTAAATTTCAAAAATATATACATACAAAAATTAAAAGGAAAGAGTGATGGCAAACAATCCAGTTACTGGAGAAGTTTAATATATCCATTACCCATTGACAAGTTCTATAGTTTCAGGTAATTTTTCTCATTGTCAAATCCAAGGTCAATGGCCAACTTAGAGAAAAATTGGAAATTAACAGAAGAATAGCTCATGTACCACTCAATAATGCGCAAAAAGAAAATAAAATATAAAAGGAAGGACTACCAAAACTAACATGACCGATACAAAATCAAGATACAATTGTGGATTAAAAATTAGATGCAAACACAAATCAAGGAAAACTTCTTAAATACATTCAACAAAAAGTTACCTTTCCATATCTTAGCAAAACGATCCTCACTACCGCTGACAATAAGCCCAGAAACATGGGCATCCACTGAGTAGACGATAGAAGTGTGACCTACCATCTCCATCAAAAGCTCACCACTGAATGCCCAGAGTCTGATGGAACTGTCATGAGAAAACAATAATATTAAAAGACTAACACAAAATAAGGAGGGAAAAAGAACCTGAAATAATGAAGTTTATGAGAAAAAAAGTGAGACTAATTATATAAAGTTTGACTAAACTAACTTCAACATCCAACAGGAAATTGAAAACGTAAAAGGGAAAATGCAATGCTATAAAATTTCAGTAATGCAGCAAGAAACAACTTTTCATAGGAAGCCTCCAAGTTAATCAAGACAAGTTATGGAGAATTCCATTGTGTAACGAGGCACCTGAATAAGTACCATATCACTGGAGAAAATGTTGCAATAAGATTCTAATAGCAGAAATGATTCTATAAGAAACCAAAGTACAGAGGTCCAACCTTTGTTTGTTTCAATTGATACCTATCGATGAGGTATAAGTAAGAAACAAGATCTTAAGAAAGTAGTTAAAATTCACATAACAGCTGCCTTCTGGTCTCTAAAAATATTCAGTGCAATATCTAAATGCAAAAATGCCCAGACCCCAAGTTACATAAAGGAATACGAACTATTACCCTAAAGAATGCCAAAACACATAGTAATCTTTAATGTGCAATTCTCTCCACTTCCTATTCTGCCAAAAAGATTCCAAACCAAGCACAATAGATTCCAACATCCAGGGACTTGAACCAGAAACATTACTCATGAAATAAATCCATCATACCAAGAGACAAACCAATTTGCATAGAATTTACATGTTCCCCTTCAAGAGTAATTCATCCTTCATAAATGGAGCAATAAATGAGTATTAATCCTATTTTCACTTGTCATTCATTAGAAAGCTTTAACCAAACAGAACCTCAGTCTTCAATGTCATTTATTAAAGAGCTTTGGAGATTGAAGGCTCAACCACATAGATTTTTTGTTATGGCTCCTAGCATAGGATTGAGTCACAAGGGAAAATAATAATGTAGTTCATCAAAGGGAGGCTGAAACCTTAGAATTCAATTTAAGAGAGAACTCTGATCTTGTATTTTTTACTAAAATTCTGACTTAGAGTTTTATTAGATTTAATGCCTTTTAAATAGGCAAGACTCATTACAACAATAGAAAGCCTATTTTAGAAGGTTTCTCTAAAAATAAAGACTGCCTAAAGATAACCATAATACAAATAGGAAACTAACTAATAAAATAATAAAAAAAGAAGAAATCCTAAACTATTTCTTTAATAAAAATCTAAACTATTGCCTCTTAATAATACTAATAATAATAATATAATAATAAACCCTAATTCATCGTCGTTTCCTTTTCGTCTTTCCATAGTAAAAGGTCCACAACATTTTTAACTTTCGTACTCAAATTAACAGCAGGATTTCCTCCATTAGCTTCACCCTCCCATCTTGCTTTGATGACTAATAGATACCGCTTACTAAATTAGTGGAGATAAAGAATCATGTCTAAACTTAGAATGAAGACATAGAAGGTCAAACAAGAGAAAAGGATCCAAAACATAACAGAGTTAAAAAAATAGAACTTGCCCATCATGTGATGCAGAAAGAATTCCTAATTCTGGCATCAAGGCCAAGCTTCGAACAGTATCTGCAAATAGATAAGGAAACCAAGTACAATTAAAAAACTCAAATGACAAATGGAAATAATCAAATTGTTTTTACTCATCAGAAGTGGAAAAAAATGTTAGTGATTGAACATGTAATAACTTTTAAGGGGAAAAGTAAGGTCCTCCAACAAATTAAAGTAATGCTAAAGCCAGGCATATTATCCCAGTGGCACTATATGAGAATGCAAATACAGAGAGGCAATGATGAATTCTTATAAAATGAAAAAAAATGGGTATATTTGGATTGATTTTTCCAGTCCAGAGTTTTTCTACCATTCAAGTTCTAACTTGCTTGCTACCTACAAAATTCATAGTTTTTATTACTAAAACTCCATGTGTGGGTCCCACATAGTTAGATTAAATCTCTTTAAATATTTTTTTCAAAATTATATCTTTGAACAACCAATTAACTATTTAACTGACGAAGCCAATTCACAATCAAATGCAAACAAATTCCCCAATTTTCATTTTCAAACAAATTAGATTTCTTTAAAATCCTATCTGAATCCCCAATCTTTTTTCAGTAGTTCACAACACACATGATGTCATTGCACCAAGTACTGAACCAACCATCGCTTCCCCTGTTCAAATAATAATAATAGATATAGCAAAATGAGGACTTGTGATACCCTATCTCCAAAGAAAACTTTTTCAATTCAAGTAATGTTCAATACGCGACCAGGAAAGACAAAAGAAATTCTGTTGTTCAAGACATCCAATAAGAATGTCCATAGATATAAAAGCATGGAGAGACAAAATCAGCAAGAACATAACAATCAAAACCTGTATGCCCAACAAAAGTGTGTATGCAAGTCCTTCCTTTCCAAAGCATCAGTGTCATATCACTGGAACCTGATCCACCACAAACAACAATAATCATTTGCAGTCAAGCAAGAAAATTGCTTAAAGCCTCAACCAATTAAAGCATCATTAGTATGGTAAAGTCATGGATAAAAAAGAAGAAAAAGACAGAAGTCCAAAAGTAGCATATTAGCTTTTGATGAAACAAAATTCACTTTAGAAAATGCAAACATGTATTAGTTTCAGAATAGACCTGTAACAAGTTCTCCTGATGGGAGCTTAAGTACAGCTTGAACGGCTACTTTATGTGCTTCCCAAGCCTCAACAACTTGACCTTTTCTCCATCTTATTATTTTGCTGTAAAAATTGGATATAACCTCTGTCATTCATATATATTTAAGAAGACCATCCTCACTTAGATTAGTCAATGCAGGTTTTGCTTCTAAACTTTTCATACGTTCAAAAACAGTGGCTTTATTCAAAAAATTACTCTTCTAAATAATGGTGTAATGTGCAATGCCATGAAAGCAAATAAAAGTACTATGAAAAGTATAGTGCAAAGTAAATGAAAGCAAGCATATTTGAGCACTAGAACTCTATTCTAGAATTAAAGAATCACTAGAATATTTCACTAATTAAAAAACACTTTTAAAGAGAGTGGCTTAAATTCTCAAAGCTAACCGTCAATGTGACAAAAAATTGAAAGAATGCACAGCATACCAGTCAACAGAGGATGATACTATGTCTGATCCATCCAATGTAACACCAGATACTTGGTGTGAATGTCCTTTCAGAGTCTGAATTCTCTCCCCAGTAGCCAAATTCCAAACTATGACAAGTGCATCCATTCCACCTGACACAATCCCACCTTCAGGAAAATCATCACTTGGCGGAATCCAAGCCAATGGCCCCACAAAACTAGTATGTCCTAATAAAATCTTTGACATAATATAATCACGTTTGTTTGATTTGTCTGAAGTCCAAAATCTAACTGTTCGATCCCTTGAAGATGTTGCAATGCCAACATTGTCACATATACATATTCCACGAGCCTATCCAAACAAAATTTACAAATAAGTTCATAAAGCTAGCACAACAAACACTTCATATCTCAATAAAAGAAATTCATTCTAAAAAAAATTATATAAAGAATGGATAATAAAAAACATACGTCATCCTCGTGGCCATGTAGCTGGCTACTTAATTGATACTCTGCAAAATCAATATCCATAAAGAAGATGAATTTCTTGAAGGAGAATTTTTCAGGGTTTTAACTTTAACCAGAATCTTTGATCAAGTTTTGGTGACTAGAGAATTGGAGCAATTGGCTATAGAAGAACTATAGGATAGGCAATCAATCGATGGAATCGAAAGCGGCATAAACTCAGGAACTCCTCGTTACAGCTACCAGAATCGCTTCCTCTCCACGTTTGTCTTACTGGGAGGTTTTTGCACTCTGCAGAGAGTTCAAACGATATGTGAACAAAAGGATACGGATTTCAGAAATGGGCGGTTTAAACCGAACCGCATTGTCGTCTGGGTCGAATCGACTACCCCCAAAGCAAAAGAATCTAAACCTTTTTTAATATACATGGGTAATCTCACCCTCACCCAATATAAATCACCGGCTATCGTTTTATAAAAGTTAAAGTAATTTTTTTTCTAAAAATATCCTCTAATCATCTTTTAAAAAAATAAGAACACACTATTATGAGTATATCATTAGAGGGATAATATAAAAAAAAAATCTTCAAAGAATTAATTAACTAACGACAACGACTTACAATTAATAACCAGAGAAGTAAATTAGAATGACTTATATTTAATGATGGAGAGAGTATGATTTAAGGCTTCAAATGATAAACTTCATATGGTACTATATATTATATCAAAAAAAATTAATATATATCATTTAATTAATTATGAAGATATATTTTATATACTAAATCTTAAAAAGATAAAATAAACCCTAGTACTTAATATTTTAAGACACATAAATTTTTCATCGGTGCATTTATCACATAAAAAATATATATTAGAAGATCGGAAGACATGACACAAAGTGCATCTATATATATTCATAAGGAAAAATTTTGTTCTTGAGTTTGTAAATTGATACATTTTATATCATTACCCTATATACATTACTTTCCCGTTCAAATTTAAGTATCTCATTCTATTTTGGATTGTTCAGAATTGAGTGTATAATTTCTAAAAATAAATAGAATTTTAATATAAAATACCTTTTTAATTTAAAGATTTACATATACTAACCATAAGTTCCTTAAAAATTTATAGAATTATTGGTCAATCCAATCCTCAAACTATATTCTTTTGAAAGTATTGGTCCCTAAAGATTTTTTTTTTTTTTTTGCCTATTTAATCCTTAAACAATTTACATGTTAGCCATTTTGATCATTTTGAACGCAATTTGGTCAGTAAAATTACCTAAAAAAAGGTCCAAATTGTGTTCAAAATGGTCAACCCATAAATTGTTAAAGGACTAAATAAGCAAGAAATAGATTTCTTATTCCACTCCAATCGTGCGAGAACGAACTAATGTCCCCTCCGGGTATCTCGATTGAACTCC